>CAWUFW010000071.1:6056410-6657116 GCA_963921515.1 Calotriton arnoldi | reverse complement strand
TGTACTTCGTTCAGTTGCAATATTGCTAAATCTACTCGGCGGCAGAAAGAAGCAGCGCACTCTGGTGTTCTGGTTGGTGAATTTCACGTTGATTTTGGCTCCAGCGCTAAAAATCAGCTCGAGGTCGTGATCGCTGAATTCCTGCCTGCTCGTGGAACTCAAGTGGAATCTTGCAGTTTTTCTTAACTCCGCATAATTCCACGGAGTGAAATGATTTATTACATTAATTAGTTAGTATCTGCTCATAAGTGTTGATTGGGTTGTCTTCCTAGTAGTGCATGATATCACCACATGCACTGTTATTCAGGGCTTTCAACTTTCTGTAGATTGTAGTGTCTGCATACCTGTTGCTGGGGATTTGGGTTCTGACAGGCTATGCTGTCACACCTGGTTTATTTGCCAGGGCTGTCCACAGCACATTATGATGCCACTCCACGCTGCTAACTTGTTTATTTTTTTATAGCAGGTTATGATGTTACACTTTCACACACTGTTGCTGATGTCTGTCTTTATTTGTGCCAGTTTGTGATTACTGCACTCTGTCACTGTTGCTCAAACTTTCTGGTTTTTCTCACAGTATGATGTCACACACTCCTGCACAGTTGCTTGGTCGTTCTGCCCACAGTACAGTATGTCTCATACTCAATCAATTAGAATTTGTAGAGCCTGACGCACTGTCACCTAGGAGTATCCTGGGTGCTGAGGTCGGTCTCAGTCAGCTAGGTCTTGAGTTTGTAGAGCTTATCAGGAGGTGCTGTTTGAGGTGAGAGGCAGGCCATTTAGGTCTTGGCGGCGATGTGGGAGAAGGAACAGCCCCATCGGCTGTCACGTGAGGTGTGAGCAAGGGCTATTTATTTATTTGAAGTTTATATAGCGCTGGCTAGACCACCGGAGGTATCAGGCGCTTTGGCAGGATGAAGCATTACAGGTTACATAGTTACATCAATTACAGAGGCACAATTAAAGACATGGGAGAAAACAAAAACATGATATCGGGAGGAAGGAAGGCTCCTGGCAGGCGTGAGCTCAGCGTGTCCAGATGTCCGGCTGGGTAGGTGTCGGCGAGGGGGTGAACCAGAGCAAAACTCCTCCATGGCTACCAGGACAGCTCACAGACATCGGCCAAGGTTACTCGAGGGCTCAGAGTGAAGTACAAGCAGTTATGGTATCCGCCCAGGCATCCGTCAAAGATTCCAGCAGAAGACCTGGTCTGGTGTTGCAGGGCGTCGTCCGCTACGTTCTCCGTGGCTGAGAACAAAGTGAAAGTGAGGAGAAGGTGGCAGGGACAGGTCCAAGGTCGGGCGGGTGCAGGCCTTCAGCTCCAGCTTGACTGGGCCTTTACTAAGTAATGCATCTCCTTCCTCCCCACGCTTCACTGGGCTCACCTCAGGTGGGTGTCTCCAGGCCAGTGGCGACTCCCTCCTCCAGCCCACGCCGTATCTCTGGTCCTCACCGGTTTATTAGGACTGGGGGGGATTGGGGCCGTATCTGATGGTTAAACGGTGGCGACTGTGGTGAGTTTCAGTGTGCCTGTGGTTGTTTCACACTGCACGAATGCGGCAGAAGCCATGTTAGTCAGCTTGCATGGTAGAAGTGTCTTCTGCGAGTTTGTTATCATCAACCAGAGCGAACTGCTCACCTAGCAGCAATCTATGTGCCCCTTTGTTATCCTGCAGACACCCCACACCACCAGCCCGCCACTACCTGCTCAAAGTGGATCGTTAAATGGTTAGGACGTGCCATGTTGAAATCAGCATCGCTGTCTCTGTAAATAACATTATTTAGCCCCTAAATTATGGGAGGCATTGTTCCTCGTCTCCGCACAGCTAGAGCCTGGAAAGAATGTTTCAGCAGGGCTAGTGTATTAACAACCACTCATGTAAGTTTCACTATCCGACCTCTTCAATCCCCAGGCCCTCAACTTCTCCCACAGCCTCCATGCCTTCCCGACTTGTATTGGTTTCTCAGAGGAGGGCCAGAAGGATATTGAATGTCTTAGCCCTAATATTTAATGGCGATCATTGGCGAGTGAATCAGTACATAGAAGCCTGTGGTGCCCGGGTGGCGGCAGTCTCAGTGGAGCCGGACATGAATCAGAGTCGGAGGGAAAGTTCAGTACCCGTTTCGTCGCAGGGCCCACGCAAACCAGTCCGCCTGGAAGATGGAAGAGCGTCCCCGCGGCCTGCTGGGTTTCCACGGGTCTCGGAAGCCTGGGCGATCACTCCTCACCTCGTTTTTGACTCGAGAAGTCCAAGATGGTCTGTTCCAACCGTCAGAGACCACGCGTCCACGATTTTCCTCGCTGCCTGCCGCGGGACCCTTGTGACAGACCTGGCATTTCTCTTCATTGTACAGCCGTGGACTCGTGAATCAGCAAGCCCGCCTCAGGGGTTTCATGATGCAGTATGTAGGAGTCGGTCCGGCTCCCATATGATTCGCCTCAGTTCCCGCGACCGCTGGTCTGTCACGTGGAATCTACCGGTCTTCTGACACAGGGCCTCGATCACATCCTAGGAGGGACTGTTACTCGGTGGGCGTACGTTTTTGTACTTCGTATTTTCAGCCCGGATCTCCTGAGCCTCAGCTTTCAGGCGGCCATCTTAGGCGCTACTGAGGAAGGGCGCAGGTGTCTTGCGGATAGATGGAAGTTAAATCGGTGGTTGATGTGAGTCGGTCCTTGTTCATGTAGGAGCTTTGTGGCGTGCATGAGGATGTTGAGCAGCATCCCTTCTGAATGGGAAGCCAGTAGGTTTCTGAGGTGGGAGGTAGTGTGGTTACGCATGGGGAGGCTCAGGATGAGTCCCATGCAGCCTTCTGTGTGGTCTGGAGTCTTCTGAGGCTGGGGCAACACTCATGCACTGTTGCTGGGGCTTTCACCACAAGCCCCGTCACAGATTAGTATCACACATTACAGATAATGATGTCACATTTGCATTTATTGACTAGGCTCTTTTGTTGAGCAGACTAACTTCTACCCTTGAGATTCCTGTTTTGCTTCGACATTGGCATCATAACTTACCCACTGCAGTAAGAATTTTACAATGGCCCCAAAATCTTTTTAAAAGCACTATCTAGGAAGCGTGTGTATGTTGGGCCGTGGGTTCTGGTTTAGGTTTTGGACCTCCCAATTTTATACCTCCCAGTGGCTGCCTTCAACATTTTGAACAGGTGCAGTACCCGAAGCTAAGACAGCACAGCCTAGTGTGTAGCATTCAAGACATCTTTTGAAAGTTGGCACCTCTGTACTTGTCTAAACATGGTTGCTTATGTTGGGTCTAAAACTACTACAAAATACAATTAACTGCTATAATGGCTCTTTGCTATGTGGAAACCAAAGGCCAAGAGAAACAGCAGGTCTGAGTGGCAGCAGCAGCGTTTTCAGAATGACGATTAATGGAACAAAGCCAATGTTAGAATGGCAGCAAGAACTCGCATATCTCATTCATCACCTACATTCCTCTCAGTGACTTGCTCCCACTCCAGAATTTGTCCTGTCGCCACATCACTGATGACTTAACTGTCCATGCACTGTGTGGCAGAAATAAACATACCAAGCCCCTATCATTGGTTCTGTTTTTCGTGAATGGAAGATTACTCATGCCGCATCTTCTGTGCGAAGGAAGCTTGCCTTGCTTTTCCCAGACTGTAGTTGTTCTGCGAAGAGGTAAAGGTTGTGCTGCTAACACTCCAATTGTACCTGCCTAGATGGGAACACTTATACTACTGTAGCTCTACTTTTCCTCTGAAGAAGACGTGCATTGTTTTGCCCAAGGTGCACCTCTTCTGTGAAGGGTGTTTGTCTGTTTGCCCCGTGACATGAAAAACAAAGACCTAGACCAGAGACTCAACTACAGCGTATACTATGTAAATCACCACACCAGCAGGCTGGGAAGCACCTCATCCATAGAACTGATCTTGAGTGCCAAAACATGTTGAGGAAAGAGAGAAGCATGTGGACCGTTGTTTGAACCATCCTGTTTTGGGTCTAGCCTCAGCAGCCTCATCGCTGTTTAGGAAGACCTTTAATATCGCTCACTGCTCATTTCAAGCACACACACTTGTGCTTGTGCTTGAGCATCCACCTTGAGGAGCGAGCAGGGCGCGCCACAAGCACGAGTGCAGTGCTTGAAAATGAAACCTGAACTGCGTGGCATATACTTGCCCAAGCACCACTCTACAAACGCGTTTGGGTTGGGCCTCGTTTTTTTTTCCCCCTGCTCCCCTGCTATGCACCCCGCTCTGCCCTCATTCCCCCAACCCTCCCTCCTCAGTGCGTTAAGTATACACCAAGTCGGCACTTCATCTTTCCCCGAGGTCTCCCCTTCTAGGCTACCCTTTCTCTGCAGCTGATCCTTGTGCGCGGCTGCAGCCTGGGAGCGCTCTGCGCGATGACAGCCTGGCGGCCAGGGCGATCACGGGGCTTCCCGTGCCCTGTCTGGGACTGCTGCGTTCCTCCTCCTTCGGCGTGTGGTGCCCCCAGTGCAGCCAGGGACCTCCGCCACACCCTCCTAGGGAAACTTTCTAACTCTGCGGCGTCACTGTTCATATCTGTCCCAGGAAGCCCACTGCAACCACGCTACTCCATCCATGCTTCTCTTTAGGGATATTTATGTCTGAGTGAGAAGGGGCGTGTAGCTGAGCAGGAGGATTGCTGCTGGGAGGCAAAAACTTTCAGCATTCTGCTGCTACCAAGAACTCTCGGCTCCTCGCTGCACGCCTCCCAAATATGATGGCTTGCACAGCAGCCCGGCACTCACGTTGTACGGGATCAGCCTACCTGATACACAACAGCCAGTGGACACGTGCGGGCTGGAGAATTAGCACTTCACTCTCACACTCGAGTTCAAACATCACAGGCAGGATTGAACGATATGAGCTAGTTACCTTATATGTAGCTTTGACCTCTGAGGAGACCTGGGTGCTTCTTTGCTCTTTACAGAGTTGATCAGTATTGTGTATGATCCTGGACATTTGTCCAATCCCTTTATTGTGTGTATCCTCTCCCCTGTTCTGACCAAATGTAAGGAGCTTAGGAACACACAGCATTGGCATAGCCAATGGAGGTCTTACCTTTGGGGCTGCCTGCTGCAACATAAAAATACTTATAAGGTCCCAAAGACGGGATGTGGCTATGCAATGCTTGTTTAATTATGTGGTGAGAGACACTAGTAAAACATTTTGGCTAACAAACACAATTTTAATATAGGTCCAGACACAGAGGCGACACTAAATACAACATAGTGGACATAACCTCGTGCAAACTGGGGATCCCATAACAAAGGAGACCGTACAGCCAATGAACAGTGGTACCCTTGAACACTTCCCAGTGCTCCACGTGAAACCCCTGATAAAAACATACCAAACTGGGCAGGTGAGGTTTATCATCTATGAGTACACAAATGCATTGTAATTCCATTAGTGCTTTCCTCTTTCCAGTAATTATTTATTACCATTTGTTATATGTTTTGCAGAGAGTTACAATAGTCCTTACAACTTGCTCTGTCTCTTTAGTACATTAGAATGCCTCTGACTTGTACCTGTCCTGTGTGTGAGAGAATTGTTGATGTTCTTCTGCACTGCTGCCTGTCTTACCTATCATTTATGTTATGGAAATACTTGCTGATGCTTTCATTGTACCATTGTGTGTTTGGAAACTTGGTTCCTGCATCCCAGCTGCAGGTGGTTGAAAATTCATTTTTGAGAAAGCGTGCTCAATGTACCAGCTATCAAGTGCTTCTGAGACTCTGCATGAGGAAGTGGGCATGGGGTATATCTCAGATTTGATTAGACTTCGCCCTTTGCTACTCTGGCTGTCTGTCCCCAACCAAGGAGAATCTATCTCTGAATAGGATCATTACACAGAAACTGCTTGGCCTGGATGGCAGGTTAGGCATCCCCTGGTTTACCTGTATTAGGTGGATCTTTAAGTCATTGGGTCGCCCTGAGTTGTTTACACCCGGAAGCTATAGTTGGTAGGGACGTCAATAAGCCAAGCAGGCTTTTCCTGACATGGTTACTGCAGACCGGAGAGCTAGGGCCCTCTTAAAGTATTTTGTTCATCATTTTGTAACTAATGCAATCAGTTCCTGGAGGAGAACGTTATCTGCTTGCAGATTGTAAGCATTTATCTGGTAACCTTTTAATATAGCTCCTGTTGCCCAAAGGATATTGGTGTAAAATTTCCAGAATATGTATTTGTGATGTTATCTCCATTCCTGATACATTTCCTTATCGTCATGGTTTGTTCTAATTTGCAGCAGCCATGTAGGCATAGATTTATTTGCCTATATCCTACCTAAACTTTACAAATTGAGGCCTGCCTTTCTTTTTCCTGCAGTTATTGAACACACAGTTTTTAAATTTGACTCGTTTTGATCTGCAGTCATTCAGGGGTGATGATTTTTGTATTGGGTATGTATGTTGTGTATATCAGTCTATTTATTTGTATGCAAGATTAATGTTTTTATTTGTATTTGTGGTTTTAGATGTTTAAAGTATTATGAATTGTTGTATTTTGCTGATAGGCATTTTTATTATTGCTCTGTTGTATGCTTTTGTGATTTTCCTGAAAATCAGATAAGATGATAATTCATTGATTCATTCAACTTGGTATAAAACTTTCCACTTTACTAAAGGAACAAAAAGATTTGGATTGCTAACATTGGTTTTAATGCATGACGTGAACAAAGAGAAGTCCTCACAAGATAAATGATGACCCAGAATTTACTTTTGGTTTTATGCTTATAGGCTCATTAATGATTTTAAACGGACTAGGCACCGTTTGTAAATTAGAAAATAAGAGTGCTTTTTCCATGTATAACACCGCTGGCCAATACTGGCATTTTTATTACCAGCACTCTGTATGCTGATGTTTTGAGCCCTTAATAGAGCTGTTAAGCAAAACTACAAGTTCCACATTGCAAAGATGTTGTTGACTTTAAATCCTGGAATGGTTGATTTTATGATATGTCATAGTGCTAGATGGCAGACTTGTGAGGAGGGTGCAAAGTAAATCTAATTCCTGAATTTCTGCCTTTATTCCATGTAGACAATCACAGGTTAAACATCCCAGAGGACGAGAGGGCAGGTACTTTTTCAAGTCATCCTCAGCATCTCACTGTTCATGGATTAACATCAGCGCTCTTTGGAAAACCATCACATACTAAAGACTATTTTCTAGAGCAAGCTAAGTGTGCTTGATTAGATGTGTTTCAAGAGGAGACAGAAAGGAGAAAAACAATGTGCAGGCACCCCTCTTCCTGAGCCCCTTCCTCCAGCTAGCGATTGGTGTGATTGGGTGGAGCTCTTTCAGCTCTGCAGGATTCTCCCTGATGGAAAGGAGACAGCACGTGCTGCTGATGCACCCATATGAGCACTCATTATCCCTCCCTTCACAGTTTTTCATGCCCTCTGCTCCAGATCTGCATTAATACAGTCACATGGCTGCTAATTAGTGATGCTTGTACCACGTTTCAGCCAGTGTAATTTGGGCTTGAGTGGTTTCCGATGCTCGGCACCCACACTTTATTGACAACACAGGACTTATGACAGCTACCCATGGTGGCGCTGTTAGTGTAATGAGATAGCCACAACAACAGTTTATTAAGCAAAATGAACATTATAACAACTGATATCTGCCTTCCAGCCATTCTTACAGCTTTGTTGTGTGAACAGTCTGAATTGTCCGCCTGCTTGGTGTGATGGCTAGTGGTTGTGTAAGTACTTTTTGTCATTGGCGGCGGCAGTAGCAAGGTGGTGCAAACTTGGAGTGACACTCCTCACAAGGGCACTGGCACATATTTTTACAAATTAAGCACTGGCTCCAGCCTGACAGCATAGGCACTAATCATGAGTCAAGATCTCACACCCAAAGATGCTGCAGGCTCCCGAACTTTGCCTGTCTCAGTAGCCAGCCCATCTGGTCCTGTCTCTGATTAACCTTATCCCTTTCCACTAGTTCCCAATCTACGTTATTGGTTTACTTAACATTTCCCCATCTGCTTCCATGAAAAATAGGATGGCTTTCCACATTGCTTTTCGATTATGGTCATTTTCTACCGTGCACAATTTTAATACAATAAATGGAACCCTCCTTTTACCTTCAGCTTGAAATCGTTGTGGCTTGCTTAGTGTGCATCAGATTGACAAGATCATATTAGATGACAAAAATGTCATTAAACATCAGTGCCTTTATAATGTGTGCATCTACCACTACAAAAAATATGTCTGCAATCAAAACTGTGTTTTATAGCAATAGAATTTTCCTATCTTCCCACCATATGAGAAACATGATTTTACATTTCTTCAACAGACTGATGACTTGCTGGATTTTATCTTCAGACATTGCTCAATGTTACTAGTGAGGGCCTATTTCTGGGGATAAAATAAACCATGAGATCTGCCCCATTCGCCATTCAGTTATTTTGAAGTTATAACAGGAACTTCAGGCCTGCACTGAGTAATACGTTTGGAGGAAAGGTGTAAGGATGGAGTTCAGCACATAGAAAGGTATTACCTCTGAAATATAATAACATGACTACTATTTATGGGCACATGTTTTACCCTAGGAGGAGTATCTTGGGCTGAAAGAAATGGAAGCATATTGTTACTAACTCAGATGAGTACTTGTGCCCATCACCTCTTGATTAGGAGGCTGATGGGGCCTCTAGGCACCCGTGACCATGAGGTTAGACATAGATCATGGCAGTGGATGCATTGCCTGATAGGGTCTGAGTGTAGATACATTAAAATATGCACCAACCAAGCCATTCTTCTAGCTTTTGGGGCCTGGGATAGTCAAACTGTTGCACCTTAGGAGTGCTGGTGGTTGCGTGGTGTGTTGGTACTATAATTTAGCGGCGCTGGCCGGGCAACAGGTGGTGCGGCTGCATTGACTGGCAAGCTCCATGGCACTTATCTTTTACATAGTAATCACTAGTGTGAGCCATATCATGTTCCAGGGTGAATCACTGGTGAAGGTGAATCTAGTTTGGGAACCACAAAAAAGAACACCTAGGGGATATAGTGACAGCAAACCTGTGGCCTCATTTCCTTTGGCACAAGATACTAGTGCACAATTTCCGACTAGTGGTTTGTGAACCATTACTGTAAAATGGCTTGGTTCACGAAATCCCAGGTTTGGAGGGCACAATCAGTGTCTCATTATTATTCATGTGGTAGGTCTGAAATTACGACTCACTCTGAGATTGGAGGCCATCGAAGTGGTGGTGGTCCGCTGGGGCCAGCAGACCACCATGTCTCTGTGGTGCTGTGGTAAACTTTTCTTCAAATGCAGCTCGTTTTCCCAGAAAATCTTAAACTTGCTCATTTAAAAGAATAGTTAACTTTTTTTTTTTAAAAAGTTTGTTTGAGAGTTAGCAGTGGTACCCTGGATCAAACAAACATTTTTTAACATTCAGAAGGGGTCTCAGAGGACCCCCTTCCTTGCACCTAACGTATGGGTTACCATGTCAACAGGAGTCCTAACTTTTCAATAATTTATCTTCTCTCGGTCCTAAACTATTGATACACATGGATGAGAATCACTATTTGGAAGGGATGCCTACAACATTTAATGGTATTTCACTTCTCTAATAAAACACATTTATGAGTCAAAAAACTGCTAAAATGGAGTTAGTACGTTACAAAAAACACAGCTCTGTACTCACAAACTCAGTGCAGCTTTTGTAATAAAAAGCTTTCACTGCCTTACACTGCTGGCCCCTAGTTAAAGTAACAACAATGTGTTGGGCTACATTTCTGGTAACTCTGGCATCTCTCCCTGATGTGAGGTGAAAACTGATCACTCTCATCCATGTATTATTTCCAATCATTGCAAGTGTTTTCCAAAAGCAAAAATAAGCAGCAAGTGTATCCTAATCAGACAAACAAAAGGAAACAAGTCTTACAAGGAATGAGAAAGGTGTATGGGGATGTCATGGAGGCGATAGAAAGAAACTGCAGATGTTGTGTAGGGGGAGGGAGGGGGCTGCGGGTGGGGTGGAGGGGACTAGTGTCAGTGGGCCTGCAGCACAAGGCACTCTGATTGATGCAAGGATAAACACCTGGCTTATTCTTCCCCAGATCCATGAACTAAAGGAAGGAGTTCCAGCTCAGAAGTAATGTTTAATGCTTTGCAGTGCTGATTTATGGATGTTTACTCTACTTAATTCTGTAGTCAGTAATGAGGGAAGCGCCTTTGTTTCTGGCGGGCTATCTTACCTCACTTTTGGATGGCACTATTAAACACATGGCATGCATCTGGTCCACAGAGTAGATAGGTCATACTAGACAAGACTGTTGAATGTGATTTATTGGGTATAGCTAAGCAGTGTACAAGAAACAGCCTCAAAAAGGAGGAGCATGAAAGAAAACTAACATCTGTAAATCATCTCAAAATATGATACTATGGACTGATGCAGAGATATCAACATAAGTCTGAGCCGGATCATTCTAGTTTCCGGGATAACCACCGACTATGATGTCTTCTTGTATAATTCATCATTTGTAAATGTTTCTTATGTGGATATACTAAAAAGCTTGGTGCGGGTCAGCTAACTGGACTTGGCCAGCCCTGCATTAGTGGAACTACTTTAAATTTTGGCTTTCTATGGTATTAGGAAAGAGTTCAGATTGGAAGTCTCAAGATGATAAAATACGCCATCTGTACTGAGACCATTTTACTAACAACGGTGATATAACTTGTTCTGTGTTTAGCACTTTAACATCAAGCAACCTAATATATACCGCTACATACAGTCAATCAATCAATCAATCACGGCATTTATAGAGCGCGCTACTCACCCGGGAGGGTCTCAAGGCGCTGGGGGAGGGGGTAAGTTACTGCTCGAACAGCCAGGTCTTGAGCTGCTTCCTGAAGGCGAGATGGTCCTGGGTTCGCCGAAGGTGAGTGGGGAGGGAGTTCCAGGTCTTGGCCGCCAGGTAGGAGAAGGATCTTCCTCCGGCGGTGGTTCTGCGGATGCGTGGTACGGTGGCGAGGGCGTGGCTGGTTGATCGTAGCTGGCGTGTGGGCGTGTAGAAGGACATGCGGTCGTTGAGGTACTTTGGGCCCAGGTCGTGGAGGGCCTTGTGTGCGTGGGTGAGGAGTCTGAACGTGATTCTCTTGCTGACGGGGAGCCAGTGCAGGTCTTTCAGGTGTACGGTGATGTGGCTGTGTCGGGGGATGTCCAGGATGAGTCGTGCGGAGGCGTTCTGGATGCGCTGGAGTCTCTTTTGAAGTTTGGCTGTGGTTCCGGCGTAGAGGGTGTTCCCATAGTCCAGTCGGCTGGTGACGAGTGCCTGGGTGACGGTCTTCCTGGTTTCAGTGGGGATCCATCTGAAGATCTTGCGGAGCATGCGCAGGGTGTTGAAGCATGAAGATGAGACGGCGTTGACTTGTTTGGTCATTGATAGGGAGGAGTCCAGGATGAAGCCCAGGTTGCGTGCGTGGTCCGTTGGCTTGGGTGCGGTGCCCAGGGCCGGGGGCCACCAGGAGTCGTCCCAGGCGGAGGGTGATGAGCCCAGGATGAGGACTTCCGTCTTGTCTGAGTTCAGTTTAAGGCGGCTGTTCCTCATCCAGTCGGCGACGTCTCTCATCCCGTCGTGCAGGTTGGCTCTGGCGGTAGTGGGGTCGTTGGTGAGGGAGAGGATCAGCTGGGTGTCGTCGGCGTAGGAGATGATGTTGAGGTTGTGTCGGCGTGCGATGGCTGCGAGGGGCTCATGTAGACGTTGAAGAGGGTCGGGCTGAGTGAGGATCCTTGTGGAACGCCGCAGATGACTTCGGTGGCTTCGGATCTGAACGGGGAGAGGCGGACTCTCTGGGTTCTTCCGGCGAGGAACGAGATGATCCATTCCAGTGCTTTCTCTCGGATTCCGATGTTGCTGAGGCGCTTCACTAGGGTGCGGTGGCAGACGGTGTCGAACGCCGCGGAGAGGTCCAGGAGGATGAGGGCAGCTGTTTCCCCGTTGTCGGTTAGGGTTCTGATGTCGTCGGTGGCTGCGATAAGGGCGGTCTCGGTGCTGTGGTTGGCCCGAAACCCGGACTGCGAGGGGTCGAGGGATCCATTCGTCTCGAGGAAGGCGGCAAGCTGTCTGTTGACGGTCTTCTCGATGACTTTGGCCGGAAACGGAAGGAGCGAGATGGGGCGGTAGTTCTTGAGGTCGGTGGGGTCCGCCGTTGGTTTCTTCAGGAGGGCGGTAAGCTCGGCGTGCTTCCAGCTCTCCGGGAAGGTGGCGGTGCGGAAGGAGGAGTTGATGATGTCCCGGAGATGGGGTGCGATGGTGGCGTCGGCTTTGTTGAAGACGTGGTGTGGGCAGGGGTCGGTTGGTGATCCGGAGTGGATGGAGTTCATCGTGCGGGTGGTGTCTTCGGTGTTGATCGGGGTCCAGTTGCAGAGGGTGGTGGTGGCGGGCATTGGTTCGGCGGTAGGGTGCGTTGTTTGTGCGTTGAAGCTGTTGTGTATGTCGGTGATCTTGCGGTGGAAGAACGCGGAGAGTGAGTTGCAGAGGTCTTGCGAGGGGGTGATGTCGTTGTTTCCGGCGCTGGGGTTGGAGAACTCTTTGACGATGCTGAAAAGTTCCTTGCTGTCATGGGCGTTGTTGTCCAGTCGTTCTTTGAGTGCCGACTTCTTGGTGGCACGGATCAGCTGGTGGTGTTTGCGGGTGGCGTGCTTGAGGGCGGTCCTGTTGTCTGTGGTCTGGTCGAGTCGCCAGGTTTTCTCGAGAGTGCGGCAGTTCTTCTTGGATTCCTTGAGTTCGTTGGTGAACCAAGGGGTTTTCTTGCTTCCGGGTCTGCTGGGAGGGTTTTTAGTGGTGCGAGGTCGTCGGCGCAGGCGGTCAGCCACTTGGCGAGGTTGCTGGCTGCTTCGTTTGGGTCCGTTGTGTCGGTGGGTGTGTTCTGGCTGAGGGAGGCGGTGAGCTGCTCGGCGGTGATCTTGCTCCAGCTCCGGCGGGGAGCCTGTTGCGGGTGGTGGTGGGTCGCAGTCTTTCTGAAGCTGAAGTGGACGCAGCTGTGGTCGGTCCAGTGGAGTCCGGTGGCGTGGCTGAAGGAGATGTGCTTGCTGGACGAGAAGACGGGGTCAAGCGTGTGGCCGGCGTAGTGGGTGGGCGTGTTCACCAGTTGCTTGAGTCCGAGGTTGGCGAGGTTGTCCAGCAGGGCGGTGGTGTTTCTGTCGTTGTTGTTCTCCAGGTGGAAGTTGAGGTCCCCTAGGAGGATGTAGTCGGCGGAGGGCATGGCGTGCGGGCTGATGAAGTCTGCGATGTCTTCGCTGAATAGTGTGCGTGGTCCCGGGGGTCTGTAGATGAGGGTGCCTCGGAGGGTGGTCTTGGGGTCCGTGTGTATCTGGAAGTGTAGGTGTTCGGCGGCGGTGAAGGTCTCGTCGGAGTTAGTCGAGATGCGGATGGTGTTCTTGTGTACGATGGCGATGCCTCCTCCCGTCTGGTTGACGCGGTCCTTCCGGGTGATCTTGTATCCATCCGGGATGGCTATGGCGATGTCAGGCGCTGAGGAGGCGTTCATCCAGGTTTCGGTGAGGAAGGCGATGTCCGGTGCTGTTGCGTCGAGCAGGTCCCAGAGTTCCACGGCGTGCCTGTGGACGGAGCGGGTGTTCAGCAGGATGCATTTCAGGTGGTTGCTGCTGTTGCTCGACTTGGCGGAGGTGGTGCACGTCAGGGGGCAGGTGAATCGGCAGGTTTGGCAGGTGAAGGGTCCGTGGGTGCGTCTCGGTGAGGCTCGGTAGCAGGCAGGGTTCCGGCCGGCATTGAGTGCGGTGAGTGTGGCGGCGTCGTAGGTCCGTCGAGTGGTGTTGCATCGGTGGGATCCAGGGGTTCTGGCGCTGGGCGCGGTCCAGTCGCGGACGGGCGCAGACGGGCTTGCCTTAGGCGCGCCTTCGGCGCGCCAGCGGCGCGCCCGCTGCGCACGTCCGCTGCGCGGCCGTGCAGCGGCCGCCATTTATGGGGAGGTGGGAGGGAGGAGCAGCTGGGAGGCGGGAGGCAGGGGCAGCGAATGGGCAGTCAGGGGCGGGGCCGCAGGGGACGCAGCGGCGGGAATGGCGATAGGCAGCGAGGGGCACAGAAGGAAAAACGGGGGGAGAGCAGGTAAATCACGGGCACAACAACAGTGGGGCAGCGAGGGGCACAGAAGGAAAAACGGGGGGGAGAGCAGGTAAATCACGGGCACAACAACAGTGGGGCAGCGAGGGGCACAGAAGGAAAAACGGGGGGAGAGCAGGTAAATCACGGGCACAACAACAGTGGGGCAGCGAGGGGCACAGAAGGAAAAACGGGGGGAGAGCAGGTAAATCACGGGCACAACAACAGTGGGGCAGCGAGGGGCACAGAAGGAAAAACGGGGGGGAAAGCAGGCAAATCACGGGCACAACAACAGTGGGGCAGCGGGGGCACAGAAGGAAAAACGGGGGGAAAGCAGGCAAATCACGGGCACAACAACAGTGGGGCAGCGAGGGGCACAGAAGGAAAAACGGGGGGAAAGCAGGCAAATCACGGGCACAACAACAGTGGGGCAGCGAGGGGCACAGAAGGAAAAACGGGGGGAAAGCAGGCAAATCACGGGCACAACAACAGTGGGGCAGCGAGGGGCACAGAAGGAAAAACGGGGGGAAAGCAGGCAAATCACGGGCACAACAACAGTGGGGCAGCGAGGGGCACAGAAGGAAAAACGGGGGGAAAGCAGGCAAATCACGGGCACAACAACAGTGGGGCAGCGGGGGCACAGAAGGAAAAACGGGGGGAAAGCAGGCAAATCACGGGCACAACAACAGTGGGGCAGCGAGGGGCACAGAAGGAAAAACGGGGGGAAAGCAGGCAAATCACGGGCACAACAACAGTGGGGCAGCGAGGGGCACAGAAGGAAAAACGGGGGGAAAGCAGGCAAATCACGGGCACAACAACAGTGGGGCAGCGAGGGGCACAGAAGGAAAAACGGGGGGAAAGCAGGCAAATCACGGGCACAACAACAGTGGGGCAGCGAGGGGCACAGAAAGGAAAGGGGAGACAAGCAGACAAAACTGGCACCGGGGCCACAAGCGGAGGGCGATCTTACCTACAGGAGCAGCGGGCAGACAGCACAGGCGGAGCTGTGTGGTGGGGGAGCGACCTACCTGGCAAGGTCAAGGGTCGCTCTCCTCACCGTGCAGCGGCCGCCATTTATGGGGAGGTGGGAGGGAGGAGCAGCTGGGAGGCGGGAGGCAGGGGCAGCGAATGGGCAGTCAGGGGGCGGGGCCGCAGGGGACGCAGCGGCGGGAATGGCGATAGGCAGCGAGGGGCACAGAAGGAAAAACGGGGGGAGAGCAGGTAAATCACGGGCACAACAACAGTGGGGCAGCGAGGGGCACAGAAGGAAAAACGGGGGGAGAGCAGGTAAATCACGGGCACAACAACAGTGGGGCAGCGAGGGGCACAGAAGGAAAAACGGGGGGAGAGCAGGTAAATCACGGGCACAACAACAGTGGGGCAGCGAGGGGCACAGAAGGAAAAACGGGGGGGAGAGCAGGTAAATCACGGGCACAACAACAGTGGGGCAGCGAGGGGCACAGAAGGAAAAACGGGGGGAAAGCAGGCAAATCACGGGCACAACAACAGTGGGGCAGCGAGGGGCATAGAAGGAAAAACGGGGGGAAAGCAGGCAAATCACGGGCACAACAACAGTGGGGCAGCGGGGGCACAGAAGGAAAAACGGGGGGAAAGCAGGCAAATCACGGGCACAACAACAGTGGGGCAGCGAGGGGCACAGAAGGAAAAACGGGGGGAAAGCAGGCAAATCACGGGCACAACAACAGTGGGGCAGCGAGGGGCACAGAAGGAAAAACGGGGGGAAAGCAGGCAAATCACGGGCACAACAACAGTGGGGCAGCGAGGGGCACAGAAGGAAAAACGGGGGGAAAGCAGGCAAATCACGGGCACAACAACAGTGGGGCAGCGGGGGCACAGAAGGAAAAACGGGGGGGAAAGCAGGCAAATCACGGGCACAACAACAGTGGGGCAGCGAGGGGCACAGAAGGAAAAACGGGGGGAAAGCAGGCAAATCACGGGCACAACAACAGTGGGGCAGCGAGGGGCACAGAAGGAAAAACGGGGGGAAAGCAGGCAAATCACGGGCACAACAACAGTGGGGCAGCGAGGGGCACAGAAGGAAAAACGGGGGGGAAAGCAGGCAAATCACGGGCACAACAACAGTGGGGCAGCGAGGGGCACAGAAAGGAAAGGGGAGACAAGCAGACAAAACTGGCACCGGGGCCACAAGCGGAGGGCGATCTTACCTACAGGAGCAGCGGGCAGACAGCACAGGCGGAGCTGTGTGGTGGGGGAGCGACCTACCTGGCACAATAGTGTGGGGTCCACTCCATTTGTCTTGGAGAGCTGCTGGGGCCACTGGCTCCAACACCCACACCTTCTGTCCTGGCTGGTAAACAGTTAGGACAGCCTTTTGGTCATGCCAGGCCTTTTGAAGTTCCTGGCTAGCCTCAAGGTTTTTGGTTGCCTTTTTCATGTACTCAGCCATCCTGGAGCGGAGACCAAGTACATAGTCCACTATATCTTGCTTTGGGGGCTTGAGAGGTAACTCCCATCCTTCCTTCACCAAGCACAGTGGACCCCTCACAGGGTGGCCAAACAGAAGTTCAAAAGGGCTGTAACCAACCCCCTTCTGAGGCACCTCCCTATATGCGAATAAAAGGCAGGGCAAGAGTATGTCCCATCTACGCCTAAGCTTTTCTGGGAGCCCTTTAATCATGCCCTTCAAGGTTTTGTTGAATCTCTCAACTAAACCATTGCATTGTGGGTGGTAGGGTGTGGTGAACTTATAAGTAACTCCACACTCCTTCCACATTGCCTTTAAGTACCCAGACATGAAGTTTGCACCCCTGTCTGATACCACCTCCTTAGGAAAGCCCACTCTTGAGAAAATTCCCAGGAGGGCCCTTGCCACCACAGGTGCTGTAGTGGTCCTAAGGGGTATAGCCTCTGGATACCTGGTGGCATGATCCACTACCACCAGTATAAATCTGTGCCCAGATGCTGTTTGGGGATCCATGGGACCAACAATGTCAATCCCTACCCTCTCAAAGGGCACCCCCACCACAGGTAGTGGTATCAGGGGGCCTTTGTAGTGCCACCTGCTTTGCCACTGGCTTGGCAGGTTACACAGGAGCGACAAAACTCCTTACTGTCTTCAGACATGTGGGGCCAGTGAAAGTGAGGGACAATTCTGTCCAAAGTCTTGTTCTGGCCCAGGTGTCCTGCTAAGGGAATATCATGGGCTAGGGTCAATAGGAAGCCCCTGAACTTCAAAGGTATTACCAACCTCCTGGTAGCACCAGGCTTGGGGTCTCTACTCTCTGAGTACAGGAGTCCATCATCCCAATACACTGTATGGGGACCACTAGCTTTCCCAGCAGCCTCAGCAGCAGCTTGCTGTCTGAGGGGTTCAAGGAGGGGCAGCTCTGCTGCTCCTGGCTCAGATCTGCCCTAGAAGGTCCCCCTGTCCCCAAGAACTCAACCTGGTCAGGCTCAAGTTCCTCTGGGACAGTTCCTTCTTCAGGGCTGAGATCATCCCCCTCAAGGGACTGATCTTCCTCCTGAGCCAAGGGGAAGGCACTGCCTTAACCCTACTACTCCTCCTCTTGGAAGGCACTTGGTCCATTCTTTCAGAATCCAAGGCTTGTTCAGTTTTAGACAGTTTAGCTTGTGACCTGGTCACAGCAAACACATCTGCAGGGATCCCCAGCATTTCTGCATGGGTCCTGAGCTCCACTTCTGCCCAAGCAGAAGTCTCTAAGTCATTGCCAAGCAAGCATTCGACTGGTAGGTTTGCACTCACCACAACCTTTTTAAGGCCAGTTACCCCTCCCCAGGAGAAGTTAACAACTGCCAGAGTATGGTCTGTTCTGACATTGCTAGCATTGGTCACTTGGTACATTTCACCAAGTATAACTTGCCCAGGTAGCACAAGGTCTTGTGTCACCATTGTGACACTTGCCCCTGTGTCCCTAAATGCCAAAGCCTCTCGTCCATTGATTAAAGGCTGTTGTCTGTACTTGCCCAGATTACTGGGACTCACAGTGGAGGTCACATCCATGCCTCCATCACAGACTAACACAGCCTGAGTCAGCTCCCTGACTAAGTCAGAGCCCAACTCAGTTCCCAGGGTGAACCCTACTAAACCCTTTGCTGGAGCACTTCCACCAACTGTACTAGGGGGAACAGGTGCCTTAGGGGCATTGGTGGATGCTGGACTGGAGTCTTTGGACTTGGTGCAATCACTGGTCCAGTGGGTCTTTTGCTTACAGACCTTGCACCATGGTTTTCTTTGGCCTTTACCCTTGGTAGACTGGGAATCCCCACCAGAAGAAGATTTTGGGGGCCTGATGAAGACTTTTGATCTTTACCCTTCTCCCCACCCTTGTCAGAGTTCTTAGCATCTTGCTTCTTGGTTTCCCCACCTTGGTTCTGTACCTTCTGCTTCACCCTGGTTCTGACCCATTTGTCTGCCTTCTTTCCCAATTCTTGGGGAGAGGTCAGATCAGAGTCAACCAGGTACTGATGCAACAGCTGGTTTTGACAGTTATTAAGAATCTGCTCCCTCATTATCAGATTATACAATCCTGAGAAGTCACACACCTTACTGCCCATCAACCAGCCTTCCAGAGCCTTGGCAGAACAATCCACATAGTCTACCCAGTCTTGAGTCTGTGCTTTTTGGGTGTCTCTGAACTTCAACCTGTACTGTTCAGTGGTTAGGCCAAACCCATCAATAAGAGCACTCTTCAAGACCTTGTAATTGTCAGCATCCTCCTCTCTAACAGTGAGGAGCTTGTCTCTACCTTTGTCAGCAAAGGAGAGCCACAAGATTGCTGCCCACTGCTCCTGAGGGACCTTCTGTACCTTACAGGCCCTCTCTAAAGCAGTTATCCATTTGTGGATATCATCCCCACTCTGGTAGGGAGGGACAATCTTGCTCAGGTTCCTATGGTCATAGGACCTTTCCCTATCTCTAGGGATATGGCTGCCACCATGGGACTCTAGTCCCAACTTTCTTCTCTCTTTAAGGAGATCTAGGGATTCTCTATCTAAAGCCAATTGCTTCTTCCTGATCTCCAGTTGAGTTTCCTCATACTGGACCAGTCTCTTTCTTCTCTCATGAGAGGATTCCCTCCTGTGAGAAGAAACAGAGCTCCCTATTGAGGTGCCAGAGTGGTTAGACTCCTGAGAAGGAGACCTAGACTTTCTGAGCACACTCATAATCCTTCCTGACTCTTCAGCCACGAGGTCCAGGAGGCGTTGTCGGCAACCAGGAGCAGGATTCGGGCTGGTACACGATGTCTGTTGAGAGCTGAGGTGTCGGCGACCGGATTGGACCCAACAAGCCTTGGCAACGGCAAGTCTCGGTGAAGATGTAGATCGTCGATGGTGCAGACCAGCAAGGTCTGTAGAACTCACCCAGTGAGGGTAAGTGAGGGCAGGCCTGGAGCAACCAGGATGCCAAGTAAGAAAAGGATTGGCCTTCGTTAAGGGCTACTAGCCAACGGGCTAGCGACTGCAAAGGAGCCTCGTGACGCCGCATGTGGATCTAGCTTACAGGAGACTCGTGGAGTGGGGGCCAGTGATCTTCGGTGCAGGTAGTGCTGGAGGCTAGGGCTACTCGGAGCCCAAAGCACGACTTCTTGGGAGACCCAGAAGAGGATGCACTTGCAAATGTGCTCGGTGTCCAGGGGTCACAGTCTCAAGTCACCCACGATAGCCACGGGCTTCAGCTTTGCTGAGGACTCAGGGTAGCCTCGGGGAAATCTGAGAATCCACCTCTGGTGATGCGATGACTTCGGCGTCCGATGGGAGCTTCAGAAATGTGAACCGGACAGATGCTTCTTTGGTGCCTGCCAAGCAGGGGAGTCACTCCTTGACCCCAAGGGAGATTCTTCTGTCCTCTAATCGTGAGTAGAGCGTCGAAGGTCCAGGATTCAGTTTCAGAGTTTCGTCCAGGGATAATCTAAAGTCCTAAGGACTGGGTTCCTACCTTTATACTAAGGATAGGGGTTGGACTACTCTGTGGCCCCACCTATGGGTGGGTCAGGGCAGAGGGGTGGCTACACCCCTTTCCCTTTGTCCAGTTCGTGCCAAAGCAGGGGCTGCAAGCCCCTGATCTGGTTTGAACTGGGGTATGCACAGGGACACCAAGTGTGCCCCCAGTGCAGGACTTCAAAGCACCAGAAAGTGCTCCCGCCCAGCCCCAATACACATTATCCTGTCTGGGGAGGTGGTCACACCTCCCTGGGACAGGAAACCTATTGTCCAGGCCTCCCCTGCCGGAGTTTCGTCCAGCAGCAGGAGGCCAGACTTGTGTCTGTGGCAGTAGCATCCATTTTGTGATGCCAGGCTTTAGAAAGAAGTTACCGGCCAGGCCAGGGTTAACATGTCTCTCCCTCTAGAAGGGTGGAATGCTACCCCCGCCACCAGAATTGGCGGGGGGTAGTATTCCAAGATGTTTGACACCAAACACGACATGTTTAGGTGCAGCCATTCCAAAGTTAGCATTTAACGCGAGGTTATAATGCGCTTAAGAGTATATGGTCAGGCTGCACTACAAACAGCATCAGAGAAGGGTCTCAGAACGCCTCAGAGGGGCCCTGCTCATGCAGGGGCACCCCCTCACATAGGAACCACGCACTCTGCCTTCAGGATCGATAAGGCCTGCCATAGGAGTGACTTATAGGTTTATATGTGTGTATGTATGTAGTGATATAGGTAACCTATATCACAGTAAGAGGTGCATGCACCACCTTACCCAGGCTGCAGTAGCAGACCTGTGGTGTCAGTTTGGATGGCCTTCCAGGGGTGGCATAATACATGCTGCAGCCCCTGGCAGGCCTCTGAGGTACCTATGCCCTTGGTACATAGTATACCATATACTAGGGACTTATAAGGGCACTCCAGACTCCAATCAGTGATGTGCCTAAGGCACATGGAAACCATTTTACAGAGAAAGCAGATAGGCTGGGGCCCTGAATAGCAGGATCCCAGTCCAACTAAGTCATAAACCAGCAAAACACCATAAAAAAAAGTGGGGGCAACCATATAGTCAGATTCCACCTTCCTACATAACCCCCCCAAACGAAAGGAGATAAGGCTAACCTTGGCCAGTTGAGCCTTCATTGACTAAGTGGTCATATAAGGAAGCACCTGCACTAGCATGGTTGCCCCCTGTCTTATGGCCCACTAAGCAATCCCTCACCCTAAGGGTATGAGAGGGTCTCCACCATGGGGAATCACTACCAGTTGTGTGCTTAGGTAAAGTACAAGGCTGGTGAGGTGTCTGAGTAGGGAAGTGAGGCCCTAGGAATGTTGGCCTCAGCTTCCTCAGATCACTGGTCGCCATGTATGCCTGTCTTTCCATGACTGAGTTGCACTTTGCTCTAAGGGTCAACCTTTGGCTGCCTACAGCTGGGGGTTGGGTCCCTTTGGATGGACTACTGGAGGGACAGGGCAGGTTTGGAACCTTCAGGTCCCAGGTTTGCCCTTGCCTACCAGAGTCCTTCTGGGGGAGGTCCCTACATAAAGGCATGGGGGATCCCTCAGTGTGTAGAGGAGTTTTCACCTGGCTAGGGCTACTAGACTGGGTGCCCCTAATCTGCTGATGGGGGTTCCTCTGGACAGGGGGCCCTGGGGGGTCCACTGACCTCCCTGACCTCTGCAGCCCTGGGCTGGCTGAGGCAGGGTAGAGAGGGGCAGGTTACCTGCTCCAGACTGGGTACTACCTTGGAAGGGTCCTCTGCCATCAGGGGTGTGGCCAGGCCAGGCCTGACTACCTCTGTGGCAGTTCCTTCACTAGGGGTAGGGTCAGTTCCCTGAGGAGGCTGACCCTTACCTACTGTCTGGGGGAAGAAGACTTTTCTTCAACCCTTGTGCTCTCTTTTGGGGGAGAGTGGACCATTCTTTCAGGCTCCATCTCTCCAAATTCTTGGGCTGGGGCTGTGGCCATCACAGCCCCACTAACCTTTACAGGGACGCCCAACATCCTAAGATGGGTTTGGTGTTCAACTTCAGCCCAGGCTGAAATTTCCAAATCATTGCCCATCAGGCAATCTACAGGTAAGGTGGGGGACACTGCCACTCTCTTTGGGCCTGTTACCCCCTCCCAGCTGAGATTGACTATGGCCATGGGGTGATCTGTTCTGACACCATCAATGTTGGTCACCTGGTATTTAAACTCAGGTAAAAACTGGTGAGGGGGGACTAGTTTCCCTGCCACCATGGTGACACTAGCCCCTGTGTCCCTAAATGCCACAGCTTTCTGACCATTAATTATTGGCTCCAATCTGTACCTGCCCAACGCTGTGGGACCCATGGTAAAGGTGGCAAATCCTATACCACCATCAGAGTCAGAGGAGTCTGTTGAGGGGTCCCTGTCTAAACTAGGGCTCCCCTCTGTTCCTCTTGCAAAAGCACCCAACTTTTGGGTGCACTACTCCCAACTGGAGGATTACTACTGGTAGTACCAGGAGGGGTGGTAGTGGTTGTGGGAGGAACATTTTCTTTATTGCCAATCCTGGGGCAACTGGGATCAGTTTTCCAGTGCCCAGGCTTTTTACAGACATGGCAATAGGGTTTCTTTTCAGGAGAGGAAGGAGTTTGGGACCCACCCCCAGAAGAGGAATTTTGGGACCCTGTAGGGGACTTATCCTTAGATTTATCCCCACCTTTCTCTTGGGACTTAGTAGAATCTTTCTTCTGGTCACCACCCTGATTTCTAGTTTTTACTCTGGTTCTGAACCATTTGTCTGCCTTCTTTCCCAATTCTTGGGGAGAGGTCAGATCAGAGTCCACCATATACTGGTGCAAAAGCTGGTTTTGACAATTATTAAGGATCTGCTCCCTCATAATCAAATTGTACAATCCTAAAAAGTCATGCACTTTGTTGCCATGTATCCAACCTTCCAGAGCCTTTGTAGCACAATCTACAAAATCAACCCAGTCTTGAGTCTGAGCTTTTTGGGTGTCTCTGAACTTCAACCTATACTGTTCAGTGGTTAGGCCAAACCCATCTATCAGAGCACTCTTCAAGACTGTGTAATTGTCAGCATCCTCTTCTCTTACAGTGAGGAGCTTGTCTCTACCTTTGTCTGCAAAGGAGAGCCACAAGATTGCTGTCCACTGCCTCTGGGGGACCTTCTGAACTTTACAGGCCCTCTCCAGTGCAGTTATCCATTTGTGGATGTCATCCCCACTCTGGTAGGGAGGGACAATCTTGTTTAGGTTTCTATGGTCATAAGACCTTTCCCTATCTCTAGGGATATTGCTGCCACCATGGGACTCTAGTCCCAACTTTCTTCTCTCTCTAAGGAGATCTAGGGATTCCCTATCTAAAGCCAATTGCTTTTTTCTGATTTCCAGCTGAGTTTCCTCATACTGGACCAGTCTGTCTCTTCTCTCATGAGAGGATTCCCTCCTGTGAGAGGAGATAGAGCTCCCTATTGAGGTGCCAGAGTGGTTAGACTCCTGAGAAGGAGATCTAGACTTTCTGGGCACACTCCTAATCCTTCCTGGGGGGACAAAGAGGGCATCATTCTGATCATCCTCATCATCTTCCACAGGAGGGATTGGGTTATCCAGGTCAGGGTCATTGTCACCCTCCTGGCCAGTTTTAGAGGGGGGGCTGGGGGTATTGGAACCCCTGGCCTCGTCCTCTTCTTCTGCCCCACCCTCAGCTCCTACCCCTTCAGTCCCCAAGGGCTTACTAAGGTCATAAGCCACCAACAACTCCTTGAGGTGTTGGGTGGTGGGGCTTTGGCCTGTCCTTATTTTTCTCAAGTTGCATAAAGCTCTCAATTCCAAGAATGGGAGTGTATCATACTTGGAGGGTGGAAGCTCAGTGGCTTCCTGCAAGGATTCTTTGGATCCTGCCCTTAAAGACATTACTAGTGTGGTGTGGTGTATGCACTACCTACTCTAGTGTGGCCTACTAAACTCTCTTGAGTTGTAGAAAGGGTTGTGCTATCCCTTAACACACAACTCTAAGTTCAGTAGAACTTACTGTATTCTAAGCTTAAATTATAAGTACCTTAGGTACCTTTAGTGGTTTTCAGTTGATCAATTCAATTGAGATTATCTGGTAAAACAATAGCAAGTTGGAATCCCACACGCTGCACACCAATGTGAGAAGTTGGCCTGGCATATGCTGTCCACTAATTATAGTGGGCACCTTGCACCAGTCCAAACAACCCCTTATTGGAGATAGGTTAAAGACAACCTTATTGAAAGCTATCCTAGTGGTAGCTATGGAGAGCAGCCTTCAGGCTAAGTCTTGAAGGAATGTAAAGCAGCTTGTTTTACCAGTCTATAATCTCTTGAGTGATCAAATGAAAGAGCACCACACCAGGTATATATTCAAAATATATGTATTTATTGCTAAACACACCCCTCTAGTCTCTTTATGAGGCTAGAGTTCGAAGTACATAAGTTATAAGTTATTAAATCACAGTAATAGCACAAATACACGTTTGGGCCCTAGGGGCGTACCAAACCATATACCAATAAAGTGGTATGCGAACCCCGACTGAACTAGACACTAGGCCTAGAGCCTCTAGAAGTGCTTGGACCACAAGGAACCACCCAAGGTAGTGACAGAAGGGACCTACGGGAGACGCGTGCAGTGTAAATACACAACCGCGATACGCCGTTGACTTCTATTGAGAAAGTCGGGATCGGGAAAATAGAGAAAAGGGACACTTAGAAGAGGACTAGGACAAAACCCTTTGAGATCTAGGACTTTGAAGAGTCTCTACCCACGGGAGCACCGGAGTACTCGTGTTACCTCACCCAGGGAAGCCGGGTGCATAGGTGCCTTTCGGGGTCGGGTTTCGTCGTCGATTCGAATGGCGATCTGCTGCAAAGTGCTGCTGGCGGCCAAGAGAAAAGTGTCCGGGTGGATCCAAGAGTGGATCGGAGTTCTGAAGAACCTGAAAGCAGAGGGGACAGAGTCTGGGTCACTAGCCAGTGACCAGGAAGGCGATGGACAGATGCCCACCGATGTCGAGTGCTTCAGGTGCATTGACGGTCGTCTTGACTCTTCAGCCACGAGGTCCAGGAGGCGTTGTCGGCGACCAGGAGCAGGATTCAGGCTGGTACACGATGTCTGTCGAGTGCTGAGGTGTCGGCGACCGGATTGGACCCAACAAGCCTTGGCAACGGCAAGTCTTGGTGAAGATGTAGATCGTCGATGGTGCAGACCAGCAAGGTCTGTGGAACTCACCCAGCGAGGGTAAGTGAGGGCAGGCCTGGAGCAACCAGGATACCAAGTAAGAAAAGGATTGGCCTTTGTTAAGGGCTACTAGCCAACGGGCTAGCGACTGCAAAGGAGCCTCGTGACGCCGCACGTGGATCTAGCTTACAGGACACTCGTGGAGTGGGGGCCAGTGATCTTCGGTCCAGGTAGTGCTGGAGGCTAGGGCTACTCGGAGCCCAAAGCACGACTTTTTGGGAGACCCAGAAGAGGATGCACTTGCAAATGTGCTCGGTGTCCAGGGGTCACGGTCTCAAGTCACCCACGATAGCCACGGGCCTCAGCTTTGCTGGGGACTCAGGGTAGCCTCGGGGAAGTCTGAGAATCCACCTCTGGTGATGCGATGCCTTCGGCGTCCGACGGGAGCTTCAGAAATGCGAACCGGACAGATGCTTCTTTGGTGCCTGCCAAGCAGGGGAGTCACTCCTTGACCCCAAGGGAGATTCTTCTGTCCTCTAATCGTGAGTAGAGCGTCGAAGGTCCAGGATTCAGTTTCAGAGTTTCGTCCAGGGATAATCTAAAGTCCTAAGGACTGGGTTCCTACCTTTATACTAAGGATAGGGGTTGGACTACTCTGTGGCCCCACCTATGGGTGGGTCAGGGCAGAGGGGTGGCTACACCCCTTTCCCATTGTCCAGTTCGCGCCAAAGCAGGGCTGCAAGCCCCTGATCCGGTTTGAACTGGGGTATGCACAGGGACACCAAGTGTGCCCCCAGTGCAGGACTTCAAAGCACCAGAAAGTGCTCCCGCCCAGCCCCAATACACATTATCCTGTCTGGGGAGGTGGTCACACCTCCCTGGGACAGGAAACCTATTGTCCAGGCCTCCCCTGCCGGAGTTTCGTCCAGCAGCAGGAGGCCAGACTTGTGTCTGTGGCAGTAGCATCCATTTTGTGATGCCAGGCTTTAGAAAGAAGTTACCGGCCAGGCCAGGGTTAACATGTCTCTCCCTCTAGAAGGGTGGAATGCTACCCCCGCCGCCAGAATTGGCGGGGGGGTAGTATTCCAAGATGTTTGACACCAAACACGACATGTTTAGGTGCAGCCATTCCAAAGTTAGCATTATAATGCGCTTAAGAGTATATGGTCAGGCTGCCCTACAAACAGCATCAGAGAAGGGTCTCAGAACGCTGCAGAGGGGCCCTGCTCATGCAGGGGCACCCCCTCACATAGGAACCACGCACTCTGCCTTCAGGATCGATAAGGCCTGCCATAGGAGTGACTTATAGGTTTATATGTGTGTATGTATGTAGTGATATAGGTAACCTATATCACAGTAAGGGGTGCATGCACCACCTTACCCAGGCTGCAGTAGCAGACCTGTGGTGTCAGTTTGGATGGCCTTCCAGGGGTGGCATAATACATGCTGCAGCCCCTGGCAGGCCTCTGAGGTACCTATGCCCTTGGTACATAGTATACCATATACTAGGGACTTATAAGGGCACTCCAGACTCCAATCAGTGATGTGCCTAAGGCACATGGAAACCATTTTACAGAGAAAGCAGATAGGCTGGGGCCCTGAATAGCAGGATCCCAGTCCAACTAAGTCATAAACCAGCAAACCACCATAAAAAAAAGTGGGGGCAACCATATAGTCAGATTCCACCTTCCTACACTCGCCCTCTAAAAACTTGGTTTGGTAGAGGGCGGGCATACACCTGAAGACAGGGATGCACTTCTAAAGCTAAGTGAGGGCCCTTGCAAAAGAATGTGAGATTTAAAAGGCCATTACAGATGTCAAACTCATTTTAATGTAACTGGCATCTGTATGGTAATTAGAATAAATGGTTGGTGTGTTGAGGATACTATTGTCCCCTACACCGTGATGTGAGTTGTAGACATGTTTCTACCAATTGGCCCAGTCGGGTCCAAGGCATTCATCAGGGCCTATAATAAACAGAAAACGGGCTCCACCCTTACCGGACTATGGTGAGAGGGTTCCACTGAGTGGGGTGATCTATATCACGCTCCACTGTAAAGCGGCTAATATAGTCAAGCCCTAAAAAAGGGACCTACTAGCCCCATAGGAGAGTGAGGAAAGAAGACCCCTTCGGTCAGGCGTGAGGAGGCGAGGAGCACAGACATAGGTGTAGAAGCGGGAAACACACCTTTGAACACGCCTGACCAAAGGGGTCTTCCTTCCTCACCCTCCTATGGGGCTAGTAGGTCCCTCTTTTAGGGCTTGAATATATTAGCCGCTTTACAGTGGAGTGTGATATAGATCACCCCACTCAGTGGAACCCTCTCACCATAGTCCGGTAAGGGTGGAGCCCGTTTTCTGTTTATTATAGGCCCTGATGAATGCCAAGGACCCGACTGGGCCAATTGGTAGAAACATGTCTACAAATCACATCACGGTGTGGGGGACAATAGTATCCTCAACACACCGACCATTTATTTTAATTACCATACAGATGCCAGTTACATTAAAATGAGTTTGACATCTGTAATGGCCTTTTAAATCTCACATTTTTTTGCAAGGGCCCCCACTTAGCTTTAGATGTGCATCCCTGTCTTCAGGTGTATGCCCGCCCTCTACCAAACCAAGAGGGTCATTACGATGGCGGGCGGACTTTGTCCGCCCGCCACCGTATCGGTGAATGGGACCGTCCACCATAGGAGCGGCGGTCCCGCTGTGAGTATTAGGATGCCACCGCCACGGTGGCGGTGGCATCCCCTATTCCCAACATTGTGGTGGGGGGTGTTCACAGCGCCGCCCGCCACAATGCTGGGAATGCACGTTGGGCATTGACATGCACAAGGTGACAGGCACCGCGCGGTGCCTGCCACCTTGTCCATGTCAATGCAGGGGGGTACCATAGGTACCCCCCATGTGCTCCCGCCACCCCCCCAACATCCTGGGGGCCCGCTACGGGCCCCCAACAGCGAAGAGCGTATGCCTTTCCATGGCGGCAACGCCGCCATGGAAAGGCTGCTCTTTGCGATCATCATAATATGGACGGCGGTGTCTTGCAGACACCGCCGCCATATAATGTATGTTTTCCGCCAGGTCGAAGAGTCGACCGGCGGAAAAGCGGCGGACGGTCTTTCCGTCCGTTGCGGACCCCCCAGCCATCGTAATATGGCGGGGGGAAATGGCATGCGGGCGGTGTGAAATGGCAGGCGGATCGCCACCGCCATACGGGCGGTGGCGATCCGCCCGTCATCGTAATGACCCCCCAAGTTTTTAGAGGGCGAGGACTGGTCAATGATGAAGCATGACACCAGGTGGTGTGTGAGACCAGTCTTTCACTTTTTGTGAGATGCCTGCACTCACAAAATAACATTGTAGCACTTAGGTCACTAGACTGGGAGCGGCTCTTTTTGTGCTAAACAGAGGTGAGAACAAGCCTGCTTTCCCAGTTTCCAAAAAAGTCAGTTTCCTTTTGGATTAGGAAATCTGCCACGTGTAACCCCACATTTTTTAGGTTCTCACAACAGCCGGTAATGCAGAATGTGGACATGGATGAGCAGAAAATGTGGCCCCTTAGGATGTGGTTGTATTTAAAGAGCCCATCCATGAGGTGAGCAGTGGCATGATGGATGTATATAGAGCGCTACCTGGTTTGTGGCAAGAGAGCACCAGTACTTGGATTGTCATTGCAAACTTGCCAGTGCTTCTCTTTCTTCAACGATGCACACTGGTACCATGGGCCTGGTCTTCCTGAGAATGCACGTCTTTAAGGAAAAGCCACTGTTGATATTGAATCTCCCTAAGGTTACGGCACTAGTAATGAGTGAGTGACTCCATCTCGTCTGAGATGGTAGCCACTTAGGTGCCAAGAGGTGCTACTGGTCCTGTTCGGTATTTCTTCAAATAAATGCTTGACATACACTTCTGAATGAAAGCAAGGAAGGACTTGATGCTGTAAAAGGTGTACAAGTATTGTACATCCAACACAATGCACACAACAAGTGACGCATAGGTTTCTTACAAACATGAAAATACATTTTCAACAAAAATCAATGAGTTGAATCTAGCATTTATTTATGCTTAATCTGAAATCATAATTTTCAATATTTTTTCAATGAGCTTCCATTCAAGACATGTTGCTCGTAACAGTTAGTACATACACCAACCATCTTTTAAAATATACAATGTTACATCACATTGCTTTAAGTTTGCATTAAGTTTGTTTTCTAAGAAGATTTCATGCTTCATTCCCAATGCATTTCGGGTTATTAACCCTTCTTCAGGGGAACTGTAAAGATAATATATGGAATTACATCAAAATAGGTCTCTTGCCATACAGGAACAATTCAATATTGTACAAGTTAACCACAAAGATGCATGCCAGTGGTTTGATAGGTACACCAACTCATGTTCAAGCGTCATAGAAAAATACTACTGCGAATGATGATGACATGCAACAAAGAAACCGATGTGCTCCCAAATGAAAACAAGATTGCGGTGTGAATCCCCCCCCCCCCCAAGAGGCCCATAGTGCGAGGTAAACGATAAAATATACGTAAAAAGTGTGCGTTAAAAACCACAACTTCGCGAACCCAAGATAACCATGGCCTAAATACCCCATGAACCTACGTGCTCAATACATTAGCACATACCAGAATGTTGCAAGTGTTACACTTGTCTTGCATATATATTTTACTGTGCGCGGGATGCTATAAAATAGACTGAGTCATCCGTCAGTAAAAGTACGGGTAATAGAAGCAGATCAGAATGACTTACACTCTGCCCATAGATATTAACTCAAAAAACGGCGTGTTGAAGACAACCGCCTCTGTGTTCGTCTCCAAGTTACTAACATACGGTCTGCTCGAGGTCTGTGAAAAACAGGTGGAACTCAATAATCTATCCCTTAGATCAATAATAATCCAAGACTGCGCTAGTACAAATAAGTTTACCTCCCATATGTGTTTCTCAGATCATAAAACAAACTTCCCGGGCACTTCCCTCGTTACAGACAGTGAAGCTGATTGAGGTGTGTGATAGCGTCTTAAAATGCGTATGCAGCTTAATAACTATATTTCAAATGTGTTGAAAAAAGATCCCGTCCAGGGATTTATGGACCTCGAAGTTGTACAGTGTACGAATGACCGCATAGCCTATTCTTTCAAAAACGATGTGAAGAAAAATAAAGAATTCTACAAAAATAAAACGCGAATAAGACAACAAAAATAAAATGCGAGTAAAACAACAATAAACCAACAATGTGAACACGAAAAAAAATATGCAGAGAAACTTAGGGGCATATTCTCAAGGACTTATCGCCGATTCATCAGCACCTTAGCGCCAAAAAAGTGGCGATAGATATTTCGCCCCATTCACAAGCTGGTGCAAACTGCCGATATCCCCAGTTTACCAGCGATAGCGTCCGCAAAAAACACCGCCACGATGAGAGCGACAACTAACGCTAATGATATGCAGAGTAGGCGTTCCCGTGCAAAAACACACGAAAACACCACTTCGCGACATTCTCAACGACCAGCCAGATCTGCGATGCGATCCAAAAACAGGCGAGAAGGCGTGTTAGCAGCAGGGATCTAACACCTGCCTTCTACTGGTGTTAAGCAGGACGACAACCTGCAGTATGAAAGGGAGCCCAGCCCAGAGCCATATCTGAAGACCAACACATGCCATGGAGCTACTAATCATGCAGCTTGGAGACCCAAGAGGGGCACAACACCCACCGCCACCACCCCCAGGACCACCCCCACCCCTGGACCACCCCCCCAGACTACCACCGAGGCAGAGCAGAACAAGACAGCGGACCTTCTGAAAATGCACTAGTCTCAAAGACTTAACGCCAGAGGAGGTCATTGCCCACTACAGGCTCATAAGGACAACCATCCTCCTCATCCTGACCCACATTGCCCACAGGCTGACGGTACCAACACAGCGGACAACCAACATCCCTCCACAGACAAAGCTGCTGGCTGTGCTGCACCTGTTGGCCTCTGGTACCTTCCAACCAACAAGTGCCAGAGTCGGAGGAGTCTCACAGCCAGCCCTATCAAAGTTCCTCACACCTGTCTTGGATGCCATCATCAGCTTGGTACCCCAGCACCTTCCCTTCCCCCACACTGCGCAGGAACAGCTGGTGACCAAGCAAGGCTTCTACGCCATAGCTGGCTTCCCGCACGTGTTGGGGGCAATTGACTGCACACATGTCCTACTTGTGCCCCCTGCCAACACTGCACACAATTACCGCAACAGAAAGCACACGCATTCCATCAATGTGCAGGCAATAGTGGACCACCGGGGACTCTTCACCAACGTCATCGCCAACTACCCAGGCAGTGTGCATGATTCCTACATTTTCCGACAGTCCATCATCAACCAGCGCTTCCAGGATGGCACCTATGGAAATGCACTGCTCATTGTTAAGTACCAAATGAACACACCACACACCTCAACTCCACAATCATGCAACTCACAACTGTGGGAATGCACACATTACAAAATCACACACAACATGCCAAACAACATGCCCACCTACCAGACACGACAACACAAGTAACTGTGGTAACCGTGGCCAGCCATGTAGACAAACCATCCACGTCATGGCACCTCTGCCACACAATTGCAGAATGTGGGGAGAGGTGGAAACCAAGTCTGTGCGAAGGAGGCAAGTGAACCATGAATAAGAATGTACCCAATGCCAAGTGTGGCGGTGATGTGCTGGACAGACCTCAGCATGGAGGGCACAGACATGTCCATGTGGACATATACTGCTGGTGTTTGTAGTGTTGTGGACAGTGGACGCAACCATGTCACCTCAGGCAGTGGGGAAGACCTTGGACATGTAGCTATGTCGTCCACCCCTGTAAGCGGAGTGGGCTGGGCCGGCGTACGCCAGTCCAGCGTAGGTGTGGGAATAAATAGCCTGGGGCTCTGGGAGTGGTTCACTTCTGGGATGGCCACCAAAGTAATTACTGCGTGTGTCTCTGTGTCTGCCATATCCTGACCATAGGCCTACACACACGTGGCCGACCACCTTCAACGGCCAATATCACAGTGTCGTTGTCAGGCTTGTGGACATGCGCAGACAGTCATGACAATGGTATATCTTAGGAGTGCAAGTGATGCAACCGCGCAGCGCACACAGGTAAATAGGGTCGGGGGGAGTGAGGAGCAGCTGTGAGGCAACATTATACACATGGATGCCTCTCATTTGGCACAAGCAATACATGTCAAACATGAATCCCAAAGTCGCACACATCACACACCACTAAACTAATAAGCCTGCCAACACAGAATGCAGAACCACTGATTGACACATATCTCTCTCCCCTGTCACAGGTGATCAAGGATATGCACTCTGCCCGTGGATGATGACACCCCTCCGAAACATGAACACCCCCGTCCCCCCAGACCCTGGTCGTTACTCGCCCTGTTGCTGTTGTGTCAGGTCATGTTGAGCAGTGTCCGGTCCCCCAACTCCTGCCACCGTCTCCACACTGTTGACTATGGACACCATTTCCTGCATCTCATCCAGCTCCTCCTGTGGTGCTGGACTCCCACCTCCAGTCTGCGTTGCTGCCTTCTGGTTGTTGCCGAGTTTCTGCTTGGTTTTGCGCTTCACATCATTCCAGCGCCTCTTGGCCTCTTCCATTGTCCTCCTCAGCACTCTGACTGCATTCACCTTGTCCACGATGGACTGCCATATTGCATTTTTTGTTGCCAATGACACAGAGGAGGTGACGTACAGTTGTTGATGGTGTTCTATCACCTCCGTTGTCAGGATCCTATTTTCCTGCGGACTGAACAGGGTCTTCCTCTTCTTCTTCTCCTTGCCCTTCCCTGACCCCGAGGTCCCAGGCTGGTCCTCCGTGGGGCTTGTGGGGTTCTGGTTGTCCTCTGTACTTGCTCCGGCTACCTCAATTGTGCTTCGCAGTTGTTTTGGTTTTGTTTGTGTTATTTTTTTCTGCTTTTATAGTGCTTTTTCCCCCATGACGTGTGTGAATTACAGGCCTGGCGCAGCTTATCGCTGTTTTTTTTATCGCGGTTGGGCCCATTGCCGCTTTTTTTACGTTCGGCTTTAGATTTTTATCGCCGTCCCGGTTATTTTATTGCAGACATCTGCTGCATTATCGGGAAACTATCGCATGTTACCGCCCTGTTGGGAATACGACGTTCACACGGCGTTATTTTCCCGTGATATGAGAAATTGCGTTAACCTATTTTGGCGATGATTATCGCAAGTTCTTGTGAATATCCCCCGTAGTGTGTCAGAAGTATTCGAAGCCGCTACTTTGATCATGAGTTGAAATACGAACTTAACATAAGAAACAATGGTAGACACAGATAAAATCGGATGACTGTAACAACACTAATATTCACATCAGGTGCTGTCTAATAAGAATTCATGACAACAGGTAATCCCTTATGTTCATACCAAATTAGAAGTTTTCAAATATTACGAACTGGACAGACATCATCACAGTAATAGAACATTCTCCAACAAAAGTTGCTCAGCTGGTTACAAAAAGCATAACATTTCAATTTTATCATTGAACCCTTTAAGTGTAAAGGTGTGTAGTTTCTTTATCCAAGTGGTTTCTCTCTGGGCTAATATGTTATGTATTTCTCAGAGAGAAACCACTTGGATAAAAAACTATTGAGCAACTTTTGTTGGAGAATGTTCTATTACTGTGATGATGTGATAAAATCTTTTTAACTCTTAGGCTCTTAATTGTTTTGACTGTGGTGGCTGAGGCAAAACTCACTGTGGTTTCTTTTCCTTTCTCACCATGATGTAACAATATAATTTTACATACCCTTGAAAAATAACTCAATGCAGTTTCTTAACGTTTTTATTCAATTCGAAACTCTAACTAAATTACGTCCTTTCTGTTCTACTGTGTCCCAATTTTTTCATTTGGTAGACCTCCTTATGCCCGGCAGCTTTCCTATTGGCAGCATTGTTCAGATTTTCTTGCAGGGTTTGCACAGTAAGGAAAAAAGGATCATCTTGTCACTATGGAACAGGCGACTTCAATAGTTAGAGGGTTTGCCTTGAGAACAATGTATCAACATATTATTCATGTTTAGGTGGCTGGGCATTGCCATACAGGTAAATCTTTTTTGATTCATTGACATTGAAGACCATCTATACTGGGCGACATTTATAGGTTTTAGGAGTATTTCTGGTTAGGTGATGATTTTTGATTAATTCGGTTCATTAGCAAGTTTGTTTAAAGTGTGAAGGGGTTTGCTAGCCTCCAGTCACAAGGGTGACTACCTCTTTAATTGAAGTAAGCTGGCCAAGATACGCAATATTCCATATCTTTTAGGTATAAAAACAAAAATAGGCAAAGAGACAAAGACTTCATGTTGTTTTAATTTGGTAAGTGTGGCAACCACCAATTCTGAGATGCAAATTAAGAATTAGTGTCTACTTATGCATATGACACCTGGGGCTGTAATACACAGAGTGTCACTAGGGCGCACCTGGCATATAAGCCTACATTCTGTGACCTCATGGCACTTTGTTATTACAGAAGGGTCTGACTCTTGCGCAGTCCTTTCTGTAATACAGAATGTGCCGGCACTACATGATCTCAAAGTGTTATTCTCTTATTTGTGGGGGTGTGCCCCCTTGCAAATAAGGGAAAACTTTCCCTCTGGGCCTAATCAGTGAAATAGACAGGGGCGCAGAGAAATAAGAGCGGTCAGGATGCACCCTTTGAAAGGGAGAAAAGGCATTCCATTGATCCCCAAAACATTCCAGTGCAGGCGGCTGCATTCACTCACTGCACAGTTTTTTTGCTGTGGTTCTCAGTCCAGTTGAGACGGTCTCAATCCCCAGCAGAGATCAAACTCGCTAGGAATGTGGATTTCCTGCGATGGAAATCAAAAGAAATACAAGACCTCTTAAACTGACTTCTAAATACTTCCCAAGCAATTGCCTTTATTTGCCTTTATTTTAGCATGATGTTTTGCATGCACAAAAAAATGCCAGTTGTATTCAATGCAGTGTTGCTTAATAGGATTATTCGTTTTTTGTCTGAGGTTACGTGATCTGTTCTGAGAGGCAAGCTAGTTTTAAGTTAGTTTATTTGTATGCATATAAGTGCTTGACCCAATACAGTATATAAAACAGTAGGTGCTTAATGTCGACCTGTAGGGAAGTGGAAAGTCAACCTCTGTCAAATCTGCCTTTTCTTTCAATTTCTATTCCAACATACCTTGGAACCACCTCTGAGTATTTACTATCTTATGTTGTTCAGCATACCAATTCTCATATCATTTGTGTGCACAGTATAAATTATCAAAACACAAAAAATAATATTGCACTTACTGTCACAACTGCAGTATCAAATGAATTGTTTCCAATTGATGATACATTAGAGATTCTTCCTAAAATATTCACCATGGTCTTCACTTCAGCAGCATTTGATATAGATGGCGCTTCAGGATTGTTTAGTGCTGTTACGATTTGAGGTACTTTTTCTTGTGGGTTTCCCAGACCCTGCTGAAGATTCTACATAAAAGAATATTTTAAAATTTGACATGCAAAAATGAATATATATTATATACATGCTTCTGCATTGCATCTAGCGTACTCTAGTTAGTAAACCTAGCATCTGTTTACAATAGTAGTGCTCTGTGCACCGTCTTTCTTAATTCATCGCTTCTCATCATTTTTGACCTATCAATAGAGTTTGACAATGCCAACCATGTAAGATGCACACAGACACTCACAGAGCTACACAGACACTCACACATCCACTCTCATACCCACACAGGCACTCACACAGGCACTCAGACACCTATGAAGACCCACACAGGCACTCACACACCTACTCACACACCCACTTACAGACCCATAGTGCCCTTCACACACCCACTCACAGACTGTCAAAGGCACTCACAGGCCCACTCACACCCACTCACGGACCCATAGAGCCATTCACACACTCACTCATAGACCCATACATCCACTCATACTCCCGCTCACACATCCTCAAGAACCTTTGTGTTTATGGTGTGTAGATAATAATTAATTACACATAGAACAGGATGCAATTTTTTAAGCTGTTGAGGAACACCCTATTGCCTCCGTCTGTTAAATGGACTCCTTCTTTTCAATATGTTCAGTCCATATCAAAGCGTAAGTTGTTGTGCCCATGTTGTAGTCTCGGAAGAATGCTCTAAGTGGCATATTCACAAGGAGCTATCGCCGAATTAACGGCACTTTATCGCAGCCAAAGTCGTGATAAATTTACCTCCCCATTCACAAGCCGGTGTTAACAGCCCACAGCACCAGTTTACCCGCGATAGCAGCCACAAAAACATCGCCACAGAGGACCCCCGCAAATATCGCTAATGAGATGCAGAGTAGGCGTTCCCGTGCCAAAAGCCGAGACAACAGCACACCTCAACATTCACAACGACCAGCCACATCGGCGATAAAAACACAAAACAGGCGATAAGGCGCGTTAGCACCAGGAAATCTACACCTGCTCTGACCTGGTGCAAAGTCGGACGGCAGCCTGCAAACCAAAAGGGAGCACAGACCAGGGCTACATCGGAAGGGCAACAGATGCCATGGAGCCACCCATCATGCGACCCGGACACCCAAGAGGGCCACAACACCCACCGCCACCAACCCCAGGACCACCCCTCCCTGGCACCCCCCCGACCAAAGACATGCCACATCAGCCACACCTAAACATGTACAAAATATTCCGCTTGATGCCGCACAATCACAACTGGTGACATGCATGTGTCGTCACAGAAATGACCAGCACACATTCACTTTCGAAGCAACAAATGAAACTTTATTAAAATGAACAACGAAATGAAATGAAGACACATGGCCGCTCCCCTCAGGACAATACGTAGGTCACAGCCTGTGGGTCAAAAAACATGATGAGAAGGTGTGTCCTGCGCACATCAGAGGACAGAGAGAGAGCGAAGGAGAGAGAGAGGAAGAGAGGGAGGGAGAGAGAGAGGAAGAGAGGGAGAGAGAGAGAGAGAGAGAAGAGGAGAGAGAGAGGAAGAGAGGGAGAGAGAGAGAGGAAGAGAGGGAGAGAGAGAGAGAGAGAGAGAGAGAAGAGGAGAGAGAGAGAGAGGAAGAGAGGGAGGGAGAGAGAGAGGAAGAGAGAGAGAGAGAGAGTGCCGCCCCTGTGCACCCAGGCCACACTGCTCACCTGCTGCCACTGGTGTGTCTCCAACCACGTGCCGGTATGTATAGCAGGACACCAGGTCACACATCTGAGTCAGAGCCGTCAGCTGAAACAGAGCCCAGATACATGGCTGGCACAGTACACACACTTGCACAAGACAACATCGCCTGCCCGCCCATGCACACCCAGGCCTCAATGCTCACCTTCCGGCACCGGCGCGTAGACAGGAGGTCCCACCACATGCCGCTGCAAGCCACAAGCCCAGGGCCCGCGGACATGGCACCCTCCACATCATGCAGCCCCGCTCCGCAGGCCACCAGGTCTCACGTTTGGTGCTGGGTCTTGATTACTCCATGGCAGAGGACATACCAGTGCACCCGGCACCATTGCAGGCTGCACACCCGCTCAGCCCAATGGGTGCCACCAACTCTGGGATCCCGGAAGCGACGCCACGTGGCGGTAGGCCCGCGCTGCCCGCTGGCTCTGGCCTACACTGCGGTCCAGCAGGGCACACAAAACCTGAGCTGTCCGGACCGCCGGGGCGGGGCATCATAGCAGGCTGCACACCCGCTCAGCAGCTCAAGGTGCCACTGACACAGTACACCCAAAGTCACCGTCGCGTGGCGGGGTGCCTGTGCCGTCCGCAAGGCCCCGGGTGCCACTAACCCTGTGCAACCCCAGTCTGCACCACGTGGTGGTAGGCCCATGCCTTACTCAAGGCCCCGGATGCCACTAACCCTGTGCGCAACAACTCATGGGCCCTATATGAGTGCGAACCGTGGAGCGTCCGTCATCCAGTCACCACCGGAAGAGGGGAATGTGACGTCGTCGGCCCCTTATGTTGGCGGAGTCACATGGCCTGTGACGCCTGTGCCGGATGGGTGAGGTGTGTGTGAAAACCTGCCCTGAGGGAGTGGCTGTGACATGCTGACAACTAGACCAGTGACCTGCACACCACCAGCGAGTACGGCTGCGACGGGTAGCAATGAGGGGCCCCCCTCGGGGTCTAAGCGGAGTGGTCTGGCCTGCCGTATGCCGGACCAGCGCAGGGCTTGCAACAATGACTCGTGGGTTCTGGGCGTGGTCCAGTCCATGTCCGGACAAGGAAGTGACTGATGCGTGTGTCCCTGTTGTAGTGTTCACGGGACCAGGTACACAAAATGCAATGTCGCACCCTCTGACTGGCATCACACAGGATGAACATCATTGACGCAAGGGAAGGCACTGTCCCCACATTCATCCACACATCCATACATGAATGACGTAAGACATTACACAGCAGTGCGTCACTGGATGTTTATTTGCACATCCAGTGCAGTCATGCAGCTGGAGCGGTACAGGGCAATGCCGAGCACACTACACAATATGGGCCCGTGGAGGGCCAGCCAGTGTACATCCGGGGATGACCTGTACTGCGGAAGGGGAAGGGTACAGTCCGCAGTCTGTCCGCCGTGTCAATGGTCGTCAAACAGGATGTGGCAGTCCATGTCGCTGTCCAAGGTGAGTGCATCGGAGTGTATCGGGGGTCAGTGGTAGGTCTTGAGGCCATGTGCGGCACCAAGCAGAAACAGGCAATGTGGCGGAAATGAATGCTAGTACCTCCTCCTGATCTCAATCCCATCCACGTCCTCGTCCCCGGATGTGTGCTCTGCCCCACCTGTGGGTGTTGCAGTACCGGCTGCGGCACTGTGTGCCACTGACACATCAAGGGCCAGAGGAGGATTGTCGGCCGCACTGTGTGGCAGTGACACATCAGGTGCCGGAGTGGATACGCCTGCCGCACTGGGAGGCACTGACACACCAGGGAGCGGAGATGTGGATGGTGTGGGGGCAGCAGCATTCATCATCGTCACGCTTTGTGGCAGCAATGCCATGATGAAGACATGCAGGGCCTGGTAGATCCCAGCTACATTTCGCTGATGTGCAGTGGTGGCTGCCATCCTTTCTGCCTCCATCCGCACCATGTCCTCCATGAGCCTCCACATGTGTGCCAGCTCACGACTGGCATCGCTGGGGCCACTCTGAGCGGACAGGTATTCCTCCCTCCGCGTCATGACTCCAGCGATGTCAGTCAGGGCTCGTTGGAGACCATGGGGCAGACATAGACACCCAAGGATGGCGTCCAGTTTGGTAGCCATGAGGTCGAACCCCACCCGCACCTGCTCGGCCGTCTCCCTCTGGCCCTCCAGCACACGGCATTGGAAGGCCATTTGTTGTTCCTGGGGGTCTTGGGAGAGTGCCGGGGCTGTGGGTGCCTCCTGCTGGGTGGTTTGGGTGGTGGGTGGGGTCTCATCGATGTAGCTGGGCTGCCCTGATCCTGGAGGTGGCTGGTGGATGAGGTCAATGATGTCTTGTATGGTTTGGGTGTCAATGCTGGTGTTGTCCTCCTCGTCATCAGTGAAGAGTGGCTGGGACTGCTCTGCAGGAGGTGTTGACGATGCCCCTGCGATGTGAAGGGGAGATGGTGTATTACAATGTTTGCACAAGTATGTAGCTGCATGATACAGGTTGACATTCAGACAGCATGGCATTGTACATTGTGACAGTCTGTGGGTCTGGGCGAGGACCCAGGGTCATTGTGGGTGTGCACTGTGCCCTGCTTGCTTGTGCATGTGTGCCATTGTGGCCTTCTCCCCCCCCCCAGTACCTGGTGGTCACTCACCCTGTTGCGGTTGTGTTGTGTCCTGTCGAGCAGTGTCCGGTCCCCCAACTCCGGCCACAGTATCCATACTGATGACTGTCGACACCAGCTCCTCCATGTCATCCAGCTCCAGCTGTGGTGCTGGGCCCCCACCTCCGGTCTGCGTTGCTGCCTTCTGGTTGGCGCTGAGTTTCTCCTTGGTCTTCCGCTTGATGTCATTCCATCGCCTCTTGACCTCGTCCATTGTCCGCTTGTGCTCTCCGACGGCATTCACCTTGTCGACGATGTCCCGCCATATTCCATTTTTGGTGCCCAGTGACATGTTGGAGGTGACGAAGAGTTGTTGATGGTGTTCCATCACCTCCGTGACTATGATCCTGTTCGCCTGCGGACTGAACTTGGTCTTCCTCGTCTTCTTTTCCTTGCCCTTCCCTGTCCCCGAGGTCCCAGGCTGGTCGTCCGGGGTGCTTGTGGCGTTGCGCTCGTCCTCTGTGCCTGCCCTGGCTGCCTCCATGGTGCTTGGGTGTTGGTCAGTTTGTGTGTGGGTGTTTTTTCTACTTTTATGGTGATTTTTGATGCCTGCCAGGTGTGTGTTGCAGGCCTGGCGCTGCTTGTCGCTGGTTTCCTCATCGCGCTTTGGCCCATCGCGTGTTTTTTGGTGTTGTGGTTTGTGTTTTTATCTCCCACTTGGTGGTTGTTTCGCGGACATTGTCCGCGGTTTCGGCAGACTATCGCTTGCTACCGCCTTGTTGTGAATTCCACGTTGACACATGGTTATTTTCCCGAGATAGGCTGCGATATTGAAAGTTGCGTTACGCTACTCTTGCGGTAGTTATCACACGTTCTTGTGAATATACCCCTAACAGTTTTATTGACATGTTTCCTGGATTTCTCTATCTGTGGATAAAATTGGGTTGACCACTGCCACTTCTGCCATTGGCAAATGTTGGAGAACATTAAGGCACTATGGGGTCGATTCCGATCTCGCTCGGAAGGCCTACGAATCAGATTTGGCTTTTACGAATCCGATTCGAAGTCCTTTTTCCCGACCGAATCGTACACAGGTCCGAACGTCCAAGTACGATGCATTGATCGCGTACGCGCTGACCGAATCGTTTCCCAACCCGATCCTGTCTGTATGACTCGTACGCAGACGCTTCGTACAGTTCTATGGAGTCTGTTTCCAAGCGAGCAAGTACGATGCACGATTCGGACAGCCTTCACGATTCGGTATGTCCGGATCGAAAAAGCTGCCGGAATTGTTCTTTTGGGGCCGGTAGCAGGCCCCCCATCACCTGGAGCCCACCGATTCGGACCGGTGGGGGTACCCATGGGTTCCCCCTTCTCATGCATGCACCATGGGATGCCCGACACACACGGTGTACGCTTTTCCCCACCCACCCCTTTTTACTATGGGAGCCTGTCTACGCGTCCAGTATACAGGCTCCCATAGAGTTCAATGGGAGTCCGAGCGAACCGAGTCTGTAAGCATGTGAATGCATCGTACTCGCTCACTCGGACTCCAGGTGCACGATTCGCTCGTAAAGCCCTACGGATCCGAGTCGTACGGAGGGCTTTACAAGCGAGATTGGAATCGGGCCCTAAGTGGGAAAAGGTATCCTTCATTAGGATTTCCAGTCCTACCCCAGTAATTGTGCCTAGGTCATTGCCACCTCAATGCTTTCAAACAAAGTCAGCAATTGATGCCACTTTAACCCTCTCCGGTCTACATTAGATAAACCTAGGTCCCTGTCAATGCCACTCTTCCTAGTACTTTCTCTGGCCCAAACCAGAAAACTATGGTCCACAATCCACACTCTGACCATTTTGGAGACAAGCAGGAGTCATACACAGGAAAAGGCTGCAGCAGAATGCGGCAGTTTTGGAGATGAAAGGCAGCTAAAATGGAGGACATTAAGTAAAATATAAAAGAACACATTTGTGTGGATGGTGGTGATGTGCAAGGAACTAAAATTAGGTAGTGACTAACAAAAAAAGTTACTACCTCTGTGATTGGATTTGGAAAAACAAAAAGTTATGTTGTTTGGGATAATCTAGGAATTGTTAACAGTCAACTACACCTGCTACAGTTAATGTGTCCTGTTTAGAGAAAGTCTTGTGACTGATGAATACTTTTAAGGTGGAGAGGTGTGGTGCAGCGGCCAGGGCAGCTGACTCGGAGCACAGGGTTCATGGTTCGATCCCCGGCTCCGGCGGCAGCTCAGCTCAGCACCATGTGACTCTGGGCAATAGCTCACTTAATTTCCACGACGGCCCTCACCGCCTTGAGACCCATAAGGGTGAGTAGTTTGCGCTTTACAAATACGGATTTAGATTAAGGGCTTCTGTGTGCATCCATTGTGAAGTTATACTCTTAGCCTCTAGCACACGCTAATATCACAGTGCATATAATCCATTTGTATATGTTCAAGAGTTCACAGTTGTCTTTTTAGTCTTCCAATCTGTTATTCAGTTGTTATGTCCTTAGCCACAAAGTAAACACGTGTTTTGTTGCACATGGGGACTTGACCCACGACTTCCTCAGGGCTAAAAGAATACAGAAAACACATTCCATTGTAGTGTAACACCTTATCCACTAGTCATTTACACCCGAATTCTGGTGACTTTGCTGTGAGTCATTGTTTGCATCTGGCATTCCTATTAGTGTCATATTTGTGGAAACCCTTGCGCATTAATACAAGGTACATTCAATTTATATTCATAGTTAATTTTCATGTAACAATGCATGTTATCTCTGACTCTTATCATATTTACTAAAGACTCTAGGTGACCTCTCTGCAGATATTATACCTCCAATTGTGTTATCTTATCACATGCCCATCAAGAAATATTTATTGTCAAATCCCTCGCCCAACAGTGTTGTATGTCAAAGTGCTAGGAATCTGAGCAGTTACCACTGCTAGATAGTGGTAAAGTATATGAGCTTCTCACCTAAACATGGTTTCATTGACTTAGCCACAATTGGTATATTTATTTTTTTATAAACACATTTTTATTGATTTTTAACACCAATGGCATCGGTAAAACAGTTAAGTAAGGCACATACCATGCAGCAATGTAGGAGGTAAGATGTTCTTACAGGGCAATACATCCGGTTATCACTAAACAGTACAGAACTATGAAACGCACTAGTGAGACAGCACATCTAATTAGGCAATCTGCCCAAGCCATTTCCCCCATACTCTGGCATGCTTCCGAGGACAGCCACAAGCTACGTAGACCACCCACTCCTGCTGCGCACACCAGTCAACTCCTTTTCTCTACTTTGCCAGAGCGGGCGGTCTATGCACCAACCATTGCGAGACAATGTCACGTTTTGCCACCAGGAGGACCGTTCCTAGAAAGGACCTTTCGGCTCTTGTACCCCCGGTACCCTCAAACACCCCAAGAAGAATCAGCAGTGGGGATAGGGGAATCTCCCAGCTCAGAACCCCTGACAACTCTCTGGTCCCATCGAGTAGTTAAGTATTGCGTCACAGGCCCATACCATGTGGTAAAAATCTGCGGGTTCAGTTTTGCATCGCGGGCAGGTGGAGGTATGTTGTAGGCTGGCTCAATGTAAATGGTGTGGAGAGAGGTAAACAGAGTATAGATAGTTATTCTGAATGAGGCGCAGTATGGCCGAGGTTGATAGTTCCAGTGGGGCCATTAGTGTGTCCCTCCAGTGTTTATCCTCAATGGGGCCCACCCAATCCTCCCATAGGTTCCTAAGATGGTCCAGTTTCCCAGGGGAATTAATGATGAGTGTTCAATAAATCTGTGAGATCTAGCCCTTACCCAATTGTTCCATCAACAGTTTGACCTCCAACAGGCAGAACTCTGGCAGGGAGTGGGTGGGAATGGGTGACAATAGTGTGTCTGAGTTGAAGGTATTTTATAAAGCTGGGAGTGTGTGAGGTTATATGTCTGCTGCAGATTGTGGAAGGACTATGGAAGGAATATGTGACCCCGACCAAATCTCCCCCAGTCTTGTGATGCCAATGAGGTCCCAAGAGTGAAAGCCCTTAAGAGACGCTGTTTCACTCAACCAGTTGCCATGCCAAAGTGGGGTTTGTTGTGTGAGTCTAGTCTCCTAGCGCAGAAGGCGCATGGCCACCCTCCATGCGAGAAATAGCAGCCGGCTGACCTAAGTCAACGAGAGGGAGATCGGGGCTCTGTAAAGCATGTTCTAAATCTGAAAGTCCAACTGTGAGAGTTCCATTCGGTAAGCGGGGTCTAACCCCCCCATTGAACCAGTCATGGATGACGAGTATGTGAGAAGATAGGTAGTTAAGGTAGAGGTTGGACATGCCTCGGCCCCCATCGTAAGGCCCCCGTTGGCAATGTACGAGAGCGATGCGTGGCCGGGAGCCCCTCCACATGAATGATGTTGTGACGCTATCTTGTGCCGAAAACCAGGCTCAGGGCAGTTGAAGCGGTAAGTTCTGGAAGACGTACAGGAATCGTGGTAGGATCATCATTTTGTATAGGGCGATACAGCCTAAAGTGTTGAGGGGGAGGGTACGCCACTTAGTAAGATCAGACTTGGCCTTCCGAACCAGAAGTTGGAGGTTAAGGGTCCAAGTGAGCTCGGGGTGTAAAGTGACCCATATACCTAGGTACTTGAAGGTAAGTCTAAGCAGGGCGATCGTCGCTTGCCAATCGAAGCAATCCCTAGTCGGCCCTAGGGGTACCAGCATGGACTCGTACAACCACAGACCGGACACTTGTTCAAACCGTTCGCACAATTGGTATATTTAATTGATCTGGAAGTCCCTAGTAGAGTGCAATACCTATACCTAGGGCCTGCAAATCAAATACTAGTAGTGGGCCTGCAGCACTAATTGAGTCATCCTTACAAGTAGCCCTTTAAACCTGTTTGAGGCCTGCCACTGCTGAGCCTGTGTGTGCAGTTTACTGCCACTTCAACTTGGCATTTAATACCCCTTGCCAATGTTTAAACTCTCCTTTTTTTACACATAAGTCACTCCTATGGTAGGCCTTAGGTAGCCTAATGGGCAGGGTGCGGTGTAGTTAAAAGGTAAGACATGTACTTTTTAAGTTTCAGACACTCACACACAGTTACAGACCCATACACCCAGTTATATAGCCAATCACTCACCTATACAGCCACAAACACATACCTATTTAGAAAACCATACACCCATTGTCACATCCAGTCAGACAATGACAGAATCACTTACACATCTTATGGTACTTATGTATCCACTACTAAAAGAGCCACTTGCACACACAGTTACACAGCCAAACGCTGCCTAACACAGACAGTTACTAATCCATACAGCCAGGTATAAGCCCATTTAGACACCTATACAGTCACCAACACACCCAGTCACATACTGAGGCCCTCAGTACACCCTAGGAATCTGAGCAGTTTACCACCGCTAGATAGTGGAAAAGTGTATGTGCTTCTCACCTAAACATTGTTTCATTGATTTATCCACAATTGGTATATTTCACTTATCTGTAAGTCCCTAGTAGATTGCACTACCTATGTCCAGGGCCTATAAATCAAATGCTAGCAGCCGGCCTGCAGCACTAATTAAGTCATCCATACAAGAAGCCCTGTAAACCTCTCAGGCCTGCCATTGCTGGGCCTGTGTGTGCAGTTTAATAACCCTTTGACTTGGCATTTAATACCCCTTCCCAATGTTTAAACTCTCCTTTTTCTTTAACACATAAGTCACCCCTAAGGTATGCCCTAGGTAGCCCAATATACAGGATGCTCGGTAGTTAAAAGGTAAGTTGTACTTTTAAGTTTCAGTCACTAAAACACACACTACAGACCCATACACCCAGTTATACAGCCAGTCATCCACCTATACAGCCACAAACATACCTATTTAGAAAACCATACAGCCACTATCAAATCCAGTCAGGCAATGACAGAATCACCTAAACATCCACTCACACACTCACACAGTACTTATGTATTCTAATAGAGTCACTTGCACACACAGTTACACACACTAACACCCACTACCACAGTCAGTTCCCTATCCATACAGTCACTTACATACCCATTTGATCATGCATACAGTCACTAAGACACACAGTCAAATACTGGGTCAACCAGTACACCTCAGGACACCTGACTTAACCACAATTACAATATTTAATTCATCTGTGAGTCTCTAGTAGAGTGCAAAACGTGTGCCCAGAGCCTGTAAATTAAATGCTAGTAGTGATCCTGCAGCACTAACAGTTTTATTTTCTTTCTAATTTTCTTTCAGGAAGAAAATAAACAAGGTATTAAAAGGGGTAGTAGAAGGCAAAAGGGAAAAAGTAACTGGCTTCAGTCTGTGAAAAACATAAAGGTTCAACAGGGAGCAAAAAAATAATTAACAACAGTGATTCTTCACTGTATCCAGGTACGTAGCCACGGACAACATCATTAGAGTCACAGGCATCTGGTATTTGCTACAGTGAGCGACTATCACAGATAACGTATCGGAGACCGCTGGAATAGTTATAACAGCCGTGGCAATGATTCCCCTAAGGCTACTGTAGGTAATGATTGTTCTTCTGCTGCACCTGCTTTCTCCCGCATTATGCGATGGTACATGCATTGATGGATAGTTTTGATATGCTTCCACATGGAACTTGTCTCATGGGAATACTTATTCCCATTCTGTATCGACAATTGCTTGCTGCAGACATTGAACTTGACAAACTTGGTACTAACCTTTTTCTCTCAGGAAGGAATACTGAAATGTTTCCAAACCTTACTCTCCTTTTTTGGAGGTGGCATCTCTTCCTGCTCATGCAGCACAGGGTCAGGTTGTCCTTGCTGGTCTAAAGACATACCTGCATCTATCTGAAGTACTTGTGTACAAAAGTGTATTTTTAAATAGTTAAATAAGTTATGTTATGTTTATTTGTTAATTGTTTTCTTTAAATTGCATAATAATTTAACCATCTCAGATAACTTGTTACAGTAAGCTAGTAGTGTTATTTGTTCAACATTAGAATGTTCCCCCAAGACTACTACAGATAATCAGTGTGGTTCTCCTCCACTTGCCTTCTCCCGCATCAAGTGATTGCATGTCTTTTCGTGGATGGTTTTAGGATGCTTTCACATGGAATTTGTTCAATAAGAATACGTTTTACCAGTCTCTCTTGATAATTGCTTGCCTCAGATGTTACATCGCACAAACTGGGCAAATAGACAACTCTATCTTTAAGTTCTCCTGGTGTCTTGAATTTGATGCCTTTAATGTTAGAGTTAGCTTCTCTCAGTAAGTCATGCGAGTCATCCGATGGATATTCTGCACAACTGAGGACTAGAAACAAAGTTAGTGTTCCTAAATTTCGCGACATACACTTCAGCTCACCATGACGATACCAGTACTCATTGGTCCCACGCTGGCATACCATCAAATTTGGTGATGTAAAGTACACATACAGCAGCACTGCAAGCACATGGGTGGGTTCCTAGTGTAGCTAATCAGAAGTTCAGGTTTGGGTGCGTTTCTGTATTTGAAATAGTTAAATAAGTTATGTTATGTTCATTTGTTAATTGTTTGGTTTAAATTTTGTAGTACTGTGTTAATAAAATGTGTTTATAAACTTATAAAAATGTATATTACTGAATTGAACTTATGGCTCAAATTGCAGTACATTTTTATAATATAGCAAATGTTGAAACTCACAAAAAAAATCAAAGGTTACATGGATGTTATAGTTAGGAAATACCATAAAAAAGTAGAAATTCACAGTAAGACACTCACTCACCATCCTATACAGCTTCTCACATACTCACATGTTTATACATACTGTCACTTGTGACATACGTATTCAGTCATTTATATACTCACTTGCACACACACTCACTTACAAACACACCCATAGAGGGACCCATATATGAACTCTCACACTCATAGAATCACTCACACAGGTACTGACACACCCACACAGCCACTCACTCAAAATCCCACAGTCACTCACACCCCTATTTACACATGCAAACACCTACTGAAATAGACTCATACACCAATAAGGGATACATTATTCATGTATAATTCACCCGACAACGACTGCTTTAATGCCTATTATCACAAAAAACAAGAAGCGACCCATACGTCCTTGCGAACTGGGTATTGCTAATTAAGCAAAAAAACAACGTTCACAAGGAACTCATTTGTATCAATTGATATACTTTTGGCAAGGAATAATTTAGTCTTGCGTGATTTAAACACAGTACAGAAAATGAGAAATGAAACCACGATACAGTTTAGGCTATTATTTTCGTAGCAACTACCCACAGGCCAATTATTTAAGCTGTACCCACTTCAGCCGAAGTGAGTATCTTTTATTTTGCATAACAGTTTTTCAAAAAGAGGAGACATAAGAATATTTCATTTGTGTATCTACACTATATACATTTCCACAATTCAGCGTGACTTTGTGACCCCAGTGTAGTGACCATAACCAAAAAGTGAAGAAAACTTAGTGCTATACAAGTTTTGTGACAGAGGTTATTGGTAGTTTAGACAAGGGGAGCCCTTATGGAGTATAGTAGATTCAGTATTTATAAACTATTTTAAATTCAGCCAGGTCTCTCTCTAAGCACCTATTTTTGATGGGTTTATCGCTGCCACTCTGTAGAACGCAACTTCGCTTGAGGTAACCGAACCTGGAGGCTCCTACCTCGAACAATCCTTGGGACTTGGATTTTGTTGACATCTATTTAAGTCATTCCAATCAATTTCTCTAGAGTGGTGATTCCAATATATTCAAGGACACACTGTTTTCCATCTCCTTCTGAGGCTCTTACGTTTACTGGTGGATGAAACTACATTGCTATTTTTTTAACCGTAGAAAATACTTCATTGTTCCCATTTTGTGATCCACTGTTGGCACTCTGACCCCCTGACCAAAAGAGTATTTTAGTGCCCTGAGGAAGGTGCGACCAGGACCCTTTGGTCATCACCGAAACACGCGTTGGCGCAGTCTCAGAATACAAAACGAGAGGACCAATAGATCCAGATATTACTTTCAGTGTTCAAATTAATGTACTACATTTAACGTTTATCGTATATATATAACTTGTGCCCTAACAAAAGAACTTATTGTTCCCTTCAAGTCATCATAGATTTATGACACGTCTTATGTCTCTGATATTTCTGTTTTAGTTGGTATCGAATGAGGTATGAATGAGAGTATGTGAGACGGTATGTGTCAGAGATCTACATTTGCTTTTGGGTCATTTTGCACAACTTATTATTAGAATTCTTTTTGCTTTATGTAACAATGTACATGTTCTTAAAACATAATTATAAATAACTTTTTCTATATATACAATATAAATAAAAAACTATACAAATAAGAATTAATGAAAGTAATGTTTAATCTTTTGCAGCATAGGTCAAGAAATTATAGTTGACTCTATGGACATTTTGTTGGCTCCTCTAGGGCTCTGTGTGAGCCTTTCAAAGATGGTGAGAGATTCCGCCAACAAATAAAGGGGAGATTTTCAAGTCTTTTGCGCTGGTTTAGCATTACAAAAGTGACGCTAACCAGTGCAAATGCTTTTGCTATTTTCTTTCCAGACCATATTTACAAAGATTTGTAAACATGGCTTTGTGCCAAAAGTTAACGCCCCTTCAAAGTAGGCGCTAAGAGGAGAAATGCTTTCATTTCTATGTGCTTTTCCGACTTTGCATAAGTGCTGCACTGTGCAGCATGTATGCAAAGTGGGAAAAGCTTTGCATGGTGCCTAGCATAGTATTTTGTATAGAAAGGGTACCCTTCCTGTACAAAACCTAAGCTACACTCATGCACACACTATAGCGCTTTGGCGCTAAGGTGTGTGCATGGCGCACAGCAGCTGAAATCAGCGCAAGGGAAAGGGGAGGAGAGAGCCATATCTCTGAAGATATGGCGCTCTTCTGCTCCCTCCCTGTCACGCAACGTGTGACTTTTTAAAAAAAATCTTCCCCAAAGTGTTTAGGTAGGATTCTTACTGTTTTGTTGCATTGCCTTGGTTTGTCTGATTTTCCTACCTTTCATTAGCTTTACTCAGGGGCCCTCTCTTTTTTGTTCTTCATACACCAAGACAGCCACTCACACACCCGCTCATACACTGATATAAACACTCACACAATCACTCACACACCAATATAGCTACTCATACACCCAGCCATACACCAGTGCAGACACTCACACACCCAGCTACACACTGATACAGCCATTCACACACTGATACAGCTACTCACACACCCACTCACAAATGATACAGCCACTCAAACACCCACCCATACACCATTGCAGGCACTCATACACCCACTGACACACTGATACATTCACTCAGATGCCCACTCACACACTGGTTCAGCCACTGACATACTCACTTACACACCCATACAGTCACTTGCACATTGATTTCCATTTTAGTATTCTAGACGACATTGCGAAACATTTGCTAATGTCTTCTTTAATACTTTATAGGATTATTCCCCTTTGTGAATATTAAAGTAGTCACATGTACTATTTTCATTTTACCTATGCGGAATGTGTGACATATGCACATATAAAAATTACCAAACACTTACACACAATTGCACAAAAACATAAAGCACATAGTTAGCTCATTCTTTGGCTAGATGGAGTGGTTCTGAAAAGAAACATTTTTTCTGTTTTTTTAAAATGATTTTATATTTTTTTGTGTTTGTTTTTTGGGTAACAAAAAAATCTAGGGATTTAAAAAGGATATGAAGGTAGCTGGTAAGAAGCAACTGGCTTCAGTCTCTGAAAAACATAACGGTGAAACAGGGAGCAAAAAATAAGATTAACACTAATGATTCTTGACTGCATCCAGGTATGCAGCCACGGATGTTATCTTCACCACTGTGGGCATGTGAAATTTTGCACAGTATGTTACTATGCCACTTAATTTGTTGCAGAAAGCTGGTACGCTAATTTGTTGCACTGCTGATGCTTCTCCCAAGGCTTCTGCTGATGACGCGTGGACTCCTACTGCACTTGCCTTCTCCCGCACGAGACGATGATATGTCCTTTCATGGATGGTTTTTTATATGTTTCCACATGGAACTTGTCCTATAGGAATACTTCTTCCCAGTACCTCTAGATAAGGTTTTTGTACAGATGTTGCATTGCACCAATTTCGCCGACACTTTCTTTTCACCGGATGGAATGGTGAAAAACTTCCACAAGTCACTCTCCTTCTTTGCCCAAATTATGTCTTTGTCCTGGTCTGAAATAGCTCCAGCCTGTGCTGGTTGTTCTTCACATATAGCTGTAGAAGCGGACCTAATTCTGCTCAGATTTAAAGAAAACAGACAGCAGCACTGCTCTCAATACTGTCTCTGCAGAGGTAAAATCCAAATGAAATATTTAGGGTGTGGTTTACATGTGGATGGGTGGGGCCCTACTGTTGCCAATCAGAAGTTCTGATTGGGTGTGTTTCTGTTATCGGGTGGATTTACGGGTCCACTTGATAGGTTCACGCTTATGCCGAACTCGTGAAATGAATAACTATATTTAAAAACACACATAGACTCCCACATATATAGATATAAATATGTTTCCTCTGATATAATTATTCAAATCTGAAGCACCTATATATCTATTTGCATTTTGACTGTTTTTGACAAATTTGCAAATCTGGATTCGCAGACCCTCTCCGATAAGGTCACAGGAATTTGAAACCATAGAGTACTCGTAGTAGTGCCATTTGTTTCAGAACCATGGTAGATTCATGGATCCATAAAATAATTTAAAAAAGAAAAGACTAACTTGTTTTATTGCATTTACAAAGACAGTACATCAATTACATTACCTTGAATTGTGATGTTTTACTTTTGAAATGTATAGTATCAGTAATTATGAGAAAAAAATGAATTTCTATAGTTGCAAAAAATGTATTACTAAATTAAACTTGTAGGGAAAACTGTAGTACAATGCATTCTAAAAAACCCTAGAAAATCACTAAAAAACCCAAAGGTTACAGGGACATTATAATTAGAAAATAAAATCTAAAAAGCGATGGAAATTCACTGAAAAAAACAATGGTTACAAGAATGTTATAGTTAGGAAATTCACTAAAAACCCAAAGGTTACAGGGACATTATAGTTAGAAAATAAAATCTAAAAAGCGATGGAAATTCACTGAAAAAACCAATGGTTACAAGAATGTTATAGTTAGGAAATTCACTGAAAAAAACAAAGGATAAAGGAACATTAGAGTTAGACAGAGATTTTACACGCACAAAACCATGGAAATTCAGTTAATTTGTATTTCCTTTAATTTCTCACAAACTACTGAACATATTTACACCAAATAACTGAAAGCGTGATCTGCCTAACCAAGTCTACCTTTCTGCCAAATTCGGTGTAGCGGTTCGGGCTGTAGTCGTGTTCAAAGCTCCTATGGGAATTACCATGGGGAATGCACTTTTATTTACACCCCTTTTTTTCATCCCCGCATGACGGATCACCCATAAACTTTCCATGCACAACAATAATCACAGCACACTTTTTCGGAAAATTTCATGAAGATTAGTCAAACAGTGCTAAATATATAGGCAAGTCAAAAAACACTTTTCCTACAGGAACATGGGCCTAACTTTAACTAGTCAGGGTAAGGAGGGTATGCAGTTCCTAATAAGAAGTGTTTGTCTACTTAGGTCAGTACAGTTTCAAAGAGTCAGCTGCGAGCGCAACTCTATAGGAACAACTCTATAGGAACAAATGCCCTCACACACCTAGATAGGTGTCATGCTTCATCATTAGGCTTTTGCTCCATATCGGGCCTCCATATCGGGCCGGCGCTCCAATGACCGACGGGCACCCTCAATGGGGACTCTTTACTGGAGATCTTTTTATAAGCCATTTGTGAAGTGTGGGTGTGTGGGTCTTAGGTGTTAAAAAGAGGACAGGGGATACTCCCCAGAAATAATTTTAATGATCGAGTCCTCCTGCCTATACTAAAATCTGTGACGCCACCTACCAGAATTATTGAGTTATGGCCTTCTTCCCAATGCAAGTTGGCCAGATCAGAATGTATGGCCCACAGTTTGGTATCAAGAGGTGAGCATAGCTCCTCATCCACTAGGAGGACTCAGACCATGATTGCTGCTTTCTCTGGAAGGAACATGGAATTATCTGGATGGCTCTTGTGAACTTTTCAATACTTCACTTCATGGATATTGAATACAACGTATTAAGCAGACATTGAAAGAGTGTAAAGCTATTTTGAAATGCTGCAGACATTATGGGCCAGGTGTACGACCATTGGCAATCGCGACTCGCAAATTGCGTAAAATTGCGAGTCGCAATTGCCAATGTACATCAGAGTCTGAGACACTGTTTGCGATTCCCAATGGGGTCGCAAATTGCATGCCTCATGTATATTAATGAGGGTGTCGCAATTTGCGACCCCATTGGGAATGGCTGGCACTCCCAGGGAATGTGGCCTGCTGGGACTGCTATTAAATAAAGCAGTTTTTTTTAAATGCAGCCCATTTTAAATGAAAACAGGATGCATTTAAAAAAAAAAGAAACATTTTGGTTTAATTTTTTAAGGGCAGGTAGTGGTCCCTGGGATGGCGGGAGTGGTGCTCCCACCATCCCATAGCAAACTGCAATGTCCCGGGGTGGGCACCCTGGGACATTGCTAGAGCCAGTACTGGCGGTTCCCAGGGCCATTTGCGGCTCCAGGAGGGGGGGCCGCATGGCCCCCATCCCATTTTTAAATTAGCCCCGGGGAGGTGGTGGTTGCCAGGGCAGTGGGGGGGCGTGGGGCCGGATCCCCCCCACGCATCTTTTTGCATTATAGCCCCAGGGAGGTGGTGGTCCCAGGGGCCGCGTGGGGGGGCTAGAGCCTCCCCACACATTATAATTATAATAAAGCCCCATAGAGGTGGCGGTCCCCAGGGCTGTGGGGGCCCCACATCTTTATTTCTAATTGCCCAGGACCTGGCCCACCCAGGGTCCTAAAGTAAACAAAGCTCTCCTGCGCTTCATTTTTTTACAAAATTTCGTCCGGATTTGTGGATTCCCGCAAATCCCACATTTCTATTTTTAAAAAAAATGCTTTTTTGGGGCCCTGGGGGTCCCTGTGGGACCCCCTGAACAGGCCTAGGGGGTCAGGGTGTTTCTACCCTGCCCCCTTTTCTTTTTTGTAACGTTTTTGCTTGTGACTCAGTTCAACTGAGTCAGAAGATGGCTGCCAACACTTACTGGTGCTATGTAAAGCACTCTGATACCCGATACCTTCGGGTCAAGTTTGCGCTATATAAAACTCTGAAGAAAAAAAAAAATCTAATCTCAGGCTCGAGATTGGGAGGGTTCATCGATCGCCCACGGCCACAGTTGTATATCTGAGAAATGTTTACATTTCTCAGGAACTACTGAACAACTTTACATCATTTAACAAAAAGAGTGCTTTCTGACCCAAGAGCTACCTTTCTGCCTAATTTGGTGTAATTCCGTTCAGCATTTCGGACTGTAGCCTTGTCAAAAGTTTCCTATGGAAATTAACATGGAGAAAAAGCATTTTGGGACACCCCCTTTTACTCGGCCCCCGCTTGATGGATCACTCCGAAATTTTCAAGACAGCAGCTGATGTGACCGCCCCATTAGTTTTGACAATTTTGCCAAGATTCGTCAAACGGCACGAAAGTTATTGGCAAATCTAAAAATGCCTTTTCTATGAAAACTAGGTCCCAACTATACTACCTACTGGTGACTGCCATTAGGATATTGTTGGAAATGGGGGTCCTAATCCCTCACCGCCACCACCAAATGTTGGGGGCGGGAGCCCTTGTCCCACCCCACTGTAACCGGGTGCGGGATCTACCCCTCGTTTTAACGTTAGGCTAAGTAAGGACACCGTCTGAGATAACCCTGCTCAACCCCTTAGTAGCTTGGCACGAGCAGCCAGGCTTATCTCCAAGGCACGAGTGTACAATATGTGCAACCACACTCACAGCAACCCAATGATGTCGCCACAAATGAACTCCACATGAGTTTTTATAAAACGAGTATAATCTTTATACAAAAAGATATACGATATGACCACACGTTACAAAACCAAGATATAATAATGGGTAGTATTTCCTCCGGTGGGTTGGTAGGTTCTAATCCCAACCACCGCTTCTAACCAACAGTTAAGCTGACTTCTAACCGTTTCCAAAAGGTTAGGCAGGTCGTATTGCTAGAATCACACACGTTGCAAAAGAAACAAAATACTGCAATGTGTAACGATATACTCCTGAGCTGTGCAATAGAGAAACAATGCAACACGTGGCGCCACAATCATGTACTTTGCAATCGAAGGAATAATGCAAATGCGTATCACCACCAGCATGCCCTGTACAAGGAAGAAACAAAGCAATGCATCACGCGACAATCATGTACTGTGCACTGAAGAAATAATGCAATGCGTGTCACCACCAGCATGCCCTGTACAAGGAAGAAACAAAGCAATGCATCACGCTACCATTATATACTGTGCACTGAAGAAATAATACAATGCGCCACGTTATAATCAGGTACGGGGTGATGACGAAATCAGGCAATGCGCCACACTTACAAACATGTACTCTGCGAGGGAGAAAATATAACGCAGTGCGAGGAGTACCCCACCTGCAGTTCGTTAAGCACAAATTGAGTCATGCGTCATACGACAGTTCGATAGTTCGTTAGCAGCAGTAATGCAAAGTGTAATACGACAGTCTAGGTGCTCCGTTCACAGTTGCCCCCGACCTGAATCAATGATGACAAAAAAGTACCGCTTCTACTCCGGCCCCAGTACTGCCCCTCCCTGGGCCAGCACGGGCCTAGATCCGAGCCGAAGCAACAGGCTCACACAGCTGCCAGGAGCGAGAGGCCGAGAGAGTGTCCGTCCGAGCCCACACCCGACTGCAGGTGGTGATCCACGTTGCCTGGGGGGTGGTGCGAACCCACTCTCCTCTCCCCCTTCAGCTACTGGGCCTTGATCCAGAACTCCGTCAATGGGCACGGCAAGCTCGGGCCTGCGACTCCGCTCCTCCGGGACTGCCGGTCCAGGCCGCTGCTGTTGCACTCCGAGGGCCCTATTACCTGGCCCTCCTTTCGGCGGTCTCAGTGGCCACCGAGACCCGCCCTCAGCACTTGTAGACTTACTTTGATTTTGGTGCACTCGCTACCCCGGCACTCCTCACCAGCGCCTCCGGGTTGCACCACGAGACGCACTCTGCGCGTCCGAGACTCGCCTCTTCTTTGGTGCACACGATGACCAGACGATCGTCACCACTCCTCAGCTACACCACGACACGCACCCTACGCATCCGAGTCTCACCTCTTCTCTCGGTGCACACAACGACCAGGCGCTTTCCACCAGCGCCTCAGCCTGCACCACGACACGCTCCTTGCGCGTCCGAGTCTCACTTCTTCTCTCGGTGCACACGATGACCAGGTGCTCCAACGCCTCGGCTTGCACCACGACACGCACCCTGCGCGTCAGAGACTCACTTCTTTTTCTGGTGCACACCACGACCAGACGCTCCTCACGAACGCCTCGGCCTGCACCACGACACGCTCCGTGCGCGTCAGAGTCTCACTTCTTCTCTCGGTGCAGACGATGACCAGGCACTCCAACGCCTCGGCTTGCACCACGACACGCGCCCTGCGCGTCAGAGACTCACTTCTTTTCCCGGTTCACACCATGACCAGGCGCTCCTCACCAATGCCTCGGCCTGCACCACGACACGCTCCTTGCGCGTCAGAGTCTCACCTCGTCTCCCTGTGCATGCGATGACCAGACGATCGCCACCACTTCCTCAGCTGCACCTCGACACGCTCCCTGCGCGTCCGTGACTCGGTTTACTCCTTCGTGCCCAAGATCACAAGGCACAACTTCTGAGGGTCTCAAGCTGCAAAAGCACGTGCACACCGCGTTGCTTGGGATTCCTCCGGAAACTTTTATGTTTCTGTGTTTCAAACAGGGAGCCAGCTCACCTCGGGCCCTTGGGGTTCAGGACACAGCACAAAGCACAGTCCTGTTCAAGAAGGGGGGGACACCACCCACTGCAATGTCCCTTCAGTCTCTTCCTTAGCAAAAGCTACAAACTGCAGGCCAGCCCCAGATCACGAAGCAAGGGTCAGTGCTATCCAGCAGTCTATTCAGCAACTTCTTCTTTGGCAGAGGTTCTTCTTGACCACGAAAAAGGTCAGAGCCTCTGCAGACTCGACCTGTCCATTTCGCCATTCAAAATTACACCAAATTCTAGGGGATTCAGTTCTCTCAGTTATACCCCTTCATGTCTTTGAAGTTCGTTGGGCTCAGGGGTCCCTGACCCCTCCCTAAATCAGCTCTGGGTGTCTCCCTCCCAGTGTCACCTCTCTCTCTTTGATACTGGGGCTCTGGACACTGAATCACTCGGTAGGAGATGGGTCAATTGTTTTATGGCTGCAGCCCAGGCGCCCTTCACCTCCCGGGGTTCCTCCTCGCATACTCTCCAGATGCAGGTCAGCCAGGTGCCATCTCACCTCCTCCCATCTCAGATCCAGACAGTCAATTCACATTCAGCAGAGACACACAGAAATGCTTTAAGCACAAACTTAGCCACTTTCTAAAAGAGTGGCTTCTGAACACACAGTGACAAAACCACCTTCATAGAAAGATGTGTTATGACACTGTGAGTTCATACATACCAAACTTCAACTCTCCATTTTAAACTTAAAGGAAACTAGGCTAATAAACACACTACCCAGCCTCCCCTATTCTGTCCTATGGGCAGAATAGCCTTTCAACAGTGAAAACGAAATGGAGTGTTTTTTCACTGTCAGGACATAGCACACACCTCAGTATATGTCCTGCCTTTTACCTACACTACACCCTGCCCAGGGGTTACCCAGGACCTACCACGGGGTGCCCATAGTATACTTAAAAGGGAAAGTAAGGCCTGACAAGCGGTTGCACTTGTCAGGACACCCTGCTAACTTAGCAGTCTGCTCGCCGGCCCTACACTGAAGGCCTGTGTTCCCTCCTCTTCGCGCTTTTGCATTACTAGCCCTTGCACACACAGTGCACATCACTAGGGACTTTTACTAGTAAGGCAAACCTACCAATCATGGCCAACCAATTACCATTGTACTTTACATAGGGAACACTGTCCTTTGACACCGATCAGCAGTGGCAAAGTACCCAAAGCATCTAAATTGGCAACTTTTTGTCAGGAAAACGGTCTAGGGGAAAAGCAAAAAGTTTAAGGAACTGTAGCCAAAAAGGCCAAGTCCTACAGATATATATATATATATATATATATATATATATATATGTATGTATGTATGTATGTGTATATATATATGTGTATATGTATATATATATATATATATATATATATATATATATATTCATCAACAAAGCAGTCCAAGAACGAAGGGCGCACTTCTCACAGCTGGTGCGCGTGGCGGGGCCGTACTTTCCCCGAACTACAATTCCTCACCAAACAAGTATCACGCTGCACTCTCCCAGACCAGCAGGTCTTGGTCACGGTGTATAAGACCTGCTGGTCGAAACGCGTAGGTGGTGAAGGAGTGCAAATGGCTTGAATAAATCTTTATAAACCAAATCTGGGAGAGTGCAGCGTGATACTTGTTTGGTGAGGAAATATATATATATATATATATATATATATATATATATATATTCACTGAAAAAACCATAGGTTTCAGACACGTTATAGTTAGAAATTAGCATTTAAAAAACCTTTGAAATTCACTGAAAAAACCATAGGTTTTAGGGACAGTTATAGTTAGTTGGACATTTCACTCGTACAAAACCATAGAAATTCCCCCGTTATAGTTAGTTCAGCTAACTATAACTCGCGCCCCCGCAATGCACTGCTGATGACGTCACATATTACATCACTCATGACATGGTCAGTGACATCACTGATGACATCTCAAATGACATCACTGATGACATCACTGATGACATAATCCAGTGACTGTGTGTTTCTGTAAAGTTTAAATATGTTTAATATATATAGGGAAAGGCGTATTGAAGAATGAGTGGGTGTATAAATGTCTGAATGGATGATTTAGTACGTGAGTGACTGACTCTACCAGTGAGTGATTAAATGTATCTTACTGAATGCATGGGTTAGTGAGTAAACTGTGTGAATGTCTGTATCCGTCTGTCTGTTGGTTTGTAAGCGGCTGCATGGCTTTCTGAATAGCTACATGAGTGTCTACATGGGTTATTGATTGATTGTCTGAGTATCTGTATGGGTGCCTGAGTGTTTGTGTGGGTGGGGTGTGTGTGACTCTGTGCATAGATGTGTGAGTTGGTGATTCACTGGGTGCATGGTTTCAAGAGTGCATCTGTGATGGACTGTATGGGTGGGTGAGTGTGTGTATGGGTGTGTTAGTGATTGAATGTATATCTCAGTGGTACATGTGTGAGTAACTACATATGTGAAAGGCAGTATATATGTGTGTTGGAGTATATAAATGGCTATAAGTGAGAGTGTGTGATTGTGAGAGTGGCTGTATGGATGAGTGTGTACTTGTATCAGTGATTGTATAAGAGCGTAAGAATGTGCTAGTATTTGTATGAGTAAGTGAGCTGGTGTGTGTATAACTGTATAGGTGAGTAAATGGGTGTGTGATTAAGTTTTTGCATGACTGACTAGGTGTGTGAGTACCTCTATGGATGAGTGGCGGTGTGTGAGTGTTTATATAGGTGTATGAGTGCATATGATAGTCCTGTACTGAGTGACTAAGTATGAGTGACTGTACGGGTGAGTGAGTGGATGTGTGTGTAGACCTAAGAATCAGTGAGTGGGTATGTAGTTTTTGGTGTTGGAGTGTCTATGGTTTTGAGAATGGCAGTCTGTAATTTAGAGTGGGTGTATCAAAAGTTATATTAGGGTGTGAGAAGATGCATGAAATTATCACATGGATGATGTCATCAGTGATGTCATTTGAGATGTCATCAGTGATGTCATCAGTGATGTCACTGACCATGTCATGAGTGATGTAATATGTGACGTCATCAGCAGTGCATTGCGGGCGCGAGTTATAGTTAGCTGAACTAACTATAACGGGGGAATTTCTATGGTTTTGTACGAGTGAAATGTCCAACTAACTAGAACTGTCCCTAAAACCTATGTTTTTTTCAGTGAATTTCAAAGGTTTTTAAATGCTAATTTCTAACTATAACGTGTCTGAAACCTATGGTTTTTTCAGTGAATTTCAAAGGTTTTTTAAATGCTAATTTCTAACTATAACGTGCCTGAAATCTATGATTTTTAAGTGAATTTCAAAGGTTTTTTAAATGCTAGTTTCTAACTATGCCTACAGAGGTAGGACATGTGAAGAAAGAAGAAAAAACGCACAGAAAGAAGCAAAAGATGTGCAGAAAGAACCAACAGAGGAGCAGAAAGAGGCCTTGTTGCAAAATCATCATGTGCCCACAACGTTTTCAGACGGGTACTGGTGGTAACTGACTCTGACTAACCAGAGCCAGTGCTATGCTAAAAGACACTTAGAATACAGTGAAAACACCTACATACACTAGGGAACACTATGCGTTGGGGTACCCCTGTGATTAGCATGACCTCCTCTGCAAGTCCCTAGTACATAATAGGGCAGGGGGATTAAAACTACCTCTTAAACGCGCTACAGTGCGCGCTTGCACAGTGGTGAAGGGAGGGGGCCTGAGGTGACATGTGTGCAAACGCACCCCGTGGCGCGTTTTAAGTTGCGGGATTAAGTCTCCTTGAATTCTGAGGGTCCCTGGGGCCCAACTAGCCCCCCAGGTACCTACAGTTAGGACCACAGAGCTGAGTTGCAGAGAGGCGTTCCGAGGCCACGCACCTTTTTTCACCTCTCTGCAACGCAACTCTGTTGTGCTTACTGAAGGTACCTGGTGGGCTAGTTGGCCTCCAGGGTCCCTCAGGATTCAAAGGGAATTAATTCCCCAACTTAAAACGCACCACAGGGCGTGTTTGCGCACATGTCACCTGAGGCCCCGCCCCTCCCTTCACCACTGTGCAAATGCGCCCCGTGGCGCGTTTTAAGTTGGGGGATTAGGTCACCTTGAATCCTGAGGGTCCCTGGGGCCCAACTAGCCCACTAGGTACTTCCAGTAAGCACCACAGGCCTGCGTTGCAACGCCTGTAACAAATTGTGCAGTTGTGTTTAGGTAGTGAAGAGGGTCATGCTGGGGGAGTGTTTTAGGGTTTAGGGTAGTGCAGTGGTGTTTGTGTAGTGTAGGGGGTCATGCTGGGGGTAGATTTAGGGTTTAGGGTAGTGCAGTGGTGTTTGGATAGTGTAGGGAGTCGTGCTGGGGGAGTGTTTTAGGGTTTAGGGTAGTGCAGTGGTGTTTGGGTAGAGTAGGGGGTCGTGCTGGGGTAGTGTTTTAGGGTTTAGGGTAGTGCAGTGGTGTTTGGGTAGTGTAGGGAGTCGTGCTGGGGGTAGTGTTTTAGGGTTTAGGGTAGTGCAGTGGTGTTTGGGTAGTGTAGGGGGTCGTGCTGGGGTAGTGTTTTAGGGTTTAGGGTAGTGCAGTGGTGTTTGGGTAGTGTAGGGGGTCGTGCTGGGGGTAGTGTTTTAGGGTTTAGGGTAGTGCAGTGGTGTTTGGGTAGTGTAGGGGTATTGCTGGGGGTAGTTTTTTAGGGTTTAGGGTAGTGCAGTGGTGTTTGGGTAGTGTAGTGGTTCGTGCTGGGGGTAGTTTTTAGGGTTTAGGGTAGTGCAGTGGTGTTTGTGTAGTGTAGGGGATAGTGTTTTAGGGTTTAGGGTAGTGCAGTGGTGTTTGTGTAGTGTAGGAGGTCATCGTTTAGGGTTTAGGGTAGTGCAGTGGTCTTTGGGTAGTATAGGGAGTCGTGCGGGGTAGTGTTTTAGGGTTTAGGGTAGTGTAGGGGGTCATGCGGGGGTAGTGTTTTAGGGATTAGGGTAGTGCATTGGTGTTTGGGTAGTGTAGGGGGTCATGCGGGGGAGTGTTTTAGGGTTTAGGGCAGTGCAGTGGTGTTCGGGTAATGTAGGGGGTCGTGCTGGGGGGAGTGTTTGAGGGTTTAGGGCAGTGCAGACGTGTTCGGGTAGTGTAGGGGGTTGTGCTGGGGGTAGTATTTTAGGGTTTAGGGTAGTGCAGTGGTGTTCGAGTAGTGTAGGGGTCATGCTGGGGGTAGTGTTCTAGGGTTTAGGGCAGTGCAGTGGTGTTTGGGCAGTGTAGGGGGTAATGCTGGGGGTGGTGTTTTAGGGTTTAGGGCAGTGCAGTGGTGTTTGGGCAGTGTAGGGGGTCGTGCTGGGGGTGGTGTTTCAGGGTTTAGGGCAGTGCAGTGGTGTTCGGGCAGTGTAGGGGGTGGTGTATCAGGGTTTAGGGCAGTGCAGTGGTGTTTGGGCAGTGTAGGGGGTCGTGCAGGGGTGGTGTTTCAGGGTTTAGGGCAGTGGTGTTTGGGCAGTGTAGGGGGTCGTGCTGGGGTGGTGTTTCAGGGTTTGGGGCAGTGCAGTGGTGTTCGAGCAGTAAAGGGGGTCATGCTGGGGGTGGTGTTTCAGGGTTTAGGGCAGTGCAGTGGTGTTCGGGCAGTGTAGGGGGCGGTGCAGGGGTGGTGTTTCAGGGTTTAGGGCAGTGCAGTGGTGTTCGGGCAGTGTAGGGGGTCATGCAGGGGGTGGTGTTTCAGGGTTTAGGGCAGTGCAGTGGTGTTCGGGCAGTGTAGGGGGTCGTGCTGGGGCTGGTGTTTCAGGGTTTAGGGCAGTACAGCTGTGTTCGGGCAGTGTAGGGGGTCGTGCTGGGGCTGGTGTTTCAGGGTTTAGGGCAGTGCAGTGGTGTTCGGGCAGTGTAGGGGGTTGTGCTGGGGCTGGTGTTTCAGGGTTTAGGGCAGTGCAGTGGTGTTCGGGCAGTGTAGGTGGTCGTGCTGGGGCTGGTGTTTCAGGGTTTAGGGCAGTGCAGTGGTGTTCGGGCAGTGTAGGGGTCCTGCTGGGGCTGGTGTTTCAGGGTTTAGGGCAGTGCAGTGGTGTTCAGGCAGTGTAGGGGTCTTGCTGGGGCTGGTGTTTCAGAGTCTAGAGCAGTGCAGTGGTGTTCGGGCAGTGTAGGGGGTCTTGCTGGGGCTGGTGTTTCAGGGTTTAGGGCAGTGCAGTGGTGTTTGGGCAGTGTAGGGGGTCGTGCTGGGGGTGGTTTTTCAGGGTTTAGGGCAGTGCAGTGGTGTTCGGGCAGTGTAGGGGGTCGTGCTGGGGCTATTGATTCAGGATTTAGGGCAGAGCAATGGTGTTCAGGCAGTGTAGGGGGTTTTGCTGGAGGTGGTGTTTCAGGGTTTAGGGCAGTGCAGTGGTGTTCGTGCAGTGTATGGGGTGGTGTTTCAGGGTTTAGGGCAGTGGTGTTCAGGCAGTGTAGGGGGTCTTGCTGGGGTTGATGTTTCAGGGTTTAGGGCAGTGCAGTGGTGTTTGGGCAGTGTAGGGGGTCGTGCTGGGGTGGTGTTTCAGGGTTTAGGGCAGTGCAGTGGTGTTCCGGCAGTGTAGGAGGTCATGCAGGGGTGGCGTTTCAAGGTTTAGGGCAGTGCAGTGGTGTTCGGGCAGTGTAGGGGTCGTGCTGGGGGTGGTGTTTCAGGGTTTAGGGCAGTGCAGTGGTGTTCGGGCAGTGTAGGGTGTCGTGCTGAGGGGTGGTGTTTCAGGGTTTAGGGCAGTGCAGTGGTGTTCGGGCAGTGTAGGGGGTCGTGCAGGGGGCTGGTGTTTCAGGGTTTAGGGTAGTGCAGTGGTGTTTGGGCAGTGTAGGGGGTCATGCAGGGGGTGGTGTTTCAGGGTTTAGGGCAGTACAGTGGTGTTCGGGCAGTGTAGGGGGTCTTGCTGGGGGTGGTGTTTCAGGGTTTAGGGCAGTGCAGTGGTGTTCGGGCAGTGTAGGGGGTCTTGCTGGGGCTGGTGTTTCAGGGTTTAGGGCAGTGCAGTGGTGTTCGGGCAGTGTAGGGGGTTGTGCTGGGGCTGGTGTTTGTGGGTTTAGGGTAGTGCAGTGGTGTTCGGGCAGTGTAGGGGTCGTGCTGGGGCTGGTGTTTCAGGGTTTAGGGCAGTGCAGTGGTTTTCGGGCAGTGTAGGCGGTCGTGCTGGGGCTGGTGTTTCAGGGTTTAGGGCAGTGGTGTTCGGGCAGTGTACGGGGTTGTGCTGGGGCTGGTGTTTCAGGGTTTAGGGCAGTGCAGTGGTGTTCGGGCAGTGTAGGATGTCATGCTGGGGGTGGTGTTTCAGGGTTTAGGGCAGTGCAGTGGTGTTCGGACAGTGTAGGGGGTCGTGCTGGGGCTGGTGTTTCATGGTTTAGGGCAGTGCAGTGGTGTTCGGGCAGTGTAGGGGGTCGTGCTGGGGGTGGTGTTTCAGGGTTTAGGGCAGTGCAGTGGTGTTCGGGCAGTGTAGGGGGTCGTGCTGGGGGTGGTGTTTCAGGGTTTAGGGCAGTGCAGTGGTGTTCGGGCAGTGTAGGGGGTCATGCTGGGGGTGGTGTTTCAGGGTTTAGGGCAGTGCAGTGGTGTTCGGGCAGTGTAGGGGGTCTTGCTGGGGGTGGTGTTTCAGGGTTTAGGGCAGTGGTGTTCGGGCAGGGTAGGGGGTCTTGCTGGGGGTGATGTTTCAGGGTTTAGGGCAGTGCAGTGGTGTTCGGGCAGTGTAGGGGGTCTTGCTGGGGGTAGTGTTTCAGGGTTTAGGGCAGTGCAGTGGTGTTCGGGCAGTGTAGGGGGTCTTGCTGGGGGTGGTGTTTCAGGGTTTAGGGCAGTGGTGTTCGGGCAGGGTAGGGGGTCTTGCTGGGGGTGATGTTTCAGGGTTTAGGGCAGTGCAGTGGTGTTCGGGCAGTGTAGGGGTCTTGCTGGGGGTAGTGTTTCGGGGTTTAGGGCAGTGCAGTAGTGTTCGGGCAGTGTAGGGGATCGTGCAGGGGTGGTGTTTCAGTGTTTAGGGCAGTGCAGTGGTGTTCGGGCAGTGTAGGGGGTCATGCTGGGGGTGGTGTTTCAGGGTTTAGGGCAGTGCAGTGGTGTTTGGGCAGTGTAGGGGGTCGTGCAGGGGGTGGTGTTTCAGGGTTTAGGGCAGTGCAGTGGTGTTCGGGCAGTATAGGGGTCGTGCTGGGGCTGGTGTTTCAGGGTTTAGGGCAGTGCAGTGGTGTTCGGGCAGTGTAGGGGATCTTGCTGGGGGTGGTGTTTCAGGGTTTAGGGCAGTGGTGTTCGGGCAGTGTAGGGGGTCTTGCTGGGGGTGATGTTTCAGGGTTTAGGGCAGTGCAGTGGTGTTCGGGCAGTGTAGGGGGTCTTGCTGGGGGTAGTGTTTCAGGGTTTAGGGCAGTGCAGTGGTGTTCGTGCAGTGTAGGGGGTCGTGCTGGGGATGGTGTTTCAGGGTTTAGGGCAGTGCAGTAGTGTTCGGGCAGTGTAGGGGGTCGTGCAGGGGGTGGTGTTTCAGGGTTTAGGGCAGTGCAGTGGTGTTCGGGCAGTGTAGGGGTCGTGCTGGGGGTGGTGTTTCAGGGTTTAGGGCAGTGGTGTTCGGGCAGTGTAGGGGGTCGTGCTGGGGGTGGTGTTTCAGGGTTTGGGCACTGGTATTCGGGCAGTGTAGGGGGTCTTGCTGGGGGTGATGTTTCAGGGTTTAGGGCAGTGCAGTGGTGTTCGGGCAGTGTAGGAGGTCTTGCTGGGGGTAGTGTTTCAGGGTTTAGGGCAGTGCAGTGGTGTTCGGGCAGTGTAGGGGGCGTGCTGGGGGTTGTGTTTCAGGGTTTAGGGCAGTGCAGTGGTGTTCGGGCTGTGTAGGGGTCGTGAAGGGGTGGTGTTTCAGGGTTTAGGGCAGTGCAGTGGTGTTCGGGCAGTGTAGGGGGTCGTGCTAGGGTTGGTGTTTCAGGGTTTAGGGCAGTGCAGTGGTGTTCGGGCAGTGTAGGAGGTCGTGCAGGGGCTGGTGTTTCAGGGTTTAGGGCAGTGCAGTGGTGTTCGGGCAGTGTAGGGGGTCGTGCTGGGGGTAGTGTTTTAGGGTTTAGGGTAGTGCAGTGGTGCTTGTGTAGTGTAGGGGGTCGTGCTGGGGGTAGTGTTTTAGGGTTTAGGGTAGTGCAGTGGTGTTTGTGTAGTGTAGGGGGTCATGTTTTAGGGTAGTGCAGTGGTGTTTGGGTAGTGTAGGGGGTCGTGCTGGGGGTAGTGTTTTAGGATTTAGGGCAGTGCAGTGGTGTTCGGGCAGTGTAGGGGGTCGTGCTGGGGGTGGTGTTTCAGGGTTTAGGGCAGTGGTGTTCGGGCAGTGTAGGGGTCGTGCTGGGGGTGGTGTTTCAGGGTTTAGGGCAGTGGTGTTCGGGCAGTGTAGGGGGTCTTGCTGGGGGTGATGTTTCAGGGTTTAGGGCAGTGCAGTGGTGTTCGGGCAGTGTAGGAGGTCTTGCTGGGGGTAGTGTTTCAGGGTTTAGGGCAGTGCAGTGGTGTTCGGGCAGTGTAGGGGGCGTGCTAGGGGTTGTGTTTCAGGGTTTAGGGCAGTGCAGTGGTGTTCGGGCAGTGTAGTGGGTCGTGAAGGGGGTCGTGTTTCAGGGTTTAGGGCAGTGCAGTGGTGTTCGGGCAGTGTAGGGGGTCGTGCTAGGGTTGGTGTTTCAGGGTTTAGGGCAGTGCAGTGGTGTTCGGGCAGTGTAGGGGGTCGTGCAGGGGCTGGTGTTTCAGGGTTTAGGGCAGTGCAGTGGTGTTCGGGCAGTGTAGGGGTCGTGCTGGGGGTAGTGTTTTAGGGTTTAGGGTAGTGCAGTGGTGCTTGTGTAGTGTAGGGGGTCGTGCTGGGGGTAGTGTTTTAGGGTTTAGGGTAGTGCAGTGGTGTTTGTGTAGGGGGTCATGTTTTAGGGTAGTGCAGTGGTGTTTGGGTAGTGTAGGGGGTCGTGCTGGGGGTAGTGTTTTAGGATTTAGGTTAGTGCAGTGGTGTTTGTGTAGTGTAGGGGGTCGTGCTGGGGGTAGTGTTTTAGGGTTTAGGGTAGTGCAGTGGTGCTTGTGTAGTGTAGGGGTCGTGCTGGGGGTAGTATTTTAGGGTTTAGGGCAGTGCAGTGGTGTTTGTGTAGTGTAGGGGGTCATATTTTAGGGTAGTGCAGTGGTGTTTGGGTAGTGTAGGGGTAGTGCTGGGGGTAGTGTTTTAGGATTTAGGTTAGTGCAGTGGTGTTGGGGTAGTGTTTTAGGGATTAGGGTAGTGCAGTGGTGTTTGTGTAGTGTAGGGGGTCATGCTGGGGGTAGTGTTTTAGGGTTTAGGATAGTGCAGTGGTGCTTGTGTAGTGTAGGGGGTCGTGCTGGGGGTAGTGTTTTAGGGTTTAGGGCAGTGCAGTGGTGTTTTTGTAGTGTAGGGGGTCATGTTTTAAGATGCAACGCTCCAATACCTGACCAGTCTGCACTACATAAAACTGCAAAAAACTAAAAATAAAAAGTGTTTTGCACACTTTTGTCATTGGGCTATATGTGGGCTACATCTGGGTAATATTTGTGCTACATTTGGGCTCTTTTTTCACTGGTTGCCATCTTGGAAGACTTCTTTGTTATGAAGTTTCCTAATTTCCTCATTTACTGCAGTCTCCTCAGTAGGAAATGCTTTCAGTTTTTTACTTTGATTCCATCAAGAAGGCATTCAGATGTGTCACACATTTGCCATAAATTCAGAATGTTAGCACTCTAGTTGTTCATTAGATCACTGTAGTAAAGCTACTGCTCACCAAGGAGTTAACTGGAAGTCTACTGCTGGTATTGAAAGTGATTGTTTCAGTCTGCATGTCAGAATTTTCTAATGAAATAGAAGAGGATTTGAGATCTCACTTAAAACATGCACTAAATTTTCTTTTGCAGCACTAACCATAATTTCTATGGCAAAATGAACCCCCTCATTTTGTTCCTTTTTAAATTAAATGTTTTAAGTGTTACCAGTTTATTCCAATCAAGATGGCTTCAGGTGTGCCATACTTTTGTCATAAGTAAGGCTGTTAGCACTCTAGTTGTTCTTTAGAACACTCTGGGAAGCTGCAGTAGAACACAAAGGCATCAACTGACAGGCTGCTCCTGTTGAAATATAACAGGAAGATATTTGAGATCTCACTTAAAACATGTCCTAATTTTTCTTTCTACAGCACTAACCATAATTTCTATGGCAAAATGAACCCCCTCATTTTGTTCCTTTTTAAATTAAATGTTTTAAGTGTTACCAGTTTATTCCAATCAAGATGGCTTCAGGTGTGCCATACTTTTGTCATAAGTAAGATTGTTAGCGCTCTAGTTGTTCTTTAGAACACTCTGGGAAGCTGCAGTAGAACACAAAGGCATCAACTGACAGGCTGCTCCTGTTGAAATATAACAGGAAGATATTTGAGATCACACTTGAAACATGTCCTAATTTTTCTTTCTACAGCACTAACCATAATTTCTATGACAAAATGAACCCCATCATTTTGTTCCTTTTTAAATTAAATGTTTTAAGTGTGTTACCAGTTTATTCCAATCAAGATGGCTTCAGGTGTACCATACTTTTGTCATAAGTAAGATTGTTAGCGCTCTAGTTGTTCTTTAGAACACTCTGGGAAGCTGCAGTAGAACACAAAGGCATCAACTGACAGGCTGCTCCTGTTGAAATATAACAGGAAGATATTTGAGATCACACTTGAAGCATGTCCTAATTTTTCTTTCCAGAGCACTAACCATCATTTCTATGACAAGATGAACCCCCTCATTTTGTTCCTTTTTAAATTAAATGTTTTAAGTGTTACCAGTTTATTCCAATCAAGATGGCTTCAGGTGTGCCATACTTTTGTCATAAGTAAGGCTGTTAGCACTCTAGTTGTTCTTTAGAACACTCTGGGAAGCTGCAGTAGAACACAAAGGAATCAACTGACAGTCTCTGCCCTTGTTGGATGTACATGTTTTACTGAGAATGTCAGACTTCATTCTCACATGACTGAGAAAGATAATGTGAATTTACAGAAAATATGCTCTCATTTTAGCTTCTGGAGCACCTTCCAAAACTGTATAGGACAAGCATGTGAAAATAGTTTTCTCTCAAACATGATTCATGATATCCCAGCAGAAGGTTTTTCACAAGGTAAAATCACCTTAGAACACACCACAATTCCTGAAATTAGTATGGTACCATCAACAAATGAATTCTAATGTAACTAAAGTCTGTTATCACCCTTTATAGTTCTCCTTTTGGTAACCCTCAAAATCTTAGATTCACTACAATGCATTTCAATGGGGTACTATCATTTATATTGGTCCCAAGATGGCTGCCAGCAATTCCAGGATGAAGTGCTGACAGCCAATCAGATCTCACGATGACATGTGTGGTTAGGCTCCGCCCAGATATATATGTGTTTTTACTTTTGATTTTCTCAGCAACTACTGATCGGATTTACACCATTTAACAAAAGGGTTCTTTCTGAACCAAGAACTACCTCTTTGCCAAATTTGGTGTAATTCCGTTCAGCAGTTCGGGCTGTAGCCTTGCATAAAGTTTCCTATGGGAAATTGATTTTTTGACTCTTATTTTTTAATTTCTCCGCAACTACTGAACAGATTTACACCATTTAACAAAAAGGGTTCTTTCTGAACCAAGAACTACCTCTTTGCCAAATTTGGTGTAATTCCGTTCAGCAGTTCGGGCTGTAGCCGTGTCTAAAGTTTCCTATGGGAAAATGAATGGGGAAAACACGTTTTGGGACCCCCTTTTTCTCGGCCCCCGCTTGACGAATCACCCTGAGACTTTCAGGGTAGGAGCAGACCGGAGCGGGCCATAAAGTTTGAAAATTTCGCGAAGATTCGTCAACCGACGCAAGAGTTATTTCAAATAGAATGTCGCGGATTTCCTATGGAAAATAGGTCCTAACTATAACTATCTACTGGCGACCGCCAGTAGATATATATATATATATATATATATATATATATATATATATATATATATATATATATATATATATATATATATATATATAACATACATGCAGCAAATTCTATGGATGTTGCTTCCCTTGCAGTCTTGCAGTATTGGCTTCTGCAGGTAGATGGCAGGCTTCTAAACACCCATGTCAGAGAAATACAAATTTCTGCAGGGGTGACAGACGCGAAAAAGAGCATAAAGCCATTGCTGCACTCATGCTTACGGTAAGTGTCCTAACCATCCAAGCTCCCCCATCAGCACTGCTTCCCAGAAGTGTTTGTATTTCTATACTTTCCAAGAATCTTGGAGGTGATGCATACAAATGCCCTCAAATCTTCGAGGAGGAGGTGGTTTAGCATGATATTAGATATCTGGAGAAAGTGTTTGTGAGCCTTGCTTCACTTTCAGCATGTCAGTGTTCAGGCCCGCCATAGACTGTAGGGCGTCACAACCGGGGGGTGCAGAAACACTGGGAGTCAGGCAGGGTGATAACACTGAATGTGGCCGAATGCACCGGTTGTGGGGATTCCGCCAGTTGGGTGTCACCATATGTTATGTTATGATATGTTATAAACATTTATAGAGCGCAAGTTCACCAAACGATCTTTTGGCACTGGAATAACAGAACCACCACACAGGGCCTGCAGTTTTATTCGTATACCTGTTTAAATAGTCATGTTTTTAAGAGCTTTCTAAATTTGATGTAAGAGGGTGTCATCCTAATTTCTAATGGCAGAGAGTTCCATATTCGGGGGGGGGGGCGAGTACAGAAAGCCTAGGGTCACCGAGTCTCTTCGTTTTAAAGGAGGAAGCAGTAAGAAGATTCAGATGAGAAGCTATTAAGTTGCGTGTGGGTGTGTATTTTTACAAACGGGCAGAGATGAACGCAGGACTGTTGCCATGTAGGGATTGAAAAATGATGCAGACAGTCTTGAATACTGTGCTGTGCACTGTTTCACCGGTAGGCAGTTCAATTCCCTCAACAAGGTAATGATGTGAAATTTTCTAGGCTTATGAAAGACCAGCCTGGCTGCCTGGTTTTGTGCCAGTTGTAGCCTGCGGTTGAGACCCTCAGGGAGGCCCAGGTAAAAAGAGTTTGCGTAATCTAGCCATAAACTAAATCGGGAGGACCCCGCAGCCTGATGAAGGTTCAATGTGGTGCATGAGTAACTGCGAATGTCCTACGCTGCATTGATGTTGGACCATTGATTATAAAAGCAGGTTTGCACAGACAAATAATTAAATATACTTACCGCTACATTGTCCAATGCTGCCTTCATTTCAACACTTATGCAGTTATCTAAAATGCTGAGCCATTCGCCAGCTGTTGAGCAGATTCTGGTCATGTTTCCGATTTTGCCTGGTGGACAGTTTATCACTGCAGAGATTCCAGCTTTTGTTATTTCCCAACCAGTGACATCGCTTTTGCAAAATTTGTCTTTAATAAATAAAGAAAGTAAGATTTAAAACATCTGTACACCTTCTTTCAGCCTAATCTCTTTATAGCAAATTGAGAAAAGATTTACGAGGATACTACACTATATCAGTGAATGGTGAAGAATGTTTTGCCTTTAATGCTGTACGATCTCATTCCAAAACAAAGTCACATAGTTTTGCAAAGCTTAACATTCTGGATTTTTAGTCACATATGATATGAGAGTCTGGTCCACGTCCAATTCTCTGGAATACCTTTAAAGTGGCCTCATATGTTCCTTTAATAGCAAAGTTTATGCGTTTTAGTTTATTACAAGATTTTGGTTTCTTTGTTTGTATAGAATCCAAAATGAACAGATTTACTGTAATTCATGCAAGGGAGAAGAGCAGAAAATAGTCTAGTACCAGAATTATCCAGAATCTCCTTCTCATGACGCCATCAGTGGCGCACTAGCGAAATCTGGCTGTTCTGGTGATGCTTAACCTTGCACTGTGGCGCAAAGCTGAGCCAGCAGTGTCTAGCAAATAATTTGTACTGGCGGTATACGCTCCAGTTCACATCACTACAGTTTAAACAACATATGCTCCATATTGGTCTATCAAATAGTATATCACATGACCCATTGCTTGTACCTGGTTAGGTAGGCCTTAGAATTTTGAGCAACGCCAGTTAACACTACTTTAGTAGATCTAGTTTTGGCCAAAACCTATGATTTGTGTGCTGGCATGAGCCAGCCAGGCCCCTCCTTGCATGCATTCAAAATGGCACGGTGCAAAGAGGTTTGGGAGCGCATGCCTTTAGTAAATCTGGGACAAAGCGCCATCGCTTTTGCCAAACCGCAGAGGGCCCAATTATATGTGGAAATTATGCCAGCCCCTGGTCAGAATTTACCAGTTTGAATATTTTGACAAAATTCACAAAACATTGCCACTTATGCATATGTAACCTGTGCATTTTGTAACTGCTAGGCCTACATTATTGGAATTCACAAAAACAAGTTTTGATTGCTTCCTTTTTCTACTTTGTACCGCACACCTTATATAAAGACTACACATGTGTAGCATTAGCAGACTTAGACGGCTTTATTTTTCTTAAGATGTCTCTCCATAGTATATTTCATTAATGAAAACTAGTGTAATGAGTACTCTTTGCCACACTTTCACCAGCACATAAACAAGATATGAGTAACATTGTGAGAAATGCACAACCTGATATTTGTGAATGACAAGTTTCTTAAGGCTGAGCGGGTGTCTGGTGGCTTTCCGCCCGACATTGATAGTTTCCCTCCAACAGCTGTATTATGATACCAGCGGTCGAAGGGAAACCTGTGGGGGGATTCCGCTGCACTTCTGATGGGCTGAGCCCGTCAAGGCGTCGGAAGGCATCATAATTCCATAATGATGGCGGAGTCAGCCTCGGCTCCGCCAGCAAGATTATGATGTCACTTTCACACAGCCTTTCCATGTTGGCCTTTCCGACATGGAAAGGCTGTCGGAAAGCGACTTTGAGGGCCCTAGTAGGGCCCCCTTCCCTTCTGGCCCTCCGCTATGGGGCCTGGGGGGCACCTATGGAGCCTCCCGAAACATCCATGCACCGTTTGGCAGGCACCACACGGGGCCTGCCACACTGTGCAGGGATGTTTACAGACATCAAGTTTTCAAAGGCAGCTTGTGCTGTAGGCTTTTTCTGCCCAGGGCACATGCTGCCATGGAAAAATGGATGTTTCCAACCACCCCTGGGTCAGTCGCATCCAAATTCTGCGATCTGAATCTCCGAACTATGGTCGGGCAGTTCCAGTCCGCAGCGGTATTCCAACCGACATCGTAATAAGGGCCTTAGTAAAGTGTTTTGATCCCATTAAAAATATTTGTTACTATCACACTTCAGATTTACAAAAAAATGCTTTACTCATGCTTTTTTTAACTACAGATATATTTTGAAATATTTGTGCTGTCCATTTGAGGGTATTTAAATGTTGTTGTAGAAACAAAATTGATATCCTACAGACTTTTCTTTCCATCTCCCTGTCATCCAACAAGATTACCAAATAGTTAATTTTACAAATTTCTCTCACTTTGTATTGAAAGAATGAAAAGAAAACTCCAATCTTCATGTTAAACACAGCTGCAATTTGTGAGAAGACATTTGACCTCTGTCTTTGAAAGCATAGTTAATGTGTCAAGATAAAGACATAAATTAAAGGCATCTTTTTTGTTCACTCGCCTTCTGAACTCCAGCATAGTTATTTCTGGAGGTGCTGCAGCACCCCAGCATCCCTACTTACAGTGCCTAAGCCCCTTGACCTCATTGGGAATTGTAAATCGAAAACTAAAAGTGCATAGTATACATATGCATGAGTGGCTAGCAATCAATCAATCTGGATTTGTATAGCACGGTGAGGGTATCCAGGCGCCGTGCACATTCTTATATATATTGCATGCATTTATACCTGTTTTGGGATAAATTAGTTAGACATGAACTGTACTTAAGAGTAGAGATTATGAGGTTTTCCAGACACACAGCACAGAAAACTTTCATGAATGATGCCTAAGAAGTTTTACGTCGTCTTAGAATCTTAGCATAAGGCTTCCAGCTGACTCTGCTAAACAGGTGGATCAATGTACACACCCTCCATACTACCTATTTTAATCTGAATTTAATATTGATTATATAACTTCACTTTGAGGTAGCGGTATGATGCAAGCGATAATGAAAAACATTGTGTGGCCGTGGCAGCAGGTCAGGGAAATCCAAATAGGTGACAATTCTAGTTTGTGTATGCGAATGAAAAGTCAACAGAGATTTGGCTTTTGATGGAAAGAAAAGGCTTGAGAGACCTATCATGCTTGCATCCCTGATTCAGAGTAGTGACATTTTTGTGACAAACGGCATTAAAAAGCTTTATTGTAATAAAACGTGGGACATACCTTTTATAACAGTTATTGGTATGGTGTTGCTTTTACTTTGATCGCTTGGATTTGTAAAAGTGCAGGTGTAGGCTGTATCATCCTCTGGAGCTGGAGTGACCAACGTATAACACTGCGTATTGTTGCTGTCTGTCAGACACACAAAAAGCAAGAATTCACTTCATTAGAGTTATTCAATACCTGCAAGCACAGAATTGTGTATTGGATGCACAAGAAGAAACCACTGCCATAAATTCACCAAAGAAGGAGGGGGGATTGAAATTTACATCACCTCTGATTCTTACCCTATAACATCCCAGATGGCAACCACGCGTGCCCTATAACACTGTTCATATGACAGCAAGTAATATTTCAATCTGGTGAAAGACCGAGGCCGGAACGGATCACTTAGTTGTCAGCATAGGATTAATACAGGCAAGTACAGCAACTGTACCCATTACATCAGTGGAAAGTGCCCCATGAATTGCAGTTTCAGCATTCTCAATTCTTTTTTTTTTTTAAACATCTTTTTTATTAATTCCGTTCAGTACATCTTCTTACACAAATATTACAGTAAATATGAACACTCTCTTTTCACAACGTAAATGTAACATATTGTTCGCATTTTCACAACCCATTATTAACTAATGTTGTGGCATCCCTGGGGGACAGCACTCCTCTCCTTCCTGTATAGTCTATGCCCGCCTTATCTTTCCCCTGAACCTTATAAACTCTTTTAGATTCCTCTGTGCGTATTCCACCGCCCCATATTTTGTCCCATTTTCGTGGGCAACCTCTAGCTGCGTAAGTTACCTTTTCGGCCCCTGAGCACCAGTCTAAATCTTCCTCCCAGTCCCGAAGGTCCGGCGGTCTGGCATCCCCCCACCCCCTGGCAATATTTCTTATGGCAACTATTGCAGCGGTTTTCAGCCAGATCATTACGTATTTGGGCCTCTTTATCTCACCCGTTACACATAATATTAACCATCTTGGTTCTAATGGGATCTCCTCCTCTGTGACTTCCGCCATTATTCGTTTTACTTCCTTCCAGTGGTGGATGTACCTACATTCCCAGAGAATGTGAAAGAAAGAGCCCAATTCCCCACACCCCCTTGCACAATATTAAGATGTACCCCGGCCCCACCGATGCAGCTGTGTCCTGGAAGCATAGAACCTGTGGAGGATACGCAACTGAATGAGACAAAACCTTGCCATTACTGACACTTCACGAGGACTCTGCAATGCCTCCTCCCAATCTTCTTTCTCCAGGAGTCCCATGGCTAGTTCCCATGCTCCCCTCAGGGGCTCAACTGGGTTGGGAGAATTATATAATATTTTCTTATACATTAATGAGGTGGCCTTAGTTGTCATGTGCTCATTTAGTAATCTATCTTCCAATGGAGAGTACTCCGCCAGTGTTTCCCCTTCCCTGATATATTTGCCCAAGGCGTGGCTCAGCTGCAGGTATCTATACCTTTCTATATCAGCCAATTCATATTCAGCTTGCAGATTCTCAAACCTAATCAGTGCACGTCCCCTCCAAATATCTCCCAGGCCTTCAATTCCTAGTATTTCCCATTTTTTGAATCCAGTCCTGTTCCCCACCTCTCGCAACTGATTACTGTCCCATAGAGGACTCTTCTCGGTCAACTTCCCCTCCCATCCTAAATATTTGTCCACCTCTCGCCATGCACGCACCACTGTCTGTGTATGAGGTGGGAGTAATCTTTCCTTACTTGTACCATATAGTGTCGCCAGATAGCCCCCCTCCCCCATAACCCAATGGTCACTCCTGCACACCGGGTCGCTCTGGCCTGAAAAAGCCCAGTCCTACACACCTAAGCTCCCATTGTGTGTGGCTGTCTTGGGGTAATGCACAAAGCCCAATTGCCCAACTGGTATCCACCCCAGGCATGTGATCAGAGACAGGCAGCAGGCACCAAATGTATAAAGTAAAAAAAAAAAAAACTTTCTAAAAGTGCCATTTTCAGAATTGCGATTTAAATCCGACTTCACCATAAGTTTGGATTTTAAATTGTGATTCCAGAGACACCAAACTCGAAAAGCCTATCCTTCACAATTGGGAATGACACTTATAACATGTAATAAGGTCATCCCAATGTTATCCTATGGAAAAGATAGGCCTTGCAGTACTGTAAAATGAATTTAAGTGTTTTTTTACTACCAGGACAAGTACAAAAGTACATGTTCTGCCTTTCAGATACATTGCACCTGGTTATTTTAATCCTGTTAGTACCGCTAGCCCCTTTCTGATGCCATAGCACTGGGAAAACCTGTTTGGGTAGCTGTGCACTTCATAGAATTAAATAATAATAATAACCCTGCCCTCTGGGTTGCCCAAGGCCTACCTTAGGGATGTCTTATATGTTTAAAAAGGGAACATTTGGGCCTGACAAAAGGTTTATTTTGCCAGGTCCACATGGCAGTATAAACTGCACACACAGGCTTTGCAATAGCAGGTCTGAGACATAGCTATGGGCTACTTAAGTGGGAGTCATAACCAGTGCTGCTAGCCCACAAGTAGCATTTAATTTACAGGCCCTGGGTACAGGGAGTTCCACTTTACTAGGGACTTCTAAGTAAATTAATTATGCCAATTGGGGATGAACCAATGTTACGATGTCTAGGGGAGATAGCACAAGCACCTTAGTGGGAAAGTGCACAGAGTTCTAATACCTGCAAAAACAATGTCAGAAAAAATGAGGAGGAAGGCAAAATGTTGGTGGGAAGTCTACCCTAAAGCTGTGGGGTTTAACACATGGCCTCCTGTAGGAAAGTAAGATCTGCTTTCATGGTTACCCCCACTTTTTGCTTGGTGTCAGTATGTTTTTAACCTAGTCTGACCGAGATCCTGCTAATCAGGACCCCAGTCACTGAGTTCTCTCCCTAAATTGACCATGGCAAGTACTTTTGTACATCCACAATTGGCTACTGGTGTACCCTTGTAAATCACTAGTATATGGTACTAAGTTACCCAGGGGATAGGTTCACCAGGGGTTTCCCATGGGCTGCAGCATGTATTGTGCCACCCATGGGAGATCACTTAAACTGTGACTACAGGCCTGCCATTGCAGCCTGTGTGAGTTAGTGCTTGCACCTCTCACAACAGATACAAGTTTCCTTACATCTGAGGTCACTGCACTTAAAACCTATAATTCACCCATGTGGCAGGCTTTTCAGTCCTGAAGGAAGGGTTCTTGGTTATAAGTCTGAGGGTGCCCCTGCATGAGCAGGACACCCCTGCAACCCCCGGAGTCCATTCTACAGGCTTTGTAAGTGTGTCCAGCCATCTTAATAGATATAGTGGACATCGGTCATTATGAGATGTCTAATTATATAGTGACTGCACCAGACCTGGTCATGTTTGGCATCAAACATGTTGGAATCATACTCCAAAACCGATTCCAGTGTTGGAAATATGATCCCATGTACTGGGGGTTCTCTTGGGTACCCCCATGTACTCCCGGTAACAGCCTTTCAGGGTCTGCCAGCAAGCTAGTGCTGTTGCTGACCACACACACGATTAAGCTCTCCTGCTGCTGAGCCAAGCTCGAGTAGGGGAAGGTGGAACAATAGGTTCCCATCACAGGGAGGTGTGACCTCCTCCCTGACAGGACTTAGTGTATTGGGCTGGGGGCTCTTGCCAGCGTCACTAGAATGCTTTGAAGGGTACATTTGGTACCTTCTTTTCATACTCCAGTTTGAGCCAGGTCAGGGAGCCCTTAGCTCCCGCTCTGGTGCAAAACTGGACAAAGGACATGGGAGTATCCTCCCCTCTGTCCAGCCCTCCTCTGCGAGGGACCTCCGAGTTGTTCCAACCCTTTCCTTAGGTTACTTAAGGGCTTACCTGTGGGTGGGTCCTTAGATTCATCGTGGGACAAGACTCAAGTCTGAAACTACGTCGCTCTTCGAATGTCTGTACTCTTGGGTTTCGTTGGACTTCGGCTGGAACCGAGACTGCACCAAGTAGAAATCCTGCTGCTCCTTGTCTTGCTGTCTTCTTTGTCACCTGTGTCTGTGTTCCTGCCAGGTTCTTCAACAGACCTGTGGGCATCAAGGACACCCAAAGAAATCTCCCTTGGGGTGAATGAGTCACTCCCCTGCATCTGCAGGCACCGCACAAAGCTGACTGGTCTGCTGCTCCTGTCATCCTATGGACTTCCCAAGGCTCAACAACACAGGTGGTAGTTCAGCAACTCACTGGAGGCCTGACCTGTCCTCTCTGCAATTTTGAGGCCAGCATCCCTCATCGGAACCGCCGAGACCAAACCCCTGTGCACCGGGTCGACTTGCCATTGCCAAGGCTTGTTGGCTCTGCACTTCAGAGATCTTCGGGCTACAAGAAGCTCCAGCATCCTGCATCTAAAATCAGCATCCTGACCACATCCTCTGCACCATGGGCCTTCATTCTTGGTGAATGCTCTGACCCTCCTGCTGTTGGTGAGTCCCGTGGATGTTGCTGGTCCAAACGTTGCTCCTTCTTCGTCTTCCACGCCAGTTGCGGCTACCAAGGCTCCAACCTTACCTCCTCCAAGGGAATTCTTTGGGGTCCTCTGGGAAGGGTCCGCCTTCTGCAAAACTGCAATCGCAACTTCTCCATTGACTTCCATTGGGCATGCCTGCTGTGTTCCCACTGTGCACACAGCCTCTGTGGGGTTCCTGGGTACTTACCTTGGGTGGTTCCTTGTGTCCCCGGCTCCTCTGGGTCTTCTGGTCCAAGTACCATTCTCTTTTGCAGTTCGCATTCCACTTTCTTAGTATATGGTTTCAGTCGCGGCCCGTGCAGGTCAGCTCAGTGGGGCGGGACAGTGGGGTAGGGAGAAGTGACAAACGACGGAATAGGGAAAATAAAATAAATAAAACCACTTACCTTGCGCTCGCCGCATCGCCTGGTCAGCGATGCGGCGAGCGCAAGGTAAATGGCTTTATTTATTTTATTCTCCCTATTCCGTCATTTGTCCCTTCCACCCCAGCACCGCCCACCCCACCACGCTTACCTGCACGGGCCGCCACTGTATGGTTTGGTCTCCCCAGGGGACCACTGTATTTGTGCTACTCACCTTATTGCATTTGAAGTATTCCTGTGTATGGTGTTGATATCTCCAGGTAGGAGGTATACCAATGTGATAGTGAGTGTTGTGTAATAAATAGAAGTATTTTTATACAAATACTGTGTGGGTCTTTTTCATTTAACTCACACTATTGATTACATTGGTAAAACAAGTTGCTTTACACTCCTTCAAGATAAGCCTGAAGGCTGCTCTCCACAGCTACCACTTTGAGAGCTTTCTATGGTTATCAAAGACTACTAAAATCACCATAAGGTTTGCTTAGATTAGTGCAAGGGCCATCACTTGAAAAAGTGGGCACCATATACTATGCCAGCCTCCTATACCCCCTCAACTGAAAGTGGGGAGAACTACCCTATCTCATGGAAGTTCTCTTCACTAAGGCACAAAAACCTGGAGAGACCATCAGCATTGGTGTGGTCTGCCCCTGGACGTTAATCCACTGTAAAGTCCATTCCCTGTAGGGAGATGGACCACCTCAACAGTCTGGGATTTTCACCCCTCATCTGCATGAACCATCTGAGAGGCCTGTGGTCTGTCTGAACTAGGAAGTGAGTCCCAAACAGGTATGGTCATAACTTCTTCAGTGCCCAGATCACAGCAAAAGCTTCTCTTTCAATCGCACTCCACCTCTGTTCCTTTGGAAGTAGCCTCTTGTTAATTAAAGCTACCTGTTGGTCTAGGCTTTCTTCATTCAACTGTGTTAAGACTGCCTCTATTCCATGCTCTGAAGCATCCGTCTGCACTTTTAATTGTTTGGAGATAACGAGTGCGCTGATGCTGTGGACGCCAAGCCCGGCAGCGAAGGAGGCGACTCTGTTACTCCGTGATTTTCAAATGATGGTTAGAAAAATAGAACCTAATTTAATTAATAAAACAAGACGATATTGAATTTAAAGTTTTTAGGTAAAAATAGCACTAAGAAGCAAAAAGTGCTATTTGGGATTTCTGGTCACACTGGACCAGGACAAAATCAAAAGTTCAGGCTGACCTCATGGAGCTCGGGCTGGCTACAGGGGCCCAGTTAGGCCCGCTGAACAAAATACCCTGAATAGTGGTTGCTTAGCATTACGTGGATCAGCGTCGAAGATATGCCATGCAGCTGCAGCAATGTGTTGGTTCCAAAGTGCGGCATGGCTGTGGTGCAAGGTCCTGATGAATTGACATTGAGGAACCGGTCAACAGGGCATGCGATGCAAAGTCTGGTGTCGAGGATGTGAGGCACAGCAGGGTCGATGCGTCGGTTCCGATGAGCGGTGAAGCTGCGATGCAGCGATCCGTTATCGTCATTGAGGCTGCCATCGTCAAGGGATGCAGGAAGCTTGCACTGGGTAAAGCGCCGTGCATCAGCGGTTCCGGAGGTGATGCGTCGGTCCCAGATGAGGGAGGCTGCGGTGATGAGTCTTTTGCAAAGGGTTCAATCCATGCAACAGCAGCGATGCGCCAGTTCTGTTGAAGATGCACGGCTCAGCGGAGGAGATGCATCGGTTCTGCTCGGGGTGAGTCGCTCAGCAGAAGATGCATCAGTTCCACTGGAGATACACCTGAGGCCCACTTTCAAGGGTACAGGACTGGGGTGGCATCAGTTGTCTGGGCAGACTCACAGATGGCAGAGTCTAGGTCCAAAAGCATGTTGGTTGTAAGACTTTTATGTCCCTGAGACTTCAGATCCGGAGGCCAGACAGCTAGCCCTTGGAGTCACTCTGGGTTCAAGTGATGCAGGTCCAGTCCTTCTCACCCAGGCCAGAGGGCAGCAGGCCAGCAGGTCAGCCCAGCAAAGCAGGAGTCCAGCAAAGCAGCAGTCCAGGAGAGTGGCAGTCCTTCAGCAGCACAGCAGTCCTTCTTCCTGGCAGAGTCTTTACAGATCTGGATGTGTACTGAAGTGGTAGTGTCAGAGGTTCAGTACTTATACCCAGTTGTGCCTTTGAAGTGGGGGAGACTTCAACGATAGGCCTTTGAAGTGCACAGAGGTCCACCCATCCGGGTCTGGCTCCAGACACACTACACCACAAGCCCTGCTTAGTAGTGGTAAGTGCACAGAGTTCTAATGCCATAGCCCTTTGTGTGGGGACAGGTCACAGTCTATTCAGGTGTACCCGAGACTGGGTCCAGCTCCGCCCTTCCATCCTGCCAGGATGGCCCATCAAGTCATGCCTAAGCTCCTATTGTGTGTGGCTGTCTAGGGGGAATATGCAAAGCCCAATTGTCACCCACCCCAGATATGTGATCAGAGACAGGCAGCTGGCACCAAATGGATAACATAAGAAAATGTCAACTTTCTAAAAGTGCCACTTTTAGAATTACAATTTGGTATTTTTGGATCACACACCATTATGAATGTCTTCGAGAAGTTGGTCTCCAGCTCAAGCACCTCCATAAACTCTAAAAAGCTGGATATCAGCTTCTTCAAGCCATTTGCCGTTATGGCCAGAAGTACTGCATTGCAATTTAAAATCTGACTTCACCATAAGTTTGGATATTAAATTGTGATTCCAGAGACACCAAACTCGAAAAGTCTATCTCTTCACAATTGGAAATTACATTTATCACAGGTATCATCATAAGGTAACCCCAATGTTATCCTATGGAAGAGAAAGGCCTTGCAGTAGTGAAAAACAAATGTAAGTGTTTTTCACGCCCAGGACATGTAAAACATAAAAGTACATGTCCTGCATTAAAGATACATTACATCCTGCCCCTGGGTTGTCCAGGGCCTACTTTAGGGGTGACTTAGTATATATAAAAAGGGAAGGTTTGGGCCTGGCAAAAAGCTTAATTTACCAAGTCAACAAGGAAGTGTAAACTGCACAAACAGGCTCTGCAGTGGCAGGCCTGAGACATGGCTAAGGGCTACTTAAGTGGGTTCTGTGAACAAATACAAGGGAAACCGGAGGCTATGTAGGGACGAGGGGTAAATAATGGTCTAAAGCAATAAGGGTCCCTAAGCCAACAGTCACACATACATTCAAAAGAAAAAGTTAGAACCAGACACAATGCCTATAAAAGCAAATAAAATCACATTTGTTAACAAATAACTAAAATGGTGGGTTGAAACAGAAAACAAAAGACAAAAAAATAACATAAAAAAACTTAGGCAATAATATGTGATGGAAATCAGAAAAATAGTCACAAATGAACATATAGCAGCAATTCCGCCCTATATTATATAGAAAGTACAGGGTCAGTGCGCAGGGGTCGACGCCATTTTGATCCTGTAGTAATACAAGGATCATCATCAGGACATTATAGAATGATGCCTGAGAGCATTACTCAATAGTAACAAAGGATTAACTGGGGGAAAAAAGGAAGGAAAAAGGAAAGAAAAGAAGAAAATTAGCTGCCAACCTACTGATGAAGTACCATAAGTAATTAATGGTACAAGCCCAGCAATCTAGTTACTACTTACACCCTAGAAAGGGTAAAGGGAGTGTATAAGTTAGGTGCCTAGGGCCTTACAAACAGGTGAGGCCCAAACTGTGACTCTGAGTGGGGGCTCAAGGACTGTGAGGGATTGAGCCAGGGAACGTGAACAAAGAGTAATGGTAATGGAACAATAGCATGCTATCACAAAAAAGTTGCCTGCTCACTGTGGGGAAGACCACCTATACTAATCAGCGAGACAGTGCCCAATAAAAGAGAACCGAAATCCAAGGCACGATCGCGGCACCGGGAGACTGTGGATCTAAAGTCAAGGCAACCAATATTAAAACCATGCGGGACAAACATAGTAAAACACAGTGAGAGAATTAAAGTAATTACAGCACTATGATACAGTGTGCAAATAGTCAAGGGCTATATATATATATATATTCACTGAGAAAAATAAAGGTTACAAGGACGTTATAGTTAGCAAATGGAATTTAAAAAAACCTTAGAAATTCACTAAAAAAACGAAGGTTACAGGGACGTTATAGTTAGGGTCAGATTTTACTCATAGTAAACCAAAGAAATTCAGCAGTTATACTTAGCTGAGTTAGCTATAACTTGCGCCCTCGCAATGCACTGCTTATGACCTCACATATTACATCACTCATGACATGGTCAGTGATGTCACTGATGACATCACTGATGACATCTCAAATGACATCAGTGATGACATCATCCAGTGAATGTGAATGTTTTTAAAAAGTTTATGTGTATTGGTGAATCAGTGGGTGTTTGAGTGACTGTATGGATGGCTGAGTGGGTGCATCACTGACTGTATACGTGATTAGGTGTCTCAGTGAATGTATTGGTGAGTGACTGGTTGTGTGGATGTTTGTATCTGTCTGTCAGTTGATGTCTAAGTGGGTGTATGAGTGTGTTAGTGGGTACTTGAATGGCTATATGGGTGATTGATTGGTTGTCTGACTATCTCTATGGTTGTCTGTGTGTCTGTGGGTTAGGAGGTGTGTGACTGCCTGTATGGATGAATGAGTGAGTGAGTGAGTGAGTCAGTGGCTGTATGGGATAGTGAGTGTGTGTGTGAGAAGCTGTATGGGTGAGTGAGTGTCTTGCTGTGTCAGCGATTGAGTGCTTGTGTCAGTATGGGTGAGTAACTGGGTGTGTGAAAGGCAGTATAGGTGAGTGACTAGGTATATGAGTGACTGTATGCATGAGTGAGTGAATGTGAGAGTGGCTATATGGATGAGTGCATGCTTCTGTCAGTTACTGTAAAGCTGAGTGACTACGTGTTACTATTTGTATGAGTAAGTAAGTGTGTATGTGTGTAACTGTTCAGGTGTGTAAGAGGCTGTGTGATTGACTGTATGGGTGAGTGTCTAGGTGTGTGAGTAGTTCTATGGGTGACTCACTCAGTGTGTGAGTATTTGTATGGGTGTATGAGTGGATATGTCAATGGCTGTGTTAGTGAGTGAGTGGGTGTATGAGTAGCTGTATGGGTGAGCGAGTGGATCTGTGTTTAGATCCATGAATGATGATGTCATCAGTGATGTCATTTGAGATGTCATCAGTGATGTCACTGACCATGTCATGAGTGATGTAATATGTGAGGTCATAAGCAGTGCATTGCATTAACTCAGCTAACTATAATGGCCAGATTTCTCTGGTTTTGTATGAGTAAAATCTGACCCTAACTATAACGTTCCTGTAACCTCTGTTTTTTTTGTGTGAATTTCTAAGGTTTTTTAAAATTCTTTTTGCTAACTATAATGTCCTTGTAACCTTTGTTTTTTTCAGTGAATTTCTAAGGTTTTTTAAATGCTTATTCATAGCTATAATGTCCCTGTAATCTTTGTTTTTTTGGTGAATATCTAAGGTTTTTTAACTAGCAGTCACGTTTGCAGAGTGGTGGAGAAAGGGGTCTGGGCCTCAGACCAACTCTCAGGAATTCCGCTGCATAGGACTTACAGGAGGTACCAGGAGGATATCTTGGCACCTAAGATCGCTCTGGAGCAAAGGAGACTTTATATCCTAACTAGTAGCACACCAGGAGGCACATTTGCAGAGTGGTGGAGAAAGGGGGCATGGTCTCCGACAACTTCTCAGCAATCCTGCTGTGTGGGACTTACTGGAGGTAACAGGAGGGGTCATCCCCGGGGCCTGACCATGTAAAGTGGGTGCCTCTAAAGCATCCACTCACCACTGGGACTACGGGGGGAACCTCAAGGCACTCGCGGTCCCTGCTGGCTCCCCCCGTCCTGTGCTTTTGGACAGAGGGAGCTGCTGAACATATAGCTCCCTCTGTCCAAAAGCAATTCTGCTCTGCTTCAAGTAAGTGAGAGCATTTTATATGCTCTCGCTTACTCGATGAAGAGCAGAGTTTGCTATGGCTCCAGCCAAGCCATAGCAAACTGCAAGGTCCTGGGGATGGGATCCCCGGGACATTCATGGAGCTAGCCCTGGGCGGCGGCCCACTTCCATTGCAGAACACAGCTTTGGGGACGTGTTGGTCTCCGGGGCTCCGGGGGGGCCCCCCCACTTCAAGTTTTGCAATTTGCTCCGGGGAGGTGGCGATCCCCAGGGCTGCAGGGGGACGTGCAGCCCCCACACATTAATGTTGAATTTTGCACCAGGGAGGTGGCGGTCTCCAGGGTAGCTGGGGCCACATGGCCCCCCATATTCAATAATAATTTGCCCTTGGGAGGTGGCGGTTCTCAGGGCACAGTGGTTGCCTAGGACAACCCCCATCTAACTTTCAAAATGTCTTGGGGAGGTTGTGGTCCCCTGGGCTTCTAATGCTGTAAGGAAGGGGGCCCGTGCGCCCCCTCCTAAGTATTATTACACTTGCCCCCGGCTCTAGGCCCACCTGGGGCCGATTACAAATAAAACGCGGGAGTCTGGGCTTTATTTAAAAAAAAAAATATTAGTGGGAGTCGCGGATCCAGCGCGACTCCTGCTGACAGTTTTAAAATAAATGCTCTTTTGGCCCTGGCCTAGGAGGTCAGGGTGTTTCCACCCTGCACCCTTTTCTTTTAAAAAAAATCTTTTTTCTGTTACTTGGTTCAGCCAAGTCAAAAGATAGCTGTCAACACTTCCTGGTTTGAAGTGTTGGCAGCCAATCAGATCTCAGCACGAGATTGGGAGGGGTCGCGGATCCACTGTGTCCCCATATATACAACTGGATTTGTTTTTAAATAACTCCGAAATTACTGAACGGATGTACACCATTTAACAAAAAGGACTCTTTTTGGACCAACAGCTACCTTTCCAACAAATTTGGTGTAATTCCGTTCTGCAGTTTGGGATGTAGCCGTGTCTAAAGAAGTTTCCTATGGAAATTAACATGGAGAAAACGCGTTTTGGGACCCCCCTTTTTCTTGGCCCCCGCTTGACGGATCACGCTGAAATTGTCAACACAGCAGTTGAAGTGAGTGGCAAATTAGTTTTGAATATTTCATGAGGATCGATCAACCAACACTAAAGTTATTGGTAAATGAAAAAACGCTCTTCCTATGGAAACTAGGTCCTGACTATAACTACCTACTGACAACCGCCAGTAGGTCATATATATTTATATATATATATATATATATATATATATTCCAACAAAAGAGTTGCCCCAATGATGAAGCCCACACGGGTGAGTATATCTGTATCTTTTAATGAAGACTGCTGGAAGAACAGGTACAAGGTCAGCAGCAAATGTCCAAAAGCCGACGCGTTTCGGGCTCCTGCCCTTTGTCTTAGGCTTAATTCAGCAGCTGTGCTCGTGCCGTTAGTGCGCCACATTTCAAGTAGTACCGGCCCCAGTGGGCGTGGCCACTCCCGTAGCCTCATGGTACTCGTAGTGCTCCACTTAATTAAACTCATGTGAGTTGGCATGCATGCTGCAATTCAAGTTCATAAATTACCACAGTGTGGGCTTCATCATTGGGGCAACTCTTTTGTTGGAATGTTAGCGGCCATCCCAGCCGCGATTGAAGCCCCGCTGTTAGCAATGGACCCGAGCAAAATTGGAGAATCAATTGAGGAAATCAGTAAGAAGAATCAAACTAGTTCTGTTTTTCTCCATTATTATGCTTCATTTATCAAAGCCTTCTTTTGAGGATTGCTATGACACACTGATGGATAGGCTAACATTTCTAGTGTGGGTCATAATGAAGAAAGTCTTTCCATCATCTAGATCAGTGGCAGAAAAATGGTAGACAAATAACAGGTAGACTATGCAGCAAGACAAGGACTTGGGTTGGATTCCAAATACTCGGCCTAATCTGCAAATAGTAGGTAGATTCTGTAGTGAGACAAGGACCTGTGTGGGATTCCACTAGCCCCACCTAATCCGCAGAGTCCAAAATATTGTCAAGTCCATATTCCATCCTCTTGCCCCACCCAAGGTTAAGAGCACATTCAACAAACGGATATGCATCACTAAGATGGGGTTCCCTATACATGCGTCTCTGGAAGCACTAATCATTACTCCTATTCATTTCTGTACAACTTGTGTCATTCCCTACTTCATTTGTTCAGTTACAGCAAGTAAGGGTGATGAGCAAGATCTTCTATTACCCACCAAGCCACTAAAACCATGCTACAGGTTTGTAGACTGAGAAAGCAGCTACGTGTATGGACTTGATCATTCAGTTAAATTGCCTTTTTAACCTGACACCTGAGTTCCTTGACTCAGTTTTCAGATTGTGGTATGATCAAATAGTGAAGAAACAGAAATAACATCTCAGTTTCTCATTTAGAGTCTGGCGGACAGCCCCAGACTGTCCCCAGCCAGTCGTCAGCATGCCAGGTCAGAAGTCACTTTCTGCTCAATTTAAGATTTACACTTGCCTAGAGGAGATCTGTAAAGCCTTCACTGCAACTGGCAGTGCAGCAGTTGTGGTAAAGACAGTAAACTTTGTTCAGTGGTTGCAATGTTTGGTGTGCATGCTCAGCAAAGTTTTTTTTGTATTCCAGATACAAACCCTCATAATGCAACTTCATTGCTGAAACACACTAAATGATTGGCTCTGAAATGCAGAGAGCTGCTCTGCCTGTAAATGCTTGCCAAGCATTGTGCACTCTTGAAGGGATAATCACACCTTCTTAAGCCTAGTGGGTCAACTGTCACTAAGACCTGGTGGCCCTGAGGTGGACAACCCAACAGGGCATAGGTTTACACTGGCTGCCAAGTCAAGTCTCTATTGGTGTAAACCTTTGGCTTTGCCCACTTATACATATGGTAGGGGAACTGAGTTGGTGGGATGGGAGCACCGCTACTTCAAGATAATGTTCCCACTTTTCCAAGCTCTAAATTACTCCCTTGGTCTTTTATATTGCACACCTCGCTTTAAATGGCACTGAGCTTCAGACAGTCTGTCCGTATACACTAGCTGACTTCCAGTATAGTAGTAGGCACTATCAGGGTGCCTTCCATTTTAGAAGAATCTGGGGTCCAGTAGAAAGCTGGAAAATACAAGATGAATTAGATGATTGCCTTAGTCTGAGAGGATGGATATAACTACTTAAAACAATTGGTGCAGATGCAGAGCTCGGTTGCCCCCAAAATGACCTCTACCTAAATGATCTCTGTAAGTTGGCATCCTTCTTGGGCTGACACTGTCATTGGGAAACTGCTATGCTACTTGAATCCAGACACGTCTTACTCTCTCTGCTCATTGGATCTATAGAAATAGAAAATGATTAGGCTGGGAAACCAAAGAAATAGAATTAGTTCTGCAAAGTAGTCAGTGTTTAATGGTGCCTGGTTCATTCAGCCTGGTGCTGGTGACATAGTCCAGGAAAATGCATATTGCAAGGTAGTTATTCCCATTAATAAGAAGAAGGCGTAATACCATGTATAGAAATTAGGGTAGTTTTCTCTAGAAAACCTCTTAGAAACTATATTTTTCCAGAAGAGTGTGTTTGACAAGAATGAATGAATGCCAGTACTTTATGTATGTATTTCAAGTGGTAATATTTAAACCTACAATTCAAAAATACAATTATCTTTTTTAGCTATGCTTTAAATTTACTATTCAAGTATCCTATCTTAAGCTATGTATCTTTGCAAAATGGTCAATATTTTTGTATTACATGACTTGGGCTAAACTGAAACACTAACAGAAGTTACGTCACTCTTCTGCTTTTCTTTGTGAGTGACCAAATTGATTTGGGACACATTTAAGTTTAGTAGAATCAGATGTGATTGACAAAGTCTCAAGCATGTGGCTGAAAGGTGCTGGTCAAAAAGCCAATAGTTGAAGCGGGAGAACCCACTCTTAGCAACCATATGTCTGTTCCAGAGCTGTGCTGTCAAAATCCAGACCTAAAAAAGATATAAATGACCAAAATTGGAGAATCAATTGAGGAAATCAGAAAGAAGAATCAAACCAGTTCTGTTTTTCTCCATTATTATGCTTCATTTATCAAAACTTTGTTTTGAGGATTGCTATGACACACTGATGGATAGGCTAACATTTCTAGTGTGGGTCATAATGAAGAAAGTCGTTCCATCATCTAGATCAGTGGCAGAAAAATGGTGGACAAATAACAGGTAGACTATGCAGCAAGACAAGGACCTGGGTGGGATTCCAAATACTCGGCCTAATCTGCAAATAGTAGGTAGATTGTGTAGTGAGACAAGGACATGTGTGGGATTCCACTAGCCTCACCTAATCTGCAGAGTCCAAGGTATTGTCAAGACCATTTTCCATCCTCTTGCCCCACCCTAGGTTAAGAGCACATTCACCAAACGGATATGCATAACCAAGATGGGGTTCCCTATACATGCGTGTCTGGAAGCACTCGTCATTATTCCTATTAATTTCTGTACAACTTGTGTCATTCCCTACTTCATTTGTTCAATTACAGCTAGTAAGGGTGAAGAGCAAGATCTTCTATTACCCACCAAGCCACTAAAACCATGCTACGGGTTTGTAGACTGAGAAAGCAGCTACGTGTATGGACTTGATCATTCAGTAAAATTGCCTTTTTAACCAGACACCTGAGTTCCTTGACTCAGTTTTCAGATAGTGGTATGATCACATAGTGAAGAAACAGAAATAACATCTCAGTTTCTCATTTAGAGTCTGGCGGACAGCCCCAGACAGTCCCCAGCCAGTCGTCAGCATGCCAGGTCAGAAGGCACTTTCTGCTCAATTTAAGATTTACACTTGCCTAGAGGAGATCTGTAAACCCTTCACTGCAACTGGCAGTGCAGCAATTGTGGTAAAGACAGTAAACTTTGTTCAGTGGTTGCAATGTTTGGTGTGCATGCTCAGCAAAGTTTTTTTTGTATTCCAGATACAAAACCCCATAATGCAACTTCATTGCTGAAAAACACAAAATGATTGGCTCTGAAATGCAGAGAGCTGCCCTGCCTGGAAATGCTTGCCAAGCATTGTGCACTCTTGAAGGGATAATCACACCTTCCTAAGCCTAGTGGGTCAACTGTCACTAAGACCTGGCGGCCCTGAGATGGACAACCCAACGGGGCATAGGTTTACACTGGCTGCCCAGTCAAGTCTCTATTGGTGTAAACCTTTGGCTTTACCCACTTATAGATATGGTAGGGGACCTGTGAGTTGGTGGGATGGGAGCACCGCTACTTCAAGATAATGTTCCCACTTTGCCAAGCTCTAAATTACTCCCTTAGGGGCATATTCTCAAGAACGTGTGATAACCACCGCAAGTTTAGCTTAACGCAACTTCTCACAGCGCAGTCCATCGCGGGAAAATAACGCCGTGTTAACCTAGCATTCTCAACCTGGCGGCACCATGCGATAGTCCCACGACAATGCACCAAATGACCGCCCAAAAAATGCGAAACACCAACGCGAATAAAGTTGCAATGAGGCCAACCACGAAAAAAACCCAGCGATAACCAGCGACAGGCCTGCAATTCCCACTCACCTGGCGGGAAAATGCACCAGAAAAGCCGAACAAGAAAAACACACCAGAAACAAAATAACATGCGTAGCAACATGGACGCACCCGGAACCAGTGCCCAGGTCAACGCGAATCCCACAAGCCCCACAGACCACCAGCAAGGAACCTCGGGGTCGGGGAAGGCCAAGGAGAAGAGGAAGAGGAAGACGGGGTACAGTCCGCATGACAACCCGATCGTCGTCACGGAGGTGACAGAGCACTAACAACAATTGTCCGTCTCCACCACGATGTCATTGGCAACATAGATGGAAAAATGGCATTCCATCGTGAATGCAGTCGGACTGCCGAGGAGGCCAAGATGCGCTGGCACGAAGTCAAAAGCCAAACCAAGCAGAAACCCGCTGCCACCCGGAAGGCAGCAACAGCGAATGGAGGTGGGAGTCCTGCGCCACAGGAGGAGCTGGAGCAAATGGCCGACACAGTCATGAGTGTAGAGACGGTGCAAGGAGTCGGGAGTCCGGACACTGCTCGACATGACTTGACAAAACATCAACAGGGTGAGTAAATAACAGGGACTGGGGGGACGGGCACAATGGCACACATGTACAACGACGTGTAGCACACCGCACACCCACAACGACCCTGGGTCATGTCCCTGATCCCCGTGGCACACTGCAGCACACATACAAACACCAAGTAGGCCCCCGTCTACCATATGCCCGAAGGGGTCCCACCCCACACAACACCAATTCCACTACACACACATGCACCAGTGCAAAACACAGTAAAGATGCGTATGCGAGAGCCACACTGACAATGCAAGTGACACCACATGACGAGCAGCATAACCGGGGTACAATCACCATGACACTGTGCACGCCACGAGACTGAGGTGGCGGAGTGTGGACTACATCCGGAAGGAGCAGGTCACACCCTGACACATCCATGTACACAAACAACCACTGACGTCAACAATACATCTGCAGACAAACAATGCACAAGAGAACAAAATCCGACCAGGAGCACAAATGACCCCATTCGCCAACAACACAGCACCTCAAAAGCACAAAAGCCAAAGGCACACCGCCTCCAAGGGATAAGGGGCAGCAAAATCACAGCAGCAGGTGCGACTCTCACACAATGCAGCACACACACATAGCAATCACAGCACATTCACATGGACGGCAATGTGGGACACAGTGCAACACTTACACTGCAGAACAGAGGACACAACTGGCTCCGCCTCTGCGTAGAAAATGGCCAATCACATCTGACATAGCTGGAAACTGTGAAATGAAAATGTACGTGTACAACATCACCTACATCATGTAGTCCAATTGTCCACTATCCCGCATCAAATAGTCCGCCAATCCAAAACAGTCACAATGTACATTGTCATGCAGTCTGTATGTAAACCCGAACAATGCGTCAACATACATGCCAACACAATGTCAACAAGCATCTCCCCTTCACATTGCAGAGGGACAAACAACACCTCCAGCAAAGCAGACCAGACAACCCATCAGTGATGCTGAAGAGGACCTCCACACTTCCGACACCGACGCCCTACAACTGTCCATGGACATCTCAGGCAATAGAGCTCCAGGAGCAGGGCAGCCCCGCTGCACCGAGGACACACCACCCCCTGCACGGACAACACAGCTGGACGCACCCACCACCCCGGCTGCCTCACAGCAGCTCACCTAAGCACACATCCCATTACAAGGCCAGCTGTCAGACTGCCAGATGGGGCTGGCCGAACATGTGCGGGTGGGGTACTACCTCATGGGAGATTAACTAGATCCCATACGTGGGTGTCAAAGTCTCATCATTGACCACCTACACACCCCAACGGAGACCCACACTGCGACAGGGACACATGCCTTTGCACATTTCCAGTACTGAACCACACCCAGAGCCATGTGATAATCACCCACACCTCCACGCCGGACTGGTGTACGCCGGCCAAGTTCACTCCTCCTACGTATTGGGTGGGGGACGACAAAGCTACATGTGCAATGTCCCACCCTCTGCCTGCGGTGACATGGCTGCGTCCTCTACACACGGCACAACGTAAGGTTGTGGGGCCTGGGCCCTAATGCATACATCCTGAGCACACAGACACACTGAGATAGTTCGTTGAACTGGCCACACGCACCTGCGCTCGACACCTTTATTGGCATGGTCACATGTACAGTGACGCATGTGCTGGATGTGTGTGGGGTGAGTGAAGGCCAGCCCGCATGGAGTCGTTGGTGCTGGCAACAACTTGAACAGTGATCACATTTGAAGCAGAAACATAAAACATAAAACATCAGCATAACAGAAAGAACAGTGAAGCATCATGGTGGTTGCCGGAGAGAGTACAGTGTTCACCCTACATGCAAGCAGAATGGTCCTTGATTTGTCGTGCACTGAGTTAGTGGCACCTGAGGTGCTGAGCAGGGTATCAAGCTGATGATGGCACCCACGACTGGTGTGAGCTACTCTGAAAGTCTGGCAGTAAGACACTTCCGACTCTGGCGCCTGTTGTCTGGAGTTGGTCCTGGCGGTGGTGGCGTGTGCATCCTGCGGTGATGCGATGTCCAGGCAGGTCAGGACTCGATTTGATGTGTGAGCCCAGGTGGACCGCAGTTGAGGGCGGAGGCAGCGGACAGCGCAGGGCCACAGATACATGGCGTTGATGACCCCCAGGCCATCGACCCAGAGGCCATCCAACATGCCACCAGACTGGGGCCATGATTTGAGCTGCACAGAGTTAGTGGCCCCGGATGCACTGCCGCGGGCACAGGCACGCCGCCATGGGACGGTGACTTGCCGTGCAGTGAGCTAGGGCCACGCGAGGTGGGCGGGTCCTCGTCGATGTCGAAGGTGAATGTAGCGGAGGTTTACGGGGGACAGTGGAAGGTTTCTTCCAGGGCATGATGCAGAGGGCAGGAGCCAGCCGGAAGCAGCAAATGGAGGTGTGGAATGCTACTGCCTCGTTTTGGCCACATAGTCAGTTTCACCGACATGATGATGAAGACAACCCCCAGTCCATGGACTCAGTCGCCAACAAATCTCAAGAAGAAAGTGTCCATGGTTGTCGGGGAACAGACTTAGTGGCCCCAGAGCTGGAAGGGGATGCAGTCTGCGACGAGGCCAGTACAATGATATCAGGTCTGCCATAAATGAATCATGACTGAGTTCACAATGTGTGCCCTACTCGACCTATGTGTAGTCCGGAGGCAGCGGCCAGCGCGGGCCAACCGCTGTTCAGCGAGCTCCTCCTGAAACACTGACACACAGCGTTGAAATGGCATGTGGGGATGACTCGTGGTTGACCGAGGCAGTAGCGACAGAGCTGAGCGGGTGTTTAGCCAGCGACGATGCCGTGTCCTGCCTGGTACGGACTGGCATGGATTTGTGTGGGGCCTGCAGGACCGCAGTGTAGTCCGAAGGCGTAGACATCAAGGGCCCACAGACACGTGTGGTTGGGATGCCCAGCACATACTTTGTGTCACCACATCGAAGGGAGTATAGTGAGTTAAACTCAGCCATGAGGTGTGTACTCTGCCATTGCATAATCAAGACTCCGTTCCAAATGTGTGACCTACTTGACCGTAGTGTAGGCCGGAGGCAGCGGTGGAGTACGTCAACGGGAAAGGAGTAATGCGGGCCTGTGTCGCGGAGGCCGTGATGGTCTGAGGAGGCTACCAAGGTCGCGGGCTTCGGGCTTAGAGCTTGCGCCGGCACGTGGTGGGCCCTCTTCGACACAAGCCGGTGTTGGCAGATGAGCAATGAGGCCTGGCTGCGCAAGGGCGGGCATGATGGGTTCGGGGACCAGTGGCCCGGGGTGCAGCAGGCGCACAGGATCGCAGGCCACACCGCTCTCGGCGACGGTGTCGGCCACGTGGCGGGGTGGGAGGCGCCGCCCTGGCAGGCACGTTGGGCATTCCGGAAGAGAACCATGCCCAGGGCTACGTGCTTTTTATTCACACCCCTACGCTGGCCTGGCGTCCTCCGGACCAGCCCACTCCGCACACGCTTACAGGGGGGGACGTCACAAGCTACATTTCCGCGATCTTCCCCACTGGCTGGGGTGATATGGTTGCGTCCACTGTCCACTACACTCCAAACACCAGCAGTGCATGTAGACATGGCTATGTCTGTGGTCTGCATACTGCAGTCTGTCCAGCACATCTCCGCAACATTTGGCATTGTGTACATTCTCATTCATGGGTCACTTGCCTCCTTCACACATGCCTGGTACCCACCTCTCCCCACATTCCGGTGTTGTGTGGCTGAGGTGCCATGCCGTTGATAGCTCATGTACATGGCTAACCAAGGTTGCCACAGTAAGTTGTGCTGTCGTGTCTGGTGGGGGGGCATGTTGTTTGGCATGTTGTATGTGATTTTGTGACATGGGCAGTGCCTGAGTTGTGAGTTGCATGATTGTGGAGTTGAGGTGTGTGGTGTGTTCATTTGGTACTTGCCAATGTGCAGTGCATTTCCATAGGTGCCATCCTGGAAGCGCTGGTTGATGTTGGACTGTTGGAGAATGAAGGGATCATGCACACTGCCTGGGTAGTTGGCTATGAGATTGGTGAGGAGTCCCCTGTGGTCCACTATTGCCTGCACGTTGATGGGATGCGTGTGCTTTCTGTTGGGGTATTGTGTGCGGGGTTGGCCAAGTGTGCAGTCGATTGCCCCCGACACGTCCGGAGATCCAGCTATGGCGTATAGTCCTTGCTTGGTCTCCAGCTGTTCCTGCGCATTGTGGGGGACGTATGGGTGCTGGGGTCCCTAGCTGGTGAGGGCATCCAGGCCAGGTGTGAGGAACTTGGATGGGGCTGGCTGTGAGACTCCTCCGACTAGGCGGTTGTTGTTTGGGAGGATACCAGAGGCCAACAGGTGCAGCACAGCCAGCAGCTTTGTCTGCCGAGGGATGTTGGTTGTCCGCTGTGTTGGTACCGTCAGCCTGTGGGCAATGATGTTCAGGATGCGGAGGATGGTTGTCCTTTTGGGGCTGTAGTGGGCATTGGCATTGTCTGGTGTTCGGTCTGTCGGGCTGGTGCATTTCCTGTATGTCCGCTGTCTTTGTCTGCGCTGCCTCTGTGGTGGTCCGGGGGGGGCGGGGTGGGTCTGTTGGGGTGGTGGCGGTTCTGGGGTTGGTGGAGGTGGTGGAGGTGGGTGTTGTTGCCCCCTCGGGGCTCCAGGGTGCATGGTGAGTGGCTCCATGGCATCTGTTGTTCTTCCTGTGTGGCTCTGGGCTGGGCTCCCTTTGATGGTGCAGCTTGTCGTCCGACTTTACACCAGGTCAGAGAAGGTGTTAGTTTCCTGCTGCTAACGCGCCTAATCGCCTGTTTTGTGGTCTTATCGCAGATGTGGCTGGTCGTTAAGAATGTTGAGGTGTGGTGTTGTCGCGGGTTTTTGTTCGGGAACGCCTACTCTGCATCTCATTAGCGTTAGTTGCTGGGGTCATCTGTGGCGATGTTTTTTGCGAGTGCTTTCGCAGGAAAACTGGTGTTCTGGGCTGTTAGCACCAGCTTGTGAATGGGGCGGTATATTTAGCGCGACTTTGGCTGCGATAAAGTGCCAATAACTAGGCGATAGCTCCTTGAGAATATGCCCCTTAGTCTTTTATATCGCACACCTCACTTTAAATGGCACTGAGCTTCAGACAGTCTGTCCGTATATACTAGCTGACTTCCAGTATAGTAGTAGGCACTATCATGGGGCCATCCTTTTTAGAAGAATCTGGGGGCCAGCAGAAAGCTGGAAAATACAAAGATGAATTAAATGATTGTCTTAGTCTGAGAGGATGGGCATAACTACTTAAAACAATTGGTGAAGATGCAGAGCTAGGTTGCCCCTACAATGACCTCTAACTAATTGATCTCTGTAAGTTGGCATCCTTCTTGGGCTGACACTGCCATTGGGAAACTGCTATGACACTCCCATGAATGCTATTGACTTCTGTAATTTCTGCCCTTCAGCAACCCAGATATATCCTCTCCTCTGCCCTGCTCATATATGCTGATGCCTGTCTGGTATGTCGAGACCTGGTGCAGAGACCAATCCTGAAGGGACAAAGATGTAGTTTAAAGTCACAGATGATTCAGGTGACAAGAAAGGCAGGCATTAGCACCATGGTGTGCTGGTCCCAAAGAAATAGGTAATGGAGCAGCAAGGTGGGCTTCCGAGGCCTACCCATGGTGATCCTACCTATCTCTTACCTGGGTCTGATGACGACTGCTGGATACTGCAACAGACAGCATGGGGATGGGGCCACCACCATCACAGATGTGCTGAAGGTCTAAACCTCATGGCAATTACCTCTCTAATGTCCCTATGTGGCTGCTGATTTGTCTCCCATGTAACACAGGATGTCTAGGTATATAAAACATGTCCCAGTTAAGAACCGGACAATCCTGATTCCTACTCTCTGAAAGACACCTTTAACTTTGCATCTAGTGTAGGAGAGTAGGATCTGCTTCACATGGGTACCCCCACTTTTTGCTGATGCTTCACTGGTTTTCGACATTAGTCTGGCTGGGGCCCTGCTATTCAGAACCCCAGCCTAGCTGTTTCCTCTTTAAAAGGGTCTCCATGTGCCTTAGGCACATCACTGATTGGGATCTGGAGTGCCCTTATAAGTCCCTAGTATATGGTATACTATGTACCAAGGGCATAGGTACCTCAGAGGCCTGCCAGGGGCTGCAGCATATATTATGCCACCCCTGGAAGGCCATCCAAACTGACACCACAGGTCTGCTACTGCAGCCTGGGTAAGGTGGTGCATGCACCCCTTACTGTGGTATAGGTTACCTATATCACTAAAAGCATACACACATATAAACCTATAAGTCACTCCTAAGGCAGGCCTTATCAATCCTAAAGGCAGAGTGCATGGTTCCTATGTGAGAGGGTGCCCCTGCATGAGCAGGGCCCCTCTGCAGCGTTCGGAGACCATCTCTGATGCTGTTTGTAGTGCAGCCTGACCATATACTCTTAAGCGCATTATATCCTCGCGGTAAAATGCTAACTTTGGAATGGCTGCACCTAAACATGTCGTGTTTGGTGTCAAACATCTTGGAATACTACCCCCCGCCAATCCTGGCGGCGGGGGTAGCATTCCACCCTTCTAGAGGGAAAGGCATGTTAACTCTGACAAGTCCGGTAACTTCTTTCCAGAGCCCTGGCATCACAAAATGGATGCTGCTGCCACAGACACGAGTCTGGCCTCCTGCTGCTGGACGAAACTCCGGCAGGGGAGGCCTGGACAATAGGTTTCCTGTCCCAGGGAGGTGTGACCACCTCCCCAGACAGGACAATGTGTATTGGGGCTGGGCGGGAGCACTTTCGGGTGCTTTGAAGTCCTGCACTGGGGGCACATTTGGTGTCCCTGTGCATACCCCAGTTCAAACCGGATCAGGGGCTCGCAGCCCCTGCTTTGGCGCGAACTGGACAAAGGGAAAGGGGTGTAGCCACCCCTCTGCCCTGACCCACCCATAGGTGGGGCCACAGAGTAGTCCATCCCCTATTTTTAGAATAAAGGTAGGAACCCAGTCCTTAGGACTTTAGATTATACCTGGACGAAACTCTGAAACTGAATCCTGGACCTTCGACGCTCTACGACAAGATTAGAGGACTGAAGAATCTCCCTTGGGGTCAAGGAGTGACTCCCCTGCTTGGCAGGCACCAAAGAAGCATCTGTCCGGTTCGCATCACTGAAGCTCCCGTCGGACGCCGAAGTCATCGCATCACCAGAGGTGGATTCTCAGACTTCCCCGAGGCTACCCTGAGTCCCCAGCAAAGCTGAGGCCCGTGGCTATCGTGGGTGACTTGAGACCGTGACCCCTGGACACCGAGCACACTTGCAAGTGCACCATCTTCTGGGTCTCCCAAGAAGTCGTGCTTTGGGCTCCGAGTAGCCCTAGCCTCCAGCACCACCTGCACCGAAGATCACTGGCCCCCACTCCACGAGTGTCCTGTAAGCCAGCTCCACGTGCGGCGTCACGAGGCTCCTTCGCGGTCGCTAGCCCGTTGGCTAGTAGCCCTTGACGAAGGCCAATCTTTTCTTTACTTGGCATCCTGGTTGCTCCAGGCCTGCCCTCACTTACCCTCGCTGGGTGAGTTCCCCAGACCTTGCTGGTCTGCATCATCGACGATCTACATCTTACTCGAGACTTGCCGTTGCCAAGGCTTGTTGGGTCCAATCCGGTCGCCGACACCTCAGCACTCGACAGACATCGAGCACCAGCCCGAATCCTGCTCCTGGTCGCCGACAACGCCTCCCGGACCTCGTGGCTGAAGAGTCAAGACGACCGTCACCGCACCTGAAGCACTCGACATCGGTGGGCATCTGTCCATCGCCTTCCTGGTCACTGGCTAGTGACCCAGACTCTGTCCCCTCTGCTTTCAGGTTCTTCAGAACTCCGATCCACTCTTGGATCCACCCGGACACTTTTCTCCTGGTCGCCAGCAGCACTTTGCAGCAGATCGCCATACGAAACGACGACGAAACCCGACCCCGAAAGGCACCTATGCACCCGGCTTCCCTGGGTGAGGTAACACGAGTACTCCGGTGCTCCCGTGGGTAGAGACTCTTCAAAGTCCTAGATCTCAAAGGGTTTTGTCCTAGTCCTATTTTAAGTGTCCCTTTCCTCTATTTTCCCGATCCCGACTTTCTCCATAGAAGTTAACGGCGTATCGCGGTTGTGTATTTACACTGCACGCGTCTCCCGTGGGTCCCCTGTGTCACTACCTTGGGTGGTTCCTTGTGGTCCAAGCACTTCTAGAGGCTCTAGGCCTAGTGTCTAGTTCAGTCGTGGTTCGCATACCACTTTATTGGTATATGGTTTGGTACGCCCCTAGGGCCCAAACGTGTATTTGTGCTATTACTGTGATTTAAGATCTTATAACCTATGTACTTCGAACTCTAGCCTCATAAAGAGACTAGAGGGGTGTGTTTAGTAATAAATACATATATTTTGAATATATACCTGGTGTGGTGCTCTTTCATTTGGTCACTCAAGAGATTATAGACTGGTAAAACAAGCTGCTTTACATTCCTTCAAGACTTAGCCTGAAGGCTGCTCTCCATAGCTACCACTAGGATAGCTTTCAATAAGGTTGTCTTTAACCTACCTACCATAAGAGTCGATTTGGACTGGTGCAAGGTGCCCACTATAATTAGTGGACAGCATATGCCAGGCCAACTTCTCACATTGGTGTGCAGCGTGTGGGATTCCAGCTTGCTATTGTTTTACCAGATAATCTCAATTGAATTGATCAACTGAAAACCACTAAAGGTACCTAAGGTACATATAATTTAAGCTTAGAATAACAGTAAGTTCTACTGAACTTAGAGTTGTGTGTTAAGGGATAGCACAACCCTTTCTACAACTCAAGAGAGTTTAGTAGGCCACACTAGAGTAGGTAGTGCATACACCACACCACACTAGTAATGTCTTTAAAAGCAGGATCCAAAGATGCCTTGCAGGAAGCCATGGAGCTTCCACCCTCCAAGTATGACACACTCCCATTCTTGGAATTGAGAGCTTTGTGTAACGTGAGGAAATTAAGGACAGGCCAAAGTCCCACCACCCAACACCTCCAGGAGTTGTTGGTGGCTTATGATCTTAGTAAGTCCTCAGAGACTGAAGGGGTAGGAGCAGAGGGTGGGCCAGCAGATGAGGAAGGGGCCAGGGGTACCACAACCCCCAGCCCCCCTCTGAAACTGACCAGGAGGGTGACAATGACCCTGACCTGGAAAACCCAATCCCTTCTGGGGAAGATGAAGATGAGGATCTGGAGAACCACACCTTTGTCCCCCCAGGAAGGATTATGAGTGTGCTCAGAAAGTCTAGGTCTCCTTCTCAGGAGTCTAACCACTCTGGCACCTCCATAGGGAGCTCTGTTTCTTCTCACAGGAGGGAATCCTCTCATGAGAGAAGAAAGAGACTGGTCCAGTATGAGGAAACTCAACTAGAGATCAGGAAGAAGCAATTGGCTTTAGATAGAGAATCCCTAGATCTCCTTAGAGAGAGAAGAAAGTTGGGACTAGAGTCCCATGGTGGCAGCCATGTCCCTAGAGATAGGGAAAGGTCCTATGACCATAGGAACCTGAGCAAGATTGTCCCTCCCTACCAGAGTGGGGATGATATCCACAAATGGATAACTGCTTTAGAGAGGGCCTGTAAAGTACAGAAGGTCCCTCAGGAGCAGTGGGCAGCAATCTTGTGGCTCTCCTTTGCTGACAAAGGTAGAGATAAGCTCCTCACTGTTAGAGAGGAGGATGCTGACAATTACAAGGTCTTGAAGAGTGCTCTTATTGATGGGTTTGGCCTAACCACTGAACAGTACAGGTTGAAGTTCAGAGACACCCAAAAAGCACAGACTCAAGACTGGGTAGACTATGTGGATTGTTCTGCCAAGGCTCTGGAAGGCTGGTTGATGGGCAGTAAGGTGTGTGACTTCTCAGGATTGTATAATCTGATAATGAGGGAGCAGATTCTTAATAACTGTCAAAATCAGCTGTTGCATCAGTACCTGGTTGACTCTGATCTGACCTCTCCCCAAGAATTGGGAAAGAAGGCAGACAAATGGGTCAGAACCAGGGTGAAGCAGAAGGTACAGAACCAAGGTGGGGAAACCAAGAAGCAAGATGCTAAGAACTCTGACAAGGGTGGGGAGAAGGGTAAAGATCAAAAGTCTTCATCAGGCCCCCAAAAATCTTCTTCTGGTGGGGATTCCCAGTCTACCAAGGGTAAAGGCCAAAGGAAACCATGGTGCAAGGTCTGTAAGCAAAAGACCCACTGGACCAGTGATTGCACCAAGTCCAAAGACTCCAGTCCAGCACCCACCAATGCCCCTAAGGCACCTGTTCCCCCTAGTACAGTTGGTGGAAGTGCTCCAGCAAAGGGTTTAGTAGGGTTCACCCTGGGAACTGAGTTGGGCTCTGACCTAGTTAGAGAACTGACTCAGGCTGTGTTAGTCTGTGATGGAGGCATGGATGTGCCCTCCTCTATGAGTCCCAGTAATCTGGGCAAGTACAGACAACAGCCTTTAATCAATGGACGAGAGGCTTTGGCATTTAGGGACACAGGGGCAAGTGTCACCATGGTGACACAAGACCTTGTGCTACCTGGGCAAGTTATGCTTGGTGAAATGTACCAAGTGACCAATGCTAGCAATGTCAGAACAGACCATACTCTGGCAGTTGTTAACTTCTCCTGGGGAGGGGTAACTGGCCTTAAGAAGGTTGTGGTAAGTGCAAACCTACCAGTCGAATGCTTGCTTGGCAATGACTTAGAGACTTCTGCTTGGGCAGAAGTGGAGCTCAGGACCCATGCAGAAATGCTGGGGATCCCTGCAGATGTGTTTGCTGTGACCAGGTCACAAGCCAAAATGTCTAGCACTGAACAGGCCTTGGATTCTGGAAGAATGGACCAAGTGCCTTCCAAGAGGAGGAGTAGTAGGGTTAAGGCAGTGCCTTCCCCTTGGCTCAGGAGGAAGATCAGTCCCTTGAGGGGGATGATCTCAGCCCTGAAGAAGGAACTGTCCCAGAGGAACTTGAACCTGACCAGGTTGAGTTCTTGGGGACAGGGGGACCTTCTAGGGCAGATCTGAGCCAGGAGCAGCAGAGCTGCCCCTCCCTTGAACCCCTCAGACAGCAAGCTGCTGCTGAGGCTGCTGGGAAAGCTAGTGGTCCCCATACAGTGTATTGGGATGATGGACTCCTGTACTCAGAGAGTAGAGACCCCAAGCCTGGTGCTACCAGGAGGTTGGTAATACCTTTGAAGTTCAGGGGCTTCCTATTGACCCTAGCCCATGATATTCCCTTAGCAGGACACCTGGGCCAGAACAAGACTTGGGACAGGATTGTCCCTCACTTTCACTGGCCCCACATGTCTGAAGACAGTAAGGAGTTTTGTCGCTCCTGTGTAACCTGCCAAGCCAGTGGCAAAGCAGGTGGCACTACAAAGGCCCCCCTGATACCACTACCTGTGGTGGGGGTGCCCTTTGAGAGGGTAGGGATTGACATTGTTGGTCCCATGGATCCCCAAACAGCCTCTGGGCACAGGTTTATCCTGGTGGTAGTGGATCATGCCACCAGGTACCCAGAAGCTATTCCCCTCAGGACCACTACAGCACCTGTGGTGGCAAGGGCCCTCCTGGGAATCTTCTCAAGAGTGGGCTTTCCTAAGGAGGTAGTATCAGACAGGGGTGCTAACTTCATGTCTGGGTACTTAAAAGCAATGTGGAAGGAGTGTGGAGTGACTTATAAGTTCACCACACCCTATCACCCACAATGCAATGGTTTAGTTGAGAGATTCAACAAAACCTTGAAGGGCATGATTAAAGGGCTCCCAGAAAAGCTTAGGCGTAGATGGGACATACTCTTGCCCTGCCTTTTATTCGCATATAGGGAGGTGCCTCAGAAGGGGGTTGGTTACAGCCCTTTTGAACTTCTGTTTGGCCACCCTGTGAGGGGTCCACTGTGCTTGGTGAAGGAAGGATGGGAGTTACCTCTCAAGCCCCCAAAGCAAGATATAGTGGACTATGTACTTGGTCTCCGCTCCAGGATGGCTGAGTACATGAAAAAGGCAACCAAAAACCTTGAGGCTAGCCAGGAACTTCAGAAGGCCTGGCATGACCAAAAGGCTGTTCTGACTGTGTACCAGCCAGGACAGAAGGTGTGGGTGTTGGAGCCAGTGGCCCCAGCAGCTCTCCAAGACAAATGGAGTGGACCCCACACTATTGTTGAGCAGAAGGGTGAGGTCACTTACTTAGTGGACCTGGGAACACCCAGGAGTCCCCAAAGGGTTCTCCATGTCAACAGACTAAAGCCATATGTGGACAGGGCAGACATGGGCTTGCTCATGGCTACTGATGAAGGGCAGGAGGAAGAGAGTGACCCACTCCCTGACCTGCTCTCACAGAACCCTGACGATGGGTCAGTTGATGGTGTAGCCTTGGCAGGCAGCCTCACTACCCAGCAACAAACTGATTGCAGGCAAGTCCTCAATCAGTTTAGACATATGTTTTCACTGACACCCAGTCAGACCACCTGGTGCACTCATGAAGTGGACACTGGGGACAGTCTGCCTATTAAAAACAAGATTTATAGGCAACCTGACCATGTCAGGGACTGTATCAGGACTGAAGTCCAGAAAATGTTGGAGTTGGGAGTAATTGAACCCTCAGATAGCCCTTGGGCTAGTCCAGTAGTCCTGGTACCGAAACCTCACACCAGTGGTGGGAAAAGAGAGATGAGGTTTTGTGTAGACTACAGGGGTCTCAATGCAGTCACTAGGACTGATGCCCATCCCATACCCAGGGCAGATGAGCTCATAGATACTTTGGCCTCTGCCAAATATCTCAGCACATTTGACCTAACAGCTGGCTACTGGCAGATCAGACTAGCTGATACTGCAAAGCCCAAAACAGCATTTTCAACCCCTAGTGGGCATTATCAATTTGTGGTAATGCCCTTTGGTCTGAAAATGCACCTGCCACTTTCCAGAGGTTGGTGAACACAGTTCTCACAGGACTGGAAGCCTATAGTGCAGCTTATCTAGATGATATTGCTGTCTTTAGCTCCACCTGGGAGGATCACCTGGTCCACCTCAGGAATGTTTTACAGGCCCTGCAAAAGGCAGGCCTGACTATCAAGGCCACTAAGTGCCAGATAGGGCAGAGTCAGGTTGTGTACCTGGGCCACCTTGTGGGTGGAGGCCAGGTTCAACCTTTGCAGAGCAAGATCCAGACCATCATGGACTGGACTGCTCCCACTACCCAGACTCAGGTGAGAGCCTTCTTAGGCCTGACTGGGTACTATAGGAGATTTGTCAAGGGGTATGGATCAATAGTGACACCCTTGAATGACTTAACTTCTAAGAAAATGCCCAAAAAGGTTCAGTGGACAGCTAGCTGTCAAAAGGCATTTGATGACCTCAAGCAGGCCATGTGCACTGCTCCAATTCTGCAGAGTCCTGATTACTCCAAGAAGTTCATTGTTCAAACAGATGCATCTGAATTGGGGGTAGGGGCTGTACTGTCACAATTGAATGAAGAAGGTCAGGATCAGCCAGTAGCTTTTATTAGCAGAAGGCTGACCCCTAGAGAGAAACGTTGGTCAGCCATAGAGAGGGAGGCCTTTGCTGTGGTCTGGGCTCTGAAGAAGTTGAGGCCATACTTGTTTGGTACACACTTCCTGGTTCAGACAGACCATAAGCCCCTCTTATGGCTAAAACAAATGAAGGGTGAAAACCCCAAACTGCTTAGGTGGTCCATTTCCCTACAGGGGATGGACTTTACAGTGGAACATAGGCCTGGGAGTAACCATGCGAATGCAGATGGACTCTCTAGGTATTTCCACTTAGAACATGAAGACTTAACTGGGCAAGGTTAGTTTAATGTCCCTACGTTTGGGGGGGTTGTGTAGGAGAGTAGGATCTGCTTCACATGGGTACCCCCACTTTTTGCTGATGCTTCACTGGTTTTCGACATTAGTCTGGCTGGGGCCCTGCTATTCAGAACCCCAGCCTAGCTGTTTCCTCTTTAAAAGGGTCTCCATGTGCCTTAGGCACATCACTGATTGGGATCTGGAGTGCCCTTATAAGTCCCTAGTATATGGTATACTATGTACCAAGGGCATAGGTACCTCAGAGGCCTGCCAGGGGCTGCAGCATATATTATGCCACCCCTGGAAGGCCATCCAAACTGACACCACAGGTCTGCTACTGCAGCCTGGGTAAGGTGGTGCATGCACCCCTTACTGTGGTATAGGTTACCTATATCACTAAAAGCATACACACATATAAACCTATAAGTCACTCCTAAGGCAGGCCTTATCAATCCTAAAGGCAGAGTGCATGGTTCCTATGTGAGAGGGTGCCCCTGCATGAGCAGGGCCCCTCTGCAGCGTTCGGAGACCATCTCTGATGCTGTTTGTAGTGCAGCCTGACCATATACTCTTAAGCGCATTATATCCTCGCGGTAAAATGCTAACTTTGGAATGGCTGCACCTAAACATGTCGTGTTTGGTGTCAAACATCTTGGAATACTACCCCCCGCCAATCCTGGCGGCGGGGGTAGCATTCCACCCTTCTAGAGGGAAAGGCATGTTAACTCTGACAAGTCCGGTAACTTCTTTCCAGAGCCCTGGCATCACAAAATGGATGCTGCTGCCACAGACACGAGTCTGGCCTCCTGCTGCTGGACGAAACTCCGGCAGGGGAGGCCTGGACAATAGGTTTCCTGTCCCAGGGAGGTGTGACCACCTCCCCAGACAGGACAATGTGTATTGGGGCTGGGCGGGAGCACTTTCGGGTGCTTTGAAGTCCTGCACTGGGGGCACATTTGGTGTCCCTGTGCATACCCCAGTTCAAACCGGATCAGGGGCTCGCAGCCCCTGCTTTGGCGTGAACTGGACAAAGGGAAAGGGGTGTAGCCACCCCTCTGCCCTGACCCACCCATAGGTGGGGCCACAGAGTAGTCCATCCCCTATTTTTAGAATAAAGGTAGGAACCCAGTCCTTAGGACTTTAGATTATACCTGGACGAAACTCTGAAACTGAATCCTGGACCTTCGACGCTCTACGACAAGATTAGAGGACTGAAGAATCTCCCTTGTGGTCAAGGAGTGACTCCCCTGCTTGGCAGGCACCAAAGAAGCATCTGTCCGGTTCGCATCACTGAAGCTCCCGTCGGACGCCGAAGTCATCGCATCACCAGAGGTGGATTCTCAGACTTCCCTGAGGCTACCCTGAGTCCCCAGCAAAGCTGAGGCCCGTGGCTATCGTGGGTGACTTGAGACCGTGACCCCTGGACACCGAGCACACTTGCAAGTGCACCATCTTCTGGGTCTCCCAAGAAGTCGTGCTTTGGGCTCCGAGTAGCCCTAGCCTCCAGCACCACCTGCACCGAAGATCACTGGCCCCCACTCCACGAGTGTCCTGTAAGCCAGCTCCACGTGCAGCGTCACGAGGCTCCTTCGCGGTCGCTAGCCCGTTGGCTAGTAGCCCTTGACGAAGGCCAATCTTTTCTTTACTTGGCATCCTGGTTGCTCCAGGCCTGCCCTCACTTACCCTCGCTGGGTGAGTTCCCCAGACCTTGCTGGTCTGCATCATCGACGATCTACATCTCACTCGAGACTTGCCGTTGCCAAGGCTTGTTGGGTCCAATCCGGTCGCCGACACCTCAGCACTCGACAGACATCGAGCACCAGCCCGAATCCTGCTCCTGGTCGCCGACAACGCCTCCCGGACCTCGTGGCTGAAGAGTCAAGACAACCGTCACCGCACCTGAAGCACTCGACATCGGTGGGCATCTGTCCATCGCCTTCCTGGTCACTGGCTAGTGACCCAGACTCTGTCCCCTCTGCTTTCAGGTTCTTCAGAACTCCGATCCACTCTTGGATCCACCCGGACACTTTTCTCCTGGTCGCCAGCAGCACTTTGCAGCAGATCGCCATACGAAACGACGACGAAACCCGACCCCGAAAGGCACCTATGCACCCGGCTTCCCTGGGTGAGGTAACACGAGTACTCCGGTGCTCCCGTGGGTAGAGACTCTTCAAAGTCCTAGATCTCAAAGGGTTTTGTCCTAGTCCTATTTTAAGTGTCCCTTTCCTCTATTTTCCCGATCCCGACTTTCTCCATAGAAGTTAACGGCGTATCGCGGTTGTGTATTTACACTGCACGCGTCTCCCGTGGGTCCCCTGTGTCACTACCTTGGGTGGTTCCTTGTGGTCCAAGCACTTCTAGAGGCTCTAGGCCTAGTGTCTAGTTCAGTCGTGGTTCGCATACCACTTTATTGGTATATGGTTTGGTACGCCCCTAGGGCCCAAACGTGTATTTGTGCTATTACTGTGATTTAAGATCTTATAACCTATGTACTTCGAACTCTAGCCTCATAAAGAGACTAGAGGGGTGTGTTTAGTAATAAATACATATATTTTGAATATATACCTGGTGTGGTGCTCTTTCATTTGGTCACTCAAGAGATTATAGACTGGTAAAACAAGCTGCTTTACATTCCTTCAAGACTTAGCCTGAAGGCTGCTCTCCATAGCTACCACTAGGATAGCTTTCAATAAGGTTGTCTTTAACCTACCTACCATAAGAGTCGATTTGGACTGGTGCAAGGTGCCCACTATAATTAGTGGACAGCATATGCCAGGCCAACTTCTCACATCTAGTGTCACTACATGATCACGCTCCACACAGACAAGATGCCACAAGGAATTTATAGAGAGCCTCCATGCCTGATGAAGCTCCCACCTACATATCTTTATCTCTGTAGCCACTACACTCCTCTACTGTAGTTGTTGTCAGTATGAGGGGTCCAGCCTTAAGGGCCATGTCTAATAGACGTGGGAAAAGAGATATTTTTGTAAAATGACAGGTAGAGAAGCAAAAGAAAGCTGCACAGAGAAGTGAAAGAAGTTTGCAATGAGGTGATGTTGCACATTTTGCATGGTTAGGGAACATCCTATTTATGTAGTGAAGACTGATTGCGTTGCTCTTGATATGAAGTTTGATTCTTGCTCACAGTTGACAACTATTTCTAAAAAAATATTTGAGAACAGTTCCAAGTGCAGGAAGACGTTCACAGCTAAGGACATCAAACCTGGTCGCTATGGTATAGATAAATTAAAGATTGGGATATTTTGAGGCATGCATTGAAGTGAGAGGTAGATTTACAATAGGAAAGATGTGCTTTGCCAGGGGGGTGAGATCATAGGATGACCTCTCAGAAATTGCTTGGTGTGAGGAAGAATCCAAATGTTATGACTCTTGCACAAGTTAATGAATTAGTTGAGGATAAAGTTGATTTTGAAAATTTGTTTCAAAATTATCTTTATAAAAGGATCAGAATGTTTGAAAGGTTATAGGCACAGAATTAAACTCTGGAAAAGTGTCAGCGTTCAAGAAGGAGCCACCAAGCAGTTGAAAAGACTGTAATTCAGCTGTAACAGTTGCAGTAGAAGCCACCAAATGGTTGGTCCCGATTTTGGTAGCAAAGAACGACAATGGTAACATACGTTTCTATGTAGACTTCTAAGCACTGAATAAGGAGGTAACTGTAGAAAATTCTCTTCTCCTAACATTGAACACATAATTTTGATAACGATGTACACCAAGTATTTCACGACCCTAGACTTTTTTTCCGAGTACCATCAGATAAAGTTAGAGGACAACTCTCAAGAGCTCGCAGCATTTATATCGGCCATTGGTGCTTACAAATTTAGTAGGATACTGTTTGGCTTGATTACAGCTGTTTCTGTTTTCCAAAGGGCTGTGATGCTCATACTATTGGATGTACCTGGAGTAAGGAGCTAACAAAATTATCTGTTGGTTTTTGCTGGGACAGTATAAGAACATGATAGGATAGTTGGGGGATCTTGAGGAGATTCCAACAACCTCACTTACCCTTGAAGGCTAACAAGTATACATTTAGGAAAATGGAAGTGAGCTTTTTAGATCACCTGATAACTGCGAATGGTGTGCACCCTAAGAAAGAATTGGCAGATGTGGTTTGGAAAATCAAGGAATCTAAGAATAAGGATTAATTACATTCATTCTTGGAGTTTGTCGTGTACTATGGGAGATATGTAAAAAATTATGCTGACAAGGTTAACAGTTTGAGGAAGTTTGCTAAAGAAGCAGTGTCAGGAAGAATTTGAATTAGTGAAACAAGAAGTGAACAATGCTCTTTGTCTTGAGGCTTTAGAAACAATTATATTCTCAGATGTAAGTTTTAAAGGGCTTGATGCTGTTCTTTTGCAGAAGGAAGGAGGAACAGAACCTTTGGTAACCTGTGCCTCTTGAGCGCTATGTTGTTCTGAACATACTTACTTTGTAACAGAGAAAGAGACATTAGTGCTACACTGGGCGGTTGGTTGTTTTTGGAATTATGTTGGGTACAAACTTTTTGGTGCACTCTGATCACAAGCCACTGAGGAGGGAAATTGTCATGAAGAAAGAGCTTTATGCAGTTTCAGCCAGAATATGAAGGTGCGAAATTTCCCTTCAGGAATACTAAGTGAAGAAGGAATACATTCCAGAATATAACAGCTGATAGTATATCTTGGCTTCTAGGTGAGGATATGGAGATGAATGTGAATGTGAGGAGGAGAAGGTGGCTGTGGGTGATATGGTCAGTGTGTATGCTGTGATTTCAGGAATTCTGACGGAAGAGGAATGGCAATTAGATGCATTTGGGAAAATCAAGGAACTAAAGAATAAGGGGGAATGACCCTTATCCTTAAGAAATGTTGTAATAAACTATGCTGACAAGATTAGCAGTTTGAAAAGTTTGCTAAAGAAGCAGGATATATTTGCTTGAAGTCAGATGTGTTGAGAAAATTTTGAATTAGTGAAATAGGAGCCCACCCTATGACTTTGAATAAATGCAGGAATTAATGAAAGAAACCTTATAAAGTGCAACTTCTACCCAAAGGAATTGTGGCGCTACAAGCCAGGGCAAGATTCAAACAGCAGATAAGAGTGGACAAAGAGAAAACAATCAAGTCTTAATGAGTTTTCTAAATGTGGTGTGGTTTTCCACAGGATTAATAGCTATAAGCAGAGAGTGCCAAAGCTTTGCCGTGAAGTAAAAGAAGAATTTACCCCCCAACTACTGCGGTTGAACTTTGGAATCACCACCACTTTCTTGTTGCTATATCTCAACTGACGCACAGAATTATACCACTGAAATCTTGCTCAAATGAAACTAGGCCCAGAATTATTCAATGCTTTGTGGGCTAAACACCAGTGGCGGCTCCTCGCCCCACTGCTTTGAAGCAGTGAATGAAAGAAAAGATAAAATGATAATAACTTGATGTTATTATCATTATATTTTGTCCTGCTGCGCAGCTTGGCAGGCTGGGTGGCGCTGCTCTGCTAACAGAGGGGGAGGAGAGATGGGCACACAATAATGCGCTCTTAGCATGTTCTCCACCCAGGCTACATTACAGCCTGGGTGGAGAACATGCCCAGGACCCCAGCCCCTGTCTGAGCGCTGAACTACAGCACTCAGACCAATGTCAACGCTGCATTGCAGCGTTGTGATTGGCTTGGGGGAGCCTGTATGTGCTTCCTCTTCTGTGACTTTGGCCCAACGTCATGGAGGAGAGAGGACGTCTGAGAGACACAGCAGGAGGTAAGTGCATTTTTCTTTTCTTATCTTTTTTAGACCCCCTCACCCCCACACCCCCTTCCCACCCCGCCACCTCAGATTCGTGCCAGCCGCCACTGCCAAACACAGTGCTTCAAACAAAGATCTTTTGTGGACCTGAAGCCAGTGAAGCTTATGAAGTTCTTTACCACAGACTGGCGCTTAGGCAAGTTAAGGATGACATACACACACATTTTGAGCCACTTGAAAGTTAGGGGATTATTTACAAGAGGCCCGGGCCACCGATAGTCACATTTGTGGATGCTCTGGTGGCACAGGCCTAACAATCATATCTATGAGGCAACACAAAGGCACCCTGCGTGGCTTTGCATGGCCTCACAGATATCGAGTAAGGCAAGGCAGAGAAAAGCCCTGCATTGCCTTACTCTGTGTCAAGGAGGCGTTCCATGGGGATTGCGGTGGGTGTTCCCACACTACACATATGGATTTTGACACTCCCCAATATTTACAAAATCACGTAAACCTGGGGCAGCGCCAAAACCTTATGCTGCCCCAGAGCAGTCATAACGAGTAGAAATGATTTCATTTCTCCTCATTTTTTCCTCTTTCCATGTTTGCTGCGATTGCAGCACACATAGAACAAGGAAAACACCTCTCTGGATTGTTTTTGTTCAGGAAAGTTGCCCTTCCTGTACAAAAACAATCCTGACAACAACACAGACACCTTTGCACCATGGTACAAGGGTGCCTGCGTTGGCACTAGAAACCAAATTGTGCACTGGCGCTGTCAGAATGGACAGGAATGCACCACATTGCATAAATACAGTGCATTCTTGCCCTTGTAAATTGCTGTAGGGCAGTGTAGCAAAAAGGCTTGTGGCACTGCCCTACGTCAATTGTTTTGTAAATGAAGCCCTTAGATTGCAGTGCTGTATTCAACCCTAAATACAAGGTGTTGCAGTGTTCTAACCAAGATGAAATTAAAGCCTTCACCACTGTCCTGTGTGATGCAGTAGAGATAAAAGGAAAAATCTTCCTTAATACCCACAAAATAGCCATAATCTTATTACCATGGGTTGAGCAAGATAGTGCGTTGTCATAATAAATACTACCTGATTGAGGAGTTGAAAGGCTCTGGAAGACCACCTAGTTTCTCAGGCCACCAGGCATTGGAACAGAAGGTCAAAACTCTGCAGAACAGAAGAACAATTCTATATCATCCAGCTGCTAACTGCACACATACAGGGGCCTATACACAAAGGGCCTCCACACTCGTGGCGGAGGCCCCGCAGTCATGGGGGGTCTGCACTCGTGGCAGGGGTCCCGCATTGAGTAACGGCAGAACGGAGGTGCAGCCACAACTGTGTGGCCTTCGCCACAAGTGCACAGGCCCTTTTTGGATTGGGCCCACAGTCTCTAAAATTGGCAGATTGAATGTCATCAGAAACAGTAACAATAATTTGCCTGCTATCTGTGTAGCAAAGGACCGAATGGCCAAAAGATTGGGGACACAAAGATTAAAGAGGTTGAGATTCAAGTAAGATCCATGAGGAACACCACAAGGAAGTGAAAAGAGTTTAGATCTATACTGGTTGCACACTTCAGTCTGTATTCTGTTAGACAAAAAGGAATGGACAAGTTGAAAATCCTTACCCCTAATACCTACTTGTGCCAAGCAGGCCACTAATATGGAGTGAGACAGGGTATCAAATGCCGCTGAGAGGTCTGACCGGATCAGGGTGGGTTATGTTACCGGTTTGGAAACAACCAAGTTTTAAATGGCTTATGCTGTTCTATTGTAGAAAAAATAAGGAACTGAATGTTTGCTTTTGCCTCCTGAGCCTTTGTTCTGAACATAATTACTTGTTAATAGTGAAAGAAACCGTGCATACCCCAATATATCAGCAAACTATGGACATATTTTGCTGATTCCAGCACCTGTAAAGATGCTGGAAATGCCTATCAACTATCATTGTACGTAGAAACCAACATGATTCTGGATGTCTCACAATTTGGTTTTTGTCCATAGTGTCAAACATCTCAACCAAATTAATGACAATAGAGGAACAACTGCTCTCATCTTTTTTTGATTTGTCGGCAGCATTCACATCATATCTCACAAAATCCTAATTTGGAGGCTAGCAGAAACAGGAGTTGGAGGATCAGCCCTTGTCTGGATCTCCAATTACCTAACAAATAGGTCCCAGTCAGTGCGTCTTCCTCGATACTTTGTAATGTGGGGTGCCGCAGGGGTCATCATTGAGCCCTCCCTCTTTAACATCTATATGATCCCTCTGACAGTCCTGATTCGAGGTTTTGGGTTTGAAGTGTTGTCCTATGTGGAAGACATGCATTTGACCTTTTCTCTTGCGAGCAATTACAATTGTAGCCAATTTAGGTCAAGCAACATCTAATATCAGAATGAATGAACGAAAATTATATAAAACTGAATACAGATAAAACCATAATATTGATATTCGGGGAAAACAAATAATTCCGGAATGATCTTTGGTGGCCATCTGAATTTGGTCTGCCTCACTCTCCTGCTGAAGCTATCCGGAATTTAGGTGTCAAATTTGACAAATCAGCTCTCCTTTCAACATCAGATTCTCACAGCCACAACCACCTGTTTCAGGTTACTAAAGATTTTCAGCAAGGTGTTAGATTTTGTCACTCTTATGTCTAGGAAAACTGTAATCCATGCTCTTATAACTTCAAGGCCGGATTACTCAAATCTCTTTACCTAGGCTCCCCAAGCACTTCATAAGTAAACTTCAACTGGTACAGAATTTTGCAGCCAGATGGACAACTTCACCTTCCCAGACACTGTTCAATTTTAGCTGAATTGAGGGATATTCACTGGCTACCGATAGAAAAGAGAATTCACTTTAAAACTGTGAATCATATTCACAGAGCCGTTTATCTTCCTGATCCACATAGTCTTCAAAAACTATTTAAGTTTTTCTTGCCGGCCAGACTCTGATGATTCCTCTACCCTCCCTCCAATATTTCATACAATGTGGAGAGGAGGGCGCTCGGCACCAGTTGCAGGAGCAAAATTATGGAACCCTTTCACTCTCACTGTTCATGCTACACTGATTGTACACAATTTGAAAAAATCTTAACACCTAGCTTATCAGTCATAACTAATTTCCGCAGAGACTATTTTCACAATATTTGGCTGCTTTTACCCTTCCATCCTGCTTTTTAATATTATACCACCTTTAACCTCTTTCTTGAGCATTAGCCGTGCTCTCCAAATCCTAAATCAAATCAAAGAGTCGGGTACAAACGTTTTGGTACTCTCCGATCACAAGCCGTTGAGGGATATTTTCATGAAGAAAGTGCTTGATAAAGTTTCAGCCACATTAATAAGGTATGAAGTTTCTCTTCCAGAATCCTCATTTCAAAAGTGAATAATGACACAGGGGCTTGTAATTGAGGGAATAGAGGAAAATGTGGAGGAGGAGGCTGTGGATAAGTTCAGTGCGTAAAGTGACTTCAGGTGTTCTGAGCAAAGAGGAAAGGAAGAAGGAGTGAGCAAAAGATGTAACTATATCCAAGAATGCTGATGTTTTCCACAAAATATGCCTGTCTAAGCAGAAACTAGGAGCGGAGACTAGGGCCATTGGCTGGTAATGGATGAGTTGGCAATGGATAATGGAATCTTGCAGAGGAGTACAAGCCTGGTCCACCTTGAAGGAATAAGACAGAATTGTAGACCTTGAACATGAAGGACATTTGGGGATAGTAAAGAGTAAAGACAGAATTTGTATTTATTTATGGTGGCCAGGTCTGGATGCAGAGGTGGAGCGAATAGAAAGGGAATGTCAAAAATGCAGTAACAGTGATAAGATACTGAATATCAATTGCCTACAGTGTACTGAGATTTTCCTATACAGCCTTGCAAAGAAGTAACAATAGATTTAGTGTGACCTTTACATGAGGAGCATGCCATGACTTACATTTTAGTTTTTTTAGAGTTATATTCAAGATGGGTAGAAGTGTCTTGTGTAGGTGATATCACTACTAGCATGGTGATAACATTTTTGGAAGTTGTTTTCAATAAAGAACCCTATTCCCACTGAACCTACAGTTACAATCATAACCTGAGATGGAAGGATCACAGAATGTATAGAACTAGACAACCTAGAGAACTCTCTGGAATCAGTGGACAATGCTCCCATGAAGATAGGAGTGGACCATCCACCTTCATGATCACAGATGATGAATGAGACTTGTATACAACCATCAGGCCCAGTAAACTATGTGGACTGAACCACAGGCTCTAACAGAGTGGGCCTAAACCAAATCTACAACTGCCCTGAAAGGGGAATCTGAGACCTGACATATGTGTCAGTATTCTCCCTCTTGGGTGCTTCCCATTGATTGCCCCTCGCCGAAGAACTCATGTTGCAGTCCAACATCTCTATGGTTCTGCTTTGTGCATATATGACTAATATTATTCTCCATTTACTGAGATTCATATATTGTAGGCCTTCCTCACTTTTACAACCATTTCAGGAAAACCTGTTCAACTCTGCCAAGATGGAAGTGCTGGGCTTATGAAACAAGAACTCTCCCTGGGATTCAACCTGGTATATGTCAGAGCTAAGACCCACACAAAACCCACAGACAATGCCAGAAACCTGGGATTCATCCTGGATGATAAACTCAACATGACAGCGCAAGTCAACACAGTTAGCTCCCCCGGCTTCCACATCCTACACATGCTACCTTCAAATGGCTGCCCCAGAACAACAGACATACCGTCACACAAGCACTCATCACAAGTAGACTCGACTATGGCAACACACTCTACACCGGGATCTCTAAACAGATCATACACAGGCTCCAGACCATCCAGAATCCCACAGCAAGACACACCACATACAAAGCACTGCACAACCTTGGACCAGCATACCTCAACAACCACATACACTTTCACCAGCTGATCTGACACCTAGGCTCAGCCATACTCTCACTTGCACACCCCCCCCACATCCACAAAAGCAGAACTGGAGGCCGCTCATTCTTCTATATCACACTCAAAATCTGGAACGATGTCCCTCAACACATGATAGCCTCCTCCTCGCTTCATCAATTCTGCAAGAAGCTGAAGGCCTGGCTCCTCGACTAACTCTGCAGGCTTTAGTGCCTCCACACCTGCTCAAGTGCATTAATACCGTCACAGATGATTAGCCCGCTGCACAAATCCACATAACATACAAATACACCATACTGAGCAGACTGGTAATCAAAATAGTTTAAGAAATTACTCAAATGACTCCTATAGTGGATGAAGGATATCAATATAATTGATGTATAAATTAATCGGCCTGACAACCACCGTCTTCAGCAAATTTGTAAAATAAATTGGACATCGATTTAAAAATAGTTGTATGTTCAGACATGTACATTTTTAATTTATTTCATTCTGAATGTAAAGATTCAGACACAACTGATTAGTTAGTAATAATACAGAAACATAGGGGTAGAGCCCCAGCAAACAAATGTTCAGAAGGAAGTATGGCATGTATAAGGAAAATATATTTATCAGAAATAGAGCATTTGCTATGGCTTATTAATAGAAGAAATTAGGCAAAAGACATTGGATGAACTCATAACCTCATGGTCGTCGACCTGCTAGCCCCCAGCACCACTTAAGTTGATCCTACCAAGAGTTTCATCATGATCCAGACTCCCCTCACGTCTCTTCCCCACATTCCTACAACTTTTGAGCCTTTTCCCCAGCCCTGCCACTAATGTCACACCTAATAATCAGTGCCATATCTGTTTAAATTCACCAACCTACATCACTCTTACCGTCAATCATCTTCTACAAATCTGTCTCCAACAGTCCACACTGCTGTTCTCAACTCTGGGAATAAATAGCGGTGCAGAGGAACTGATAAACCAATACTTTATTTTTTGTTCTTTGGAAGCATTTTTGAAGATTCCAGTGATAATTCGCTATACATTTGCCCGGGTCAGTAGCTGAGTTAAGAATTCAACAGACACATTTAGTCTTTATATTATGCACTGGTGATGGTATGCGGTGAAAATCTAGCTTGGTATGATCATTTGGTGTCTTTGGCTTTGATTTCTCTACTTTTCCATACACTATATCCAAGTCGGTGTTTTTTGGTTAAGCACCCGAGGCTATAAGGTTCTAAGGCATAGCCGTTGTCTCACTCGCCTGAGTTTAGTTCTTGTATATATTGTTTATATTCAACCATCATTGATTTGTCACAATAATTGTTTGTAGGCATCTCCATTTCTTGCCTCTCCCATCCTGATGAGGCCCAAATGAAGGGGCCGAAACGCGTCGACCCTACAATACGGAGGAGTCCGTCAGACTTTGATTAATGTTAAAAAATCGTGTACATGTTCCTTAAAACAGGTTGAGGGACGAAGTATCCCCTCGAATGTGTATGGGACTACCTTTTTTTGTTACGGATGGCTTTCCTTGAATTACGTTGCTGTTGCATCCGTATGTAAATATAACGGGCAGGAAAGCTTGGTTATGGATATATATATGTATGTATTTTTGCATTTTGGTATATTTGTCCTTTTGTGTCTTTTGGTAAAAATCAGATAAAATATACATTTTTTACAATCATTTTTGGAGTCAGTATTGGTTTGACAATAAAAGAAATAAAAAATTGTAGAGATTTAAGACTCACAGATAGGGACTAATATAATTTCTCCCTTATATATAAGTTTTGGTTTATCAGATCCTTTGCACCACTGTTTATTCCCAGAGTGTATTTCTTGCCCAGATGCAGTAGGATTATTAGGGCAAACCCCGTTTTTTGGAACATCTCAACTCCCCCTTCACAACACCTAGCCAGAATTTTCAGGTCGCCCGTCTCACTGTAACCACCCTCCACATTTCTCTGTCCTTGACAGACTTTCACACTGGCACATTCCAACATATCCCACAGTAGCATTTTAGGAATGTCCATTAAAAAAAGTGGGAGAGTGCTGTGCCAGAAATATCATAATGTCCCAGTTTCTCACATACTACATGAAGATGTTACAGCTTTGAGGCAGTGCTAATAGGTTGGAAGGTGTCATGGGGGTCTTTGGGCCCTTTCACTTTTCTAGATATAAAAATGGTGGATCATAGGATGGGTGTGGCAGGGATGTAAGAGGCTTCTGGTGGTGGAAAGATGTTATATTGAGGCATGCCGATGGGCTATCGCTATTCATGTGTGATGGATGCAAGCAAAAGATATGGCTCTTTCCAGGGAATAGCCTAATATGTCAGGAAATGTCACATGTTGTATCTGTTGAAATGATGATTTGCAGTGATCAGAGATTTCCATTCTGCCACTGGAAGGCTAGTTTGCTTTGAATCCGACAGACACCGACAAGAAAAATGTATATTCTGAGCTATCCCCATGAGTATGAGGGAGGAGCCGACAGAAAGTACTTTGTTTTAAATAAGTCTTTCTATGTCAATGAGGCTGCAGCAAGCAGGAAGTACTATGCATTCTGGGCTTTCTCCATGGCTTGCCATCTGAATCTCTGTCACTCTCCACAACACACTCACTAAATATTACATCAGAAATATATAAAAGCACAACGCCAATCTCATTGTAAAGCAATGATAGTTATTGTATATTACATTCTAATGCATTGGGGTAGTACAGCAGTACTGCCAGGGCTAGAGTGAAGGTGAAGGCAGCCCTAGAAAATGTCTTGACACTAGCTCTACATTGCACTGAATAAGGAAAACCAACAATACAATCCCTCTCAAAGTAGGTGTGTTATTCACAAGAAATCTTTACATTACAAAGATCTACTTCACAGTGCAATTTTCTCTAAAGGTTTTAGCTAAAAAGTTGTAGGAATGTTAGAAAATTAGGAAGCGGCTCTCAATTAATATTCCAATACTTCAAAGGGAGCTACAGTTCCCAGAATAATTTGTCTCTGTAGCAGCACATCATGCATGTGCTCATGAGAGAAATGTGTGCAGTACACCCTAGGCTGATTTCGGTCCTTGATAGAAGCCCAGCAAGGGTTTTCTCCCTACTTCGTATGCCGATCCAGCTTAGGCTACTGCCGAGCAGCTTATCTACCTAAGATGATGAAAGCTTAATAAGAACCTTTTTTGGAGTTTGGTGATAACTGAAAGCCCTTTAATGTTTCAGGGTAGACCCAAATCCAGGTGTCAATCCACCAGTGGCATAGCCTTATATGTCGACCTAAATCCAGGTGACAATCCACCAGAGTTATGACCTTCAATGTCTGAAAGTAGACCTAAATCCAGGTGACATTCCATCAGTGGCATGACTTTCAATGTCTGAAAATAGACAAATAGACCTAAATCAAGGTGACAATCCACCAATGGTATGACCTTCAGTGTCTGACAATAGACCGAAATCCAGATGACAATCCACCAATGGTAAGACCTTCAGTGTCTGAAAACAGACCTAAATCCAGGTGACAATCCACCAGTGGTATGACCTTCAATGTCTGAAAATAGACCTAAATCCAGGTGACAATCCACCAGTGGTATGACCTTCAGTGTCTGAAAATAGACCTAAATCCAAGTGACAATCCACCATTAGAACATTGGAATGTTGGGAGCTCAATTGAACACAATGGAGTGCTCTGGGCTTCTAATGGCTGGTAGAAGCCCAGAGCATCAACATTCCAATATTTAACAAAGACCTCACGGAGCCCGAGGGGATTTCAACCCCCTCGGGCACCGTGAGGCCTTTGCTTTACAAATTAGAACATTCTGCCCTCTAGGGGCGGAATATTTTAATAGCCTTAGAGCCTTCCGTGGCAGGCTCTACCGGCCATTAAAGGCCTGCTCCCATGTTAAGTGCCCTCGCCAAACCCTGGAGCAGGCCTTTAATTGCCGGTAGAGCCCGCTATGGGGGGCTCTGAGGCTTCAATAGTATGATCTTCAATGTCTGAAAATAGACCTAAATCCAGGTGACAATCTACCATTGACACGACCTTCAACATACTATCCCTAATGTCCAAGGAATACTCTTCCAAGTGGATTTCTCTCTGGCTACAGCACTCCTGAAAATGGAGGATTCTATTTACCACACATTCAGGGAAATGGATTGGTATCTGCTGGGATATCAGATACTTAATTGGGCTAATGATGAAGTGAAACGAGATTCTGACTTGCTGGTATTTACCTAAGTGACTGAGTGACCTTTATGATAGAGGGGGAAAGCAAACCCTCAAAAAATTATATTGTAACACTAGTCACCAGATCAAAAACAAGAATAATCAGGTTTAAAAGTGGAAACATATTTTACCAACCTGGCAGTACTGGTGTTATAATATTGTTGTATGTCCAAGTGACTTTATACACTTCGCCATCATTTTGTATACAGCACTTTAAGAAAAGTGATGATGTTTTTTTGGGGATACTTTGCTGAATTGGAGTTGTTATTATTTCAGTTGGGAGAAGCACCACTTCTACATCTGTCTCGTCTTCATGCAGCACTGAACCAGACGAAAACTGGCACAGATATGTTCCTGCAAAGCAGAAGGATTTTGAAAAGATCATATTCTTTGTGTGGCAGACCAAAAATTCTCTGAAAACACATTCATTTTAATTCAACAGTTCAGGACATTACACAATTGCAGCATCGCTCCATTGTTTGTGGAAGGACCTCACTTGCAGAGTAATGGTGGGTGATAAACCTAAGGATGAATGTTTTTGGGTCTGGCTACGACAGTTTTAGCTGTTAATAGAGCTCCTGCCATCTACACAGCAAATACACAGAGACACCCTTTGAGTCAGACTCGTTTTGCCATTTGCCTGTTATTGTTATACACCATTAGGCAATGAAGAAGGTATTGGTCATATTTTCGATTAGCCCATAGGAGTGTGTCTTCTCAACGTCATGCTATTGGTGATTAGTTCTACTCATAGACAAAGAAGTGCTCAAACACTGTACTGGAGATGCACTTCTCTCAGTAGTAGCAGCACCTGGCTCTCTTGAAAGGTAGCCAGTTGGAGGTGTGTTGCTCCAGCTCCTGATTCACTTTGGGAGGCTGCAGCGCACAGGGGTGGTGGCTGTATCTCTCTAAACCTCATGTCATCTCGTTCTCACTTGAGTGTGGTTGTGCATGCACAGTTGAAAATAAAATACACAGCGTGCATCTGAGAAGTCAACAAATACCACACCAGGTCATCAAAGCTGTAGATTGGAAATGGCACTTTAATTGTATTTGTAATCTATAGGGAGAGCGCCACAACCAAAGAACTCGTCTCTCAAGACCCGACATCTTCAGCAGACTACACCCTGGACATTCCACAATAAATGGTATTACCACCGCAAACTGTGGAGACCCGTAAACTAGCAGTATCATACAACCCACACTACCAAATTCTTCTCCCTAGAGAAAAACAAAAAAAAAGTTCACCAAACAGAAAAAAACCAAAAGATGAATTATAAAAAAACGTCCCTGATAACTTTTTAGCAAGGGAAGAACAAATCAGAAGTCACTGAATATCCTTTGGGAAAACATCTAGATTCTTACTCCAGTTGCTTTTGCAACTTTTGCAATAGTAAATTTCTACCAGGAAAGACAAGCATTGGAATTGCAATCGGTCTCGCATTTGTTTGTGTTGAAGCTATTGGCATTGTAAATGGCAATGTATTTTACTAATGTGTTATGGAGTGTATCTATGTGGTGTTTAGTGGAACTATGTGGGTTGGATTGGATTAGTTAGTTGTGTAATTGTGTGGAGTGGAGTTGTGTGGTGTGGAGTGGATTTGTGTAGTGGCATTATGTGGCATGGTGTGCTGTGGAAATATATGGTTAGCAATTTTGTGGCATTCACTGTAGTGGCATTATGTGTAGTGGGATTGTGTGGAGTGGTAACTTGTACAGTTTAATTATGTGGTGTGCAGTTGAATTTTGCGGCACAATGTAGAATTGTCGGGTGTGGACTGGATGTATGTGGTGTTGTGTCATTGTGCTGTTGAGTTGTATTATGTGGTTTGGTGTTAAATTATGTGGTGTCTGTTGGAAATGTGTGGAGCTGAATTGTGTGGCATGGAACTTTGTGTATAGCTTTGCGTTTGTGGTGACGGAAAAGAACAAATAGGTAGGAGCTAAGCATCAGATCTATGAGTTTAAAAAAAAAGGAAAGAGTTGGAGCTATTGGCATTGTAAATGTAAATGTCTCTTACCTATGTGTTATGGATTGGAGTGGATGTATGTGGTGTGTACCAATTATGTGGGTTGGATTGGACTTGTTAGTTGTGGGATTGTGGGGTGTGAAACTGTGTGGTGTGGATTTGTGTAGTGGAATTATGTGGTATTGTGTGCAGTTGTATTATGTGGATCGTAATTATGTATTTTTGAGTGTATTGGAATTATGTGGTGTGAGACTGTGTGTAATGGAGTGTAAGTATGTGGAATGGTATTTTGTGTTCTGGAGCGTTATGTAGTGGAGTTTAAAGATGACATTGTGTACAATTGAATGGCTCTTTTAAAAAAGAATTATCAAAAAATGTCTTCTAGTTTTTTGTCCTTGCAATGCTGGCAACCTCCTCTGGCCTGTTGAAATGCTTGTTTGTTATAGCTTTTTTTTGTTATGCAGGGACATAAACAATAGGAGGGTGGAGATTGAGAAATAGTACCTGAATTACAACACGAGCAGTGGACGGACACTAGGAGAGATTCAACAGATGCCAGATTATGAGGGCACACTGAGGTGTTGCTGAGTAATGCTGAAGTGGTGCTGAGGTGGTGGTGTGCTGGTACAGATGTGATGCTCAGGTGATGCTGAAAGAAACTCAGGTAGTGCTAGGTGATGCTGAGGTAGTTGTGTGCTGGTGTGGAGGTGATATTGAATGTTACTGAGGTGGTGCCGAGTGATGCTGAGGTGGTGCTGAGTGACGCTGTGGCACTGAGTCATGCTGAGGTGGTGGTGCAGCGCTGGTGCTGAGGTGGTGCTGTGTTGAGGTGATGCTCTGCTGATGCTGAGGTGGTGCTGCATGGGTGCTGAGCTGCTCAGGTGGTGGTGGTTCACTGATGCAGAAATGGTGCTGTGCTGTTTATGTTGGGCTGTGCTGGTGCTGAGGTGGTGCTGCATTAAAGCTGAGTTGGTGGTGAACTGATGAGGAGGTGATGCTGAGGTGATGATGAGGTGGTGGTGCTGGGTCTGAGGTGGTGCTGAGTTGGTTCTCAGGTGGTGCTGGGTTATGAGCTAGTGCTGTGCTGAGGTAAAGCTGCGCTGATGTTGAAGTGGTGCTGCATTGGCGCTGAGTTGCTGCTAAGGTGGGGCTGCTTTGGTGCTCAGCTGGTGGTGATGCACTGATGCGGAAATAGTGCTGTGCTAATGCTTAGGTGGTGCTGCGCTGGTGCTGAGGTGGTGCTGAGTCATGCTGAGGTGGTGCTGGTACACTGGTGCTCGGGTGGTGCTGAGCTGGTGCTCAGTTGGTGCTAAGTGATGCTGATGTGGTGTTGTGCTGAAGTGGTGGTGCACTGATGTGGGTATGGTGCTATGCAAATGCAGAGGTGGTGCTGTGCTAATGCCGAGTTGGTGGTGCACTGATGAGGAGGTGGTGCTGAGTGATATTGAGGTGGTGCTGAGTGAAATTGAGGTGTTGCTGAGTGATGCTGTGGTGGTACTGAGTGATGATGAGTGGTGTTGAGTTATGCTGAGGTGGTGGTGCTGCGCTGGTGCTGAGGAGGTGCCGAGTGATGCTGAGTTGGTGCTGCGCTGATGCTGAAGTGGTGCTGCATGGGTCCTGAGTTGCTGCTGAGGTAGTGCTGCGCTGGTAGTAGTGCACTGATGCAGATATTGTGCTGTGCTAATGCTGAGATGGTGCTGTGCTGATGTTGATGTGGTGCTGCGCTGGTGCTGAGTTGGTGGTGCACTGAGGAGGTAGTGCTGTGTTGATGCTGAGATGTTGCCTCACTGATGAGGAGGTAGTGCTGTGCTGATGCTAAGATGGGGCTGTGCTAATGCTGAGGTGGTGGTGTTCAGGTGGTGCTGTGCTAATGAGGAGATGGTGCTGCGCTGGTGCTGCACTGATGCTGAGTTGGTGCTGCACTGGTGGTGGCTCACTGATGAGGAGGTGGTGCTGTGTTGATGCTGATGTGCTGTGCTGATGCGGTACTGAGTGATGCTGAGGTGGGGGTGCTGCACTGTTTCTGAGGTGGTGCTGAGCTGGTGATCAGGTGATGCTGAGTGATGTTGAGTTGGTGCTGTGCTGAGGTGGTGGTGCGCTGATGCTGAGGTGGGGCTGCGTTGGTGGTGGTGAACTGATGCTGAGATAGTGCTGTGCAGTGCTAATGTTAAGGTGGTGCGGCGCTGATGCTGAGTTGGTGCTGTACTGCTGGTGCACTGATGAGGAGGTGGTGCTGTGTTGATGCTGAGACGGTGCTCAAGTGAAGTTGAGGTAAGGCTGAGTGATACGGATTCCCTCACCACCACCCTCTAACAGTGTCCCTTTAGGCTCCATAACCACTAAAGTTCAGATGCATTTAATTAGTTATAAAGTGCCACACATACCAGTGTAGGGTGTCAGAGCAATTTGCATCACACACAAATTACACAGAGACAATCAATCATAAGTGTATAAATTAGTGTAAAGGAAATGTTACATAATACAGAGGACTACAGGGTGTAGGAGTCACAAGTCATGCATATTGGTAGGCACCATTGCTAAAGAGTGCTTGGGCCCCAGAAGCACAAACTCAGAATTGAAAATGGAACACCATAGTTGGGGGTTGTCTTAAATAAAAAGAATCAATTTCCATCCAGATGAACCATTTTTGCAACTTTAATATCTCCTCTAATCTTTACTTTGCAGTGCATGCAGTTCTTTGATGACAGTTATAAATTCACTGTTCTGTTAGGATTTTAACTTATAAGCTGCAAGTAACAGAAGAGCAGTAACCCATTGACCTATTTACATTTTATGCACTTTGTAATCTGCATGGTACACTTTCTTCGCAGCTGGTATATTAACCCTCTGGCTACCTTGCAATGAGTTAAAACTTCTCCCACTAGACAACTCTGTTCTCTCCAGCAAGAACATCAATCACCGGAGTTATCTTGGCATTTTTATTGTCTGGAAATTGCAGGAGGCCAGGAATGTGTGGAGTGCTTTTAAAAGTAAAATAATCTCTGAAACATTGCCCCTCTGAAGTCAGTATCTAGTGGATCATCGATGGCACAGCCCTTGTGCTGGCCCTGTGTCCTTGTTCTACTTTTATTTAATGTAATAAATTCAAATGCACATTTTAAGGGGGACATTTTTCCAGAAGGAATCATTTTGGCCTCAACGCAAAACCGATGAGGAAAAACTTCCAACTCCTCAGCCAGCAGCCAAGCACAAGTCCTGGAGGGGAGGAAAAAACACAAGCAGCATGCATATTAAAGTATCATTTCAAGCTGTGTTTAAGTTTTGGTTTAACTTTTTACATGATTTAGAGCTGCAGTAGCTAGAAAGCATGGCTGGTTGCTGCTGGCTTCGGACAGGAAGGACAAGACGTAAATGCTGCAATAAAATGTAAGCAGTTACGTCTGAGCACCCACTGTGTAACAAGAGGTTGAAAACATAATAAAATAGTCCCCCCATGAGCAGATCAACAGTACAAAGTGTAATGATATTGTACTAAGTCCCTGCTCCTTGGAGGAGGGACAAAGAGGCAGGACTGGCCACTAGTAAGCAAGGATTTTTAAAGGACATTGAAACAAACAAATGAGAAGCAAGGAATGAGAAGTGCAGAAAGAAGCAAAAGAGGTGCAGAAAGAGGCAAGAGAAGTTCAGAAAGAGGCAGCAGAGGTACAGAAACAGGCAGAAGAGGTGCAGAAAGAGGGAACAAGGGTGCAGAAAGAGAAAAGAGGGGTGCCGAAAAAGACAAGAGGGTTGCAGAAATTTGCAAGAGAGGTGCAGAAAGAAGCAAGAGCAGTGCAGTAAGAAACAACAGATACAGAAGGAGGCAAGAGGGGTGCATAAAGAGGCAAGAGCAGTGCAAAAAGAACCAAGAGACGTGCAGGAAAAGGGAAGAAGGGTGCAGAAACAGGCACAAGGGGTGCAGAAAGAAGGAAAAGAAGTGCAGAAAGAAGCAACAGATGTGCTGAAAGAGGCACGAAGGGTGCAGAAAGAGGCAAGAGAAGTGCAGAAAGAAGCAACAGAGGTGTAGAAAGAGGAAAGAGAGTTGCACAAAGAGGGAAGAGGGGTGCAGAGGGGTGTGGAAAGAGGCAACAGGGGTGCAGAAAGAGGCAAGAGAGGTGCCGAAAGAGGCAAGAGAGGTGCCGAAACAGGCAAGAGAGGTGCCGAAAGAGGCGCGAAGGATGCAGAAAGAGCAAGAGAAGTGCAGAAAGAACCAACAGAGGTACACAAAGAGGCAAAAGAGGTGCAGAAACAGGCAGGAAAGGTGCAGAAAGAGGGAACAGGGGTGCAGAAAGAGGCAAGAGAGGTGCAGAAAGAGAAAAAGATGGATACAGAAAGAGGCAAGAGGGGTGCAGAAAGAGCAAGAGAAGTGCAGAAAAAAGCAACAGAGGTACAGAAAGAGGCAAGAGAGGTGCAGAAATAGGCAGGAAAGGTCAAGATAGAGGGAACAGGGGTGCAGAAAGAGTCAAGAGAGGTGCAGGAAGAGGGGTGAGGGGTGCAGAAAGAGGCAAGAGGGGTGCAGAAAGAAGCAAGAGAAGTGCAGAAAGAGGCAAGAGAATTGCTGAAAGAAGCAACAGAGGTGTAGAAAGAAGCAAGAGAAGTGCAGAAAGAGGCAAGTGAGGTGCAGAAAGAAGCAAGAGCAGTGCAGAAAGAACCAACAGAGGTGCTAAAAGAATCAAGAGTGGTACAGAAAAAGGTAGAAGAGGTGCACAAAGAGGCAAGATAGGTGCAGAAAGAGGCAGGAGGGGTGAAGAAAGAAGGAAGAGAAGTGCAGAAAGAAGAAACAGAGGTGCTGAAAGAGGCGCAAAGGGTGAAGACAGAGCAAGAGAAGTGCAGAAAGAACCAACAGAGGTACAGAAAGATGCAACAGAGGTGCATAAAGATGCAAGAGAGGTGCAGAAACAAGTAAAAGAAGTGCATAAAGAAGCAACAGAGATGTAGTAAGGGGGAAGTGGGGTGGAGAAGGAGGCAAGAGGGATACAGAAAGAAACAAGAGAGGTGCAGAAAGAGTGAAGAGGGGTGCAGAAAGAGGGAAGAGAAGTGCAGAAAGAAGCAACAGAGGTGCTGAAAGAGGCGCGAAGTGTGCAGAAAGAAGGAAGAGAAGTGCAGAAAGAACCAACAGAGGTACAGAAAATGACAAGAGAAGTTCAGAAAGAGGCAGCAGAGGTGCAGAAACAGGCAGAAGAGGTGCAGAAAGAGGGAACGGGGTTCAGAAAGAGAGAAGAGGGGTGCAGAAAGAGACAAGAGGGGTGCAGAAATTTGCAAGAGAGGTGCAGAAAGAAGCAAGAGCAGTGCAGTAAGAAACAACAGAGATACAGAAGGAGGCAAGAGGGGTGCCGAAAGAGACAAGAGCGGTGCAGAAATTTGCAAGAGAGGTGCAGAAAGAAGCAAGAGTAGTGCAGTAAAAAACAACAGTGGTGCTGCAGGAGGCAAGAGGGGTACAGAAAGAGGCATAAGAAGAGCAGAAACAAGCAAAAGAGATGCGGAAAGAGGCTAGAGGGGTGCAGGAATTGGCAAGAGAGGTGCAGAAAGAGGCAAGAGAGGTGCACAAAGATGGAAGAAGGGTGCAGAAAGAGGCAAGTGGGGTGCAGAAAGAAGCAAGAGAGGTATAGAAAGAAGCAAGAGAAGTACAGAAAGAAACAACAGAAGTGCAGAAAGAGCAAGAGCAGTGCAGAAAGAACCAACAGAGGTGCAGAAAGAGGCAAGAGGGGGGCAGAAAGAAGTAAGAGAAGTACAGAAAGAAGCAAAAGAGGTGCAGAAAGAGGCAAGAGAAGTTCAGAAAGAGGCAGCAGAGGTGCAGAAACAGGCAGAAGAGGTGCAGAAAGAGGGAACAAGGGTGCAGAAAGAGAGAAGAGGGGTGCCAAAAGAGAGAAGAGGGGTGCAGAAATTTGCAAGAGAGGTGCAGAAAGAAGCAAGAGCAGTGCAGTAAGAAACAACAGATACAGAAGGAGGCAAGAGGGGTGCATAAAGAGGCAAGAGCAGTGCAAAAATAACCAAGAGACGTGCAGGAAAAGGGAAGAAGGGTACAGAAAGAGGCACGAGGGGTGCAGAAAGAAGGAAAAGAAGTGCAGAAAGAAGCAACAGAGGTGCTGAAAGAGGCACGAAGGGTGCAGAAAGAGGCAAGAGAAGTGCAGAAAGAAGCAACAGAGGTGTAGAAAGAGGAAAGAGAGTTGCACAAAGAGGGAAGAGGGGTGCAGAGGGGTGTGGAAAGAGGCAACAGGGGTGCAGAAAGAGGCAAGAGAGGTGCCGAAAGAGGCAAGAGAGGTGCCGAAACAGGCAAGAGAGGTGCCGAAAGAGGCGCGAAGGATGCAGAAAGAGCAAGAGAAGTGCAGAAAGAACCAACAGAGGTACACAAAGAGGCAAAAGAGGTGCAGAAACAGGCAGGAAAGGTGCAGAAAGAGGGAACAGGGGTGCAGAAAGAGGCAAGAGAGGTGCAGAAAGAGAAAAGATGGATACAGAAAGAGGCAAGAGGGGTGCAGAAAGAGCAAGAGAAGTGCAGAAAAAAGCAACAGAGGTACAGAAAGAGGCAAGAGAGGTGCAGAAATAGGCAGGAAAGGTCAAGATAGAGGGAACAGGGGTGCAGAAAGAGTCGAGAGGTGCAGGAAGAGGGGTGAGGGGTGCAGAAAGAGGCAAGAGGGGTGCAGAAAGAAGCAAGAGAAGTGCAGAAAGAGGCAAGAGAATTGCTGAAAGAAGCAACAGAGGTGTAGAAAGAAGCAAGAGAAGTGCAGAAAGAGGCAAGTGAGGTGCAGAAAGAAGCAAGAGCAGTGCAGAAAGAACCAACAGAGGTGCTAAAAGAGTCAAGAGTGGTACAGAAAAAGGTAGAAGAGGTGCACAAAGAGGCAAGAGAGGTACAGAAAGAGGCAGGAGGGGAGCAGAAAGAAGGAAGAGAAGTGCAGAAAGAAGCAACAGAGGTGCTGAAAGAGGCGCAAAGGGTGAAGAAAGAGCAAGAGAAGTGCAGAAAGAACCAACAGAGGTACAGAAAGATGCAACAGAGGTGCATAAAGATGCAAGAGAGGTGCAGAAACAAGTAAAAGAAGTGCATAAAGAAGCAACAGAGATGTAGTAAGGGGGAAGTGGGGTGGAGAAGGAGGCAAGAGGGATACAGAAAGAAACAAGAGAGGTGCAGAAAGAGTGAAGAGGGGTGCAGAAAGAGGGAAGAGAAGTGCAGAAAGAAGCAACAGAGGTGCTGAAAGAGGCGCGAAGAGTGCAGAAAGAAGGAAGAGAAGTGCAGAAAGAACCAACAGAGGTACAGAAAATGACAAGAGAAGTTCAGAAAGAGGCAGCAGAGATGCAGAAACAGGCAGAAGAGGTGCAGAAAGAGGGAACGGGGTTCAGAAAGAGAGAAGAGGGGTGCAGAAAGAGACAAGAGGGGTGCAGAAATTTGCAAGAGAGGTGCAGAAAGAAGCAAGAGCAGTGCAGTAAGAAACAACAGAGATACAGAAGGAGGCAAGAGGGTGCCGAAAGAGACAAGAGCGGTGCAGAAATTTGCAAGAGAGGTGCAGAAAGAAGCAAGAGTAGTGCAGTAAAAAACAACAGTGGTGCTGCAGGAGGCAAGAGGGGTACAGAAAGAGGCAAAAGAAGAGCAGAAACAAGCAAAAGAGATGCGGAAAGAGGCTAGAGGGGTGCAGGAATTGGCAAGAGAGGTGCAGAAAGAGGCAAGAGAGGTGCACAAAGATGGAAGAAGGGTGCAGAAAGAGGCAAGTGGGGTGCAGAAAGAAGCAAGAGAGGTATAGAAAGAAGCAAGAGAAGTACAGAAAGAAACAACAGAAGTGCAGAAAGAGCAAGAGCAGTGCAGAAAGAACCAACAGAGGTGCAGAAAGAGGCAAGAGGGGGCAGAAAGAAGTAAGAGAAGTACAGAAAGAAGCAAAAGAGGTGCAGAAAGAGGCAAGAGAAGTTCAGAAAGAGGCAGCAGAGGTGCAGAAACAGGCAGAAGAGGTGCAGAAAGAGGGAACAAGGGTGCAGAAAGAGAGAAGAGGGGTGCCAAAAGAGAGAAGAGGGTGCAGAAATTTGCAAGAGAGGTGCAGAAAGAAGCAAGAGCAGTGCAGTAAGAAACAACAGATACAGAAGGAGGCAAGAGGGGTGCATAAAGAGGCAAGAGCAGTGCAAAAATAACCAAGAGACGTGCAGGAAAAGGGAAGAAGGGTACAGAAAGAGGCACGAGGGGTGCAGAAAGAAGGAAAAGAAGTGCAGAAAGAAGCAACAGAGGTGCTGAAAGAGGCACGAAGGGTGCAGAAAGAGGCAAGAGAAGTGCAGAAAGAAGCAACAGAGGTACAGAAAGAGGCAAGAGTAGTGCAGAAAGAGGGAAGAGAGGTGTAGAAAGAGTCAAGAGAGTTGCACAAAGAGAGAAGAGGGGTGCAGAAAGAGGCAACAAGGGTGCAGAAAGAGGCAAGAAAGGTGCCGAAAGAGGCAAGAGAGGTGCAGAAACAGGCAAGAGAGGTGCAGAAACAGGCAAAAGAGATGCAGAAACAGGCAAGAGAAGTGCAGAAAGAGGCAAGAGAATTGCTGAAAGAAGCAACAGAGGTGTAGAAAGAAGTAAGAGAAGTGCAGAAAGAGGCAAGTGAGATGCAGAAAGAGGCAAAAGAGGTGCAGAAAGAAGAAGGACGAGTGTAGAAAGAGACAACAGGGGTGCAGAAAGAAGCAAGACATGTGCAGCAAGGAGCATAGGGAAGTGCAGAATGAAGCAACAGGGGTGCAGAAAGAGGCAAGAAAAGTGCAGAAAGAAGCAACAGAGGTGCAGAAGGAGGCAAGTGAACAGCAGAAACAGGCAAGAGAGTTGCAGAAACAGGCAAAAGAGGTACAGAAAGAGGGAACAGGGGTGTAGGCAGAGGCAAGAGAGGTGCAGAAAGAGGCAAGACGGGTGCAGAAATTTGCAAGAGAGGTGCAGAGAGAAGCAAGAAGAGCAGTGCAAAAGAACCAACAGAGGTGCAAAAAGAGGCAAGTGAGATGCAGAAGGAGGCAAGAGAACTGCAGAAAGAGGCAAGAGAGTTGCAGAAACGGGCAAAAGGGGTGCAGAAAGAGGGAACAGGTGGGCAGACTGAGGCAAGAGAGGTGCAGAAAGAGAGAAGAGGGGTGCAGAAAAAGGCAAGAGGGATGCAGAAATTTGGAACAGAGGTGTAGAAAGAAGCAAGAGCAGTGCAGAAAGAACCAACAGAGGTTCAGAAAGAACCAACAGAGGTGCAGAAGGAGGCAAGAGGGGTACAGAAAGAGGCAAGTGAAGTGCAGTACGAAGCAAAACAGGTGCAGAAAGAACCAACAGAGGTGCAAAAAGAGGCAAGAGGGGTGCAGAAAGGGTTAGGAGAGGTGCACAATGAGGCAAGAGAGGTACAGAAAGAGGCAGGAGGGGTGCAGAAAGAAGGAAGAGAACTGCAGAAAGAAGCAACAGAGGTGCTGAAAGAGGCACGAAGGGTGCAGAAAGAGGGAAGAGAGGTGTAGAAAGAGGCAAGAGAGTTGCAGAAAGAGGCAAGTGAGGTGCAGAAGGAGGCAAGAGAACTGCAGAAAGAGGCAAGAGAGTTGCAGAAAGAGGCAAAAGGGGTGCAGAAACAGGGAACAGGTGGGCAGACTGAGGCAAGAGAGGTACAGAAAGAGGCAAGAGTGGTGCAGAAAGAGGGAAGAGAGGTGTAGAAAGAGGCAAGAGAGGTGCAGAAACAGGCAACAGAAGTGTTGAAAGAGGCAAGAGAGTTGAAGAAAGAGGCAAGTGAGGTGCAGAAGGAGGCAAGAGAACTGCAGAAAGAGGCAAGAGAGTTGCAGACAGAGGCAAAAGGGGTGCAGAAACAGGGAACAGGTGGGCAGACTGAGGCAAGAGAGGTGCAGAAAGAGGGAAGAGGGTTGCAGAAAGAGGCATGAGGGGTGCAGAAAGAAGCAACAGAGGTGCAGAAAGAAGCAAGAGAAGTACAGAAGGAAGCAACAGAGGTGCACAAAGAGGCAAGAGGGGTGCAGAAAGAGGCAAGAGAAGTGCAGAAAGAAACAACAGATGTGCAGAAAGAGGCAAGAGAAGTGTAGAAAGAGGCAAGAGAGATGCAGAAACAGGCAGGAGAGGTGCAGAAAGAGGGAGCAGGTGTGCAGGAAGAAGCAAGAGGGGTACAGGAAGACCAAGTGAGGTGCAGAAAGAGGCAAGAGAGGTGCAGAAAGAGGCAAGAGAGGTGCAGAAAGAGGCAAGAGAGGTGCAGAAAGTGAAAGAGATGAGCAGAAAGAGACAAAAGAAGTGCAGAAAAAAAAGAAAGTTGCAGAAAGAAGCAACAGAAATGCAGAAAGTGGCAAGAGAGGCGCAGAAAGAAGCAAGAGTGGTTTGCACACCATTAGTACCAATTTAACACCCACATTTAGCAATAAGTAACAGGTGACCATTCTAGGTTTGCAAAGGGCCTTCCACCACTCTGTAACACGTGTCGCTGCATTTTTGGTAACGTTTGAGCTGTTTGAGCTAGAAATAAGGCTTTTTTTTGTTCAAATCTGCAGATTAGGCAGCAGATGATGGATTATGTGGCTAATGCGGAAAATGTATAATTGTGCGAAAGTCGGTGCAGCCAAACAGTCGCATAATTCCAGTGGCCCTGCTCATACCTCTGAATAGGTCCAGAAGTGCGCCTCAGTGATTCCTTCTTTATTTTGACTCATAGAGTTCATAATTTAGCTTCTATGGAAAGGAGGAAGACTAAACCTGAGGTTACCACTCCACAACACAGACTACTATACCACATAATTACTCTCCATAACACATAATCCCACTCTACATAATTCCTATACACTAAATATCACATACTTTCTATCCACATAATTTCACTGCACAGCATACCACATAATTCCACTACACACAAAGTACATCCACTCCACTCCAAAAAACATTAGTAAAAATCTTTTAGATTTACAACGCCAATAGCTCTAACTCTTGCAAATGCGAGACCTATTACATTACAAATGCTTCTTTAACTGGTAGTCGCGTTTGCAGAGTGGTGGAGAAAGGGGGCTGGGCCTCCAACCAGCGCTCAGGAATTCCACTGCATAAGACTTACAGGAGGTACCAGGAGAGATTCTTGGCCCCCAAAGTCCCTCAGGAGTAAGGTGGACTTTATCCCCCAACCAGTACTGTGCCAGGAGGTGCGTTTGCAGAGTGGTGGAGAAAGGAGGGCGTGGCCTCCAAAGACCTCTTAGCAATCCCACTGTGTGGGACTTAGTGGAGGTAACAGGAGAGGTAGTTGGCCCCCAAGGACAACCTTGGGGGCCAACTACTCCTCCTATTACCTCCACTAAGTCCCACACAGCAGCATTGCTAAGTTCTCATAGCAGGCCACACCCCCTTTCCCCACCACTCTGCAAACACGCTCCCTGGCGCGCTCTTGCATGGGGATTAAAGTCCACATCGCTGCTGGGGGTCCTTAATCAATCAATCAATCATGTCACTTATAAAGCGCACTACATACCCGCGAGGGTCTCAAGGCACTGGGGGAAGAGGGGAGTGGTGCTGCTACTGATCAAAGAGCCAGGTCTTGAGGAGTCTTCTGAAGGCCAGTAGGTCTTGGGTCTGTCGGAGGTTGGTGGGGAGGGTGTTCCAGGTCTTGGCGGCGAGGTGGGAGAAGGATCTGCCGCCGGCGGTCGTTTTCCGGATGCGGGGGACTGTGGCGAGGGCGAGGCTGGTCGAGCGGAGCTGGCGGGTGGGGGTGTAGAAGCTGAGTCGTCTGTTGAGGGTAGGCTGGTCCGGAGTTGTGGAGTGCTTTGTGTGCGTGGGTGAGGAGCTTGAAGGTTATCCTCTTGTTGACAGGGAGCCAGTGCAGGTCTCTCAGGTGGGGTGTGATGTGGCTGCGTCGGGGGATGTCGAGGATAAGACGTGCAGAGGCGTTCTGGATGCGTTGCAGCCGTCTCAGGAGCTTAGCCGTCGTTCCTGCGTAGAGGGCGTTTCCGTAGTCCAGCCTGCTGGTGACGAGGACCTGGGTGACTGTTTTTCTTGTTTCGGTGGGGATCCACTTGAAGATCCTGCAGAGCATTCAGAGGATGTTGAAGCAGGATGAGGAAACGAGCGTTGATCTGCTTAGTCATGGAGAGGGTGGGGTCGAGGATGACCCCTAGGTTGCGTACGTGGTCGGTGGGTGGCGGGGCTGTTCCCAGGGATGTTGGCCACCAGGAGTCGTCCCAGGCTGAAGGGTTGGAACCAAGGATGAGGACCTCCGTCTTGTCCGAGTTCAGCTTCAGGTGGCTGGTCCTCATCCATTCGGCGACGGTCTTCATTCCTTCGTGGAGGTGGGCTTTGGCGGTGTGAGGGTCTTTGGTGAGGGAGAGGATCAGCTGGGTGTTGTCGGCGTAGGAGATGATGTTGAGGTTGTGCTGTCGGGCGACGTGGGCGAGGGGTGCCATGTAGATGTTGAACAGCGTTGGGCTGAGGGAGGAGCCTTGGGGTACGCCGCAGATGATCTTGGTGGCCTTGGATCGGAAGGGGGCGAGGCGGACGCTTTGTGTTCTGCCGGAAAGGAAGGATGTGGTCCAGTCCAGGGCCTTCTCTTGGATCCCGGCGTCGTGAAGGCGTGTTCGTAGTGAGTGGTGGCAGACCGTGTCGAAGGCGGCTGATAGGTCCAGGAGGATGAGGGCTGCTGTTTCTCCGTTGTCTAGCAGGGTCCTGATGTCATCGGTGGCGGCGATGAGGGCGGTTTCGGTGCTGTGGTTGCTGCGGAAGCCGGACTGGGAAGGGTCCAGGATGTTGTTCTCCTCGAGGTAGCGGGTCAGTTGTTTGTTGACGATTTTCTCGGTGACCTTCGCGGGGAACGGGAGCAGAGAGATGGGTCGGAAGTTCTTGAGGTCCTTGGGGTCTGCCTTGGGTTTCTTGAGTAAGGCGGTGATCTCGGCGTGCTTCAGCTTTCCGGGAAGGTTGCTGTCTCGAAGGAGATGTTGATTATTTTCCGGAGATGGGGCGCGATGGCTGCACTGGCTTTGTTGAAGATGTGGTGAGGGCACGGGTCTAGCGGTGAACCGGAGTGGATGGTGTTCATGATCTCGCTGGTGTCCTCGTCGTTGATGTTGGTCCAGGAGAGCAGGCGGTTGGTGGTTGTGGGGGCAGTGGTCTCGGTGGTTGCCGGGGCAGTCGTGGTGTTGAAGCTGTCGTGGATGTCGGCGATTTTGCGGTGGAAGGAGGTGGCCAGTGAGTCACACAGGTCTTGCGACGGCTGGATGTCGTTGGTGTTGGAGCTGGGGTTGGAGAGTTCCTTCACGATGTTGAAGAGCTCTTTGCTGTTGTGTGCGTTGTTGTCTAGGCGGTCTTTGAGTGAGGCCCTTTTGGCGGATCTGATGAGGTGATGGTGATTGCGGGTGGCGCTTTTGTGGGCGGCGTAGCTGTCCGCTGTCCGTTCGTGGAGCCAGATCTTCTCCAGTTTTCGGCATGTTCGTTTGGAGGCCTGGAGGTCTTCGGTGAACCAGGTGGCTTTCTTGCTGGTGTGGCTGTTGGGCGGATCCTTGAGCGGGGCGAGGTGTTGGCGCAGTCGTCGATCCACTGTCTGAGGTTGCGGGCGGCGGTGTCGGGGTCGGAGGGTTCGGCGGGTGGGCTCAGGGCGAGGGTTGTGGTTAGCTCGTCTTCCGTGACTCTGCTCCAGCAGCGGCGAGGCATTTGTTCGGTGCGGTGGTGCGTGGTGGGCTTCCTGTAGGTGAAGTGGATGCAGTGGTGGTCAGTCCAGTGGGGTTCGGAGGTGTGGTTGAAGGAGACGTGTGGGCTTGCGGAAAAGATGGAGTCTAGCGTTTGGCCGGCGGCGTGGGTGGGTGTAGTCACGAGCTGTCTGAGTCCGAGGGTGGCGAGGTAGTCGATCAGGGTGGTGGAGTTGGTGTCCTTGTTGTTCTCGAGGTGGAAGTTCAGGTCCCCGAGGAGGATGTAGTCCGTGGAGGCGATGGCGTGTGTGCTGATGAAGTCAGCGATGGAATCGCTGAACTGTGGTCGGGGTCCGGGGGGTCTCTAGATGAGGGTTCCTCTGAGGGTGGTGTTGGGATCGGTGTGGATCTGGAAGTGCATGTGTTCGGCGGTGCTGAGGGTGTCGTCGGTGTTGGTTGAGACTCTGAGGGTGTTCCTGTGGACGATGGCGATGCCTCCTCCGACTCCGTTGGTGCGGTCCCTGCGGGTGATCTTGTATCCGTCCGGGATGGCAATGGCGATGTCGGGGGCTGAAGCGGGATTCAGCCAGGTCTCCGTCAGGAATGCGACGTCTGGGGAGGTTGAGTCGAGAAGGTCCCAGAGTTCGATGGCGTGTTTGCGGGCGGAGCGGGTGTTGAGGAGGATGCATCTGAGGTAGTTGGGTTCTTTCCTGGGCGGTGGTTTGGCGGGGCGGGTGCTGGCGAAGCTGCAGTTCCGGCAGGTGAAGGGGCCCTTGGGTGCGCTTCGGGGTGGCCTGGTAGCAGGCGTGATCTTTTCCGGGGTTGAGTGCGTGGAGGGTGCTGGCGTCGTATCGGCGTCTGTTGATGTGGCGGGCGCGGGGGATGCCCGGACCAGGGGGTCTGGCGCTGGGCGCGGTCACGGCCCGGACCAGGGGGTCTGGCGCTGGGCGCGGTCACGGCGCGGACGAGCGCAGACGGGCTTGCCTTAGGCACGCCTTTGGCGCGCCTTTGGCGCGCCAGCGGCGCGCCCGCTGCGCACGTCCGCTGCGCGGCCGCGCAGCGGCCGCCATAAATGGGGAGGTGGGAGGGAGGAGCAGGGAATGGGGCACCGAATGGGCAGTGAGGGGGCGGGGCCGCAGGGGCGCAGCGGCGGGAAACAGGCACAGAAAGGAAAAAACGATCACAATCAGGGGCAGCAAGGGGGCACAGAAAGGAAAAAACGATCACAATCAGGGGCAGCAAGGGGGCACAGAAAGGAAAAAACGATCACAATCAGGGGCAGCAAGGGGGCACAGAAAGGAAAAAACGATCACAATCAGGGGCAGCAAGGGGGCACAGAAAGGAAAAAGCGATCACAATCAGGGGCAGCAAGGGGGCACAGAAAGGAAAAAACGATCACAATCAGGGGCAGCAAGGGGGCACAGAAAGGAAAAAACGATCACAATCAGGGGCAGCAAGGGGGCACAGAAAGGAAAAAAACGATCACAATCAGGGGCAGCAGGGGGCACAGAAAGGAAAAAACGATCACAATCAGGGGCAGCAAGGGGGCACAGAAAGGAAAAAGCGATCACAATCAGGGGCAGCAAGGGGGCACAGAAAGGAAAAAACGAGCACAATCAGGGGCAGCAAGGGGGCACAGAAAGGAAAAAACGAGCACAATCAGGGGCAGCAAGGGGGCACAGAAAGGAAAAAAACGAACACAATCAGGGGCAGCAAGGGGGCACAGAAAGGAAAAAACGATCACTATCAGGGGCAGCAAGGGGGCACAGAAAGGAAAAAAACGAGCACAATCAGGGGCAGCAGCAGGAGCACACAGACGGAGCTGTGTGGTGGGGAAGCGACCTACCAGTCAAGGTCAGGGGTCGCTCTCTTCTCACGCAGCGGCCGCCATAAATGGGGAGGTGGGAGGGAGGAGCAGGGAATGGGGCAGCGAATGGGCAGTGAGGGGCGGGGCCGCAGGGGCGCAGCGGCGGGAAACAGGCACAGAAAGGAAAAAACGATCACAATCAGGGGCAGCAAGGGGCACAGAAAGGAAAAAACGATCACAATCAGGGGCAGCAAGGGGGCACAGAAAGGAAAAAACGATCACAATCAGGGGCAGCAAGGGGGCACAGAAAGGAAAAAACGTTCACAATCAGGGGCAGCAAGGGGGCACAGAAAGAAAAAAACGATCACAATCAGGGGCAGCAAGGGGGCACAGAAAGGAAAAAACGATCACAATCAGGGGCAGCAGCAGGGCACACAGACGGAGCTGTGTGGTGGGGGAGCGACCTACCAGTCAAGGTCAGGGGTCCTTAGGGGCCAACTAGCCTACCTGTTACCTCCAGTAAGCCCCACACAGTGGGCTTGCTGAGAGGTGGACACAGGCCATGCCCCCTTTGTCCACCACTCTGCAAACACGCCTCGTGGCGCGCTCTTGGTTGAAGGGTGAAGTCCCCTTGCCTCCTAAGGGTCCCTGGGTGCCAACTAGCCCTCCTGTTACCTCTAGTAAGCCCCACACAGCTTGATTGCTGAGAGTGGTCCGAGGCCATGCCCCCTTTTTACACCACTCTGCACACGCACCGCCTGGCGCACTGCTGCTCGGGGGATGAAGTCCACTTCAGTCCTGAGGTCCTCAGGACACAAGGGGACCTCATCACCCCACCACCAGTGCGCCAAGAGGCGCGTTTGTAGAGTGGTGTAAAAAGGGGCGTGACCTCGGACCACCTCTAAACAATCCCACTGTGTGGGGCTTACTGGAGGTTCCTGGTGGCCTAGTTGGCCCCTAAGGACCCTTAGGATTGAAGGGGACTTAATCCCCCAATTCGGAACGCGCCAGGAGGCGCGTTTGCTTAGTGGTGCAGGGAGGGGGCGGGCCTCCGGCGAGATACCGGATTCTCTTTTTTTAAAAATATTTTTCGAAGGGGGGCTGTGTGGCCCCCCCTTGTTTTAGTATTTTTTGGGCCCTGGGGACCCCATCCTCCAGGGCCCTGAGCATTATTTTTTTTTTATTTAAAAAAAAAAGAAAAAGACGGGATGGGGGTCGCGTGGCCCCCCTTCCCTGGGCCACTATTGGCCCTGGGGACACCATCCCCCAGGGCCTGGCCTCGTTTTAAAATATTTTTTTTAAAACAATTTCCTGGGAGGGGGGCCGCGTGGCCCCCCTCCCTTCCAGTACAAAGCCCCGGGGAGGTGGTGGTCCCCGGGGCTTGGGGGGGCCCGTGAGGCCCCCCTCATTAAAGAAGAAAGCCCCGGGGAGGTGGTGGTCCCTGGAGCAGCATCAGGGCGTTGGAGCCCCCCCACGCATTTTTTATTCAAGCCCCGGGGCGGTGGCGGTCCCTGGGGCTGTGGGGGGCCACGTGCCCCCGCATATAATTAACTAAGCCCCGGGGAGGTGGCAGTCCCCGGGGCTGTGGGGGCCCCTACAGGCCCCCCCTACATAATTGCATAGGGTCCCGGGGGCTTAAGGATAACGAAGCGTGGGAGTCCGCTCTGTTTTTTTTTTAATTTCTCAGCTGGATTCGCGCACCCAGTGCAAATTTGGCTGATTTGTTTTTAAAAACATGCTTTTTGTGGCCCTGGGGGTCCTTGTGGGACTCCCTGAGCAGGCCTAGGGGGTCAGGGTGTTTGTACTCTGCCCCCTTTTCTTGTTTTTTATCATTTTTTAAACTGTTTTCTTGTGACTCGGTTACTGAGTCACAAGATGGCTGCCAACACATTCTGGTTTGGATTGTTGGCAGTCAATCAGAATTAAGCTCATGCTTGGGAGGGTTCGCGAACCCTCCTCGGTGCTCAGATATATACATTTTTATTTTTTTAATTTCTCAGCAACTACTGAAAGGATTTACACCATTTTAAAAAAAGCATGCTTTTTGGACCAAGGCCTACCTTTTTGCCAAATTTGGTGTAATTCCGTTCAGCAGTTCGGGCTGTAGCTTTGTCTAAATTTTCCTATGGAAATTAACATGGGGAAAATGCGTTTTGGGACCCCCCTTCTTTCTCGGCCCCCGCTTGACGAATCACCCCGAAACTTTCAAGACAGGAGCTGACCTGAGCTGGTCATTAGTTTTGAAAATTTCGCGAATATTCGTCAAACGGCGCCAAAGATATTGGCAAAAGAATAAAAGCTTTTTGAATAGAAACAAGGTCCTAACTATAACTACCTACTAGCGACCGCCAGTAGGTAATATATATATATATATGTATATATATATATATATATATATATATATATATGTTCACTGAAAAAACCATAGGTTTCAGACACGTTATAGTTAGAAATTAGCATTTAAAAAACCTTTGAAATTCACTGAAAAAACCATAGGTTTAAGGGACAGTTATAGTTAGTTGGACATTTCACTCGTACAAAACCCGTGAAATTCCCCCGTTATAGTTAGTTCAGCTAACTATAACTCGCACTCCATAAAGCACTGCTGATGACGTCACATATTACATCACTCATGACTTGGTCAGTGACATCACTGATGACATCACTGATGACATCTCAAATGACATCACTGATGACATCATCCATGTGATAATTTCATGCATCTTGTCACACCCTAATATAACTTTTGATACACCCACTCTAAATTACAGACTGTCATTCTCAAACCATACACACTCCAATACCAATATCTACATACCCACTCACTGATTCTTAGGTCTACACACACACATCTATACACTCACCCATACAGTCACTCATACTTACGGTCACTCAGTACAGGACTATCATATGCACTCATACACCTATATAAACACTCACACACCGCCATCCCCCGGGTCATTGCCACTTTTATTTTTTTTACATTTTCATGGAGGGGGGCTACGTTGCCCCCCTCCTCAGGCCTCCTTAGGCCCCGGGGACCCCATCCCCCGGGGACGGCCTTTTTTTTTTTCCCCTTAATTTGGGGGAGAGGGGCCGCGTGGCCCGCCTCCCGGGCCACTACTTGCCCCGGGGACCCCATCCCCCGGGGCTGGCCCTATCCTTTGGGGACCATGGGGGACCCCAACTCCCCCATGGTCCCGCCGGCTCCCCGCGTCCTGCGGGAGCCGGCATTGCTTTTCCACATGGGGAGCTGCTGACATGCAGCTCCCCATATGGGAAAGCAATTTGCTTTGAATTTTGGAAGAGAGAGCAGGTTTCCTGCTCTCTCTTCCAAAATCCAAAGCAGTTTGCTATGACAGGACGGGAGCCGCGAGGGTCCCGTCCTGTCATAGCAAACTACAGTGTCCCGGGGGTGAGCACCCGGGACACTGCAGAAGCCAGCCCTGGGGGTGGTGGTCCCCAGGGCCATCACTGGCTCCAGGAGGGGCCGCGCGGCCCCCTCCCAACATCTACAAAGCCCCGGGGAGGTGGTGGTCCCCGGGGCTTCGGGGGTCCGAAACGGACCCCCACATTTGTTTAATCAGTGCCCCGGAGAGGTGATGGTCCCCGGGGCGTGTGGGGGGGCTGGAGCCCCCCCACACAGGTAATTGTTATTTTAAAAAAAGAAGCCCCGGGGGGTGGCGGTCCCCAGGGCTGCGGGAGGGCCCAGAGCCCTCCCGCACCAACTTTTTTTTAAAGCCCCGGGGGGTGGCGGTCCCCGGGGCTTGGGGGGCCTTAGAGGCCCCCCAAGTAATTAATAAATAAAACCCTGCATGCCCCCGGGACTTGGCCCACCCGGGGGCCAATTAACCACAAAGCGCGGGAGCCCGCGCTTCGTTTTTTTTTTTATTGGCAGGATCCGCGCACCCAGCGCATTTTTTGCGGATTAAAAAAATAAAATAAAAACATTTTTGGCCCTAGGGGTCCTTGTAGGACCCCCTGAGCAGGCCTAGGGGGTCAGGGTGTTTCTACCCTGCCCCCTTTTTGCGTTTTGCGCACTTGTTTTCCTGATTTCTTGTGCCTCGGTTCTACCGAGGCACAAGATGGCTGCCAACACTTCCTGGTTTGGAGTGTTGACAGCCAATTAGCATACAGCTCGTGATCGGGAGGGTGCGCGCAGGATGCGCGGATCCTCCGCAGCCATAGATAAATATGTGTTTTTACTTTTGATTTTCTCAGCAACTACTGAACGGATTTACACCATTTAACAAAAAGGGTTCTTTCTGAACCAAGAACTACCTCTTTGCCAAATTTGGTGTAATTCCGTTCAGCAGTTCGGGCTGTAGCCTTGTCTAAAGTTTCCTATGGAAAATTGCATGGGGAAAACACGTTTTGGGACCCCCCTTTTTTCTCGGCCCCCACTTGACAAATCACCCCGAGACTTTCAGGATAGGAGACGGACCGGAGCGGGCCACAAAGTTTGAAAATTCACGAAGGTTCGTCAACTCGGCGCCAAAGTTATTTCAAATAGAATGTTGCGGATTTCCTATGGAAAATAGGTCCTAACTATAACTATCTACTGGCGACCGCCAGTAGATAATATATATATATATATATATATATATATATATATATATATATATATATATATATATATATATATATTTTTTTTTAAAGGAAGATTTGTGCTTGACAAAAGGTTTTTTTTGCCAGGTCAAAATGGTAATTTAAAGCTGTACACACAGGCTGCAAAGTCAGGTCCGACACATGTTTAAAGGGCTACTTAAGTGGGTAGCACAATAAGTGCTGCAAGCGCACTAGTAGCATTTAACATACATATAGCACCACTTTACTATGGACTTATAAGTAAATTACATATGCCACTTGGGTGTAAGCCAATTCTACCATGTTTAAAGGAAAGAGCACAAGCACTTTATCACTGGTTAGCAGTGGTAAAGTGCATTGAGTCCTAAAACCCAACAAAATTGGTACAGAAAACAGAAGGGTGAAGGCAAAGGGTTTTGGCATGACCCTGCAGAAAGAGCCATGTCCAACAGGACTACATCTGTTTGGCATATTTAATTTACCTATAAGTCCTTAGTAAAGTGGTACAACATGTACCCAGGGCATGTAAATTAAATGCCACTAGTGGGACTGCAGCACTTATTGTGCTGCCTGCTTAAGTAGCATAGCCTTTTAAAACATGTCTCAAGCCTGCCATTGCAACCAGTCTGCAGTTTTAAACTGCCTATTCAGCCTGGCAAAATAAACCTTTTTCTAGGCCCAAAATGTTCCTTTTGAATACATACAGGTCATCCCTAAGGTAGGCCCTAAACAGCCCATAGGGCAGGGTGCAGTGTATTTAAAAGGTTGGACATGTACTTTTAGGTTTTATATGTCCTGATCATGAAAAACTCCAAAATTTGTTTTTTCACTATCTTGAGGCCTACTTCTCCCATGGATAACATTGAGTTAACGTATTACATTTAATAAGTGCTAACTTGTGTTTGGGAATGGGTAGAAATATCATGTTTGGTTTCAAAGGAATTGTAATTTTAAATCCTCTTTAATGGTAAAGTCAGATTTTAAGTCACAATTCTGAAGTTGTCACTTTTAGAAAGATGGCATTTTCTCGTCCTAACTATTTGGATCCTGCAGCCTGTGACCTGGGTTTTTGAATTTCTTAGGAACTACTGAACGGATTTACACCATTTTAAAAAAAGCACGCTTTCTGGACCAAGACCTACATTTTTGCCAAATTTTGTGTAATTCCGTTCATCAGTTCGGCCTGTAGCTTTGTCTAAAGTTTCCTATGGAAATTAACATGGGGAAAATGCGTTTTGGGACCCCCCTTTTTTCTCTGCCCCCGCTTGACGAATCACCTGTGAAAAGCTGACAGTTGACCTCTGTGTATTCCTCCCAAACATTGAGACAAAGGGTGGGGTAGATGTAGACAGGATAAGCCATCTTGCCAGGGGTGGAGCTGTTCCCTGCCCCACCTACATTTCAAAGGAGATGCTTGCAGCATACTCAAAAAACTTGACAACCGTCTTTTTTTACCCTAGACCTCTTGGAGCCTGGTCGGGGAGGGGGACAATTCTAGAACCAGATGGCAGAAAGACCTAGAAGTTTCTCTCACTTCAAAGGCTGTCACAGGTATAAATAGTGGACCTCCAGAGCCACTCTTCAGTATAATCCTGGACCTGCGAAGGACACTCAGAAGGCCTGCCTTGTACTTCAGAGGACTGCCCAACTGCTTGAGGCCTGCTTTGTACCTCAGAGGACTGTCCTGCTGCTACCAGAGGACTGCCCTGTTGCTACCAGAGGACTGCCCTGCTCCTTGAAGCCTGCCTATACCCTCAGTGGCCTGCCCTTCTGCTTGAGGCTGGCCTTGCTGCTTGAACCCAGGACTAGCAGACTGACTCCAAGGGTTAGTTGGCTGGCCTCCTTTCTGAACTATAGGGACACAACCGGCTCCAACAATTTGAACCATACACCTGGACCCTGCCTAAAGTGAGCCCAACCCTCAAAGGGGCACCCACCCAGTTGTGGACCCTTCGAAGTGATGCTTAAGGTGCCCAAACAGTCAAAAACCCTAAGCTTGGAATCTAGAAAATGTCCAGTAAAAAGTGGCCTGATAACCGACAGAAGACCAGGATCTACCTGCTTACTGATCTTTCCAAGGTGCATCACCAGTCGGGTTGACTTTGCAGTAGCTCCCACTACGGTCTTCTCCACAGCAGTAAATCCTTTTCAGCAGCACCTCTCAGAAGGGGTATCCGGCCTTGTTGAGCTCTCTTAGGCTAGAGCCTGCAGCTTTATCCCACTCGAGATTTTGGCCTTCCATAAAAGTAACAAAGTCCAAGAGTAGAAATCTTCACAGCTACTTCGTCCAGCTGCTGCCTGACAATGAGGAGAGGATGTGGCCTTACCGCTAGAGCAGTCGACCTCGACGCTGGGGAACCGGGTTTGAGTCTTGGCAGGGACCCTCAACATCCTGTGATTCTGGCCAAATCACTTAATCTCCCCGTGCCTAAAAAAAATTAATGTGTCCGTCTGTAACATAACTGGTGCTCATGTAAAGCGCTCTGATACCTTCGGGTCTAGCTCGCGCTATATAAAACTCTAGGGAAAAAAATGATGTCTCCTGCAAGAACATCGCTGGTTGTCTTGCCCCTGCTGAACTTTACCTCCTCAGAAACTTTTCTTCAAAAATTCTTCTAAGTCCAAAGGGAATACCAAGACCGGGCCCAATCTACTTTGTGTATCTGAAATGCGCTGCATGGCGGTCAGCCATAACTTTTGACTTTGACCCTGTCTTGAAAGACTAAGTGCCCGAGGGTGCCACTTTGAAATTTTAGGTGCTAGTTTTATACTAAAAACTTTAAAAATTCATAACTCCTGTTCTACTGACTGGAGTTTTCTCACTTTAATGTCAAATTATTTATTAAAATATCCTGTATCATTCCTGTGTTGTGTTTTCACTTTATTACTGTTTGTGTGCTGCATAAATACCTTATACATTGCCTCTAAGTTAAGCCTGACTGCTTATGTGCCAAGCTACCCGAGGATTAAGTACAGGTGAACTGGCTTTTTGTGGTTCACCTTGACGGGGATTGTGGTTGCTGCTCGAGAAGGATTCACACCACCTCAACTAAAAAAAACAATTTCCCCCAAATGGGAATATTTGAATTGTTGTGTATCTATGTGTGCATGCTGTGAATAGGTGTGTGTGTATGTATGTGCTTGTGAGTCATGGGTGCATGTGTGCACGCTTGTCAAAGGATGGGCCTCAGTGAGTGTGCATATGGCTAAGTGAAGTGAGTACGTGTGTTGGCTTGTAAGTGAATGGGTGGAAGTGAGTGTGTGCTCCCCCCACTGCTCAGCCACATTACGGGCCACCACCGCTTCAGGTGGTTACCATGTGTCCCTCTCGGGTCTTATCTAACTGCTTGAAGGCTTCACAAAGCTGCAGTACCTCACTTCCTTACTAGATGTTCCTCTCTTGTTAGATGCAACTGCTTTAAATGTCCTTCACAAAGTTAAGGAGTATGGCTGAACAAATAATCTTGCACACTCACTTTTAGGTTTTTAATGATTTCTGCTTGTTGTCTATAGGAAAAATAAATATGGTAAAGCTAGTCTGTGATGCTGATTCAATACTGCAGTTTTCAATACATTTGTGTTATTGAAGTAAGTGATGACACCCTACAAACCATAAATACTAGCACTCATCGGTAAATTCAAATGCCCTAAGATTTCTAACCTGTGGGTGGGAGAGGAAGATACTATTATTTTAGGAGGCTGTATACATGTTTACAAACAAGCAAAATGCAGCCACTCAAAGTGAAGGTATCTGATGGCTAGAGTGGGATGACTCATTGGTCTATACTGTTTCTCGTGGTGGGAGGAGGCTTAATTGGAGTGGCACTGGAGCAGTCCAAAAGATAAATGATGTAATTATTTTGGGAATATGCTCCAAGCTTCTCCAACCCTTTTGCTAGCGGGTTAAGGAATGATGCCCAAAATGCACAGTGGTAATAAACCCTTCTACTTGAGCACAATATAATTGCAGCAGCAGTTTAGGAAACAGAGTCTTAATTATTTTCTCTAAAAAGCAGCTCAAATGTGCAACCTTCAGTATTTCAAAGGAAGTATGATATTGAGTTAACTTAAAAGCAGGTTATTAAATACCTAACAGACCCTGTTTCAGCTTGCATTGCATGTTTGAATACAATTTTTATTTAAGTTGTATTAATTTGTAGAACAAACCACCAAAATTGTTATTAAAACATAAAACATTAATTTAAAAAATGTATAGAAGTAAATTAAATTAAAAATTGTGATCACAGTCCTAACAATACTATGGCACACTTAAATGCAGTCCTTTATTAGAACAATTAACAACAAATGTTAATGAATTAACATCATTAACCCTATCAACCATACAGTTTATGCACAGATCTCTTAATGGTTTCAATTTAGGTCAAGTGTCAAATACATGCAGAATAGATACAATACCAATACCAAAAGGTGACAAACACAAGACCACCCGGTGATCTATGTCACTCATCAGTGATTGATGAAAGAAGGAGTTCCACAAGCAGAAATAGCAAAACCATTCTCCTGTTTTCAGGTTCCAGACCCACTTACAAAGTGAAATTAGTTTTGCCATGGAAAGCTAGCTGCAAAATAATACATGAGATTCCAGAATATGGGACCGTGTTCTTTTAGCGCACTAAAGTGGCCCATTGATTCCTGAGTAAAGATTTAAACCCTCCTCTTGGGCATGATTTACCTCTTGTGGGCCTCTCTCAGCACCAATGACCAACCCACTTCTCAGCTTTAACTGATAGAGCTCAGCTTAGTGCCTGCATGTATATGGGACAACAACTGTCTTCTTCTGCATTGTGGATATTAAATGACAGCAACACTGGGTGATGAACGTAGATATTGGCTGTGCAAAGACTCAACTCAAGCCTCAAATGTTGCTTGTGAATCGACTTTCTAAAACTGAACAATTCAGGCCATCAGGGTATTAAGATTGTTCCTTTCTGAGGCCACCATATAGGGACTCTGTAAGTTGACCCAATACATCGATATGGGAGGGGTGCCTGGCGCAGGAACACAGATTGGTGAAGGGACCGATAAACAGAGTTTCTTGGACCATTTCGAGTTCCTTTCGGATGAGGAATTTTATAGGCTTGCTATGGGTGTTTCTTCGGGCTCTCCTTTGGATCCCCTTCCTCATAAAATCTGGAAGGAATTTGCTTCAGAACTTTTCCCTAGACTCCGACAGATATGTAACCAATCACTATCTAGTGGAGTTGTACCATCTGGCTGGAAACAGGCGGTAGTTATGCCACTCTTGAAGAAGGCCACTCTTGATCCAACCTGTCCGGGTAACTATCGGCCCATCTCTCTCCTCCCTATCCAGTGAAGATCCTTGAACGTTTGGTTAGCAAATCTCTGTCAGTTTTTCTAGAACGTAACAACTGTCTGGCAGATGTACAATTCGGCTTCCGTCCAGAACACGGAACAGAGTCAGCCTTGGTGACCGTGCTGGATGATTTGCGTCTGTTGGCAGACAGGGGACAATCAGCAATACTTATTTTGCTTGACCTGTCTGCCGCTTTCGACACGGTCAACCATGACATTTTGCTAACACGTTTAGAGGAGGTGGGAGTAGTGGGCACTGCCCTGGACTGGTTTCGATCCTACTTATCTGGCAGGTGTCAGGCAGTGGCCCTTCCCCCTTTCCAGTCAGCCTTTACTAACATCTGTCATGGAGTTCCACAAGGATCCGCCATCAGCCCAATTTTATTTAACATCTACTTGAGCCCACTGATTAATATCATTCGGGCTCATAATGTAAAATTGGTGAATTATGCTGATGATACCCAGATTATTATTTCTCTTGATGAAACGTCTCCCAATGCCCTGGAGGATTTTCATGCATGTATGCATGACACTGCGCAGTGGCTACGTAACAACTCTTTGCAATTCAATTCGGATAAAACCGAAATTGTACACTGCGCAGTTGGGAAGGTCCATCGGCCTCTTCCTCACAACTTCTGGCCCCTTGGCTCATCTACTACTTTGGCGCCATCTAAGACGGTGCGAAATTTGGGAGTTATGTTCAATGCCAACCTATCTCTGGAGACGCAAGTGAACAAGTTGGTGGGGTGCTGTTTTGGCCTCATTAGGGCTCTGAGAAAGATTCTTCCGTTGCTCCCAATTTCGGCCAGAGCCTTGGTTGTTCAAGGCACCATCCTAAGTAGACTTGACTATTGTAATGCTTTGCTGTTGGAGTCCCCAAAGTATTTGATACAGAGACTGCAGCGTGTCCAGAACACGGCTGCGAAACTGGCCTTGTCTGGACCTCGAAGCTCTTCTGCTTCAATGTGCCTACTCAGACTACATTGGCTCCCTGTGCAGCAAAGAATCTATTTTAAATCCCTTTGTATGGGGTTTAGGGCATTACATGGACTCAGTCCTAGACCGTTGCAGAAGAAATTGGTCTGGTATATTCCTACCCGGACCCTTCGTTCCTCTTCTGCTTACTTGGCAAAGATACCCAGGTTCAATAAGGTCAGATCGGGAGGAAGATCTTTTAGTGTTGCTGCTGCAAAGCTCTGGAACACACTCCCAATTGAAATCAGACAATGCAGTACCCTGTCTTTGTTTAGAAAAAGGATCAAAACGTGGCTGTTCCCCAGATAGTGTTCCTGTCTTTCTTTTGAGCAATGTGTTTTTTTTTTAGGTTCTGTCCTTTCTTGCCTGACGTTGGTTTGTATACATGTACTTTTAGCGCCAGGGTACCCGTAGGGTGTTTGTTGCGCTTTATAAATGCCATATACAATACAATACAATACATAGACCAATGCGGCTTTCCATCTAACCATACTCCTACTGCCTACTTTCTAAAGCTTGATATTATCGATTCAGACCTTTCAATCATGACTCCAATCAATCATAACTAGGAGGAGAAAACTACATCCTGTTTTTCGTGAATCCAAGCTAAAGAAAATAATTTGCACAATATAGTTCAGTTAAGCTCTTCCTGCTCAACCTAGATGGATGGTTATCAATTTATTTTGGTCCACCATCAAGATCATCAATATACAGATTGAAGAGTAGCGATGCAAGGGTACAAACCGCTTGACTCCACCTCACCCAGTGCGTTGCTACATCCAAGAAACACTAATCTCCATTCGTCCAGAAGCTCATTCATCTTGATACACTATCTGGACTCCTTTTTGTAATAGCACCAGAAGATCCATGCCACATTTAAATCTATGAAATATCAACATAGGGAAGATCCTTCTTTCTTACATCCAGCAATGGCTAGCCAGTGATATACACAGCTAATCCTTAATGTAAAAGGGCACATTGGTGAAGCTGGTTTGTGCTTTCAAGCCTCCATTAATGTGTTTGCAGGAATGAACATATTCATGAGCATTAGGGGAGTTGTGCGAAGCCGGGAAGGGTCTTATATGTTCATAGGAATCATGCTGCTTCTTTGTTAGGCAGAACCTTTGTTAATCATCAACATGTTTTATACGTAAACCTGGCCTTTATACTTTAAGCCCTGGCATGTGGCTCATTATTGGGAAGCTCCGTCTGTTGTGCCGAAGAGGTCTGGGGGATCTAGGCATGCGCTGTACTGCAAGACCAGATGGTCCCACACTGTTCACCCTGCTGGACTAAGTGGACTGCTGACAGCGTTCAGAGACAGTGCTGGGTGGGAAGCCCAAACAAAGTCCCACAAGCGGTCAGGGTTGATACACACACCTTGTACGTGAGTTTACATTGTGCGTAGCTAAATTGATTGCTTGGACTCCATTCAGCTAACCAGCCTAGTTACTTTGTATCAGTTGCTTAATTGGGAACATGGAGTCCCACCTGGCTTCAAGGACCAGCCAACATTGTTTTGTAATATATTAAATATAGGACATTAGTGAAATCCCCCTAAATATTTTGAATGGTGTGAAGATGAGTCTTTATTTATACTATCAACTGAATATATGGAACGAACATTTTCTGTGTTTTTCATCTTTATAAAGCAGCAAATGGCACACTCCTGGAACTCAAAATATAATGGGGAAAAGCCACATGAAGTACTGTTTGGATACAACCCCACCGGTGCATGTGGAACCTCTTAAATTGATAAAATGTACATTTTACACAAGAATAGATGTTAGTACATTCGAATGAATGTATAATTACTTAACACCCTTCTGCTTCAGATGAGTGGAGGTGCGTCCAACAACTTTGTCAATATCTTACCTTCCCAGAGCTGATCTGCTTGGAGGATGGTGAGGGTAGACACAGTGGTGGTTGAGGTACTTGTTACTGTGATCTGTGCATTTCCTCTGCTGGAGATCATGTTTATGGTCGTGTTGCTTTTCAGAAACCAGGTGACCGTCGCTCCAGATGCATTAATTTGACATTGCAGCATAAACTGTTCATGGTATTTTACTGTAGTTGTTGGTGCTGAAACAATCCCTGATATCCCTGGAAAAGAGTTCAATATCTGAGAATTAAACTGGCACCATTGAAAACTATGCACATGGTATTGTATCGGGTGATTGATCAAGCTGTTATATACTGACCTTAACAGATTAAACGTGATACGTCGAAAACTATTTTGTAAGCACAACATTAAAAGTATTCTATAGTACACATCAGAGTAGAATAAATACATGTGTAAGGTAGCATGGTTTCATTTCAAACTGGATAATACATACTCCATGAGGGTGAACTCTTTCCTCAGGAACCAGTTTCTTTCCTCTCTACACATTTATCTAGACACAACTTTAGCTGTCGGGCAGAACTTAGTACCAGATGTACTAACCTATTTTGTGGTCACAAACACTCTGATTCACACAATCTGAGTGTTTGCAATTTCAACATAGGTATTTCTTGTGTACCCTTTTTGGAATCCTGTGAACTTTTCTCAAATCCTAAAATTGGATATAAAATGGTTAGTGAAATACTATTTGGAAGGGGCATGTTTGGGCGCCCCCTCCACATTTTGATTTGGCAACATATGTACCAAAGGATTGTGATTGGAATTCTGATCTCAAACCCTTGAAATCTTACGAACTCCCAACTAGGGGTGGTAACCTATTCACAGAGAAAAGGGATCATCTTTGAATCCGTTTCCTTTTTTGGGTTAAAGGTTACAGGGGGAGTAGCTAGTGGTCCAGTAGACCATTCCTTATTCTCGCTGAAACTTTAAAAAAGAAAACATTTTTTCAGCACAGACATGCTGGTCTGCTTCCCTTCAAGGCCACTATCCTTGCGATTGTGATCAATCGAAGTGAGTCGTAATTTACGGCCTGGGTAACAAATAGTAATTATGTAGGACTGCAGCCGCTTTGTGTGAATCCTTTTTTAAGTACAACTGGCTCTTAAACCATTAATATAGAGAGAGAAGGGCAATAGGCGAGAACTCCTCAGCTATTGTTTGTTGTGAATGTTAAACACATGACGAGCAGCACAAACTGTCACTCGGCATATGGATATTTCACAAGAAAATATTTGGAGCTTGAGTCCACATAAGGAGAGATGCATTCTTTGGTGTGGCAAAACAAACATGTATTCAGAGGACTGTTTGGAGAAGAACTAACATGACCGTAATTGTGAAGGACATCGGCATATCATGATTCTCTTTTTATAAGAGGGCACTTTGACACCACTCTCCAGGAAAAGCTGAAAGTCTGTGTCCAATTGTTGTACTCTGTGCTCTCACAGCAGGTACAGGGAACAGGTATTTTGATTCGCCCACATGCAATGGCAGGAGAAGTGGCATCTCCAGATGCCAACGTGTCCACATATGCCACCTCTTCGGGCGCTGTTCAGTGGTGGAACAGCCACGTGCATGAAGAGGTTCCAAAACCCATGTGTTTTCTTGCCACAGCATCCTCTACAGCTTGCCAGCCCCACAGCACAGATCTGCACATGATCTGGACCCCTTGACGGCCACCCTACTATAGTGCAGTCCCATTGCTCCGACTGGGAAGGAAGAAATATGAGGCGGTAGCAGATAATGCTTCTTATTTTAAGGTGCTCATAAAATTCAATGAGATTGCTGTCTGATTCCCTTGCTTGAGCTTTCTCTCTCTACATTCCTTCCTGCTTAATGCTTCCCCGCCAACCAACATCAAGGTATGATATTGAAGGAACATTAGAATTTCAGTGATTGAATGCCCTGCTAGTGTCCCTAATAGTGGCCAGCTGCCTGGGAAAAGGAAACCTCCATTCAGGTCCACTGCACTTTATACTAAAGCTGCTTGGAGACTTCAAGTGAGGAGGGCATGGGTTAAATGATGCAGAAATAACTGGATGGGCAAAGTTACCATAGAAGTTAAAATACCCTACCAATATGTGTTAGGACCAGAAGTCGCAAAGCAAGTATAAGGTAAAGCCAGGCTATAGGGAGAAGTTGCCGTTAAGTACCCAGAACACAGGATGAAATGTCACCTGCTGCACCCAGAGTACAAAGAAGGGAATTTTAGTTTCAAAAGGAAGAAAAAGAAAAGCTACCAAAGGAAGCCCCTGAGACTGAACTGGTGAGGGCAAACCAAGGAAGATTAGTGTGAATATTTAGATCCCAGTTTGGTGAGAGACATTCAAAGCAAAGTGGTTCCCAAGTGAAAAAGAGCACTCTAAGGAGACAAAGCTTGCAAAATGTGCTTGTGTATTGATGGCACTGACCACCGAATAAGGCACCATTATAACTAAAGACTGTTTACTTTCTGCCCGCAAGTGTGTAAGTTTGTGTTTTACAGCCACATGTGAAATTTTGTTTGTATGTAAGTGGCATTTTCAAGTGTAGATCTAGCCAAAAGGCAGCAGAAGGTAAAATACAAGCATAAAGTCAACGAGTAAGAGTTGTCTGGTTCGTGGATGGGTAATGCACTTTAATGTAGAGTTCTCTGTAGAGGTGTGTTTTCAACTCTTTCCTAAATTTTAGCATCATTGGGGTGGTCCTGATGGATAAGGGTATGTTGTTCCAGATCCTGGTGCATAGTGAAAAAGCCTTGTTTTTAAATCTCTTTTATACTGCAGTCTGATTGTGTTCTGGCTACGGGCATCCCGAGAACAATCGGAGATGGTCAACTTGTCTGAAAGGTAAGCAGGGGTGTTGGTCGTGGTGACTTTGTAAATGACGCAGCTGGTTTTGAAGGTGATGGGTGCCGGCTAGGGGAACCAATGGAGTTCCATCAGGATGGGAGTGACCTTGTGGAGAGGTGTGGTGCAGCGGCCAGGGCAGCTGACTTCGGAGCACAGGGTTCACGGTTCAATCTCCGGCGGCAGCTCGGCTCAGCACCATGTGACTCTGGGCAATAGCTCACTTAATTTCCACTCCGGCCCCCCAGCGCCTTGAGACCCGTAAGGGTGAGTAGCTGCGCTATATAAAAACGGACTTACATTTTTTTTTTTTGTGAACCCTTCAAAAAACAAGGATTATTACAAGATCGCTGGAGTATGACTGTGTCTCAGGAAGCCTGTAGAACTTGGTAACTGCTCCTGTGGTTTTGAAAATCAGTCTCAGGCACAGCATGGAAGAAAACAGGGGTAGTTGTGGTGATGTCAGCCTCTCAGTGTTAAACAATGTCACTACATGGTGTGATGGTCCATAGTGTTATAAGGAAGCCTGCTGATCCAAGCTGCTCTGTGCTTTGCCCGTGTGTCTAACTGTGGCAGTTATAGTGTGAGGAAGCTGCCTTGTGCTCCATGCTCCTGGCTATGATGGCCATGCCAGCATTCTGTAGACATTTCTTCTCCAGCTCTACTAATCCTAGATTGGATTGTTGCTCCATATCCTCAGTGGACATGAGCTCCTACCTCTAGAGGGGTCCTTTGATTGCTCTGGCTAGAGGAGAGAAGGCATATTTGAGACTGGCCTATGTTCAACAGTAGTCCTCATTCTAGGGATTAGTAGGCATGGGAGTAGAGAACTCGTTTCTTTGATGTCCCCCTAAACAGGCTACATTTCCAATGGAATCAAACGTTTACTGATGAGGTAGGGATATGGTGTAAAGCTCCATCAGGGTCAGGAGGTGGAGGCTGTAGGGGAGCCCCTAAAAGTCCAGTTTGCCTTCGGGAATGAAAATTAGATTAACCGCTTCATTCAGGCATTGCTCCAGCTTGCAGTCATTTTTTTTTTTTTTTAAAGAGTTTTATATAGCGCGAACTAGACCTGAAGATATCAGAGCGCTTTACATGAGCACCAGTTGCTCATTTTTGTTGGGCACAGGGAGATTAAGTGATTTGCCCAGAATTACAGGATGTTGAGCGTCGTTGCTGAGACTCAAACCCTGTTCCTCAGCTTCGAAGTCAACCCCTCTAGCCCTAAGGCTACATCCTCTCCCCAGTCATCTCCTGGGTATTTTGTTCTATTCTCAGGGAAAAACATCAAATAAGAGTCTTGCCTATGATTTGAACCTCAGTAACAACTATAGTAATTTAGTGGGCCTCTTGACTGTATTTCTTTGTGTTTGCCTCAAGGTGGAAACCATAAAATTGGATATGTCTGCCAGTTACTGCTGCAGTCATTATCCTGAGGATTAGTTTTGTCTTGTGCACCTCTAACTGGCTGACTTCAAGATAAAAGAGTGAAGCCACCTCACCATTCCTAAAAGACTGCCGGATTGACCACTTTTTGCCCATTCCTACACCTCTTCTTCATTCCCTCATCCTGCAAGGTGACTTCTGGTCTCCATAGATTTTGGGCAGTAGGGAGTAGGGGGTAGGGGGCAGTGGAATGATTCAACCTACATTGAATGGATGATCCTGTGCTTCCAGGGACAATCCTGGTTGCTCTCTTGACACACCATTGGAATTTGGAGTTCAACAATTTTGGTTAGTAAAATACCTGTTACTGTAGTCTATGCATTTCAGATCACACAGGATCAGGCAGCTGTAGATGTAAACCAAAGATAGATTCCTAATAGTCTGTGTGTTTCTTAGCATTACGGAGACCTGGTGATTCCCCCTATGCTGCACTTTGGTGCTGCAGTGGTTGATAAATACTGGGTTTTCCTAGGATGGTTGCAGCAGCCCTGTGGTGATGGGGCCCACACTGTTGTACATCTAAGTATAGTCAGGCAAATGTGATGACTCTACCACCCTGCTAATGTCTTCCCATTCTTCACATGTCCTGACCATCCTTCAGTGGTGTAGGATTTCTGTTCAAGAGTTTGATGGAGGGGAGGTGGGAGTGGAACTTGGACAGAAGTGGTGCCTCCTTCTGAATTAAGATAATGACCTCAATGCTGGTAACTACCTCTATTTAGCCAATTCCTACACTGACGGTGGATGATATCTCTTGGGATCATGTGAGCACTGCCCTGCTGTTTCATCTGTACTTTGATGTTTCCTCCTCCTCTCTTATATATGTCCAGGAAATAACAACCCGCACTCTGCAACGGAATAACAATGCGATGAGCACTTATGTAGAACACATTCCTTATGGACAGTACTATTCAGAACAAGGCAGAAGAAAAAGGAGAAGATGCCCAGATTTGGCAAAAAAACTAGGAGCTCTTTGGCAAACCCTAGTCTCAGTCTCTGCTTTAATGACTTGATCATTGTTTTCAATAGGCTTCTAGGCTTCCAGAGGCTCTGGGTTGCTATGGATAACTGCTTGGAAGCTGAGAAGTTCTTGAATCAGGGGGCGGGACGGTGTTGAGGTGAGACGCTGCGAAGACTTTGTGGACTTGAGTGAAATATGCTGAGACACCAATAACTCTTTTCAAGACAATTGTGTTCAGTGTAACCAGTCCAGAAGAAACCATGTTCAAGATTTACAAAGCCCAGGTAGCAAACTACCATGTGGAAATGACACTCCAACTGTTATGCCACATAGGCTTCATCTTGCAATGTGACTGATGTCCTAATCAGTTGCATCGCAGAATGTGAATTCAAAGGTCACACAATCTCCTGTCTAATGAATATTAGGAGGCATTCATTGACTCCTTGTGAATGCCACTGAATGCAGGGATGGAAGCCTGTGAAGGACAGCAGAAACCATCCTGCGTTCACATTCATTCCAAGTGAACATTATTTAAAGCATTGTGTAACCCTTGAAGGCACAAGGGTTGCTAATGACATAGTGGAGCATGCAGTTGTCCCCTGGGGTAGCATCAGCTAATTCCAAGTCTGTCAACATAATTTGCAAAGGGGAAGCTGCCTTTCGGGGTCCCCTTAGTAAATTAGTTACCACCAAGGGTCGGTAACTGACCAATGGTTTCCAAACGCAATTGAGGTCAGAAACCATTAATACATAGCATTCATTAAATTCCAAATAGAGATGGGTGTCATTTACGCACCCCCTACTAGTTGCATTTTTCATGGGGACACAAAAGTTAATTTGTTACTCAGAAATGTTGCCCCACTCGCGGAGTAATTTTTGTACATTTTAAAACACCCTTTTTTGGTGCAAAGCCTGTGATTAGCGAATCACAGGCTTCACAACTGCTAAATATGTTTGAACATCTGGAGTTTCATAAATACTGTGGTGAACCAAAAGAGTTCTGGCAAAAGAGGTGCCACTTCACTTTAAGATTTTTCTTTCCTGCCATAAACTGTATTGAGTAGTTATTATAAATGTATGCTAGCCTTATTGAATACAGCTCACTGTATCGATCTGCTTACACAACTCAGTCTCGATTTGCTTACCCAGCTTCATTTCTTGATCTGCTGACTCAGGGCCCTAGTGGCACTTTTGCACCGCCGGAGCGTCACTTTTTTGACAGCCCCAGTGGCACAATGTACTGCAGCATATTTACAACGCCATGCAAAGCCACTTTACGTGGCTTTTCATGGCCTTGTAAATATGTGCTCCTTTCATGCAGAACACTGCGTGAAAGGGGGGTTCCATGGGTGTTGTTGTGGGTGTTCCCATGCAACACCCTTGGAATCTTGAGCATTCTCAGATTCAAGAGGAATCGTAAACCTGGGAATACATCAGATTCTATGCCTCCCCAGGGGAGGCATAGGAGTGGGGCACCGATGAGAAATATTTTCATTTATCCATGTTTTTTCCTCTTTTGCATGAATAGAAAGAGGAAAATGCCATCAATTATTGTTTTTTAAAACAATCATACCCGCAACACAGGCACTCTTGCAACATGACGCAAGGGTGTCTGCATTGGTGCACGGCTGCTGTTTTTCCACCAGTGCTGGGGAGGACAGGAATGCGCTGTGTCTTGTAGATACAGTGCATTCCTGCCCTTTTATTTTGACGCACAGCACTGCAGCAGGAGGGCCTGATGCGCTGCTGTGCATCAAAACGTTTGTAAACTAGGCCCTCAGCTTGGTGTCTTGATCTGCTGGCTGCATTTGAGCTCCAGGAAACTTTCAGGAAAAGAAACAACTTACGCAGGTCGAGCACACATCTGGCTATCCTTCATCACCATTAAAAGCTCTTTTGTTGTGCTCCAACTGGTGCATGGTCTACTGATCATCATATCCAAACCTCTAGAACCTTGCCAAGGCAAAGTTGCCTCATCAAGTGTGCTTGCATGCACGCACATATAGGCCTCGCTTTGCCCTTAGATACTGGTTATTTTGCCCTGTTTTACAACATCTGAATCATGCATTTTCTTCAGGTTTGTGACTTTTGTGTTATTGTGTATTCATCTTTGTAAGCCAAAACTCCTCATTCATATTTCTCTGGGGATTGCCTTGAGGCTCAGGCCAAGCTATCATAAGCAGATCAAGTTTGCTCTAACTAAAAAAGAGCGAAGGGTTTCATTTAGAGTCTTTATGGAACAGAAAATCATCCAATTTCTAAGTCTTACCTTTGTACAACCCTAGTGGTGACTGTAGTGCCACTTCGGGGGAAAGGAAGTTGCAAAGATGACACTCTTTTAGTTCCCTCTCAACTCGTTCATCTAGGCGCCGGAACAAAGCCTTGATGTCCTTCATGGGCTAGTTCAATGACTTGCTGTCTTGGGCTCTCAGGTATGACGATTCTAGAGCCTCTCAATACAACACCTGGATTTCTTTAGTTTCAATCATGCCTATGATCTCCAGATCTAGACAGAGGGCGATTAGCAGCACCCAGGTGTTCTTATTAGTATAGACTACTATAGCTTGTAAGCTACACTGCAATACTAAAAGGTTGTGTACATGTATGTGAAACATTATGATGATGGAAGGTGGCTTGCGTGACCTTTTTGGCACCTCATCAAGGATGAGCCTTCTTACTGTCATGTGGTTTGTGGCCTCCTGGTCTGCCTTGCTACGTTGACTTAGGCCTGGCTGCCATGATGCCTTTTTGCGCACGTTACTTTGTGCCGTTGTTTTTCCAGCCTCTGCTTCAGCCCGGCTATTTTAGACCTGTCTGCATTTCTGTCTTTCACCTTTTCTCCTGTTCCCTTTGGGCTACGTCTGCACAACATGTACAAGGTCGAAAAACAACGTCCCTTGTTCTTGCTGATCTGGCCAGTCCCTCGCACTTAGACATAACACTATGTACAGCTGCCATGGAGAAATTCGGGTGCTTTTAATATTGTGATTTTCACGTTTAGAACATTTGGAGAAAAACCTTTCCAGAGAGAAGAGCTGTGCTTGTCTGATGATGTAAACCTTGCATCTAGATATTGAGGTATGGGGGTTCGCTAGACAAAGCCCAGAGGTCTTCTGTTTTTATAATAAACTAGCTACTAGCACGGGGAGGGTGGTAAGGTCATTTAGCCCTATATCCACTGCTTTATGAAATGCTTTCCCCGTTTGTATTCTATGGAGTTGTAACTATGCTGATCATATTATCCTTATGCATTATGCTGATAGTACTGGCACGTGTACTGTATCTTAGAGCACGTTGTTGAAATAAACATTTTAACATATACAGTGTCTCTTCTTACGCGCGTTGTGGACAGGTATGAGTGAGTTATGAAAGGGTGTTCTTGCTACTGTGAGTCCTGAGAGAGAGATACCGTGTTCTGGGTTGTCTAATCATTGGTAGCATTGGTGCTAATGAGACGCTACAGCTAGTCGGGTTGGGGTTTTAGGTGCTAAGGTTTATGGTTGGCTCACCACTATATTCCGAGGTCCTATTATCCTGTGCATAGCTCTGTGTATGTGCAGAATCCCTACAACATGGCGCAACCAACGAGTGGGCTGCTTATCTGCGAGACGCTTGAGTAGTACTTGTGCTTGTCCACAACTACCTTCGCAGACGCTTCCGGAAGCGTGTGTGACGGTGATACCTCCTATATTGACGTTTTTATAGGTTCTTTCAAGCTTGAAGTTGTTAAAAGGTTCTTAACTAAAACCCTGTATTGTGCTGCCTCATATTAGGTTGTCAAAAACTTCTAGCCAAAAATGGCTGTTCAAATTGCGGCACATAGCCGCGCAGCGCTCCGGGCTCACTTAACAGTGTATGGAGTGCCTGACGCGGGTGTCAATCTGATCTTTGTGGTACAAGCAGATCCAGCTTACCACTTTGAGGTGTTTTACTCTTGGGTCACCTTTCCGGCGGTGGATGGGACTGATAATATGTTCCATGAATATGAAGCCACCGTTGTTCCTAATCACTATAGACCGTATAGGAACCTTGAAGTACCGCTCACGGCTTGGCAACACCGTGTTTGGTTTGATGGCGCCCTCCCCCAACCGGTTACCGCGGTTAGTTTAGGCCCCCTATCAATAGACGGGGCCACTTGGCCTGTTTTGGCCGGGTATACCCCACATCCGCGTTATATGACGGTGGCAGTCGCTGAACTGCGTAATATGCATTCATCTTTGATACGAGTGCATAGAGCTTTAGTACAGTATGTTACAGGCAACATCCAGGGAGCCCCGCCTGGAGTTGCGGCCCATCCAGCTGGTGCAGGTGGTGTAACCATAAGTCCTGTCATGGTGAATTCGGTGATGGGCAAGCGCCCACAAAATAAGGATGATTTTCCTTATTGGCTTGCAGAAAAATTTGACCAGCTGGAGGCAGTTTTTCCAAATACCTCTCCCGTGGAAAAACACAGGATTCTGACGATTAGTTTGCCAAAAGACTTAATCCCCGAGTTGGCAGAATGCAACAACTGGGGCAGGGTATTCGCAGCAGTATATGCGAAGTGTTTCGGCACTCCTTCCATGACGGTTCTCCCTCTGTAATTAAGCGAGTGCAGGATGAACATGGCCCTGAAGCGGCTGTGGAATTAGGGATGAGACTGGTGGGAGTGTTCGACGTAGTAGCCGATTTGATCCTTGCGAATGTCAAGGGCGATGCAGTGAACTTTCAAGTAGCTAATGCTTTGGCTTTGGTCCCAGATCCGGACAAGCCGCGCGAATTACCAAAAATTATTGCTCAGGCTTACAAAACAATTGGCCGCAATAGCCTGGGAGTTAAGCCTTTTGCTAAATCGCAAACACAATCGCAACAACAACCAAAAACTCAATCTGAGAAAGATGAGAAACCAGTTTTTACTAAAAAGAGCTGGAGGTTGAAAAAACAGGGTAAGCAACAGAAGAAGCCGGGGTCGCGAGGCGCATCCCCGGTTTCCGTCTCTTCTGAACACACTTATGATTTGCGCGATAGGGCGAGAATTAAATCTCCAGAGAGATTTCAAGTCCCTGATTCGCATTCTCCTCGTTCTTCACAGGCACCAACAACTTCGCAGGCTGGTGGAGGAGATCGACAGGATAGAGGAAGGGGTCGAGAGGCTCCACAGGGACGAGACCAACCTCGACAACAGGTCAGAGGAAAAGCAGAAGACTTTCAACGCTCTCGCCCACAGTTTCAGAAGAAGAAAGTTGCCGCTGTAACAGAGAGATATGCCACAGACGGTGAGAACGAGACTCCTGAATTGGACGTGGGCAGTGACCCTCCTAGACAGCGCCGCGGAAGTTACCATAGTGCGGGAGGCACTACTTCCTCATGTGGAGGTGACAGCAACTGAAACATTCATTACTGTCGAGACAGCAGACACCAGAGTGGCACCCCCTGACAGACTATATAATATTGTAATTCAAATCGAAGGTGATATACAGCGTGTTATAAAAGGGATTTTTTGGGAAAATCTGACCTCTTCGTACGACATTTTGTTAGCAGAGGTGGATTGGCCGCCCCCATTCGTACTTGCTACACGTAAAGGGGAGGAGGTAATCCTTCCGAGCTTTTCTCGTCATGTCCCAAAGGACAAAGCAGAGGCTCTTGCAGCTGAGTGGGCTGTGTCCCTGGCTCCAGCGTTATACCGCAACCACGTGGGCTGGGATGAAGATTCTCCCCCCCATGAAATACCTTTGCGGTCGCTGCCACAACCCCAATATCCCATCAAACGGGAAGCTAAAGGTCCCGTTTCCGAGATTCTGACCCAGTTAGAATATCAGGGAGTGATTGAAACATGCGTGTCACCGATGAATAATCCCCTTTTCGCGGTTTCTAAACCCGATGGATCGTACCGCTTAGTTTTGGATTACCGACATTTGAACTCTCATTGTCGGACCTTTGCGGTGCAAAACACCCACAGTTCTGCGCTTGTAGACAGTCTTGTTCGTAAGAAATATAAAACTACACTTGACCTATCCAATGGATTCTACACGCACAACTTAGCCCGGAGAGTAGCCAATGGAGCGCTTTTACCTCCGGTGGTAAATTATTCAAATTCCGGCGTTTACCTATGGGCTACAAGAACAGTCCAGGCGTATTCGCTGCCCGTGTTGTCTCTTTGTTAGACGGCATATACCCAGATGCATATTCGTACGTCGATGATATCTATCTGACAGACGATGAATTATTCCTGCATCTTTCCCGAGTGGACCGCATTATTCTAGAATTTGCGGTTTTAGGTTACAAGTTTAACTTTGCCAAATCTCACATTGCTGAATTTACCGTTTTGTTTTTGGGCTATGAGCTCAACAATGAAGGTAAGGGCTTAGCCCCCATTTCCTAGAGAAATGTGCACTTCTGTGCCCTCCTACTACTCTGAAGAAACTTCAGTCTTTACTGGGTTTTCTGAACTTCGGGCGTACTTACATTCCCGAATATGCCCAGCGTATCAAGCCACTGTATGCCTTGATACAACCTAACTTTCGAAGTCATGCTGGCTTCCGGAGCATTCCTCCATTCTGCAGTCTTTGCAGACGGACCTTCTTGAGTCTAAATTCTTGTTGACTCGTGATAACCGCACAAACCTGGTGATTAGAATAATTCCAGGGGCAGTGGGTTTCACGTACTTAACCTTTAACGAAGGTGACACAGTACCTATCGCATACAAGTCACATCTTTACACTTCCGCAGAAATGCGTTTTTCGTCTGTGGAGAAAGTTCTGACTGCAGTGCAAATGGCGATTCTAAAGGAACGCGCACTGGCACAGGGAAAACGCATTCTGGTGGTAACACCATATCCTGCCCTGGAGGCAGTGACAAAGGCAAGTGTTCCGAACTCTAAAGCTTTGCACCCCCGTTGGATTCAATGGGCAACATCTTTGACGTCTCCAGATGTCACTTTTATTTTTGATTCTTCTCTTCAGACTCAGGAGTTTTTACAGTATGAATTCGTTCATCCTCCTCCTCTGTCCTTGCTACCGCTTGAGGAATACGAATGTATTTTCTATACCGATGGTTCGGCACAACCGGCCACGGGTTCCAAGCATGCTTATTCAGCCGCATGTGCTATTGTTGCAGGTACCTTTGTGAACGGAAAGTTCAAATCTACTGTGGTGCACACTCAGGCACTCGGAAACAGTACTGCACAATTGGCCGAACTGCGCGCATTGGTGCTTGCACTTGAGTTCGCTAATCCGGATGTGACAACTCTAGTTGTATGCGATTCTTACTACTGTGTTGAGTCTTACAATGACAATCTGTTCTTTTGGTCGCAAAACGACTACAGAGACGCTAAAGGTAGCACAATTAAGCATAAAATGCTTTGGGTTCGAGTGGCAGATTTGCAACAACGTCTGCCCCTCACACAGGTGGTTCAGACCCTTGGCCACCAGCATGTGGGCGCACACGCTGTCGGTAACGGTTTGGCAGATGAAGCTGCCAAATCAGCAGTAGTCACATGCTCAGTCGCAGCGGTTACCAGATCCATGTCTAAAATTGATACTGATATTTTAGCAGCTATTGCTGCAACAAAGGAAGGTGCTAATTACCCTAGGGGTTTTCCTTCCAAATATTCTTATCAGTTAGGTCCCGAACAGGCTCCTTATGTAAAAATACCCGACGTTGGTGATCGGCTGATTCCCAACGCGGACCGCAGAATTTCCTTGATAACAGCAGCACACGAAGGCATGGCTTCGGCTCATGCTGGAGTGTCTGTGACTGTTTCCATATTGCAGCAGCGATACTGGTGGCGTGGGTTATACAAAGAATCACATACTTATGTGCTTTCTTGTGACGTTTGTCAGCAGATTAAGCCTTCCACGGTTACACTGCCACCACAGACCTAGCTCTGCATTTCTAACAGACCCTTCGGGTGTGTTTACCTGGATCACTGCGGTCCATTTTCTTCAGACACTGCCTATAAATATATCTTAGTGGCAGTGGATTCGTGCACACGTTTCATCTGGGTTTGGCCACAACGAAGTGCTGACGCTCGAAATGTCATAAGGGATTTGCGTGTCTTTGTGGGAATTTTCGCCTGTGGCACCTTCCATTCTGACCAAGGTCCAGCGTTTGCCTCTAAGGCTTACAAGGACGCAATGGGTTCACTGGGGGTGCGGGTGAAATTTTCGTCTCCGTATCGGCCTGAGGGCAACTCAATTGTTGAACGAATGAACCGTGACTTAAAGCAATCCTTGACAGCTAGAGTCTTAGGTACTGGCAGGAACTGGCTGGCCCACTTGTACACCGTACAACGTGCACTTAATAATCTCCCTAGAAGACCTCTGGGTGGGCGGACCCCATACGAAATGCTCTTTGGCATACGAATGTTTGTGCCCGACCTTGATGGTCTAGACATGGCGGCGCAATCCGCCATCTTTGATGTAGATAACCATTCTACTAGGTTACAGGACTTACAAGAAGCCCGAGACAAACTTGCGATTGCACATTTACCTTCAGCCACAGATGCTGCACTGCAGATTCCGGTTGCCGGCTGGCTTCCGAAGATTGGAGATCTGGTTCGAGAGAAGGTGGAGAACAAAAAAGAATTCGGCCCCTCTTATCGTGCAACAGTTCCGGTCCTGGGCTTGAAGGGAACACGTACAGTCATCTTACCACCGCTTCCTGGTCGCAAGGAGAACAGATACATCTCAGTGGAAAATGTCAAGCTACAACATCTGGCCGATCCTGAATAGTGTTACACCAGCGGTCTCTTGTCCTGTCATTTCCCGGATGAATGTTCGTGGCCCTCCGGCCCGAACGGTCACTGATGTTGCTATAGAGATGGTAGATTTGCCTGATTGCTTACTCGATGACCCGGACTCCCCCTGCAACGACGAGTCTGAGTATACCTACCCCGCCAATGAGTCGGTGGCACACCTACCAACAACGCCACTGAGCCCAACAAGTTATTCCTTTGACTCGGATTCCACTTCATCACTTGTCCCGTCCAAATTCAGCATTCTTGTATCCTGGTTCAGAGCCAATTTATTGATTGCCCCCTGGACATACATCTGGTTGGTGCTATTCCTGATTTTTTTTGTTCATGTCCATTGGCTTTGTCACAGTGTTTTTTCTGCTCATCAATGGTCACTATTTACCGGAACGCTCAGCAGTGAACTGTGTCGCTGGAACTTTGGCTCCACATTCTTCCTCTCACATCATGAAGCGTGACCACACATTTGTGAACATTTCAGCTTTTCCAGTCGTTGATGGCATCGTATGGGATGCGGTAAATTTCCAAATTCATGGACCCACCGAAATTATTAATGTACCAAATGTCCTTCGTGTTTCAATGGGTGATGTCGTAAAAAGTAATATTCATTCTGACGATTGGGATGTACATGCAGTTGAAGCTTTATTTACTGATTTGAAATATTATGCTGCTTTTAATGTTGAGGATTTGTACATGAATTCTGCAAGTTATGCCGATTTGTATTGTTACCAGCATTGGGGCAACTACTTTGTCCATAAACCAAGTGCACTGCGTGGTCCTTTTAACTACACCCAATGGGAGCATTGTCCAACCCCTTTACCAGGTAGCTCCCAAACTCTTAGAAATAAATGTACTTACTTTACAGACTTTAACAGATCGAACCCTGGGTCCTATTATTTTAAATTAAACACTCCCTCCCCTCAGAAAATCATGTTGACCCACACCAAATTGCTATATTCGGGTTCCTTTTTGAGCGCCTTAGCTGTGGGTGGTTATGAGTACTGGAAGGACACTGTTGACTTGAAATCAATCTGGGGCTCCAAACCATGGCAGGTGCAAGGCACAGAAGCCTTGCACCGTGCTTGCCTTATCCCGGCCCAGATTTTATTTCTGAATAATACCATTTATCAAACTACGTGCTGGGGTTTGGCTACTTCCAAACAAATGAATGCACCTTCCATTCCTGCATTGGCTTCCCCTCCCAACGGGAGCTTGCATTTCAATATGTCCCTTCAAAATTTGCAAGCTCTTTTTCGAAACAATTCGTTTAATGTCTCTACGCTTGTTCAGTCACCCTGGTTGGCTTGGCCCATCGCCTCTAATGGCTGCCAACTGCGTTTTCATGACTCAGTTCCGGGTTACAAACAGGATAGGCCAGATCCAAGGTTTTCTGACTCTCGTACTGTAACAACATATTCTGTTGGTAAATTGTGTAAACAGTGGTTGCAGCACTCTTCCCTAGATTCTGTTAAACAACATTTATCCCTCCTATCAGGCAACATTGATCTTTCCGACTTTATTCTGGGGCCTCGTGGCATACGACCTAAGAGATTCATTTATGAAACTTATAATGAACTCTGGAAGCTTTCGCAAATTGAAGCTGCTTCCCGTCTACGGGAAATAGATCAAGCAAATTTGGAAAAGGTGCTTGCTGTTGTTGACAATAGTATTAATACCCTGTCTTCCCGCATTTACACATTGGAGAATATTGTGTCCTCTGTTGTTGATATTGTACAAGATGATGTTTCTGTGTTATATCATGGTCAGAATCAATTGCGTTCAGTTATGCAGTTTGCGTGGACTTTGCAAACACTTAAGTTGGGTAAAGTCCCTTGGCATTTTTTGAACACCTCTGCCTTATTTCTGCCCTTTAATTTAACTGACAAACAGCAGTTCATCTCCATGAAGGATGCAGCATACACTCTGTTGCATATCGAGAAAATAGAGCCCTTACCGTTCTCTGTGGCGGAATTGGATTCTGCCGTGTGGCTAGTTTATGGGGTTATCGCCTTGCCTTTTTCTTTGTTTGAATTTAGTTTGTGCATGAAACATTATCCTGTGGGCCGTTTCCAGCCCTTGGGCAGTGCCTTCCTGCATGAACTGTGGTCCCTGCCTTTCATGTATGAATGTCTTAGAGATGGGAAGGAAGTTTTTCTCACGGGGGAGTCATGCGATTCAACTGTGGGTCATTCCCTTATTTGCAAACACATTAAATTGCACGGAGCTTGTAACGTTTCGGCTCCGAATCTTGCTTGTGTGTTAAAGGGTATTCCTGCTCCTGCTATTTCTCCTACTTTCACTGTGCTTGCTAATGGTAGCTATCTGCTTTTGAATAACCAAGACTGCTGTGGCAAGCTGGCCGGCATACCCTATATTGTTACAGTTTCACACAGGGTTGTCTGCTGCAAAAATGTGCTTTTTCCTCCCCACACGACATCTTAGATAGTTCTGTTTGGCCTTCCATTCCGACTCTGAAGGCGGATTTCAATAAATTGAGCAGAATAAAGGCACTATTATTGAACCAGGAGGTAATGCTCACATCCGCCCGGGAGACATTCATTCTCCAGGTGGCTAGTACCCACAGTGAAATACAGGCCCCTTTGAACACTAACCTCCCACAACATTTCGGTGAACTGATTCACCGTGTTTTTAATGCATCACGCACTGAAGGTCTGGTGCACTTTTTTAAAGTTGTGGGCTCTGGCCTTGTGACCTCTTTTCAAACTATTTTTGGTGTAATACCGGCTTTTATTCATTCCATCTTTTCCAGCATCTTTGGTGGCTTTCCGTTGATCCTCGCCTTAGCGGCTGGTATACTGCTGTTGGTCTGTTTACTACGCAATGGCTGCACCTCCTTGGGCCCTTCTCGACCCAGGTTGTCTCCAGATGCTTCGTGAGCGCATCCTTGCTGGCTTCGGCGTCCTGCCGTTGGCGACACTGAGTGTGTCCTATACACTTTCCTTTCGCTTTGCGTATTTCACTTGCGTGCAACCTGTGATGTCTTGCATCAGATGTCCTTTCTCGTGGACCATGGATTATTGCCTCTCCAATACGTCTTTGTCTGTTCCGGATTTTGTTCAGTTGGTGGGTCCCTTAGAGGCCCATGAACGGGACTGTTCCGCTGCAGGCTACATGGCACGTGCGGCTGCACTGGGGATTTTGGCGCAATGGAATATCTGGGCGGCTGCTCAGAATCTCCTACAACAAAGTTATGTTGAGTACCACGCAAGTTGTCCCGCATTGCTATTCGCTGCTCCCTCCTGCGAGGAACATGCCTGCAGCTTTGATTTATTGGACTGGATGGCGTCGCTGTTTTCCGACGATTCCAATGATGTCCTTTTGGAAGGTGTGGCGTATTTCTGCACTTACACTCTATTGGATTGACAAGGCCTTCGCTCTCTGCGACCTGCCAAGCTGGAATTATTTTCTTTGCCTCTACAATTTTTTTTCTTCCTCTCCCATTCGTTGTCCTTCATGGGGACTGCACCACAACGGATGTCTCTGTTCTGCTCGGTGGATTAGAACTCTGTCTTCGTCCTGTGTCTTGGCCGGTGGACTGCCAAGGGGAGGGTGTCATGTGGTTTGTGGCCTCCTGGTCTGCCTTGCTACGTTGACTTAGGCCTGGCTGCCATGATGCCTTTTTGCGCTCGTTACTTTGTGCCGTTGTTTTTCCAGCCTCTGCTTCAGCCCGGCTATTTTAGACCTGTCTGCATTTCTGTCTTTCACCTTTTCTCCTGTTCCCTTTGGGCTACGTCTGCACAACATGTACAAGGTCGAAAAACAATGCCCCTTGTTCTTGCTGATCTGGCCAGTCCCTCGCACTTAGACATAACACTATGTACAGCTGCAATGAGGAAATTCGGGTGCTTTTAATATTGTGATTTTCACGTTTAGAACATTTAGAGAAAAACCTTTCCAGAGTGAAGAGCTGTGCTTGTCTGATGATGTAAACCTTGCATCTAGATATTGAGGTATGGGGGTTCGCTAGACAAAGCCCAGAGGTCTTCTGTTTTTATAATAAACTAGCTACTAGCACGGGGAGGGTGGTAAGGTCATTTAGCCCTATATCCACTGCTTTATGAAATGCTTTCCCCGTTTGTATTCTATGGAGTTGTAACTATGCTGATCATATTATCCTTATGCATTATGCTGATAGTACTGGCACGTGTACTGTATCTTAGAGCACGTTGTTGAAATAAACATTTTAACATATACAGTGTCTCTTCTTACGCGCGTTGTGGACAGGTATGAGTGAGTTATGAAAGGGTGTTCTTGCTACTGCGAGTCCTGAGAGCAGTGGCGGCTGGTGAAGTTTGAGAGTGGTGAGGCTGGGGTTGGAAAGGTATGAGTTAACTTAACATTAGGGTAGCACTGGATTTTTTTGCGAGGCCGGTTGCGATTCCCTGAGCAAATCTAGTTTTAAAACTTAAATAATGTATTTTCAAGAACAATTTTTTAAAATAAAAAGAGCAAAAAACAATAGCTGTTTTTAACTTCAATGGTTCCCAGGTTAATGGAAGTCATTAATTTGGCATATTTTTGTTTTGCAGCAATACATAAAGGAAATTAGCAAGGAATTGAGCACAACAATGTTGTGGTGAGCAGAAGCAGAAAAAGCTCAGTTGAAATGAAATTCTTTTAAGAGACAATTTTTAATTAGGTGGCTGTTCAAACAGCCAGGTACCAGCATCTTGCTGACTAGTCATGGCAAGTGCTAAAAAAAAACTATCATGCATGCTCTGCACTTCAAGCAGCATAGGTAAAAGCTTCAGAGATATGTAAATTAATTCTACTATTAATCAAAGGTACTTCGTGGAGAAACCAAATGCAACGTTATTTGCTCCAAAAAGAGAAGGCAACCCTGCAAAGCTAATTCATTCAGTGCTTTGTCGAGTTCAGATCTAGTTGTATGACCCCCAAATCAGTTGTGAAGGAATATCTGGATGTGGTAAAAATGGACAGTAAATGCGTTTTTAATAAGTCAGTTCACATTCTCACACTGTATTTTTTTTGCAGCTTTTATAAAGGCCAAACTCGACTGAAGATACTAGTGCACTTTACATGAGCACCAGTTGCACGAGACAAGGACATATTCATGTTCTATAAGGACACACAGGGAGAGTAAGTTATTTGCCCAGATCCACAGGATATTGAGCTGACACCAGGACTCGATCCTGGTTCGCCACGCAAAAATCGTCTCCCGTAAAGAAAATATGCCAGTCATAACATGTCACAAGCACACCTCACGGGATCATTTTGTTTACAAAGACAACCATCTACTTAAAATAGCACCCCATAGTAAACTCTAAAGAATTGTAAATACATTCCTCCCTGTATTTACAAATTACATTTATACAATAAAAATTCCTCCCTCCCGATCCTAAAAAGAAACTTTAAGAAAGTATGAAAACGATGTGTCCATTCCAACATGCAAATACAATACATTTATACATTTTATTGAGATTATAATACAGCAGTGATGGTTGATTGAATTGCTTACTTTACTTCCTTCAAATAGGCCAGGCCCGAGCAAGCCACTTTCTCATTTCCCCACCTGCAAAGTGTTTTTTTTCATTTGGCTGCCGATCTGCCCACAGGATTCGGAACTGAAAGGCATCGTCAGGACTGACTCGGGTGAATCTTCAAGTGAAGTAAGGCAAGTTCTTTCATCAGAGACTCCACTGGACATCTGCAGTGTCTGATGTCCACGAGTCTGCAGGTGGTAGAAAATGCGTCCAAAAATGTCTGCAGCGCGGGAAGCAGACACCTCGAGTCTGCGAAGTGTGTCTTCAAAATTCATGAAGACAAACTGCGCAGACTCGATTTCTTGGCTTCCCGGCTGCCTGTAGCCTAAACTCCACCCTTTCCTAGCACATCACAGGGTGGGGGCCACCCCGCCCTGTGACGAGCTAGGAAAGGGTGTGGTGGCCATGCTCTCACCTCCCTGATTGACGGGAAGCCCCAGAGATACAGGGCTTCCCTGAAACACGCCCGGGGCCGATTTTAGCCCCAGGGCATCAGGGGGTGGAGACTGGTCGACAAGGCTTTGTCTTTGCCGAGCTGATGACCTCACAGGCCTCAGGGCTGTGAGAGCTTCAGCCGGCAAATACTCTACACTTTGGGCACGCCCAGGGGCAGCATTTTAAGGAATGCTTGCTTCTGTCACGGACGGAAGCAAGCACAGTGAGTGACAGGCTGCATCAGCCCGATAGCCAGAAAGCACGAAATGTGTGCACATTTTATTTAAAAAAAAATCAGTTATGGGCCAACAAATTGCTTTTATTTACTCATGTCCTTGGCAATGAAAGTAAAGGGGGCGGAGCCCCGACGCCCAACAGCAGAAACCGCCACTGCCTGAGAGAGAGATACCGTGTTCTGGGTTGTCTAATCATTGGTAGCATTGGTGCTAATGAGACGCTACAGCTAGTCGGGTTGGGGTTTTAGGTGCTAAGGTTTATGGTTGGCTCACCACTATATTCCGAGGTCCTATTATCCTGTGCATAGCTCTGTGTATGTGCAGAATCCCTACAACATTACCTTCCCATGCATCATCTTACCCATTGCTAGGAAGAATAAATTTGTCACTGACCTAAAGAGCAACACAGGAATCATGTGACACACTGCGTTGTTTCCTGCAACGTAAATATGTATTTATATATCTATTCATTTATTTAACATGAGCAGCAGGACATTTCTAACAGAGACAGGGGCATCAGCAGGACACAGTATAATAGGCAAATTAGGTGAATGACACAAACCAGAGCAGTACATTGTTTTGCAAGTGACCTGAATGTGGCACTGAAGCCATGACTTACCAATCAAAGATTCCACCAATGCCCAGCAGAACAGCTCACAAACCCACCATCCGTCACATAAAATGCAAGTGCTCATTCTATGGTTCGATGTCTATATCATGTCTTCTAGAATCTGATGGGGTTAACATTTGTACTATTTTTGTATTAAAACCTGTGGAATACCCAAAAGGCCCCCAGAGGCTCAATGAGTTGAACGGTCATTGTCCAAGTCAGCCTTCCATCCTTCTGAGGTCGGTAGATTGAGTGTTACATATTTGGGTACTAGCTTCACCTGGTATTTACAATGTTTGCAAATGGATGAAGTGGTATGTAAAAATAAGTTTCTATCATTCTTAGATGGCCAAAGACTCCATCAGGAATGAACAGAGACATATCAAACAATCAGCCCAAGCCCCCAAGGGATCCATGTGGCAAAGCTGAGCAGCTGTGTAACATTCAGAAGAAGCTCTTAAAGTCAACTTTTAAAGACTTACATATTTGAACTATTGTAATTCGAGATCCTCTTTTTAATGTTGGTATTTATATGCAGTATGTCAGTAAACGAGAATGTAGGATTTTACCTTTTGTGGTTGCTTTCGATGACAACACGTTGGGTATCGACCCGGAGGCAGCATTATTGCTTGCTTCGAACAGCTCACCTGAGATAGGTGCTCGGAGGGCCAGGGTGTAATTCGCTGCGACGCCACTGACCAGTGCACTGTTCGAAAGTAGGCAAAATGGATGCAGTTTAAAAAAGAACATCAGCATAACTCCTGAGGATGCTGCTCAAAAGACGAAATTCTAGCAATATTTATTTTTGCTCACCTGAAGCCGACAAATGTTACATTGAGGAGCTGACTGTTCTTTGCATAGCCCTTAATAAGCTAAAAAAAACAAAAATATGGTAATTACACAGATATACCGGAATATTATGCGAAAAGAAATTATGTATTTTATATGAGAATTTAACATGCAAGTGGACACATACTTCAATGATACATTCTTTTGCTGAGGCTGGCTCTCTGAATAGCTGTCTCAATACAGCTCAGTGGAGGCAATGCCCTACTCTGTGGTGTCCCTGTAACACTATGAGGCACTTTTATTAAACAAGTACTGGTAAATGCATAAGGTTTCGCCTATGTGATTCTTAATATTTTTTTGTTGTAATTTGTAGCAAATAATAGCAATGATTTAACCCGTTCTTTCCCTCGTGTCAACGCGTGATGATCAAAGCCAGTGCAATTCTTCACGCTGTGATATTAGTATTAGAGGTCGGCCCTCGGTAGCAGCAAGGTTGCTAAATAAACAAGCAATGACGGGGCAGGGTTGGCGGGTGAAAGTAACGACCGGGGCAGGGGATGGTGGCTGGAGCCGGATGCCAGCACCGTTGGGGGTTGCAATGGGGGGAGGGGAGAACGATCTGCAAAAACATGCACGCCTTTGGAGTGCTACCCATTAAATGAAAAAAATAAAGTAAAGAGGCAAGACAGAGGATGCTGTGTAATGGCCAGAACTGCCGACCTTGGAGCTGGGGAGCCTGGTTCGAGTCTTGGCATGGGTTCACAAGCACACTTCAAATGCGTGCCCAAAAAGTTTAAATAAAATACCAGAAAAATGCATGCAGCTAGGAAAAGTAAAGGGCGTTAAGCAAAAGTGTGCATTAAAAAAAAAGCCCCAACATTGCAAGGAAACAGTACTTTTGTGATGTGAAACTGATAAGAGAAGCAGACGAGGAACAAGCATTGGTAAATGCAGGAAACAATGCTACAGCCAATAGAAATGGAGAAAAAGTAAGTAACAAGCACAGGAACCAATGAAAAGCAAGGGGACGGGATGTTGCCCCTTTTAAGATTATATTGAATACAATAGATTTCTCAAGCACAGCACAAGCGATGTGCAGGCGAAACCTAAAAAGGTTGTACAGTGCAGCACAGCAACTAAAGTTGCGGCGCTGCCCTGCATTTCACCACTGGGAAAACACAGCGCAGATGCATACATATGTTTATGACTGTGTTCCGGTTCATGGAGGACCTCGCCGCGGAGTTCGGACTGGGTTGTTCCTAATAGAGACCAGTCAAGACTGATTTGCATATGGCTGGGTCAAAACTGAGGGTCATGTTGTGCAAACTAATGGTGGATTGGGATGCAGCTCAGCGTAATTACCAGTGATTGAGATTAATTCAAGCATTCTATGTATCACTTTTATGTATACATCAGTGTCATGCCCTATGTACAAAAATATGGCACTGCTTCTATTTTTGCCTGGGCCCATGCTTAAATAGGCTGAATAGCAGCACACACACTGTTGCACCATAGTTCAAAGGGGTTTGCGTGATGTCTATATTAGGTTTGGTACTGGAATAGTTTCCTATCAGTAAAAAATACTATGCTTAAAATATATATTTTTTAATTCCTACATTGTATATGTGCTGTACAGTGCAGCACATGTGCAATGTTGGAAAAATTTGGAGAAATGAAAACAGTTCTTGTTTTAGCAACTGAGGTGATATTTAAGGTACAAAGCCCTGCCTACTATTGTTAGAAGATAGGGCTATACGTCAAAAACTATGGGCGGTTGCATGGGATGCCCTCCTAGATGCAAAGTAATGCACAGCAGTGCAAACTGATATTTGCTGTACTTTAAAGGCTACTTTCAAGTGCTAAAACAGATTGGTGCTGGAAAATAAATAGTTTATCAAGAATGTGTGCCAGTTTGGGCCACTTTTTCTATCTTTGCACTGGTGCAAAAGGTGTATAAATATACCCCTTTGTTCCCTACACAGTGCAATAGTCGAACCACATCATCCCAGCCCTGAAGGATTCATACTGCCTCCCCTTCTAGGCCTACTTTATAGTCTCATGGGTGGCTGCATCACAAACAAAGCTACAAGGAATGGTGCCCATGCACACCTGGCTAAGATAGGAACGTCCACAAATGACAGCGCAAAACCAGAGTTCAAGACATTTCTAGGCTAGTAACTAAAAACTGCAAAAAATGAAGAAACCCAAAGGCACTTGGAGCAGAATCTCCATCTGCATCAGGACTACCATAACCCTCCTACAGTACAGAAAGCATCTGAAAGTGCACTTCTTCACGGCACATTACATCTTTATATGATACAAGCCATCCCGCATGGAAGACTCGGTGTCACTGTAAACGATAATTAAATCGTATGTCACGGCTACCACCCATGTTCAGTGCTCTGTTACTCTCTATCAAGGTTTATGCTGCATAGATACACATACTTTCATGACTAGTTACCTTCCATGTTTGCCAAGCCACCTTGCAATAAACCTTCCTGAGGTTCAAAATATTTGGGTAGTGCAGTCCTCTGCCCCATATATCCCTTTTGGCTTGTCGCCTCAGGTCTGAAGCCAGGGGTAGGAACAGCTATCCCTGGACATCCTCTTGCTAGCCCTGGCCAGCCCCTTGCGATCCCTGGCACTGCCCTCTGGTTCAGTGCATACAAAGGTAGTCTCTGGCACTGTCAAAGCTCAGGGTTTCCAAGTCAATCTTCTCTCAGATCTCACTGTTTTGTTACAGTTTCTCTCCTGGCTCAAAAAGCTGAAGAGCTATGTTGGGGGAAGGAGAATGGGAGTCACAAAGGCAGCATACATAGCACAAGTCCTGAGACTAAACTATTTCATTCTCTTCCTCTCTTTCTCCATCAGCACGCGTTCCAGCAGTCACTGATTAAAGGTGCCAGGCCACAACCAATACCAGGATGTGCAAACAGTCACTGATAGAAGCCTCCACCAGCCACAGCCAACAGTCATTGATGAGAGGTATTGCCAGGCCACAGCCAAGCCCAGCCCAATGTGTGCTCCAGCAAGAGATAAGAGGGGTCAGAAGGAGCCAATTATAAAAGGGCTGATACGCAAAACTGTCTATATAACTATATCTATATACATTTGTATTTATAATGCACAAATCTAACCATGAAGCACCAGAGCATTCTACATTATGTGAGGGGTTGGGACACGATCTACAGTTCACATCAAGTGAGGATAACACAAATACTTTTTACACATTACATTCCTCATTTTTAGGCATAGGAAGATTAAGTAATTTACCCAGAATCACATCCTGCAGAATGTTCTGAGTCACGTGACTGAGTGTAGTTGGCAGCTGGACTTTGTTTAATCCTCCCAGACAGCCACACAATAGAGGGATAAGGTGTACCTGGATGGGCCATCCTTGGCAGGATGGGGAGGCGGAGCTAGGGTAGCCCCACTTGCAACTGAATAGGCTGTGCCCTGCCTTCACACACAAAACGTATCCCCCCTGCATTGTTCATGCAGATAGGCAGAAGCCAGGGCAGAGGAAGCAGGAAACATCAAGCAGTTCAAAGGGAATTCTCAAGAAACTTCTTCCCTTTTCAAAAAAGGCACCAGGTACAAAAATAGGACCCTTTGACCCACTCTTCTGTTCACATCTGGACCTGCGGAAAGACTCTCAGAGGACTGCATGCAGCTGTGACTTGCTGTGTACTTCATAAGACTGTTTTGCTGTACCTGGAAGAACTGCTCTGCTGCCTGAATCCTGCCTTGAACCCATAGAGGACTGCCCTGCTGCTTGAGCATTGTTCCACCTCTTGAACCCAGTACTACCGGAGTGACTCCAAAGGCTAGCTGGCTGGCGTTCTGTTCAGAGCCTCAAGGAAAGAAAATGCTCCAACCATCTTGAACCTACACTTGGACCAAGCCTGAGTGAGTCCTAACCCCCCAAGTGGTTCCCGTCCAGTCCTGCACCCTTGGTGGTGGTGTTAAAAGTGCTCAGCGGCTCCCTGACAACAACGCCTCCTTCTCAGACACTGCCTGCATCCTTGCCCCGCTGATCTTTTACCTCCTAAGAGACTTTTTACTGAAATTGCTTTTAAGTCTAAAGGTAAGCGCTGATCGGGCCCCATAATTTATTAAAATTTACTTTATTTTTCTAAATTGGTGTAGGAAGTTTCTTGCGTTGTGTTCACTTTATTACTGTTTGTGTGCTGCAAAAATACTTTACACATTGCCTCTAAATTAAGCCCGACTGATTTTGTGCCAAGCTACCAGAGGGTTAATCACAGGTTAATTTAGTGACTTTTGTGGTTTACTCTGCCAGGGACTGTGGCTGATGCTTAAGCAGGGTTAACACTCCTCTCAACCAGCAACCCTATTTCTCAGGCCTGGCATCCAAGTGGATGCATCTCCACGCATGTCATGTATGACGCTTGAATGATAACAACTGTGCCTAGAAAAATGATTATGCCTTACCAATGAATATAAGGAAAAGTGGTTTGGAGTTGCTGACATTCCCCTTGTTTTGCAGTAAGCCTTCTATGAAAATTCCTATCATTTCGCATAGAAATTCCCCTATAATCTGAAATATTTAATATCTCTCAAGTGCCTCTCATTTTACCATGACTTAAAATCAAAGTATGTCTTACTTTCAATGCTAGAGGACACTCATAACGGCTTTTTCAAGCTAAGAGCTGTGTTGGTTTTACCTATGAAGAGGCCCAGTGCTTTCAGATGTACAGCTCCATTTCCTCCATAGTGAATTGGGGACATGGAGTGAATAAACCTTCTTCGATAGAGCACACTGAAAGTTTAATTGCCTTTACCTGGAAATAAGACAGATGGAGATAGTAATTTGCCCAGGATCACACAATCTGACCAAGAGACTATGCTCTGTATCCCTATCTGATCACTTGCCAAGACTGGAAGCACCACTGCCACGGCGCTCCCAAGGCATTCTCACGCCATGACTTGAGGCGCCAGGGAAACGACCCAATGCACTTCCAAGGAAGGGAGAGGCAGAGAGATCTCTGGTATGAAAACAGGCTTTAGCGGTCCTAAATCGTTTAATATTAGGCTGTGCGGCCTGTTTTACCTCTAATGTAACGCTTATTTTTCTGTATGCCGCTAAGCTTGACAACATTAAACAAAATCTTTGTCTTATTTAATCATTTTGATAAATTCAATGCCAAAGCCATAAATTTGCCTTAAGTTGGGTAAAACGGCTGTTGAGGTTCTTTTTCAGGATTGGATATGGCCCATGAAAGATCCATGGACAATTTACAATGGACAGAATGATCAATGACCATACTGTCTTCTCTTCGCTGACTTCCCATCGAAGCAAGGTCAATTTACAAGACTGCCTGTATCACCCACAAAGCCTTACACACTTTCACCCCTCGCTATCTGGCGAATAAACTCAAAATCTCAGGTGGCTCTAGACCTTACCACAATGCTGAAAAATTACTGCTCGAGCCCCCTACTTTCAAAAGGGAAAGATGTATGGCTCAATCCATTGCAGGCAATGCGGCTAGAATCTGTAGCTCACTTCCACCAACCCTCTGAACCACAGCCTCTATCTGGACCTTCAAAATAGAGCTAAAATCTCTTCTCTTCATAAGACACTTCCAGGCTTAATCAACTCTCTCTCATGTCCCTCAAGACTGCTTGGCATTCATTTGAACGCAATGCTGTAAATATGTCTCCTATACCTGTATTAACCTATTTCTTGCACCTCTTATTTTATCTTTACCTTTTGAACTAGCCTGATTGTATTTGTTACTTGTTAGTGTGTAATTCTCCTTATGTAACATACTTGGTTCTATTGTAAAGCGCTCAGACACCTTTGGGTAAAGTCCGCGCCATATAAAACTGCATTAAATAAATAAATAAATAAATGGTATAGATCCTAAAACAGGCTGTTACAAGTTTCTTTCTGCAACACTGTTAAGATTCTCCCTCCTAGAGTCTAGAGACAGTTGCAAGTTAACCCTGGTGAAACAGAAACCCTGCTTTATTTTCATCATGCAACAGATGAGTTTTGAAACTGACATTTCCTCTTTGAATAAACTTAACTTGCATGATACCTTATATGATAGGTATCCTTATTTGAGCCCCAGCTCTCCCTTGGACAAGAGAATTTACATGGGTTTCATAAGGGATAGTTTCACGTGCATACTAACATGTGGCCTAACTTTGCCTAAAAAAATGAGTGCTGAAGGGAATAGAGATTTAGTAACTTTGGAAAGGCAACGGGTGGAAAAGTTACAAACCATCTGCTTACGAGGCAGGGATGTTCAAAATCCCTGTGACAAATGCAAAAACAACAGTTGATGGACAGAATGCAGAACAATGTCATACATTCACCCCAGTACAGAGATCTGGGCCTAAATCCATCGTTTTTTTGCTCACCATGCATTCCAGTTTGAACCCAGCCATATGCAAATCAGTCTTGACCCTGTGCCTCATGGGAACAGTCCAGCCCGAACTGCCAAGCCAGGTCCTCCCTGGACTGGAAACAAGCATCCTAGAACCGGTTTCAGGGTTTCACCCCTCTTCAGCCAGGATAGCTTGATTCCAGTGGCATGGAGAGCACGGGACCCACGTCTGAGCATACCCGTCCCACTCGGGGTGACAAATGCAAAAACAACAGTTGATGGACAGAATGCAGAACAATGTCATACATTCACCCCAGTACAGAGATCTGGGCCTAAATCCATCGTTTTTTTGCTCACCATGCCATTCCAGTTTGAACCCAGCCATATGCAAATCAGTCTTGACCCTGTGCCTCATGGGAACAGTCCAGCCCGAACTGCCAAGCCAGGTCCTCCCTCGACTGGACTGGAAACAAGCATCCTAGGACCGGTTTCGGGGTATCACGCCCAGACGTGGGTCCCGGGCTCACTGTGCCATTGGATTCAAGCTATCCTGGCTGAAGAGGGGTGAAACCCCGAAACCGGTCCTAGGATGCTTGTTTCCAGTCCAGGGAGGACCTGGCTTGGCAGTTCGGGCTGGACTGTTCCCATGAGGCACAGGGTCAAGACTGATTTGCATATGGCCAGGTCTAAACTGGGGTGGCATGGTGAGCAAAAGAATGATGGATTTAACCCAGATCTCTTGACTGGGGGTGAATGTTTTCATTTGTTCTGCATTTCGTCCATCAATTTTGTGTCTTTTGTTTTCAAAATCCCTGTGACGCTATATGTATGTGCCTAGGTTAATTGATTTAAGATGTGTTTATTGAGAGCTTACCTTTTATTATGTAATTATAGCATATGGGACGTATTTAAATTATTTATATGACTGAGGTATATCATAAAAACTATGCATCAATGTATCGATCTGGCAATCATTGGATTAAAAAGTGTTGAAGAAAAGAGTAAGGGTAATGAGTAGCGGATGCTGGCAGTGATGAACTGTATTTTTAGTTTTTGTGCAGAGTGCATTGCCCATCACCCTTTCATGCGAGAGACTATGGTTTGCTATGTTGGGTGTGCCAACGTTAGAGGTATCAGGTATTTTGTCTTAAGTATTAGCTTAACTTTACTATGGGATTTAATCTGAAAGGCAAAGAAAACATGGACTTGTCCTCTGGCATGTCAGTATCAGCAGGGTTGTGGTGCCCTTGAAAGCCTGCCCAGCACATACTGACGGTAGTGCCTCTTAAGGTAAGGGAAATTGTGGCACTCATATAATGCCGCCTGTTGGACTTGGCCCTTTTTGGCAGGTTCACCCCTAAACTTTTTGCCTTGTCTGGAACCTGGTGTTGGTGATTTTAGGCCTCTGGGCACTTTCGCACTGTGGTCCAGTGGAAAGTGCGTTCGCTCTCTGTGTTACATTGGTGAGCTTGGCCTGCCCTCCCATAGGAATGCATGGGGGATTCCCTGATCAGTGTGTGTCAGTGGTAATTCCTGTTATGAGAGGAGCAGTGTGGTCAAGTCTGGTATGTATGAAATTGTGTGAATAAATGCTGTGCAAGGTGTGCGCAGATTTATTGTGGTTATTTTAGAAATGCCACTTTTAGAAGTTGGCATTTCTGTGTGCCATGTGTCTGCCTGCCTGATGTGAATTGCATGTCTGGCTTGTGAGTGACAGGGGCTGGGAAGTGTGTGTGGTTCCAGGAGGGGCAGGGTGAGTCAGCGATGGGCTGAATAGGACCTCTGGGCTAAGAGTAGTGGGAGGGGTAATCCCCTGACTCTGAATAGGATGGTGCCTGCCCTGTACAATGCTGGCTCCGCCCCCTGTGGTGTGTCTGATCACCTAGCCCCCACCTGACAAAGGGAAGAGGAGCTTGGCAAAACAAAGTGCTCCAACTCCCCCATAAACCAGTTCTGACTGGTATCCCCAAGCCCTGTGCTGTGACACAAAGGGATTTTGTAATATAAATATAGGGGCTGTGACCCCATGAAAATGTTCAGTTCTTGTTCCTGAATCCTGCCGGGGCGTGCTGCTGCTGGGACCCAGGGGGGGCTGCCATGAGGGCTTGCCTCCCTGGGCCCTTCATTGCCCTTTCCTCTCTAAAGACTTGATGGGACCCTTTTCTTCTTCTTTTGGCAGTCCAGGATCTTCAGGACTTTGTGCAGCATTTTTGGCGCCCTGGGAGCGCTGTGCTCTATTTCTTTTACTTTCCCCAAAGGAGGAGAGCCTGGGAGCAGCGCAGCGCTGAGCTGCAGCCCTTGGTGAGGAAATCCCCATCGTAGGGATTCCCCCGTGGTGCCAGGAGAGCGGGTGCCCACCCCGCTTTATTTTGGCCTAAAATCGCGGGTGCCCACCCCGCTTATGGGTTTAGAAACGCGGGTGCCCACCCCGCTTTTGCGTATTTACTTAGCGGGAGCCCACCCCGCATTGCCCAAAGACGGAATCACCGCCGCGGTCCGAGCCGACTAAAGGAATCTCTTCCGGGCCGCTGCCCAGCGCGACCCGGAAGGCAGGCAAGGCTGTGCTGTCCAGGGGCGGGGCTTCCAAGACGGAAGGGAAACCCCGTGAGTGAAGAGGCCGGTATGAGTGGTGACGCGGGGCTACCATGCGTGAGGGAGAGCCCCGTGGTGGCGGCCAAAGAAAAGAGAAGTCCCGGGTCCCAGGAGGGGGCCCGGGTGAAGCGAGGAGAGAATCCAGGCGGGGCTCCTGTGCGGGAGACGGAGCCCCGAGTGTTGCTGCACCGCAGAGACCAGGAGAAGTGAGGCCGGTCCTGCAGCAGAGAGGAGAGCCCTGCCTTCGCGCCCAGCACCGAGAGCGGCACCAGTGAGTCCCGGTGAGTGGAGCTGGGGGGAGGGGGTATGTCGGGGCACGCTATCGGTGCCTGCCCCATTGTGCTTCCCCAAGTCACCATGTCTGTGCCTGAGCGGCCCCGCCAGAGAGCGGGCCGCTCCCATGTTGATGGGCATGTTTGTTTTAGAGCCTGCATGGCTCCAACGGGTGGCATGTTTGTTTTAGAGCCTGCGTGGCTCCAACGGGTGGCATGTTTGTTTTAGAGCCTGCGTGGCTCCAACGATGGGCATGTTTGTGTTAAAAGGGCCCAGAGGGGCCCATGCTTTCCCCGTTTGTGTGGCCATCCCTCCACAGCTGCCCCGTTTCGTTAGAGGGCAGCTGCAACGTCGTGGGGGTAATTCCAGTCCAGAGAGCCCAGTGGGGGCTCCCAGATCGGAGCACATTGTCGGTGCTCGTGCTCCTTCCAGTTTGGGCACATTTGTTTTCAAGGCACAGTCGGTGCCAGTGCCCCACATTTTGATTCACAGCTGCGCAGCACTTAGTGCCAGCTGCTACGTTTAGGCCTGCGCAATGGCGCACCCTTGACTTCTGCTGCATTGGCAGCGCGCCCTGACTTTTGGACATAGGGCATTTGAGCCCCCTTTTGAGATGGCCAGTTGGCCAGGGGGACTGTGAGGTTTATAGGGCGCCAGGCCCTAATGTGATTATGTGGTGCTAGGAAATGTGATGCATGTAGTGTGATTCACGCACCCTGATTTATACCTCTAAATGTGGTTTTATGATTATGAGGTTGTGCCTACTGTGGTTAGGTTTGAGATATTCTCTACTGTGTTTTATGCCCCTAATGTGAGTTATGCTTAGGAGGTTATTGTCTAATGCGTTTAGACTTATGAGATAATTGCATAATGCGTTTATGCTGGTGAGGTTGGCGCAGAATGTAATTCGCGCCTAATGTGATACTGTGCATAATGTGGTTTATGTTACAGGCTGTTGCTGAGTACAGTGGTTACCAGTGATTACTGGTTGTGCGTTTATGATACGTCTTACTTATACTAAGTTCGCTTTGTGATGGTTCTGACAGTGGTCCAGTGGCCCTGTCAGGTGTAAATAATCCCTTCTAAATATGACCCCGTGCCAGGTGGCACGATGTATATTATGTGAGTACTATTCTAATGTGTTTTATGATAACACAAAGGCTATTTTTGATATAACCTTGTGTGGAGTTCTTTTTGTAGTGTGCCTGGTATGTTGTTGCTGTGTGCGTGCACAAACGCTTTACACATTGCCTCCGGGATAAGCCTGACTGCTCGTGCCAAACTACCAAGGGGGTGAGCAGGGGTTATCTTTGGCGTGTAACTCCCTCGCCCTGACTAGAGTGGTGGTCTCTGCCTGGCTTTGGCGCAAGCCTTAGCCAACCAGAGATCCCATTTCTAACATTGGTTGTCAGCGGTGGGGATAGGACTTGCGTTTGCTCAGTACCACAGCGACAACTGGTTGCACTACAAGCTCTGCATTTTAGATAGTCACATGGAAAGGGATTATTGTGTCTGAGTTTGTTTTAAGAGTCATTTCTTTGAAATGTGTTTGTATTGCACTATGAGTTGGGGGTCTTGCCAAGGACAGAAACCAGAGAATCTGGAGGAGTGACTGCCCTTGTGCAGACTGCTATCTTGGGTTGGCCTAAAGCTGAAGGAGGGACTGCCCTTGTGCCATCGTGCTATTTCTTGTGTTGGCCTGACGCTGAAGGAGTGACTGCCCCTGTGCTGTCTGCTGGTTCTAGGGTTGGCCTACAGTGGTAACTTAATTGGCATGGAGTAACTAGCTCGGGAGGGTAGATTATCCCCTAAGTGCAGTTTTAGTTTCTGGTATCCCCAGTAAGGGTGGGATCCAGTGGTGGCAGCAATATGTAGTCCAGTGCAGGAAGTCCCATTCCCAGTTCCCAGAGTATGGTACCTGGTTCTCGGTTAAGAGGGGGACAGGTTGTGTTTCAGGGGCAGTAAGATGCTGTCTCACCAGTCTGGGGGGGGAGTATGTGGATGAGTGTTCTGGTGCACTGGACGTTTGGGTGATTGGTTAGCACGGTAAATGGTGTTAAAGGGCTGTTCAATCTGTTTTGTCAGAAAGAACATACCCCGTAATTGTTTTCCGGAGTCGCGCCAACACCTGTTGGAGTGTGTGAGTTCTTTGATTCAAGGGAGCTTGCATTGGGGAGTGAGAATAGAAGAATGGTACAGGTGTCTTCCAACCCAGAGTGGTGGAAGTGGTTCAGAGTAGCCCAGCTAGGTGACCTTATAGTGAGGAGGTTGTAGGGACTCACATCCTGTCTCGCAGGAGAAGGAGTGAGATTGGGCTGTGTCCCGAAGTGCCCGCACCTCAGTCTCCAGTACTGGATGGTTCTTAGAGGGAACACCAGGTAGGGAGCCTAGTCTGTCCTGTTGGACTGTTCTTCGAGGGGGATCTCCCCGTGTTAGGTGAGCTGGGAGTGTCTGTAATCAGGCCTCCATCAGTTCTAGTGTCTGGCAGTACCGCTCCAGTTGGGAGGGTGCAGAAGTCCAGAGTGAGGGGTGAGAGGGGGAAAGAGTCCCCAGTGGAAGAACCAGTGGGTCAGGGGCCAGCCAGAAGGGCTGAGTTCCCATTGATTGGCCATGGTGATGCCACTTCTGTCCTGGGGCATCTTCACGCACTGTCAGATGGACAGGAGGTCGTGAGCTCTGCGCCAGGCAGACTGTCACACGACACATTAGTTATGTGTCACCCTCAGGAAGTCCTGGTTCGCCGGGCAATTGTCTGACCAAAGGGTACCGTCCCTGGGTTGGGGAGCCAGGTCAGGTGTTTCCTGACCTGGACGGCAGGGCGGCTGTAATCAGTGTCCTGGCCGGTTTGCCTTCTAGGGGTACCCCGTTGAACACAGGTGGGGCCCATCTTAAGTGAAGAGACCCTGTGTTTCCCAGAAGGGGTGGTGCAGGCCTAGCCGGGATCTTTAGGGTCCCTGGCTGAATGTGGTAGTACTACCCTGAGAGCAGGTGGGGCCCATCTTAAGTGTAGGGACCCTGCTCTACAGTGGGAGGGTGCAGAACTCTGGAAGGGGGTGCAGAGGGAGGGAGTCCTCGCCTCTGACCCCGGTGCATCCGGTGAATGTGGATCCCAGGTGGTAGACCAGTTGATGGAGAGAGGTCCTGAACTGGTGGGAGAGTTGTGTTCTGGTGGGTGCTTCCCCTGGGAGGGTGCGGAACCCCAGAAGTAGAGGTAGGGTGAGGAGATGCTTCACCCGTGACCTCTGGTCAGCCGGAGGGTGCGGACCCTAGGTTGAAGGATCAGTGGTAGTTTGGAACTACACTGAGAGGAAGAGTGGAGATTGACTATTATGTGCCAGGGGTTACTGCCCCCCATTCTGTGGATTGGCAAGGACCAGTGACGTCTGGGTGGCCTAGGGCCTGGTCCTGGCCGTGGACAACTAGGGAGTACCAGTGGGGTAGCCTAGTTGGTCCTGAGAGTTTTTTTCAGAGGGAACCACATGGGTTCAGAGTGACGTAGAACCGGAGGGTGTCCCTGCAGTGCGGGCCCGCGTCCGTGTTCCTATCGCCCCAAGCAGGAAGCCCATCACAGTGGTGATTGGTCTGCCCTGCGTTTTGGCTGGAAGGGGGTTGTGTTGGACTTGGCCCTTTTTGGCAGGTTCACCCCTAAACTTTTTGCCTTGTCTGGAACCTGGTGTTGGGGATTTTAGGCCTCTGGGCACTTTTGCACTGTGGTCCAGTGGAAAGTGCGTGCGCTCTCTGTGTTACATTGGTGAGCTTGGCCTGCCCTCCCATAGGAATGCATGGGGGATTCCCTGATCAGTGTGTGTCAGTGGTAATTCCTGTTATGAGAGGAGCAGTGTGGTCAAGTCTGGTATGTATGAAATTGTGTGAATAAATGCTGCGCAATGGTGTGCGCAGATTTATTGTGGTTATTTTAGAAATGCCACTTTTAGAAGTTGGCATTTCTGTGTGCCATGTGTCTGCCTGCCTGATGTGAATTGCATGTCTGGCTTGTGAGTGACAGGGGCTGGGAGGTGTGTGTGGCTCCAGGAGGGGCAGGGTGAGTCAGCGCTGGGCTGAATAGGACCTCTGGGCTAAGAGTAGTGGGAGGGGTAATCCCCTGACTCTGAATAGGATGGTGCCTGCCCTGTACAATGCTGGCTCTGCCCCCTGTGGTGTGTCTGATCACCTAGCCCCCACCTGACAAAGGGAAGAGGAGCTTGGCAAAACAAAGTGCTCCAACTCCCCCCTAAACCAGTTCTGACTGGTATCCCCAAGCCCTGTGCCACAAAGGGATTTTGTAATATAAATATAGGGGCTGTGACCCCATGAAAATGTTCAGTTCTTGTTCCTGAATCCTGCCGGGGCGTGCTGCTGCTGGGGCCCAGGGGGGGCTGCCATGAGGGCTTGCCTCCCTGGGCCCTGCATTGCCCTTTCCTCTCTAAAGACTTGATGGGGCCCTTTTCTTCTTCTTTTGGCAGTCCAGGATCTTCAGGACTTTGTGCAGCATTTTTGGCGCCCTGGGAGCGCTGTGCTCTATTTCTTTTACTTTCCCCAAAGGAGGAGAGCCTGGGGGCTGCACAGTGCTGAGCTGCAGCCCTTGGTGAGGGAATCCCCATCGTAGGGATTCCCCCGTGGTGCTAAAATCACGGGTGCCCACCCCGCTTATGGGTTTAGAAACGCGGGTGCCCACCCCGCTTTTGCGTATTTACTTAGCGGGAGCCCACCCCGCATTGCCCAAAGACGGAATCACCGCCGCGGCCCAAGCCGACTAAAGGAATCTCTTCCGGGCCGCTGCCCAGCGCGACCCAGAAGGCAGGCAAGGCTGTGCTGTCCGGGGGTGGGGCTTGCAAGATGGAATGGAAGCCCCGCGAGTGAAGAGGCCGGTATGAGTGGTGACGCGGGGCTCCCAGGTGTGAGGGAGAGCCCCGCGGTGGCGGCCAAAGAAAAGAGAAGTCCCGGGTCCTAGGAGGGGGCCCGGGTGAAGCACGGAGAGAATCCAGGCGGGGCTCCTATGCGGGAGACGGAGCCCCGCGTGTTGCTGCGCCGCAGAGACCGGGAGAAGTGAGGCCGGTCCCGCAGCAGAGAGGAGAGCCCTGCCTTCGTGCCCAGCACCAATAGCGGCACCAGTGAGTCCCGGTGAGTGGAGCTGGGGGGAGGGGGTATGTCGGGGCACGCTATCGGTGCCTGCCCCCAATGTGCTTCCCCAAGTCACTGTGTCTGTGCCTGAGCGGCCCCGCCAGAGAGCGGGCCGCTCCCACGTTGATGGGCATGTTTGTTTTAGAGCCTGCGTGGCTCCAACGGGTGGCATGCTTGTTTCAGAGCCTACGGGGCTCCAACCGGTGGCATGTTTGTTTTAGAGCCTGCGTGGCTCCAACGGGTGGCATGTTTGTTTTAGAGCCTGCGTGGCTCCAACGATGGGCATGTTTGTGTTAAAAGGGCCCAGAGGGGCCCATGCTTTCCCCGTTTGTGTGGCCATCCCTCCACAGCTGCCCCGTTTCGTTTGAGGGCAGCTGCAACGTCGTGGGGGTAATTCCAGCCCAGAGAGCCCAGTGGGGGCTCCCAGATCGGAGCACATTGTCGGTGCTCGTGCTCCTTCCAGTTTGGGCACATTTGTTTTCAGGGCCCAGTCGGTGCCAGTGCCCCACATTTTGATTCGCAGCTGCGCAGCACTTAGTGCCAGCTGCTACGTTTAGGCCTGCGCAATGGCGCACCCTTGACTTCTGCTGCATTGACAGCGCACCCTGACTTTTGGACATAGGGCATTTGAGCCCCTTTTGAGATGGCCAGTTGGACAGGGGGACTGTGAGGTTTATAGGGCGCCAGGCCCTAATGTGATTATGTGGTGCTAGGAAATGTGATGCATGTAGTGTGATTCACGCACCCTGATTTATGCCTCTACTATGGTTTTTACTGTGAGGTTATGTGCTAATGTGATATTGTGGTGCTAGGAAATGTGATTCCTGTATTATGATTTACGCACCCTGATTTATACCTCTAAATGTGGTTTTATGATTATGAGGTTGTGCCTACTGTGGTTAGGTTTGAGATATTCTCTACTGTGTTTTATGCCCCTAATGTGAGTTATGCTTAGGAGGTTATTGTCTAATGCGTTTAGACTTATGAGATAATTGCATAATGCGTTTATGCTGGTGAGGTTGGCGCAGAATGTAATTCGCGGCTAATGTGATACTGTGCATAATGTGGTTTATGTTACAGGCTGATGCTGAGTACAGTGGTTACCAGTGATTACTGGTTGTACGTTTATGATACGTCTTACTTATACTAAGTTCGCTTTGTGATGGTTCTGACAGTGGTCCAGTGGCCCTGTCAGGTGTAAATAATACCTTGTAAATATGACCCCGTGCCAGGTGGCACGATGTATATTATGTGAGTACTATTCTAATGTGTTTTATGATAATACAAAGGCTATTTTTTATATAACCTTGTGTGGAGTTCTTTTTTGTAGTGTGCCTGGTATGTTGTTGCTGTGTGCGTGCGCAAACGCTTTACACATTGCCTCCGGGATAAGCCTGACTGCTCGTGCCAAGCTACCAAGGGGGTGAGCAGGGGTTATCTTTGGCGTGTAACTCCCTCGCCCTGACTAGAGTGGTGGTCTCTGCTTGGCTTTGGCGCAAGCCTTAGCCAACCAGAGATCCCATTTCTAACACCGCCCATGGGCAGATCAAACTTTGACTGGCATTAGAGTACGTGTATGGCATTTGAGGGTACACCTGTGCCTCTGAGTGTGTTTCTGGACATTTTAGTTTGTGCCTGGAAATTTCAGGCTGTGGTTAGGAGTTGGAGAGTGTGGCTGCAAAACGGACTCTGTGCCTTGACATTTGAGGCTATGTCTTTACACATAATTGGAGGTTGTGTTTGGTCGTTTGAGATTGTGCTTGCACATTAGTAGTTCTCTTTGGATATGTGACGGATTTACCTTTGGCATAAGTCTGTGCCCAGTTATTTGGGACTGGCCTCTGCCATTTCAAGCAATGCCTTTGCATTTGTGTCTGTAATTTGGCATTTGAGGTTGCTGATGGTACCAGAGAAGTCAGCTCTCGTGGCATTAAATGGTGGCATGTCTAAAATATAAAAGTGAACCCTGGGGACTCTTGGTAGTATCCAAGCTTTACCATATTGTTCCAAGATGGCTGTCACGTTGCGTCTATATTCAACGTGACAGCTATCTTGAAAGTAAGCAAAATAAAATTCCAAGCTGTGCGCCTGACACTAACAACTTTGCCAATGCTTGTGACGAATTCTACAAAGATTAGCAATACCAAAGCTGGAAACGAACAAGCATTGCCAAAGCAAAACTAGTTGGCTATGCCATTGCTTCTTGTTAACAGTGTAGTCTACTGTAGTTACAGTGTCCACTGTTTAGTTATTGTATCATTGATGCCAAGAATTCATATCTGATTGTTTGTAGATCTGGGCAGAATGTGTCGCTGAATTTTGACATGCGTTCATTTAACCACCATCTTTCTAATTTTATGGTTAATTTTGTATAACTGAATGATGCAAGTGCCTGATATTTTACATCTGAAAGCCCATAATTAATATTAAAAAACAATTCATATATCTTCTGGGTCACCCTTGTATGCATTTTTGTTTTGTGCATGTCGAAATGGTGGAAACTTTCCCAAATTAACAGTTAAAGTAGAGCCTTTGTCAGCTTCTGGGGATAGAGAGATTATGATGAAACATTTCCAATTACATAAATCCGTCCAACTTCCCTTTAATTCAATCATTGTTTGCTTTATTAGTTAAGTCACCACAATGCAAAATATAATAAATAAGAATTTCAACTCCCTCTTATGCAGCCCTTTCCAAGAGACGTAAAGCAATTTTTATTATTTTAGTTTATTTCTATTTTTATGGTACGCATATCAAACGGGAGAGTATCACGGCACTAGAGCATTGAGTGAAATGCACAGTAACAAAGTGAAACAAACATTGGCAAACCAATAGATCTGGCATTGGCTGACAGCCTTCTGGCAATTCTTATTCTTTTATGTTTTTGCAAAACTTTATTGTTTGGGAATATGCCACGCCCTCATCAAACTAAAGAAATCATTTACAAGGGCCACAAAAGTTTTTTTGGTCTAATAAACACACACATTACCATAGTACTTCCTGGACTGTAGAGCACTACTTAAAAAGACAACCAGTCTGGCATTGGCATTGGCTACAAGCTCATGCCTTTGAGACAAGAAAAGAAAGTAAGACAAAGTAAGAAAGGAGGAAAGAAAGGAGAATAGAGAGAAAGAAAACAGGAAGAAAGAAGGAAAGGCTGAAGAAACTGAAAAAATAAGGAAATAAAGAAGGAATACTATAGAAAGAAGGAAAGAGAGGAAAGGAGAAAGAAAGAGGGAAGGAAAGAGAAAGAAAGAGAGAGAGAAAGAAGAAAAAAGAGAGAGAGGGAAAAAGGAGAGAAATAACGAGAGTAAAGAGAGAAAAAAGAGAGAAAGAAGGAGAGAGAGGAGAGACAGAAGTAAAGAAAAAAGAGAGAAGAAAAAATGGAAAGAGTAGGAAAAATGGAAAGTGAGAAGGAAAAAAGAAGGAAAGAGAAAGACGCAAAAAAGAAAGAAACAAAGAAAGAAGAAGAGAAGGAAAGAAGTGAAGGTAGAAACAGAGTTGGAAAGAGAGAAGGAGATAAAGAAAGAAGGAAATAAAGAAGGGAAGATAGAGAAAGAAGGGAAGAAAGAAGGAAAAAAGGAAAGAACGATAGAGAAAGAAGGAAAGAAATAGGAAAAAGAAGGAAAAAAGAAAAAGAAAGGAAAAAAGGAGAAAGAATGAAGAAGAAAGAAAGAGAGGAAGAGAATGAAAGAAGAAAAGAGGGAAAAGAGAGACAGAAAGAAAAAAGGAAAGAGATGGGAGAAAGAAGAAACGTAAGAGAAAAGAAAAAAGAGAAGGAAAGAGAAAGGAAGAAGAAAAGAAGGAAAGAGAGAAGAAAAAGAGAGGAAAGAATAGAAAAGAGAGAGGAAAGAGAAGGATAAAAAGAGAAAGAAGTAAAGCAAAAGAAAGAGAAGGGAAGAGAAAGAAAGAAAGGGAGAAAAAGAATGAAAGAAGGCAAGAATGAAAGAAGGTAAGCGAAGGGGAGAGAAAGAAAAAAGGAAAGAAAGAAGGGAAGAAGGAAAGAAAGAAAGAAGGAAAGAAAGAAAGAAAGAAAGAAATAGGAAGAGAAGGAAAGAAGTGAAGGTAGATAAAGATTTGGAAAGAGAGAAGGAATGAAAGAAGGAAAGAAGGAATGAAAGAAAGAAAGAAAGAAAGAAGAGAAGAGAAGATAAAGAAATAAGGGAAGTCAGATGGAAAAAAGTAAGAAAAGAGAGAGAAAGAAAGAATGTAAGAAATAAGGAAAGAAGGAATAAAAAAGAAAGGAAAAAGAATAAAGACAGAAAGAAAGAGGGGAAAGAATGAAAGAAGGAAAGAGAGAAAGAGAGAAAGAAAGAAAAAAGGAAAGAGAAGGGAAGAGAGAAGGATAGAAAGAAAGGGAACAAGAAGGAAAGAAAGAAGAAAAGAAGGAAAGAGAGAAGAAAAGAGAGGGGAAAGAGAAGGAAAGAAAGCGAGAAGTAAAGAGAAAAAAGAGAGAAGGAAAGAGAAAGAAAAAGAAAGAAAGGGGGAAAGAGAGAAGGCAAAATAAAAAAAAATGAAAGAAGGCAAGAATGAAAGAAGGTTATGAGAAAGAAAGAAAAGAAAGAAGGAAAGAAAGATAGAAGAAAATGAGAAGGGATAGAGGAAGAAAGCAAGAGAGAAAGAAAGCAAGAAAGAAAGAAACAGAGGGCAACAATACAGAACAATTTTAAATGGACACAATATGGTATATTGTGAAATAGCAGTAGTCAGAAAAGCAAAATACTCCAAAAAGGATTTACAACAGCATTGGCAGGAGATGGGATCTGATAAAGATGGAATGTGCATCACAAGCATCCTGCTATCATATCAGGCTCTACACACAAAGGCAACACTAAAGTAATTATAAAGTTAAAACTGAAACACTGGTATTGAAGGGGACTCGCCTGTGTGTAGTTCTGCCCCTTGTGAGAGAGTAAAATGCCGTCACTCAAAGTGTAGCTAACCAGTGGCTTAAGTAGACTGACCCACTGGTGCATGCTATATGCTGTAGTGGGAGGAAGCAAAATGTGAATGATACAACGAAGGCCAATAGATAAAGAGAGGCGACTGAATGCCCCTATATGTAAGTATATTATACATATTTTAGTGAAAACTAAAGGTCTTGGTAACGCCAGACCTAATAAATCCAATCAATGTAATGTGCGGTGAAAATAATCATTCACCCTAGCTCCTGAAATAGTGTTCCTTAGAGGGCTTCCTTAAAAACAGTGCAGAAAAACCAAGTAGAGATATAGAAGCCAGTTTTGCTCCATTAGTTGTCACAAAACAGCTCAGTCACGTTCTTCAACCGCTTTTTTCATTTTACATTGATATAACTGATCTATGTCATCTACTTTCATTCAAGCGTGAGTATGGGTGTATTATAAGAATCCAACATTAGTCAGTAGCATGGAAAGTTCACAGGACCAGGAAGAAGAGCAAGCTAAGAATTAAACCAGGAGTTAACATAGGTTTGGATAATCAGTAAAATAAAAGTTGAGAATTTGTTAATCCCAAAAAAGCAGAAACTGCAGATTCTAGCACACAGTGGTCCCTCCTATGAAGGACCGAGATTTTAGATTTTGACCCTTCAATGAGGAGGTATTATTAAATACTTTCACTTCTTGAATCCCCTGAGATGGTTAGGACACTGACCCTTTAAGGATGTTTGTTAACATAGATTGCTTGGGCATGGGAGGAGCTGATGTTCTGTCTGAAAGAATTGATTTTCTAATAGAACAATGAAAGGAACTTGGTGCATCATCATAACTAAGTACCCAAGATGCAGGGGGAGGGGCTGAAGAATACCGGGGTTCCCAGTAACTCTGAGCGTGTGGAATTAACAGCGATTCCAGGGTGAAACTTAATCCCATGGTCCCTGTAGTTCCTCATTCTCTCCTGCAGTTTTCACTGCAGCTGTCAGAAACTGAATTCACATTTGTGGTAATTCTGCGAGTCTCATAATTCCCACTGGGGTCATCAAGAATTACAGGTCCCTCATAATTGGGAACTATGGTCCTCATTACGACATCAGTCGGATTGACATCCAACTGCCGAGGCGTCTGTTCGATTCCGACTGCCGAGCCTGTGGTTTATTCCCCACCCATATTACGATGCAACCACTGCTAATTTGGTGGTCGCAGCTACGGCAAAGCACATATCCCCGAATATGTTATTGCAAATGTATACAAAACTCACAGAAAACATGTGAATTGGTCACACATGCATGACATATGTAGGGATATGCTTTGTGTCCCCTGTACCCCATTGCTGGAATGTGGCGGCATGTGCACAGTCCAGGCAATGGGGATAGATACCGCATTAGGACTTACCTGGATTCACGCGCCCGCAGGATCATAGTCATTGGGGTTCAGCCTCCCAGGTGTAAGGGGTCCCTGGAAGAAGGATCCACGGCGAGACTGCTTAAGAAGCTGACTGGGGTGAGTATGTGCCCCAAAACCTTAGTTTCCGACAACTCAAGGCAGCTGGTCGGACCGCTGCCGTCGGGTCATCGGAAATGCACAACTTAGGGGTCGATTCCGATCTCGGCCGGTAGGGCACCGAATCGGATTCGGCTGAACCGGATCCGATTTGGAGCCCTTTTTCCCGACCGATCTGTACGTGCGTCCGGGCGAGCGAGTACGATGCGAGCGTGTGCGAATTCGCCGACCGACTCGTTCGCGCGTCCCAACCGCACCGACCGACTCGCTCGGACACGCCTCGCACCGCGCAATGGAGACGTTCCCCAGCCGGGCAAGATCGATGCGCGCCGCGAGCAGTCCAACCGACTCGCGCCGTCCGGCTCGAAAGAGCAGTCGGAGCCGCACTTTGGGGGTCCGTGTCGGACCCCCCTGTACGCGTAGCCGCGTGAGTCGCACACAGGGGGGACCCATGGGTCCCCCCTAGCTGTGCATGTACGCCGCGAGTCGCTTCAAGGCGTACCCGCTGTAGGGGGCACCCTTGTTCGCCTCGCACCCATTGGGTCAATGGGAGCCCGCGTACGAGTTGTACGTCCGGCTCCCATTGACTCAATGGGAGTCCGACCGACTCGAGTCCGATTGCATGTGTGCGCATCGTACTCGTTCGGTCGGACTGCCAGAGTCCGATTCGGTCGGAAATTTCTCCGGGTCCGGCTCGGTCGGAGAGATTTCCGGCCCGAATCGGAATCGGCCCCTTAATCCGGACAGCGATCGGAGATGCCTGTACTGGCTTATGGATGCAGTTTTTCTCCGACCGCCATCTCAGCAGTCAGAGAAAATCTGTCAGAGTCTGTGGTTTTTCAGCGGTCGGTCAGAGTACACGAGGCATGATTCGTAATACGGCGGTCGGAGTGAATGCTTCCGACGAGATCTTTAGAGGTTTGACCACCTCCGACAGAACCGCGGAAGCTGTTCGGACAGGCATCGTAATCAGGCCCTGTGTCTTTTGCTAGTTTAATAGATGGATTTAATGAAAAAAGATACCATGTAGGGTCAGCATGTAAGATTCTCAAACTGGAGGCATCAGGGTTCAGTGACACAACATTGATGTAAGAAATATCGATGTAAAAAATATCGAGTAAAAAATATAGACAACAAAAATATCGACTCCTATACTTAAACAGTTAAGTACAAAAATATCGAATAAAAAATATCAATGTAAAAAATATAGATGTTTAAAATATTGACCTTTATATAACTATAAAACAAAATAATATATATAAAATACATTAGATATTAAATTTAATTTTAACAAAATAAAATACATTTAATATACAATTTAATAAAATATAACAAATAAACTTAATAAAAAAGATAAACACACAAACATAATTATTTATATATATTTACTTTAAAACAATTAATAAACTTAAATTTTTAATTTATGTTAAAAGTTTAAAATTATATCAAAAATAAAAATATGTAACAATGATTTAAAATATAAAAAACTAAAATCTATAATAAATTAAAACATTAAACTATAAAAAAATATTTAAACTTACATTTCACAATAAAGTCAGTACAACAGTAGGGAAAGTGTTGGATAGCGGAGGGGTAAAAATAACTATACCCACTCCACTAAGTGCAACAGTAGAGTAAGTGTTTGATAGCGGAGTAATTAAATTTACTATTCCAACTCCAGTGAGTGCAAAAATAAGGAAAGTGTTGGATAGCGGAGGGGTAAAAATTACTATTCCCACTCCAGTGAGAGCAACAGTAGGGAAAGTGTTGGATAGCGGAGGGGCAAAAATTACTATTCCCACTCCAAAGAGTGCAACAGTAGGGAAAGTGTTGGATAGCAGAGGGGTAAAAATTACTATTCCCACTCCTGTGAGTGCAACAGTAGGGAAAGTGCTGGATACCGGAGGGGTAAAAATTAATATTTCAACTCCAGTGAGTGCAACAATAGAGAAAGTGTTGGATAGTGGAGGGGTAAAATGTACCATTCCCACTTCGGGGAGTGCAACACTAGGGAAAGTGTTGGATAGCGGAGGGGTAAAATTTACTATTCCCACTCCGGGGAGTGCAACAGTAGGGAAAGTGTTGGATAGTGGAGGGGTAAAAATTACTATTCCCACTCCAGTGAGTGCAACAGTAAGGAAAGTGTTGGATAGCCGAGAGGCAGAAATTACTATTCACACTCCAATAGTTAAAAAAAAAATATATATATAAAAAATTGTAAAAATAAATAAATAGTATTTAATTTAAAAAAAATCAAATATATTAAATATATAAAAAGAAAACATATTATAATATTATTTACATATAACAAATACCTACAAATATTATATAAAATAAAATAATAAATACATAAAAAAATAATTCTTTTAAGCTAGAAGTCTTTACAAACAAAAACGTTAATTAATACATACATGTATTTATTTTATTTCCTACCCTATAACACCACACCAATAACAACACACTTCAACATTTTAAATTAAATTTACTTCCATAATTAACATAATTAATAATCAATTAAAAAATATTATTAATAAAAAACGTATAAACATTAATTAACTACACACACTTTAGCACTATAATGTCCACAACACACACCTAAATTATACTATAAAATAATAAAACACAATTCAAAGGCATTTTTAAATTAAAAACTATTACTATTAACACCTAATTATAAAGTAATTAAAATGTATTTAATACCCATCCTTTACCCCTTTAAAAGTAAAAACAACACACAAAAAATACACAATTACCCAAAATAAATATCAAATAATTAACATTAATTAACAACTGTGTATTCATTATTTAATTAGACACAAAGTACTTCCCATCCATTACCCCCATAAACACCACAACACACATCTAAAATTAATTACACAATTGCCATGATACATTTTTAAATAATTTAATTAATATCAATTAACAAATAATTATTAATAAAAAATAAATAAACTACTTAACACCCTTTACCCCTATAAACCCCAAAACACATACCTAAAATTAATTACACAAATGCCATCATTATTTACCAACTATTAATTCATCAATTAAAAATAAATTACTTCCCACCCTTTACACCTATAAACACCAAAACACAGACCTAAAATTAATTACACAATTACCATAATTAATTACCAATTTATTAATTAAAACTAATTAACAACCAATTAATTAATCAATTAAAAATAAATTACTTCCCACCCTTTACACCTGTAACCACCAAAACACACACCTAAAATTTATTACACAATTACCATAATTAATTACAAATTAAATAATTATTATTAATTAACAACACATTATTAATCAATTAATAATACATTACTTTACACATTTAACACTATAACATCTCAGTTAAATAAATATTAATAAATAAAAAATAATCAATTAATTTAATATAATTAAATTACTTACCACCCTATTCCCCTATAAACCCACAACCCGCTACGGAACTAAAAACACAAAATTCAATTTTTTTTTTAATAACTACTAAAAATGTAACACATATATTAAAAATACAAACAATTCTTATACAAAAAAACATACATCACAGACATTTAAAACATATACTAAAATACATAACATTAATTAAAAAATTGATATTTTTAACAACGATATTTTTGCAAACTTTATAAAACACTTTAATATTTTTAAAATCAATATTATTTACCTTGAGTCGATATTCTTGACTATGATATTCTTGCTGTTGATATTTCTGAACCACGATATTTCTGACTCGATATTTGTGCAACTCGATTTTTAAACTCGATATTCTGTCTGCACACCGGTATCAGTTTACCAGTATTGAATTATAAGACTTATTTCATCAGAACTTTTAAATTTCCTCAGTTGTCCATTTCTTGAGTCAACATCCTGTTACTTCCTCAGAGCTGTTAGGTCTATCATTAGAGCATACATAACATGGTTCCTCATTTATATTTTCTTAATATTGATTGTGATCAGTGTTTGATAAATTGGATTTGACCTTCACTGTACTCAGCTATAGTGATTAGTATTATATATCTGCAGTTTGTCCTCAGGGATTACAGTTTGTTAAGGAGTATGGTGTGATTTGGTGTTATGCCATGTTCTTTGTGTGCTGGAGCACTCTTTCATTAATCATGAGGGTGTCTGAAAACCATAACTAGCTGCGTGTATTGTCCTGAGGTTTGAGTTGAAATGGGGTACAACAAGGATGTTGTCATCATTCTAATTTTTTAGATAGACTAGAATTTTGAAGGTGACTAAAGTTCATTGAAAGTTAAAAGGAAAGTGTCCAGTAAAGCAATTGCTGTCAATTTGTTTGTTTCACGATTGTTTCCAGACATTTATGGGGCAGGAAGGGATGGGCAGAGGCGTATTGTTCCCCATGACCCGCCCTTTTCAGGGCTCCACGCTAGTGATGTAAAATGTATTCATACATTTTAAAGAAAGCTCCCCCATTTATCATTGACGAAGAAGCTAACACTGGTAATGCTACAAACTAGATTGGCGCCGGGTACTGCTTTGCAATGCTCTCTTTTTACTGCTTTTTTTATATCTTAAAAAACGGTGTTCGTTTTTTGACAGGCCCTCTGAAATTGTTTATCTAGACCCTGCAAAAATTAATGACATTCTTCGAGAGGCGAGGGAGTGAGTAATAAAAAAGTGATATGGAAGGGATCAGAACAATAATTGATTAAGTAGATGCAATTAATTGTCCATTTTCAGCAATTATCACATCCAAAATCATTGACTGTGAAAAAAGTTTGACGAGTTTGTCCGAGGAGAGAAATTACATGATTTTGATGTTTCTCCAGTCGGCATTGAAAGGCACTAGATATTTTTGTGGAAACCATTTGTTTCAGGGCAAAGTATATGTCGTGTTGTGTTATTAGAAGACAGGAAATATAATGTGTCAATAAGTGATTCTAGGGTATGACAATTGGAGTCAGACTTCGAAACATGTCTCTTGAAATAGTTCCATATGCACCAAAAATATCTGATAAATTGTAGCATTCACAGAAGAAGCTCACCCTGTTTGGAGCTTGGCAGTCATGTGGGTGCCATATTTCCATAGAAGGGTGACCAAAAATGTTTAATAATAAACCCTTACAGGGTTATAGCAAGTACAAATGTGAGAGAAAGCCAATTAAATGCACTTTGGATACAATGTAATTGTTAACCTGAAATATTTATGGGACACAACTAAATGAATGCTTCAGGTGTTAAATGGGATTTCTAACAAATGTCGTTCGCTTATTTCTGTTTTGATCATATTGCACAAAATATAAAAAAATTAAGAAGGGTCCAGGTCCATATTGAGAATGTATACTATATGATAGATGTCAACAAAATCAGCAACACATTTCCACTGATCTAGAGAATGACTGGGCCTCGGTCAGGAGAGAAACCTATCACCATTCTAGTCACTTACATAATTTCTAAGACTTCAGCTTCAGAAATGCATGCCATCTCTCTTTCAACCGTAGGGGAGAGGAGTTGGCCTAACGGCTAGGGCGGTCGACCTCGAATCTGGGGAACTGGGTTGAGTCTTGGCAATGACGCTGAACATCCTGTGATTCTGGGCAAATCACTTAATCTCCCCGTGCCTAACAAAAATGAATGTGTCCTCATGTAACGCAACTGGTGCTATGTAAAGCGCTCTGATACCCAATACCTTCGGGTCAAGTTCGCGCTATATAAAACTCTGTAAAATAAAAAATAAAAAAAAACCTGTTCTTCTTCAAATAATTCTCTCATCAAGTGGAGTTAGCAACAGCCCTAGTGCTGGCAAGACTAGACTATTATACTCTTGACTTCAAGAAATGCTCATCGCCAGGATGCAAAGGCTGCAAAGCAAAACCAGGCAGTCAAACTCTGTCTGAACCTGAAGAGGTGTGAGCAACAAAAGGCAGCCTTGAAAAATTTACACTGCCACCCAGTAGACACCAGTATCACAAAATGTGCTCTGCATCATCCACAATGTATAATGGGGCAAAGGCAGTGGCGGCTCCTCCGCTATGGCGGAGGAGCGTCGGCCCACTGCATTTGAGCAGTGCAAAGTAAAGGGAATATAAAATGATAATAACTTTGAGTTACTTTCACTTTATGATTCCGTTGCAGGCTTCTGCTCTGCTCTTGGAGCAGGGCAGGGAAAGAGTGGTTTGCCCACTCCTAAGTGAGCAATGCCTGTTTGGTCAGCCCTCTCAGGCTGCCCAAAACAGTCATGCGCACTTTCCCTGTTCTCCATGCAGACTGCATTACAGCCTGCATGGGGATGCCCAGGCCCCCATTCCCTGGTTGACCGTCGAACCAGGATGCTTAAAACCAATCACAACACTGCATTGCAATGCAGCATTGTGATTGGCCAGGGGAGCCTGGCTGTTCTCCTGGCTTTTTGTTCCTCGGGTCCTGTGGCCACGAGGAGTGCAAGAGCAGAGACGCGGGACCCGGCGGCAAGGTAAGTGTATATATATTTATATATTTTTTACATTGCGCAACCCCATGCCGCCCCACGCCCGCCTACGACCCACCACCCGCGAGTCATGCCAGCTGCCACTCGGCAAAGGACCAAGAAACCTATCAACAGTAACACCCCACTACATGCCTAACAGGATCTATGCTCAGCATCTGTACAACTAACTACCTAGAAAGCATTCATCAGGATTAGTCATTGAGCAAGACCCTGGGAGTTCAGGGCCCTAAATTGTGGAACACAAAGTGAACTCAAGCTTGAAGAAAAATCCTCAGAGTGCCTGCATTTCAGAAAGTGTCTAAAACGGATTTGGCTTGCTTTCAATTGAATCTCCTGTGCCTGGATGCTACAGTGAAGAACATTGGACTGGGCCCCAATTACTGACTGAACTCTAGCTGCCCCAAAAGTAACTGTCAATCACAAACTGCAAAATAGATTTTTTCTATTTTCAAAACCTATTTTGCAACTCAGAAAAGCCTTTCCAAACAGCAAAATGGGTTTTGCGATCCATTCCAATACACAATATCGACAGGGTCTGAAAGTGGTGTCCCTTTCTAATTGTGAGGCACAGAGGTATTTATCAATGCTTACCCACTGCAATTGTCGTCTCAAACCATTGATCAGTTACGGACATTTCAAAGGAGGTGGTAACTGATTTGCAAAGTAGTAGGTATCCCCTTGGGACACCTTCTCATTGTGAATTCTGTTGGGGGACCACAAGGGGAGCAGACCGTGGTCTAGGGGATCATTGTCTGCTCCTCCAAATATATTCCCTAACAGAAAACATTTTTTAGGAGAAGCAACAGTTCCTTTAAGGAACAGGGGCTGCCTTAACAACAAAAAAAAAAATTAAGAATGCGAAAACAAGCATTGTGGTTAGCTGTTCCTTGCAGGCCACCATCTCATAGTTTGTAGCCAATTGCAGGAGGGCGCAAACAGCGGCCAGTTTAATTATTATTTATTAGGCAGGTTGTTCTGAGACCCTTGTATATGAAAATTTTGTGACACAATCTTTTAGTATGTAGGTTGCATTACAAAATCAGAGACAGGTAGCAACAAGCTGGTCAGCAATTAAGGATCACTTTTTGTGACCTCTGTATTAGTACTTCGAGCCCTGTTTGTCTCTCTCATCATATTCTGTCCCATTATGTTATCTTATTTTTTCCCTAAGTAAATCTTTCCATAAAAACAAACAAAGAAAAAAGAAAAAGGATTTGTGATTTATTGTATGATAAAAGCACCCAAAAAACATACACGCAGGTGTGATATATCAGAGTGTACACCCTGGGTGAAACATTGAAAAAATAACAGGTCAAATCAAAGACAATAGAAGGAACAATATTTGGGTTCCTTTCAGTAAACAGTTATTTGATCAATGGTCTGGGAGGCACTACCCCCACTTAGAACTTTCTAAAAGTGGCATTTTCAAAATTGTAATTAATTTAAAGTCTGACTTCAACATAAATTATGATTTTTCCTTATAATTCCAAAGACACGAAACATGAACCGGTTATCTGTTCCCTTTTTGGAAATTATAGCTAATAAATGTAATAAGGTAACTTCAAAGTTATCCTGTGGGAGAGGTAGGCCTTGCAGTAGGGAAAAACGAATTTAAGAGTTTTTCAGTACCAGGACATGCAAAACTTAAAAGTACATTTACAACTCCTTAAATATACTGCATCCTGCTCTCGGGGCTGGCCGGGCCATCCATAGGGGTGACTTATATTAATTAAAAAGAAAGATTTGGACCTGGTAAAAGTTTTATTTTGACAGGTCGAAATGGCAGTTTAAAACTGCACATACAATGGCTGAAATGGCAGGGCCGAGGCATGTTTAAAGTGCTAATTGAGTGGTGGCACAACTAGTGCTGCAGGCCAACTAGTAGCATTTAATTTACAGGCCCTGGGCACAGGCAGTGCCACTTTACTAGGGACTTAAAAGTAAATTAAATGTGTCAATTGGTTATAAGCCAATTCTATTATGTTTTAAGAAGAGAGCCCTGGTTAGCAGAGGTAAAGTGCACAGAGTCCTAAAACCAGCAAAACGAAGTCAGCAAACAGGAGGTATGAAGGCAAAATGTTAGAGGGAAAACCATGCCTAGGATGACAGGTCTAACAGGTGCTATTTATCACACCTGATAAATAACAATACCACATAGTACGTTGGGTCCGATAAATAGCACCTATTATGAGTTTGTGGGAAACAACATGGAGATTTTGGCATTTAACGCATCAAAACCCGCATGATATGGTAAATACTGTATGCTTTTACCCCGTTAAATTTCGACATGTTTGACCTGCCGAAATGTAACGAAATTCAAGTTATTTAATGCATCCCCTATTTATCGGATGCATTAAATAAAACCAAATTTGTAATTTTGACCCATGAGTAAACAGGGGTTTACAAATGGGTTGGAATTAGCCGAGCCACTCGTAATCAGGCTTTTTGTATGTTAAACAGATTACTTTGAATTATGTTGTTTTTTTCACATTAAAAGTACCCCTTACTTCAACTGGCGCTTAATCTCTCAAACGCCCCCTTTCCTCTCCTATCACTACCTCAACACTGCCCTTTGCCTAGGAGATATATAATAACAATTTCATGTAAAACATTATTTGCCAGATTATGCCAATAGCACCAGTGCCAGACAATTTTTATGGGTACTCTGCAATTTTGGACTGACCGTTGTAAAATATTATATTTTTGATCTTCGGTGGAAATGCCATTTAAGCACAAGTTTGTCAATGCAACCGTTGCAGTAAAAATGTCACTGGTGCAAAACTGCACAGCCAATATGCAATTTACGTAATCTGATGCTATATGTACTGATTGTATTTTAATACTTACTTCCCCTGTAATATTATATTTTAGGTCTGCGTAGCGCTTAGAGGTGGCATCAGAAAGAACTCCATTGTAGGTTTCATTAAGGATAAAGTAGCCGGTTACATTAACTGTAAAGATAATAAAGAAAGGGGTTATTTCAAGATATATTGTTACAAACGCAGACACATATATGGTAAACTCATCAGCACACAATTTTTTCATGTTAGCAATTTCTGCTTCCCAGACCACAGTGATATTTTAGTTGAACAGAGACATCTCTCGAACATTCTCACATAGCAATTTATCTTAGACATTCTGATATATCTCTCATAGTGTTCAAATGACATCTATGAGACATTTACCGCACGCACATGGGTGGTTCAAATGAGAGCGCACATGAAGCTTCAAACCCAGTTAGGGCTCCAGAAGGCTAGAATACTTTCTCTTGAATGTCCCCCACTCTGTTACTCAGACGGATTCTAAGAATGGCTAGTGGTCTTCTTATGTAGTAGTTGTCAAGGATGTAAGTGAGCTGGAGTCCATCTGGTTGCTTTCCTGGGATTGTGCAAGGCCAGTAGATGGCCAGTCTCTGCTCTCAGTAGGGTAGAAAGCTCTATCAGCACCCTGGGTCGGAGCTCTGGTGAGGCCTGCCTGGGGTCCATGTGTTGGCTTCTGGGCTTCACCGGGCTGAAAAGGCGTGACCGGGCTCTAGGGCTGAGCTCTGGTGAGCCCCCCTGGGCGAGTACCCTGGGACATGGAGTCCGTGTGCTGACCGGCTGTGTCACAAATTTCCCAGAAAAGGGTCTTGCAGGCCCGGGGCATGGCTCCCTGCTTAGTTGGGTCAAAAAGCTCTGACCTGGCCCCAGGTCAGAGCTACGGCTCATCCATGGAGGAAGCCCCCGGTCTAGGGCCCCATTCTCTGGCCCACCGTCTCACAAAGTAATCAGGACGGGGTCCTGCATAAACCAGGAAGGCTCAACTGCTTGACTGGATTAGGAAACTCTGACCTGGCCCTGGGTTAGCACTGGAGCTGGCCTATGGGTGGAAGCACCCATCCCTAGGCACCATATTCTGGCACGTCATGTTGCAAAGTGCCCGGGATGGGATCCTACAGGCATCCGGAGCTCTCCTCTGCTTGGCTGGGTGAAGAAGTTCTGACTCAGCTACGGGTAAGAGCTCCACTTGGCCAGGGGGTGGAATCTCCTGGCCAAGGGTGGACATGGGGGAACACTGCGCTCTTCTCTCCTTGGTGCTTCACACTGGGGGGAGGGGTGGCACAACGTGCTGGCATGGCTTGGGCTGCCACCTACCCTTTGGACTCTTGATGTGCAAGGTTCGAGACCTGGCTTCTGCTGGTCCCTGTGGGTAGTATCTGACTGATGTGCAGGTGGGGTGACCCTCGATACCTGGTTTCCCTGTACATTTTTCCTGGGTTAGGGTTTGAAGACTCATGTAGCCCTGCCCGGGTGTCAGGAGGGCAGCTAACACTGGAACTGCCTGCCTGTCACTCACCCGCTGTAAGAAATTGGGTTATTGGTTGAGGTGAGGTGAAACCCTACTCAAGCAACAACCACAATCCTTGTTAAATTAACCTGTGCTCAATCTTCTGGTAGTTTGGCACTGAGCCGTCAGGCTTAACTCAGAGGCAATGTGTAAAGTAGGTATACAGCAATTCACACAATAATAAAATGAAATTCAACACAAGAAGAATCCCACACCAAGTTAGAAAAATAAAGCAGAATTTAATAATTAGTTGAAGACAAAAACGACAAAAGTCCAATCCGTAGAACCGGAGATTTGCAAATTTAATGTTTTAAGTGAAAATAGCGCGAAAAAGCACAAAGCGCCAACTGTGGCTATCTGGTCGTGGTAAACTGGAACAAAGTCACAAGTTCAGGCTGACCGTGATGGCCGGCAACAGGGCCTCAGTTAGGCCCTGCTGAACAAAGTACCGTAAAATCCTGGTTGCAGAGTGTCGTGCTATGGCATTTCCGAGGCTGCAATGTTGTGTGTCATCGTCAAGGAGGAGACCGACGAGGGGCTTGTGATGCAAAGTCTTGCGTCGAAGCTTCATCGTGCACTGGCTGGTTCGGAAGAAGTTGCGGGGCTGCATCGTTGTCGAGGATGCCATCGCCGAGGTGCTTGAGATGCGAAGACCTGCGTAGAGGATGCGTCTTGCACCATCGGTTCCAAGGAGGATGCGGGCTGTGATGCGAAGGCATGCGTTGAGGATGTATCAAGCAGCTGTGGTTCCAAAGTGTCTGAAGGCTGCCATGCGAAGTCCTGCATCGGGGAAGCGTCATGCAGCGGTTACAATGCAGTGTTTTGTGAGATGTGTCTCACTGCGGTTTGGATGCAGAGGTTTGGGAGACTATGCTTCACACTACAACGATTCTGCTGGGACCACAGCTGAGCCTGGTAGAGCACCTTCAGGTCCACTTCCAAGGTCCAGGACCGGGGAGGCACCACTTGGGAGGGCAGGATTCACAGCTGGCAGAGTTCTGTTGCTGGGTGCAAGCTTGTTGGACCCTTTTCAGTCCCTGAGGCTCTGTACGGAGGCAAGCCAACTCGCCCTTGGAGTCCCTCTAGTGGTCCTGGGTTCAAGATGCAGGCCTAGCCCTTTGCAGGAGGGCAGCAGGGCAGCAGGGCAGCACAGCAGGGAAGCAGGGCAGCAGAGTAGCAGTCCTTCTTGCACCAAAGCAGCAGAGCTGTCCATCTTCTGAGTCTCCCACAGGTCAAGATGTGCACTGAAATGCTGTGTCTGAAGGTATATTATTTATACCTAGTTCCCACTTTGAAGTGGGAGATGGTTCTGGAAGTTTCTACCCCCCTTAGGTATCAGCATCCCCTTTTTCCCTGCCCTGGCCTCAGCTTGTGTGGGAAATAAAAGACTAGTGACAAACCCTTTGTGAGTGTGTCTAGGCAGAGCCTTTGTGATGTGCAAGTGTGGTATGTGACAGCTCCTCCCCTTTTTGAGTCAGAGTGGCCCATCCTGCCTGCCATCAACTAGCCTCCTTTTGTCTTACCGTCTGACCAGCTACACTTGTTCATGTGACCCAGCGACAGGCTGCAGGCACCAGGTAGTTAGGAACTGAAATTGCCCACTTTCTAAAAGTGCCATTTTCAGAATAGTGGCTGAAAATCAAAATGTACCATTAAAGAGGGCTTTAAATTATAATCCTTTAGACACCAAACTCAACCTGTCAACCTACTCCCAATTGAAAGTTATCAATTATTAAATGTAATAAGGAAACCCAATGCTATCCTATAGGAGGAGTAGACCTTGCAGAAATGAAAAATGAATTTAAGAGTTTTTCACTACCAGGACATGTAAAGCTTAAAAGTACATGTCTAACCTTTTAAATACACTGTACTATGCCCTCTGGACTATTAAGGGCCTACACTAGGGGATGACTTACATGTATTAAAAATAAAGGTTTGGCCTCGCAAAAGGTTTATTTTGCCAAGTCGAAATGGCAGTTTAAAACTGTACAAACAGGCTGCAATAGGTTTTACAGGACTACTTAAGTGGGTGGCACAATCTGTGCTGCAGGCCTATTAGTAGATTTTCATTTACAGGCCCTGGGCACATGGGGTACCACTTTCATTGAGACTGACAAGTAAATTAAATATGCCAGTTGGGTATAAACCACTTCTACCATGTTTAAGGCAGAGAGTATAAGCACTTTAGCACTGGTTAGCAAAGTCCTAAAATCAACAAAAACAAGATCATCAAAAATAGGAGGGGTGAGGGCAAAAGGTTTTGGGGAATGCAACCCTAAGGCTAATTGATCGAAAACCTGCCTCCTGCCATGGCGTGGTGGGTCTTGTGGCCAAGCGCCTGCAAATCACAAAGCCTGATGTCCAGGAAAGAAGCCTGATGGGGTGGCAGGTTGTTTCGCTGTGTGGGCTCTCCTACTCATCAGGGATTCGCCCCCATGACTCTGAGATCTGGTGAAGCCCAAATATGTGCTTGACACTCCAGTGCTATCTATTTTCAGGGCTAGTTAATTCGTCAGTGAGTTGTACACTCCTTAGTGGATTCTGACTTCCGTGGCCACTGTCCCGCTGTCTATATAAACCAACATCTTTTCTGGGGTCTGATGAGTGTCACTATCAGACATCTTAACCAGGCATTTGGTTAATCGCATAGCTCAAGATCTGCCTACCAAAAGTGACCCAATAGGCAATTGGATTTGATGGGTGGTTCAATGCCAGCGAGCTAGGAATCTAGCCAGCGCGTGGCTCGAGGCAAGGCCTCCTGAGCGCTGGCCTCTGTGTGCATGAACACTCTAGTTGTGGGCTGTCAGGGGACTGGGCACTCTGGTCACTAGGTCAGCACAGACCATCTGGTCAGTATGTTGGCCCGGGCCAATTCGTCACCAGGTCAACCTAGGACATCTATTCGGGCTCCTGCAGAAATAAAAGTTCCAGTAATTCCCAGTGAGAGGTGGGCGAGGGTAGCCATGGCTTTTGCCACTGGATTCAAGCAAGCCTGGCTGATGACGGCTGGAATGCCAGAAACCGGTCCTAGGATGCTTGTTTCCGGTCCAGGGAAGACATGGCTTGGCAGTTCGTGCTGGACTGTTCCCATGAGGCACAGGGTCAGACTGATTTGCATATGGCCATGTCTGAACTGGGGTGGTGGAGTGAGCTAAAGAATGATGATGGATTAAACCCAGATCAGTTGACTGGGGGTGAGTGTTTGATTGGCTCAAGCGTTCCGTCCATCATCCCCTTTTGTATCGCTTTGTTCGCCTTAAGTTGGCGGGGTATGCCCAGACGTGGGTCCCTTGCTCACTTTGCCACTGGATTCAAGCAAGCCTGGCTGATGACGGCTGGAATGCCAGAAACCGGTCCTAGGATGCTTGTTTCCGGTCCAGGGAAGACATGGCTTGGCAGTTCGTGCTGGACTGTTCCCATGAGGCACAGGGTCAGACTGATTTGCATATGGCCATGTCTGAACTGGGGTGGTGGAGTGAGCTAAAGAATGATGATGGATTAAACCCAGATCAGTTGACTGGGGGTGAGTGTTTGATTGGCTCAAACGTTCCGTCCATCATCCCCTTTTGTATCGTTTTGCCTGGGTGGTCCAGGCCCCAAAGGCTGGGGTGCCAGCCAGCAGGCTGAGCCTCAAAGCCAGTCTGGGGCCCCACCTGAAAGTGTTTTCCAGGTTTCAAGATGTCTATCAGTTAGCTTGTCAGCTTCAAAATCATGTGTTTGCTGAAACGCCACTATTGGCGTTTTATCGTAAAGGTCGATCCAGCCAATGGACCAGTACAGGTCTGCAGACTCAATGAAACACAACACCAGCCAAGCCAGGCCTAATTTAAAAGTTGCATAGCTCTAATTCTCACACAGACTTCCCTGATACATTCATATTATTAAAGGGAAGGACTATTTCTCCGAGGAGAATTGCTGTGGCTACTGAAAGAAGGTTTTGAAACACTGACAAAATATGTATACCTGGAAATCAGTGCCAGTTGCAGCTTTCCAGGCTTACTTCTGGAAAAGTCATGTGGCTTCCTTTTTGTGTTGGAATCTGGTTTAGTGTACTTGGATATCATTATTAGTCCTGGCCCTTTTGACAGGTTTATCCCCAAACTTTATGCCTTTTGCCTCCTATTTTTCTGACCCTGTTTTTGTTGGCTATAGGATTCTGGGCACTTTACCACTGCTGATCAGTACTAAAGTGCATATGCTCTCAGTATAAATCATGATATGATTGGTTATCCATGATTGGCAATTATGATTTACTGTTTAAGTCCCCAGTAAAGTGCACGGTGTGCTAGGGCCTGCAAATCAAATGCTACTAGTGGGCTTGCAGCACTGGTTGTGCCACCCACATGAGTAGACCTGTAAAAGTGCCTCAGACCTACCACTGCAGTGTCTGTGCGTGCAGTTGTAAACAGCCATGTTGTCCTGGCAAGTGCACCCATTTGCCAGGTCCAAACCTTCCCTTTCCTTACATGTAAGGCACCCCTAAGGTAGGCCCAATATACCCCCATGGGCAGGGTGCAGTGTATGTGAAAGGTAGGACATGTACTGGTGTGTGTGATATGTCCTGATAGTGAAATACTGTGTGATTCGTTTTTCACTATTGAAAGGCTATCTGTCCCATAGGCTTATCATTGGGGTTGCATAGTAACATTTTTACATGTGTAACTTGCAATAGGGACAAGACAGAAAAATGGAGTTTAGGCTCTCTGAACTCAGAATTTATTAACACACTGTAGTAAAGACGCCACTCCAGTTTCTTGACCAGTGGTGTTTATTCTTAGTTGATGTCCTCAGCAGTTATAGCTGTGTGCCTCATGCTGTCAAAGCAATACTGAAACCTCACACAGAACATTACATGCCATGACATTCTAGGCTCCACCTGGACATTCTAGTCCAGGACTACATCACAACCATACATCATTAACACTACATATCTTTTCCCTTCTGAACAAACAAAAAGAAAAGAAAAGAACACAAAAATAATGAATAATCCTGACAGCTTTCAAAGTAGTATGACTGTGAACCCACCCCATAACATGAATAGAGCTCAAATAATATAAGTGATAGAACAGCAAATTTTCCCATCAAGGTTCTCTACCATGAATGTTCGGTAACCTTGCAGACATTTCCTACACTCCACACGGTCCCATTTTCCAAAACGACCACATTACGCAACAGCCTTTCTGTGGGCTGGAGAATTTACTATCTCCTTTTGCCACTATCCCACTTTTCTTTGTGACAACCCAATCACCCACCTCAATATGAGATTCCTTCACACCTTTCCTCATATTATAGTATTCTTCCGCACACTTCTGTTTTACCGTAACACCCACTTTTATAGCTTCGTGATCCACCCACACACGATCCTTGGCAACCAACCAACCCAGATTCTCCTTCCTTCCAGGTTCCCTTCCCTTCAGGGAAACAAAGGGAGAGACCCCAGTGACAGCGTGAGGAGTAGTCCTGTGGGCCCACATAATTTTCCTCAGTTCTTTCTTCCAGGACAACCCATTAGCCAATGACAACTGTATATTGTCCGCGATCAAACTATTAATTCTTTCCACCATTCCATTCCCTTGTGGCCTAAACAAGGACACCCTTTCATGGACAATGCCCCATTTCCCCATAAAACCTTTCATCACACATGACACGAATTGTACTCCGTTGTCAAAATCATTTTGGGCACACCTTCCTCCAAGAAGACCTCTTCTAGAAAGTCCATCACACTGTCGGAATTGATATTACTCATTGGTTTTATCACAAACCACTTAGTGTGATAATCAGCAAGCACCATAATAAACCTACACTCACTGCCTAATTTATTTATTGGACCAAGAAAATCCATGACTAATCTCTCACAAGGTCTCGCAGGTATTTCAACACATTTCAGCGGAGGTTGCCTCAACGTTTTCACTTTATCACTGTTGGCAAAAGCACAACAATGCCTCACCACATCCTCCACCATGTTATCCAATTTTGGCCACCAATATGTCTGTCTTATCCTTCTTTTGGTCATGCTTCTCCCAGGATGCCCCTCATGAGGCAACTGAACGATCCGATCACGAAGTACCACAGGAGGAATGATACGATTCCTTCTTATCACTCTGTTGCACAAAATGCTCAACTCATCTCTAACACTCCAATATTCCACCATCTGATCATCGTGACGCATTTCCTGTAGCCATCCTAGACTAATATTCTCCTTCACTTTTTCCAACACTAAATCGTCCTGCATGGCACTGTCCCACTCTTCTTTGTTTAACGCCATACCCTCTTGGATCTCACATTCGTCATTCACATCAACTTCTTCATCTTCTACTATTCTCTTGGTAGGCAAGCGGGATAGGCAATCCGCCACCACATTTCTCAACCCCTTCAAGTACTCCATTTCAAAGTTGAATTCCAGAACAGATAATATCCATCTAGAAATTCTAGGTGTAACACCACCTTCCAATCCCCTGCCACCTTAAAACAAGTGCACCAGCGGCTTATGGTCAGTCCTGACTTTAAAAGGCATACCCCACATGAAATGCTTGAAATGCTTAATGCCCCAACAACATGCTAAAGCCTCCCTCTCAATCACAGAGTATGACCTCTCCGCACCTTGCAACCTCCTGGAAGCAAACCCTACAATTTTGTCTTGATCCTTCTCCACTTGGGTCAACACTGCCCCTAAACCAACATTGCTAGCATCAGTTGTTAGATGTTACCTCAAAGTGACCAAGAGAAGGGGCTTGCAAAATTCTTTGCTTGACCAGTTGAAATGCCTTCTTACACGTGTTACTCCATTCGAACACTGCATTCTTCTTCATCAATACTCTTGAAGGTTCAACAACCTCAATCAAAAATTTTACGAACTTCGAACAATATTCTGCTAGTCCCAGAAATGATTTCAATTGATCCTTACTTTCTGGACATGGTGCATCACTTATCCCCTGGACAATACTTTTTTTCGGTTGTATCCCTTCGCTTGATATCTCATGTCCAAGATACGTGACATGTTTCTTCCTGAACTGACATTTTTCTCGCTTGACAGTCAACCCATACTCATCCAAGCGTTTCATCACTCGTTCAAGCAGCTCGGCATGATGCAACTCATCCCTTCCGGCTATCATTACATCATCTTGAAAATACCACACGTTTTCCAACCCGTCAAAGATCTGCTTCATCACCCTCTGAAATACTGCTGAAGCTGATGCCAGCCCAAACGGCATTTGTAAATTGCGGAATACACCTAACGTGGTAACAAATGACGTCAGGTGTCTGGCATCCTTATGTAACTTGACCTGGTGATATGCCGCCGACATATCAACCACGCTGAACACTTTTCCCCTAGTCATTGTTGACAGCATTTCTGAAATATTGGGAAGTGGTTGTCTATCGACCCAAATATTCCTATTGAGGTCCCTTAAGTCTATGCATAATCTGATCTTACCACCCTCCTTGGGAGCAACAACGATGGGGGCTAACCATTCCGATGATTCTATGGGCTCAATTATCCCTTGACTCAACAACTTATTTAGCTCTAACTGCAAAGGTTCCTTCATCAGAAGCGGTACATTCCTTACTTTATGTTCTACTGGGACTGCCCTACTCTTAAGAATAATCTTGTGGGAGAACCCTTTTAGTAATCCCAAATCATCTTTAAAAATGCGGGGAAACCTTTTCACCACCCATTCATCAAATGTGTTTACTCGACTCACACAGTCACTAAGGGGGTTGAGGTGTGCCCTGCCTTGCCTTGGTGACTCATCGCAGGGCTGAATAGACCTAATCTGCATTTAGAGTGATGGGAGGAGTTTCACTAGCACCTGAATAGGCTGCGTCTCCTTTTTCACAATGCTCTCTCCACCCCCTATGGTCATGCTGCACCAGGGAGGACAGGACTGGTTTGGACTGGGTTCGGAGACCCTTACAGCAAAGAGAACAATGACAAAATGGGGTATTTGTATTACACCTAAAACCCCAGGGCTTTAGATCACTTCAAGGAACAAGAGGACCCTGCCAAGAAATAGAGTGGAAGGACTGTGTGAGGAGCACTGCCTCTTCTGAGTGAGGGGTCGGTTGGCCTGCAGTTGCTGCTTCTGTCTGTGGTAGAGGAAAAGGACTGACTCTTTTTGCCCTGCTGTGGTATCCTGCTTGTGAAGAATCTCCAAGGGCTTGTGTGGGCTTGCCTCCCGTTGGAAGTCTCAGGGATACAAAATACTTCAGAAAAGACCCTTGCTACATCTAAATCCAGAGAGCTGAAGACCTGTGTGAGGAGCACTGCCCCTGCTGTGTGAGGGGTGGGTTGGCCTGCAGTTAGTGCTCCTACAGGGGGAAGGACTGAGCTGTTCTTCACCTTTTCTAAAGGTCCCAGTGGGTGGTGAGAGCTTTATTTGGCTGAAATCCAAGTTAGAGCGCTGTGTGCTGCAGAAAGCATGTGGGGAGCACTTGTTTCCTGGTATTCTGGGAGGCTCCTAGGATCACTGTGTAACGTGTGCCCAGTGCGGGAAAAACACTTCCTATGTTGCCCAGCGTGTGGTGAGCGCTTGGTGATGGCCCTGATTCAATGCCCATGAAGTGCCTGGTGAGCGCTCCTATTTTCTTCTACAAAATGTTCTTTGTTGCGGCCAAGGGCATGGCCGCTGGCAAGAGCCAACGCAGAGGAAGCCCCCATAGTTGCCGGGCAACCAATGCAGCTGCTCGGAGTCCCGGTTGCTAGGCAACCCCCAAGAGAACCGGAAGGTAACGTGGCCACCTGTGCCGCCAGCTGCCCGCGCCAAAAGGAAACTGCGGTGCAGTGCTCTCCCTGTGTGATGGGGAAGGAGCCCCGCCCACGTCGCAACAGCCGCACCGGGCCGGCATGTCAACATCTGGCTGACTTTTCACCTTGCGCCCCTCACCGCAGCCCATTGAAAGATCAGCACGCCTCAGGGCTGATGAAGACTGCAGTGGTTGGAGGGTGGCTGCACTGCACAGTTGCTGGCAGCTGCCAGTAGCTACTACACCGGCTGCGGGAGACCAAGGGAGGTCTCCCCACTTGGGTTTGCTGTGTAAAGCTCCTTCTACAAGCACTGTAGCACATGTACACTGGTGCCCTGTGCCCTGCAGGCAGCTGCTGGGTCACACCCCTTTGGGGGGCACTGGAGAAATTGCCTTAAGGGAGCAGGACGGGCAGCGATCCTCAACGGAGGTGCCGATCCTGCTCAGGCTGGGGTTAAGATTACTGAGCAACCCCTGAGAGAAGCACAGAAGTGCTGTGTCTCCTGAAGGTATCATAGACGGCTATGGTTGCACCAGGATGTTACTGGGTGCTCCACGAGGATGGCAAATTGTATACTATTCTACATAGGAAACCAGCAGAAAGGAATTCACTACTATTGCACAGTAGCCATGGTCTGAAAATTTAGCATTTGGTCAATTCCTTGGAATACAACAAAACTGTAGGAACAGAACATAACATCTTTTTTTAAATACTATCTTGTACTCTGTAGTACATTGATTTCACAAGGGTATCCCAGATGTTTGGTTATATGGGTTTGGACATGTGCATGAGATTGGCCTCAGAAGGAATTATTACAACCTTAGATGTATCATCTCACTAAAGAGAATACATGTAAATGGCTGGCATATATTGCAAAATCTCAAATCTGACTAACCATTGTTTGGTTCAAAAGAAATTGCTATGTGAGAGACCACGTAGTAAGAGTGTTCAAGAAGCCGAAATGTCTGCTATTAGTATGGACACTGGAACCACAAAAACCTGCTACTCCCTCCATGTTGAAGACAGATGTAAATGTGCATATGGTGCACAACACCTCATTGGCTGTCTTCATTTATGGTCTATTGTTACACCAATTGGTAAGGAACACAAATGGAAATGGTGGGGAATCATTTCTGTCTTTCGGGCCTCGAATATCAAATTGTAGCAAATGATGTGTTTTCTTGCACACTGAGTAGTAATTCTCGATGGCATTGCTCAGAGGAACTCAGTTGCATTAAATTGCGATTTGTGGTGAATTATGTTTTTTTTTTACTTTGAGTAGCAGTCCTCAATAACAGTGTATTGAAGGCAATGGTATTTTCAAACTGATGATTAATACCATATCATCAGTAATCATGCATTATACTATAGCCTTATAGCCCGCTGTAGCGAGCTCTACCGGCCATTATAGGCCTGAGCTGAAAGTGAGGGCCTTTAACAAGAGAGCAGACCTTTAATGGCCAGTAGAGCCTGATACAGAGAGCTCTAAGGCTATTAGAACATTCTGCCCCTAGAGGGCAGAATGTTCTAATTAGTAAAAATAAAGGCCTCACGGAGCCCAAGGGGGTTGAAATTCCCTCAGGCTTCGTGAGGCCTTTGTTAAACATTGGAATGTTGATGTTCTGGGCTTCTACCAGCCTTTAGAAGCCTGGAGCACACCACTGTTTTCAATGGAGTGCTCAACATTCTAATGTTCTAATAAGAGTTAGTGCCTGACACATTACAACTGGGCAACATTCGTATTGGTATGACATGAGAGTAGCATTTTAATTTTGTATGACATGACAGTTGCATCCTCCCCAGCTTTGTACCTGGGCAGCTAACCTTTTAGTATATGCTCTAATTGATGAGACCTCCACCTACTGGCCATTTTTTGTCAACTAGAAGCCCTCATTTAATGAGCTCGGATGATTTATATGCTTGAGATGTGGACATTCGTCCTCCTGCTTCTGACTCCAGAGCAATTGTACACCAGATCGGTAAATGCCTTTGCACCCATACATAACTACTATGTGGCATCTTTTTTGATGATTCCTTTTTTTGACAACTCTTCTTTTGTGGAGCACAAAAGTCGAGATTGCACAACAAATGGAATGGAAGCAGATCCACCCATCACATTATCTTGAATCTTGGTAAGTCACCTACCGCTGGCTTTTTGCAGTTTAGTGGCTTTCACACCTTTCTATGTACATTACAGCAAAAAGACACATTTTGGAACAATCAAGGTGATCCCTGACTTTATTATCCATTGACACTGGGTGACACTTTTCTAAAGCCCACCACTTGTCACTTTTTTCAATGTATCTCTTTGTAAATGGTTAGCCTAACATTGAGTTTGGTTTATTTTATATTAAGTGAGTTAATACAATGGATAACCAAAATATTTTTTAAACTAGGTAGGATCATTTTAACTGATTCAAAAAGTATCCTTTGTTGCAGGGTGTAGCATGAAGGGCCCCCTGTCGTTTTTGTCCTGATAAGACCCATAGATTAATTGTCACTAGGGTCGAGACATCAACTATTTTAACAAACTTCACTCAATCTACAGTTGTTAAAGAACTATTGTTAACTGTTTTTGATCCCACAAAAGATTGAACTTGGGCACTACTTGACAAACATTATTCACCCTATCATTCACTACACAGCACCATCAGCACTAGATTCTACAGAATAAATTGTGAAGCAATAAGATTATATGGTTGATTGTATAAATACAAACCAATGCTCTTGTTTTATGATAGTCTCCTGACTATTCCTTCTTCATTTACAATATACCTTCAATGCTTAATATAACCATAGTGAAATGAGAAATTGTGATTTCATTACTTCATCAGGTGTATTGGATATATCATACCATATACAAGAAGAATTGAAGTTTGTTATGTGAATGAATCCCCTACAAACAGTGTTCTCATTGTCTAGTATTTGAAAGGATATTGCACAATTAAATTAATCCCTAGAATCAGTAGCGGTCGGTGGTGGGAGTGCCGCCGGGCGCTGACGTGGGGCGGGGGTAGTAAACTACGGATTACGGCCGATTACAGGTAAGTACACATATAAATAAATAAAATGAATTTCGTTTCCGCGCTGCATCGCCAAATGCGATGCAGGCCAGCGCAACGAAATTCGTTTTATTTATTTATGTGTACTTACCTGTAATCGGCCGTAATCCGTAGTTTACTACCCCCACCCTGCCCCTCCCCACCCCACGTCAGCGCCCGGCGGCACTCCCACCACCGACCACTACTGCCTAGAATATTGAAAGTATTTCCACAACAGAAATGATTTCTGGTGCCACCTTATAAAGGTCTGAGGTCATGATTCACAAAGATTTTCCTATGAGTAGTTGTGTCTTACTTCTGTCTTAGAGATGAGTTACACCTCAATACTCAGGTCTGATTCATGAAGCATTTTTGTGAGTAGTTTTTGGGAGTAAGAACTATTAACTCACATATTAACAAAATGTCTTTGAAGATAGAAAGCATTCAGTACTAGGAGCCTTAAGGTTCCTATCACTGTCATGCCATGATTTTCAGACTATGGCACTGTTGTCTTTTCGATGTATTGGACCCAACCATGTGCAAACACTACTTTCTCCATAAGAACCCATCAGAATCATCCAACAAACTGCCTGATACTTTACTTTGAACACATGACAGAATTCTGTGCTGCTTCGAGTTCAGCAGACAAAGAGTATACCATAAAAAGAACTTACATATTATACCCACCTATGCTCGAAGGGCCGGAAAAAGGTTCCTCGCAAAAAGGAATGTCCTCATCGGTGACGACAACACAGTCACAGGGTGCAGAGTCGTTGCAAGTTGGAAAGAAGAAGCACACTGAGATGTTCCAGGCATATCCATTGTTGCATACACATGCCTTGTAGGTATCCGTAACATTACACTCTAAACAAATGAAATACTGTACTGTTAAGTTAATAAAATATTCCAGAGAAAAAAGTTGTCAAAATAGGCGCAGTATACCTCTATTATTTAGAATGTATGTTCTACTGAAAACCATCTCTAATGGCATATGTCTAAATTTTTGTAAAAAAGGTTTTTACATTTCATATGACTAATGTAACCAGCTAAAACTAGGACATGCGTGAAATTATGTGGGTCCTTAAACCCGATTAAAAATGTACATCAAAAGTAGTGAATTAGGACCTACTTGCCTATGTTTTAGTCCTCTTATTTATAATCCATAAAAGTGACAGAGAACAACAGCTGGTATTTGGCAGAAATGTTACATGTACTTCCTGCCTTAAAAAAATTCAAATAATAAATATGTTAAAAATTACCAATACACTGTATTACACCATATTTTACAAATATAGTATACTACAGTGCATTTTCAATTTTTACATATTTAATTCTTTACAAAAAAATCTATTGAGTACCACGGTAATACCTATAAATGACCTGGCTACCCCAAAATAAAAAGTGCAGTTCTCCGTAAAGTGCTTGAAAAATATGTGCAAAAATATAAATCGTTTCCCTACCTATTACTACTAAAGTTATAGTTATAACCTAAATGTATAAATTATGCACCACCTTCAATATAATTTGTCACACACCTCCGTACAAAGTCTTGTCACCTCACTGACCATATTACATTACTACATTAACTATAACTCACCACTTTGCCATGCAGTGTGTTCACTGACATAGTGTAATTTCAGATGTCATAAGTATTGTTATCAATGCTATAATTTCACATGCTATATCAATCAATCAATCAATCAATCACAGAATTTGTAAAGCGCACTACTTACCCGCAAGGGTCTCAAGGCGCTGGGGAAAAAAAGGGGGGGGGGTGCTGCTACTGGTCGAACAACCAGGTCTTGAGTAGCCTCCTGAAGGTCAGCAGGTCTTGGGTCTGTCGTAGGCTTAGTGGAAGGGTGTTCCAGGTCTTGGCGGCGAGGTGGGAGAAGGATCTGCCGCCAGTGGTGGTTCTTCGAATGCGAGGGACGGTGGCGAGGGAGAGGTCGGCGGAGCGGAGTTGGCGGTTGGGGACGTAGAAGAGGAGTCGTCTGTTGAGGTAGGCTGGGCCAGTCTTGTGGAGTGCCTTGTGTGCGTGGATGAGGAGTTTGAAGGAGATTCTCCTGTCGACGGGGAGCCAGTGCAGGTTCCTCAGGTGGGGGGTGATGTGGCTGTGGCGTGGTACATCGAGGATCAGGCGTGCGGAGGCGTTTTGTATGCGTTGCAGTCGCTTGATGAGCTTGGCCGGGGCTCCCGCGTAGAGGGCGTTCCCATAGTCAAGTCTGCTGCTGACGAGGGCCTGGGTGACTGTTCTTCTTGTGTCTGTCGGGATCCACCTGTAGATCTTGCGAAGCATGCGGAGGGTGTTGAAGCAGGGGGATGAGACTGCGTTGACTTGCTTGGCCATGGAGAGCGTTGAGTCGAGGATGACTCCCAGGTTGCGTGCGTGGTCGGTGGGTGTCGGGGCTGCTCCCAGCGTCGTTGGCCACTAGGAGTCGTCCCAGGCTGAGGGGTTGGAGCCGAGGATGAGGACCTCTGTCTTCTCCGTGTTCAGTTTTAGTCGGCTGATCTTCATCCAATCGGCGACGGCCTTCATTCCTTCATGGAGGTTGGATTTGGCGGCGAGGGGGTCCTTGGTGAGGGAGAGGATCAGTTGAGTGTCGTCGGCGTAGGAGATTATGTTGAGGTCGTGCTGTCTGGCGATGCGTGCGAGCGGGGCCATGTAGATGTTGAACAGTGTTGGGCTGAGGGACGATCCCTGGGGTACGCCGCAGATGATCTCGGAGGCTTCGGATCGGAATGGTGGGAGGCGGACTCTCTGGGTTCTGCCGGCGAGGAAGGAGGTGGCCCATTCCAGGGCCTTGTCTCGGATCCCTGCGTCGTGGAGGCGTGCGCGTAGAGTGCGGTGGCAGACAGTGTCGAAGGCGGCGGAGAGGTCCAGCAGGATGAGGGCTGTGGTCTCACCGTTGTCCAGCAGGATCCTGATGTCGTCGGTGGCGGCGATGAGGGCAGTCTCAGTGCTGTGGTTGCTGCGGAACCCCGATTGGGATGGGTCCAGGATGCTGTTTTCTTCGAGGTATCGGGTTAGGTGTTTGTTGACGATCTTCTCGATGACCTTGGCTGGGAACGGAAGCAGGGAGATGGGCCGGAAGTTCTTGAGGTCTCTCGGGTCCGCCTTGGGTTTTTGAGTAGGGCGTTGATCTCTGCGTATTTCCAGCTCTCTGGGAAGGTCGCGGTCTCGAAGGAGAGATTGATGATGTTGCACAGGTGGGGTGCGATGGAGCTGCTGGCTTTGTTGAAGATGTGGTGCGGGAAAGGGTCTGACGGGGAGCCGGAGTGTATTGTGCTCATGGTCTTGATGGTGTCCTCGATGTTCACGCTGGCCCAGGCTGGCAGGGGGTCGTGGTCGATGGTGTGCAGCGGGTCTGGTGCATCGATCTTAGTTGGGGCTGTCTGGGTGTTGAAGCTGTCGTGGATGTCGGCGATCTTGCGGTGGAAGAAGGTGGCGAGGGAATCGCACAGGGGTTGCGACGGCGGGATGTCGTTGGTGTTGGAGCTGGGGTTGGAGAGTTCCTTCACGATGTTGAAAAGCTCCTTGCTGTTGTGTGCGTTGTTGTTGAGGCGGTCTTTGAAGGAGATTCTCTTGGCGGACTTGATGAGGTGGTGGTGGTTACGGATGGCGTCTTTGTGGGCTGCGTGGCTGTCCGGTGTCTTATCACTGTGCCATTTTTCTCTAGTTTCCGGCAGGTACGCTTGGAAGCTAGGAGTTCCGAGGTGAACCAGCTGGCTCTTTTGGTGGTGTCACTGTAGGTGAGTTTTTTCAGCGGGGCGAGGGTGTTGGCACAGTCGTCCATCCATCGTCTGAGGTTGCAGGCAGCGTCGTCGGTGTTGGATGGGTCGGAGGGAGGGCTGAGAGCGAGGGTTGCCCGTAGTTGGTCTTCGGTGACTTTGCTCCAGCAGCGGCGTGGGATCTGTTGGGTGCGGTGGTGTGTGGTGGGTTTCTGGAAGGTGAAATGGATGCAGCGGTGGTCGGTCCAGAGGAGTTCCGTGGTGTGGCTGAAGGAGACGTGGGAGCTTGAGGAGAAGATGGGGTCAAGCGTGTGGCTGGCGGAATGGGTCGGTGTTGTGACGAGCTGGCTCAGACCGAGTGTAGGAGAGTAGGATCTGCTTCACAGGGGTACCCCCACTTTTTGCTGATACTTCACTGGTTTTCGACATTAGTCTGGCTGGGGCCCTGCTATTCAGAACCCCAGCCTAGCTGTTTCCTCTTTAAAAGGGTCTCCATGTGCCTTAGGCACATCTCTGATTGGGATCTGGAGTGCCCTTGTAAGTCCCTAGTATATGGTATACTATGTACCAAGGGCATAGGTACCTCAGAGGCCTGCCAGGGGCTGCAGCATATATTATGCCACCCCTGGTAGGCCATCCAAACTGACACCACAGGTCTGCTACAGCAGCCTGGGTAAGGTGGTGCATGCACCCCTTGCTGTGGTATAGGTTACCTATATCACTAAATGCATACACACATATAAACCTATAAGTCACTCCTAAGGCAGGCCTTATCAATCCTAAAGGCAGAGTGCATGGTTCCTATGTGAGAGGGTGCCCCTGCATGAGCAGGGCCCTCTGCAGCGTTCGGAGACCATCTCTGATGCTGTTTGTAGTGCAGCCTGACCATATACTCTTAAACGCATTATATCCTCGCGGTAAAATGCTAACTATGGAATGGCTGCACCGAAACATGTCGTGTTTGGTGTCAAACATCTTGGAATACTACCCCCCGCCAATTCTGGCGGCGGGGGTAGCATTCCACCCTTCTAGAGGGAAAGGCATGTTAACTCTGACGAGTCCGGTAACTTCTTTCCAGAGCCCTGGCATCACAAAATGGATGCTGCTGCCACAGACACGAGTCTGGCCTCCTGCTGCTGGACGAAACTCCGGCAGGGGAGGCCTGGACAATAGGTTTCCTGTCCCAGGGAGGTGTGACCACCTCCCCAGACAGGACAATGTGTATTGGGGCTGGGCGGGAGCACTTTCGGGTGCTTTGAAGTCCTGCACTGGGGGCACATTTGGTGTCCCTGTGCATACCCCAGTTCAAACCGGATCAGGGGCTTGCAGCCCCTGCTTTGGCGCGAACTGGACAAAGGAAAGGGGTGTAGCCACCCTCTGCCCTGACCCACCCATAGGTGGGGCCACAGAGTAGTCCATCCCCTATTTTTAGAATAAAGGTAGGAACCCAGTCCTTAGGACTTTAGATTATACCTGGACGAAACTCTGACACAGAATCCTGGACCTTCGACGCTCTACTCACGATTAGAGGACTGAAGAATCTCCCTTGGGGTCAAGGAGTGACTCCCCTGCTTGGCAGGCACCAAAGAAGCATCTGTCCGGTTCGCATCACTGAAGCTCCCTGTCGGACGCCGAAGTCATCGCATCACCAGAGGTGGATTCTCAGACTTCCCGAGGCTACCCTGAGTCCCCAGCAAAGCTGAGGCCCGTGGCTATCGTGGGTAACGTGAGACCGTGACCCCTGGACACCGAGCACACTTGCAAGTGCACCATCTTCTGGGTCTCCCAAGAAGTCGTGCTTTGGGCTCCGAGTAGCCCTAACCTCCAGCACCACCTGCACCGAAGATCACTGGCCCCCACTCCACGAGTGTCCTGTAAGCCAGCTCCACGTGCGGCGTCATGAGGCTCCTTCGCGGTCGCTAGCCCGTTGGCTAGTAGCCCTTACCGAAGGCCAATCTTTTCTTTACTTGGCAGTCTGGTTGCTCCAGGCCTGCCCTCACTTACCCTTGCTGGGTGAGTTCCCCAGACCTTGCTGGTCTGCACCATCGACGATCTTCAGCTACATCGAGACTTGCCGTTGCCAAGGCTTGTTGGGTCCAATCTGGTCGCCGACACCGCAGCACTCGACAGACCTCGTGTACCAGCCCGAATCCTGCTCCTGGTCGCCGACAACGCCTCCTGGACCTCGTGGCTGCAGAAACGAGACGACCGTCAACGCACCTGAAGCACTCGACATCGGTGGGCATCTGTCCATCGCCTCCCTGGTCACTGGCTAGTGACCAAGACTCTGTCCCCTCTGCTTTCAGGTTCTTCAGAACTCCGATCCACCCTTGGATCCACCCGGACACTTTTCTCCTGGTCGCCAGCAGCACTTTGCAGCAGATCGCCATAAGAAACGACGACGAAACCCGACCCCGAAAGGCACCTATGCACCCGGCTTCCTGGGTGAGGTAACACGAGTACTCCGGTGCTCCCGTGGGTAGAGACTCTTCAAAGTCCTAGATCTCAAAGGGTTTTGTCCTAGTCCTTTTAAAGTGTCCCTTTCCTCTATTTTCCCGATCCCGACTTTCTCCATAGAAGTTAACGGCGTATCGCGGTTGTGTATTTACACTGCACGCGTCTCCCGTGGGTCCCCTGTGTCACTACCTTGGGTGGTTCCTTGTGGTCCAAGCACTTCTAGAGGCTCTAGGCCTAGTGTCTAGTTCAGTCGTGGTTCGCATACCACTTTATTGGTATATGGTTTGGTACGCCCCTAGGGCCCAAACGTGTATTTGTGCTATTACTGTGATTTAAGATCTTATAACCTATGTACTTCGAACTCTAGCCTCATAAAGAGACTAGAGGGGTGTGTTTAGTAATAAATACATATATTTTGAATATATACCTGGTGTGGTGCTCTTTCATTTGGTCACTCAAGAGATTATAGACTGGTAAAACAAGCTGCTTTACATTCCTTCAAGACTTAGCCTGAAGGCTGCTCTCCACAGCTACCACTAGGATAGCTTTCAATAAGGTTGTCTTTAACCTACCTACCATAAGAGTCGATTTGGACTGGTGCAAGGTGCCCACTATAATTAGTGGACAGCATATGCCAGGCCAACTTCTCACACCGAGGTTGGCGAGGTTGTCGATCAGGGTGGTGGAGTTGCTGTTGTTGTTGTTCTCCAGGTGAAAGTTCAGGTCTCCGAGGAGGATGTAGTCGGTAGAGGTCAGGGCGTGCGTGCTGATGAAGTCGGCGATGGAGTCGCTGAACTGGGGTCGGGGCCCAGGGGTCTGTAGACAAGGGTGCCTCTAAGGGTGGTGTTGGGGTCCGTGTGGATCTGGAAGTGCATGTGTTCGGCGGTGCTGAGAGTGTTGTCGGTGCTGGTCGAGACCCTGATGGTGTTCTTGTGGACGATGGCGATTCCTCCTCCTACTGCGTTGACGCGGTCTCTGCGGGTGATCTTATAGCCGTCTGGGATGGCTATGGCGATGTCGGGGGCGGAGGAGTCGTTCATCCAGGTCTCTGTCAGGAAGGCGACGTCTGGTGATGATGTGTCGAGCAGGTCCCAGAGCTCGACGGCGTGTTTGCGTGCGGAGCGGGTGTTCAGTAGGATGCATCGGAGGTGGTTGAGGTCCTTCTTGGCGGGCGCCTCAGTGGCTCTGAGGCTGGTGTAGCTGCAGTTCCGGCAGGTGAAGGGACCATGGGTGCATTTCGGTGCGGCCTTGAAGCAGTTGTGCGTCCGTCCGGGGTTGAGAGCGTGGAGTGTGGTGGCATCGTATCGGCGTCAGTCCTCGAGGCTGGTGCGGGGGCGCACGGCCCAGGGGGTCTGGCGCTGGGCGCAGTCCAGGCACGGACGGGCGCAGACGGGCTTGCCTTAGGCGCGCCTTTGGCGCGCCAGCGGCGCGGCCGCGCAGCGGACGCCATATATGGGGAGGTGGGAGGGAGGAGCAGCTGGGAGGCAGGGGCAGCGAATGGGCAGTCAGGGGGGCGGGGCCGCAGGGGACGCAGCGGCGGGAGTGGAGAGAGGCAGCGAGGGGTACAGAAGGCAAAAAGGACACAGGGAAATGGGGGCAGCGAGGGAAACAGAAAGAAAAATGGACACAATGCAATGGGGGCAGGGAGGGAAACAGAAAGAAAAATGGACACGATGCAATGGGGGCAGCGAGGGAAACAGAAAGAAAATGGACACAGGGAGAATGGGGGCAGCGAGGAAACAGAAGGCAAAATGGGCACAATGCAATGGGGGCAGCGAGGAAACAGAAAGAAAAATGGACACAATGCAATGGGGGCAGCGAGGGAAACAGAAAGAAAAATGGACACAATGCAATGGGGGCAGCGAGGGAAACAGAAAGAAAATGGACACAATGCAATGGGGGCAGCGAGGGAAACAGAAAGAAAAATGGACACAATGCAATGGGGGCAGCAAGGGAAACAGAAAGAAAAATGGACACAATGCAATGGGGGCTGCGAGGAAACAGAAAGAAAATGGACACAATGCAATGGGGGCAGCGAGGGAAACAGAAAGAAAATGGACACAATGCAATGGGGGCAGCGAGGGAAACAGAAAGAAAAATGGACACAATGCAATGGGGGCAGCGAGGAAACAGAAAGAAAAATGGACACAATGCAATGGGGGCAGCGAGGGAAACAGAAAGAAAAATGGACACAATGCAATGGGGGCAGCGAGGGAAACAGAAAGAAAATGGACACAATGCAATGGGGGCAGCGAGGGAAACAGAAAGAAAATGGACACAATGCAATGGGGGCAGCGAGGGAAACAGAAAGAAAAATGGACACAATGCAATGGGGGCAGCGAGGAAACAGAAAGAAAATGGACACAGGGAGAATGGGGGCAGCGAGGAAACAGAAGGCAAAATGGGCACAATGCAATGGGGGCAGCGAGGGAAACAGAAGAAAAATGGACACAGGGAGAATGGGGGCAGCGAGGGGAAACAGACGGAAAACGGGCACCGAGGCCACAAGCAGAGGGGCGAGCTTACCAGCAGCAGCAGCGGGCAGGACACCACAGGCGGAGCTGTGTGGCGGGGGAGCGACCTACCTGGTAAGGTCAAGGGTCGCTATAAGTAATCTAATATGCAAAGGTTTAATGAATGCATGGAGAAGGGCTGATTTATAGTTAACTTAGTGTGGGGTGTGAGCTGACAAGACTGTATATGGAGGACGCAACTTATATCAAATTGAAGGAGGTGTGTAAAACATACATTTAAGTTACAGATATAACTTTAGAATTTCTAATGTTTGCATAGTTTAAGTTGAATTTGTATACAGAGAATAAATAAAGTTTTCCTAACTATAACTTACCCATAACCTTTGAATTTTCCATTGAATATATACGTATGTATAGTTAGATATATTCAGCTGTCTATTTGTTCTCTCATTGTCAGTATTGCTGTATGAATATAGATAGAGACAGACAGATAGGCCAATTGCAGTCTTGTATAAGCAAGCCAACAACTAGATTAAAATATATATGTGTGTGTGAATATAACATGCGCCCACTGTGTACAGTTTTGTCATCAATTATGTAATTTCAGATGTTGCAGTCCTCTTTATCAATAATGTCATAGAAAATGTCATGAGAGATGTAATATAGGAGGTAATTGCCAGTGCATGGCGGGGCGCAAGTTATAGTTACTTTAGGGCATGAGTTATAGTTACTTGAGATATATAACTGGTCAATTTCAGTGGTTTTGTTAATTTAAAATGGTATGTTTTAACAAACATTTTCATCTAACTATAATGACACTTTATCTTTTGTTTTTTTCAGTGGATTTCTCTATTTTTAAGGTAAAGTAAGATGTCTATTGTGGTACACGGAGGGGGGTTGGGTGCGTGGCCTGCACCCAACCCCCCCGTTTGCATCCATCCCCCTACCACTCACAGCTTTTGGCCGTATGCGAGGGCCCACCCCTGCTGCACATGGCCTTCGGTCATGTGTGGCATGGGTGTGAGCCTATGGCCTGGCCTTTTGCCAGGCCCAGCATTCACCTCCCTCATTGGCGCTCAACCCCCTGCCTGCTGTGTAAGGCTTATATCATGTAACACAATAAAGGGTAGAATTTTAAGTAAGGCAGACCTATTGACATAGTGAAAGGGTCAGCAGGCTTATTGGCTTTATCAAGGGGTTAGCAAAACAACATATATAAAAAAGATATTAATGGCTTTGTCGAAATGTCACCAATAACTATAATCAAATGTCTATTTCATAAATTGGCACATTGCAATGTTTAGTATTAGTGATTATATTTTCAATAAAGCATTGTTCAAAATATAACATATCTTTGAGTCTTTTTAAAATATTTTTTTGACCCCAAAGTGCAGCTATAGAACCAACCACAAGTGGCCCCTGCACTCCAGCTAAAGAGCATACAGCTCCAGCTTGGAGTGCTTTAAAAAAATTGGTAAGCTCTCCTGGGGTCATGGATTCAATGACTCAGGAGACAAACTGTGCTTTTGCTTAATAATAATAATTAAAAAAAAAAAAAAAATCATTTATAGAGCACCTGGTTACATCGACCAAAGTGCCACCACGCTAAGATTTCAGACTCAGGCAGCACCTATGAGGCAAGTTCCAGAAATTGCTTTAAACCAGTCTGAATAGCCAGGTTTTAAGTTTCTTTCGAAAGGTCAATTCAGAGCTTTCTTGTCGAAGTGCCACAGGCTGGGCATTCCACTGTTTGGAGGCCAGCCAGCAAAAAGAGCAACCTCTCATGCAAGCTCTTTTCACAGTAGGGGTGGTGGCTAAAAAGGCTCCTGCAGACCTAAGACTTCTGCTGGGTAGATAGGGTTTGACTAGAGAGTGCAGATACCGAGGCCCTTTTCTGTTCAAAATCCTGTGACAATAGCACATAGATCTAAAGGACACTCTCTTGCCCAATGGCAGCCAGTGCAATTTAGGGAGGGTTGGACCCATGGGTGAATGCCTCTGAAGGTTAAGCAGCAGATGCGCTGCTGTATTCTGCACCCTCTGTAGGCTCTGTAGTCTGCATTGTGAGACTCCCAGATACAGCATGTTGCAGTAGTCCAGTCGGGACATTGCCAAAGCTTGGACTACTGACTTTATGGCAGCTTCTGGTAGAAATGTCAAGATCTTTTTCAGGACTTTCAGAATCCCGAAGCATTTTCCCGCTAGACTGGTGATCTGACTGTCGAACGAGAGATTTGCTTCAAACTAGATGCAGAGGTTCTTAACTTTCGCCTTGGAATCAGGTAGTGACCCAAGTGCATCTGGCCACCAAGCAGCGGACCAGATTGATGGTTGCTTCCATAGAATGAGAACCTCTGTTTTTCTGGTATTTAGTTTAAGGCAGCTGTGGTTCATCCACTCAGCCAGTTGTGACAGAAAGGATCTAAACAGAGCTGCAGTGCCTCTTTGAACCTGGGACAGGGTAATAATGAGCTGCGTATTATTGGCGTATGACACAATGTTAAAGCTGTGGCGCTCAACAATATCAGCTAGGGGACGTATGTAAAGGTTGAATAGAGTAGGGTTCTGTGTTGAGCCTTGTGTCACCTCTGTCACAGCGGAAAAACCTCAGAATGAAAAGGTTTTTGAGATACCTGGAAAGTGCGGTTCTGTAGGAAAGAGGCTAGCCACCGCAAGACCTTGGCTCCAATACTGTAACTCCACAGCTGTTCGAACAGAAGGCTGTGCAACACTGTATCAAAAGCTGCACTGAGAGCCAGCATTATCAGTGTCGCAGTGTTCCCCCCAACCACAACCTGCCTGAGGGAGTCAGAGGCTAACAGCAACGCAGATTTTGTGCTGAACTGCGGTCAGAACCCCAACTGGGTCTCATGGAGCAGTTCACTGGCCTCAATGAAGCTTGACTGCTGTTTATTTATATGCTTCTCAGCCACTTTAGAAAAGAAGAGCATCAGAAAGATGGGCCTGAAGTTTTCCGGCTTCATAGGGTGCAGTAGGGGCTTTTTAAGGTGTGGAACTATAATAGCGTGTTTCCAGCTCATGGGAACCTGACCTAGGTCTAAGAAGTTATTAAGAAGTTCACAAAGCACGGGTAATATTTCCTTCAACCCTCGCTCCAAAATATCGGGCGAGGCAGAATCGGATGGTGATCCTGATTTACCCTCTGTCAACAGAGGAAGAATATTCACTGTGGTTAGAGGGTTATAGGGTTGAAGCTGGAAAGTCCAGCCCCATCAATGGCTGGTTCAAACCAGGCTTCAAGACACGGGGCATCTCCGACTGCCCCTGGAAAAGTAGTATAAAAAGCAGACACTTTGTCAGAGAAAAATTGAGCGATCGAATTACAGCTGACTGCTGAGGGAATATTAGACACCGACACTCGGTCCAAAGAGGATAGTGATTTTACAACAGAGAGCAGGTTATGGGAGGAGTTTTGAGCCAGCTCGATTTTTTCCATGTAGCAATTATGGCGTGTAGCCCTGATCTGTTTGTGCTATTCCTTCAGGGCTCCAAAATAATTGTGTTGCTCATTAGAGTTAAGGTTTCTGTGCCAAACGACTTTCCAGGTCTTTTTTGCACAAAAGTAACTTCTCATTAAAAACCATTCCACTGAGGGTTTGGTGCGTCTTACCATGTGGTTAATGATGGGTGCAATTTGATCAAGTTCCCCTGTTATCCATCCTCCAATCGCCCATTTGCTGCATCTACACAGTCACTCAAGATGGGATGGTTCTTAGCCAACACCTCTGTAAAACCCACAGGCGTACCCATGGCCCATTTCCTGATTTAGATGTTTGTATTGGTGTAGTTAGAGACACCTGGAAGAATATGGTACTATGATCAGACCCAATAAGAGAAATAGGTTATCTATCACCAAACTGGACAAGTTAGAGAAAATGGGATCCAGCGTTTGTCCCAATCTGTGAGTAGGGGCATGTACAAGCTGATTAAACTGAAGAGCTTCCAGATCTGTGACCAGAGCAGTCACTGCCCAGCACGTTTCACCCTCAAATTGGAGATTAGGGTCCCCTATGACTATAAAATTGGCAAATCGTAAGGAAAGCGAAGGCAAAATATCTGCCAAGCCGAGTGTGTAATTGGACGCTGTACCCGGGGGATTGATCAAAATCCCTGCTACAGTTAAATTAGCCAATGCTGGGGGGCTGCTGTGCTCTTATTAGCCCTCCAGAACATTAACAAAATGATTGGTAGTGCCCCTGCCCCTTCTAGGGGCATCACCAAATTGTAAAAATATTATTAAAAAGTCCTCAGGGGCATTATAGAGCACTCCTTGCATGGAGCAGTGAATATTAAATGAGCGGCTCCTGCACCCCCAGGGCCTAGAGGGCCCTGGAGGGGGGAAGGGGATCCCTATGCAGCCCCCCATATGTTTTTATTTTAAATTCAGGACAGGGGACTGAGTCCCTAAGTCCTAAAATGGCTGCCATCACACATTTGTTGATGTGGTGGCAGCCAACCAGATTTTATCTAGAGATCGGTTGGCTCCATAGATTCTCCACGGCGTGGAATATCTATAAATGTCTGGAGCAAGTTCTAGCTTTTTGCCAAATTTGGTGAAATTCCTTACAGCAGTTTTTGAGGTACCGCTCTTCAATTTTCCTATGGACAATGAATGGGGAAAATGTGTTTTTAGGAACCCCTCCACTCCTTTTCTTGGTCCCTAGTTGACGGATCACCCAAAACTTTCCATAAAGGAGCTGAGGTGGAAGAGAATTTGTTTTGAAAAGCTTTGTTGAACAATGCCAAAATTACAAGCAAAACAAAAAAAGATTTTCCTATGGAAACTTGGTTCTATGTATAACTGCCTATATATATATTCACTGAAAAAACCATAGGTTTTAGGGACAGTTATAGTTAGTTGGACATTGCACTCGTACAAAACCCGTGAAATTCCCCTGTTATAGTTAGTTCAGCTAACTATAACTCGCGCTCCGCAATGCACTGCTGATGACGTCACATATTACATCACTCATGACATGGTCAGTGACATCACTGATGACATCACTGATGACATCTCAAATGACATCACTGATGACATCACTGATGACATCATCCAGTGACTGTGTGTTTCTGTAAAGTTTAAATATGTTTAATATATATAGGGAAAGGCGTATTGAAGAATGAGTGGGTGTATAAATGTCTGAATGGATGATTTAGTACGTGAGTGACTGACTCTACAAGTGAGTGATTAAACGTATCTTACTGAATGCATGGGTTAGTGACTAAACTGTGTGAATGTCTGTATCCGTCTGTTTGTTGGTGTGTAAGTGGATGCATGGATTTGCGAATAGCTACATGAGTGTCTATATGGGTTATTGATTGGTTCTCTGAGTATCTGTATGGCTGCCTGAGTGTTTGTGTGGGTGGGGTGTGTGTGACTCTATACATAGATGTGTGAGTGGGTGATTCACTGGGTGCATGATTTCAAGAGTGCATCTGTGATGGACTGCTTGGGTGGGTGAGTGTGTGTATGGGTGTGTTAGTGAGTGAATGTATATCTCAGTGGTACATGTGCGAGTAACTACATATGTAAAAAGCAGTATATATGTGTGTTAGAGTATTTAAATGGCTATAAGTGAGAGTGTGTTATTGTGAGAGTGGCTGTATGGATGCGTGTGTGCTTGTATCAGTTATTGTATAAGAGCGTAAGAATGTGCTAGTATTTGTATGAGTAAGTGAGCTGGTGTGTGTATAACTGTATAGGTGAGTAAATGGGTGTGTGATTAATTTTTTGCATGACTGACTAGGTGTGTGAGTACCTCTATGGATGAGTGGCGGTGTGTGAGTATTTATATAGGTGTATGAGTGCATATGATAGTCCTGTACTGAGTGACTGTAAGTATGAGTGACTGTACAGGTGAGTGAGTGGATGTGTGTGTAGACCTAAGAATCAGTGAGTGGGTATGTAGTTTTTGGTGTTGGAGTGTCTATGGTTTTGAGAATGGCAGTCTGTAATTTAGAGTGGGTGTATCAAAAGTTATATTAGGGTGTGAGAAGATGCATGAAATTATCACATGGATGATGTCATCAGTGATGTCATTTGAGATGTCATCAGTGATGTCACTGACCATGTCATGAGTGATGTAATATGTGACGTCATCAGCAGTGCATTGCAGGGCGCGAGTTATAGTTAGCTGAACTAACTATAACAGGGGAATTTCATGGGTTTTGTACGAGTGCAATGTCCAACTAACTATAACTGTCCCTAAAACCTATGGTTTTTTCAGTGAATTTCAAAGGTTTTTTAAATGCTAATTTCTAACTATAACTTGTCTGAAACCTATGGTTTTTTCAGTGAATTTCAAAGGTTTTTTAAATGCTAATTTCTAACTATAACGTGCCTGAAACCTATGGTTTTTTCAGTGAATTTCAAAGGTTTTTTAAATGCTAATTTCTAACTATAACGTGCCTGAAACCTATGGTTTTTCAGTGAATTTCAAAGGTTTTTTAAATGCTAATTTCTAACTATAACGTGCCTGAAACCTATGATTTTTTAAGTGAATTTCAAAGGTTTTTTAAATGCTAGTTTCTAACTATGCCAACAGAGGTAGGACATGTGAAGAAAGAAGAAAAAACGCACAGAAAGAAGCAAAAGATGTGCAGAAAGAACCAACAGAGGAGCAGAAAGAGGCCTTGTTGCAAAATCATCCTGTGCCCACACCTTTTTCAGACGGGTACTGGTGGTAACTGACTCTGACTAACCAGAGCCAGTGCACGTTTGCACAGTGGTGAAGGGAGGGGGGGGCCTGAGGTGACATGTGTGCAAACGCGCCCCGTGGCGCGTTTTAAGTTGCGGGATTAAGTCCCCTTGAATCTTGAGGGTCCCTGGGGCCCAACTAGCCCCCCAGGTACCTACAGTTAGGACCACAGAGCTGAGTTGCAGAGAGGCGTTCCGAGGCCACGCACCTTTTTCACCTCTCTGCAACGCAACTCTGTTGTGCTTACTGAAGGTACCTGGTGGGCTAGTTGGCCCCCAGGATTCAAAGGGAATTAACTCCCCAACTTAAAACGCACCACAGGGCGTGTTTGCGCACATGTCACCTGAGGCCCCGCCCCCTCCTTTCACCACTGTGCAAACGCGCCCCGTGGCGCGCTTTTAAGTTGGGGGATTAGGTCACCTTGAATCCTGAGAGTCCCTGGGGCCCAACTAGCCCACCAGGTACTTCCAGTAAGCACCACAGGCCTGCGTTGCAACGCCTGTAACAAATTGTGCAGTTGTGTTTAGGTAGTGAAGAGGGTCGTGCTGGGGGTAGTGTTTTAGGGTTTAGGGTAGTGCAGTGGTGTTTGTGTAGTGTAGGGGGTCATGCTGGGGGTAGATTTAGGGTTTAGGGTAGTGCAGTGGTGTTTGGGTAGTGTAGGGAGTCGTGCTGGGGGAGTGTTTTAGGGTTTAGGGTAGTACAGTGGTGTTTGGGTAGTGTAGGGGGTCGTGCTGGGGTTAGTGTTTTAGGGTTTTAGGGTTTAGGGTAGTGCAGTGGTGTTTGGGTAGTGTAGGGGATACTGCTGTGGGTAGTGTTTTAGGGTTTAGGGTAGTGCAATGGTGTTTGGGTAGTGTAGGGGTACTGCTGGGGGTAGTGTTTTAGGGTTTAGGGTAGTGCAGGGGTGTTTGGGTAGCGTAGGGGGTACTGCTGGGGGTAGTGTTTTATGGATTAGGGTAGTGCAGTGGTGTTTGGGTAGTGTAGGGGTTCGTGCTGGGGGTAGTTTTTAGGGTTTAGGGTAGTGCAGTGGTGTTTGTGTAGTGTAGGAGGTCGTGTTTTAGGGTTTAGGGTAGTGCAGTGGTCTTTGGGTAGTGTAGGGGGTTGTGCGGGGGTAGTGTTTTAGGGATTAGGGTAGTGCATTGGTATTTGGGTAGTGTAGGGGGTCATGCAGGGGTAGTGTTTTAGGGTTTAGGGCAGTGCAGTGGTGTTTAGGTAGTGTAGGGGGTCGTGCTGGGGGAGTGTTTTAGGGTTTAGGGCAGTGCAGTGGTGTTCGGGTAGTGTAGGGGGTCGTGCTGGGGGAGTGTTTTAGGGTTTAGGGCAGTGCAGTCGTGTTCGGGTAGTGTAGGGGGTCGTGCTGGGGGAGTATTTTAGGGTTTAGGGTAGTGGAGTGGTGTTCGGGTAGTGTAGGGGGTCATGCTGGGGGTAGTGTTCTAGGGTTTAGCTCAGTGCAGTGGTGTTCGGGCAGTGTAGGGGGTCGTGCTGGGGGTGGTGTTTTAGGGTTTAGGGCAGTGCAGTGGTGTTCGGGCAGTGTAGGGGGTCGTGCTGGGGGTGGTGTTTCAGGGTTTAGGGCAGTGCAGTGATGTTCGGGCAGTGTAGGGGGTCATGCAGGGGTGGTGTTTCAGGGTTTAGGGCAGTGGTGTTCGGGCAGTGTAGGGGGTCATGCTGGGGGTGGTGTTTCAGGGTTTGGGGCAGTGCAGTGGTGTTCGAGCAGTAAAGGGGTCATGCTGGGGGTGGTGTTTCAGGGTTTAGGGCAGTGCAGTGGTGTTCGGGCAGTGTAGGGGGCGGTGCAGGGGGTGGTGTTTCAGGGTTTAGGGCAGTGCAGTGGTGTTCGGGCAGTGTAGGGGTGGTGCAGGGGGTGGTGTTTCAGGGTTTAGGGCAGTGCAGTGGTGTTCGGGCAGTGTAGGGGGTCGTGCAGGGGTGGTGTTTCAGGGTTTAGGGCAGTGCAGTGGTGTTCGGGCATTGTAGGGGGTGGTGCTGGGGCTGGTGTTTCAGGGTTTAGGGCAGTGCAGTGGTGTTCAGGCAGTGTAGGGGGTCGTGCTGGGGCTGGTGTTTCAGGGTTTAGGGCAGTGCAGTGGTGTTCGGGCAGTGTAGGGGGTCATGCTGGGGCTGGTGTTTCAGGGTTTAGGGCAGTGCAGTGGTGTTCGGGCAGTGTAGGGGGTCTTGCTGGGGCTGGTGTTTCAGAGTCTAGGGCAATGCAGTGGTGTTCGGGCAGTGTAGGGGGTCTTGCTGGGGCTGGTGTTTCAGGGTTTAGGGCAGTGCAGTCGTGTTCGGGCAGTGTAGGGGGTCGTGCTGGGGGTGGTGTTTCAGGGTTTAGGGCAGTGTAGTGGTGTTCGGGCAGTGTAGGGGGTCGTGCTGGGGCTAGTGTTTCAGGGTTTAGGGCAGAGCAATGGTGCTCAGGCAGTGTAGGGGGTTGTGCTGGGGGTGATGTTTCAGGGTTTAGGCCAGTACAGTGGTGTTAGGGCAGTGTAGGGGTCGTGCTGGGGGTGGTGTTTCAGGGTTTAGGGCAGTGCAGTGGTGTTCCGGCAGTGTAGGGGGTCGTGCAGGGGGTGGTGTTTCAGGGTTTAGTGCAGTGGTGTTCGGGCAGTGTAGGGGTCGAGCTGGGGTGGTGTTTCAGGGTTTAGGGCAGTGCAGTGGTGTTCGGGCAGTGTAGGGTGTCGTGCTGAGGGGTGGTGTTTCAGGGTTTAGGGCAGTGCAGTAGTGTTTGGGCAGTGTAGGGGGTCGTGCAGGGGGTGGTGTTTCAGGGTTTAGGGCAGTGCAGTGGTGTTCGGCCAGTGTAGGTAGTCTTGCTGGGGGTGGTGTTTCAGGGTTTAGGGCAGTGCAGTAGTTTTCGGGCAGTGTAGGCGGTCGTGCTGGGGCTGGTGTTTCAGGGTTTAGGGCAGTGCAGTGGTGTTCGGGCAGTGTACGGGGTTGTGCTGGGGCTGGTGTTTCAGGGTTTAGGGCAGTGCAGTGGTGTGCGGGCAGTGTACGGGGTTGTGCTGGGGCTGGTGTTTCAGGGTTTAGGGCAGTGCAGTGGTGTTCGGGCAGTGTAGGGGGTCGTGCTGGGGGTGGTGTTTCAGGGTTTAGGGCAGTGCAGTGGTGTTCGGGCAGTGTAGGGGTCGTGCTGGGGCTGGTGTTTCAGGGTTTAGGGCAGTGCAGTGGTGTTCGGGCAGTGTAGGGGGTCGTGCTGGGGCTGGTGTTTCAGGGTTTTGGGCAGAGCAGTGGTGTTCGGGCAGTGTAGGGGGTCGTGCTGGGGGTGGTGTTTCAGGGTTTAGGGCAGTGCAGTGGTGTTCGGGCAGTGTAGGGGGTCTTGCTGGGGGTGGTGTTTCAGGGTTTAGGGCAGTGCAGTGGTGTTTGGGCAGTGTAGGGGGTCTTGCTGGGGGTGGTGTTTCAGGGTTTAGGGCAGTGGTGTTCGGGCAGTGTGGGGGTCTTGCTGGGGGTGATGTTTCAGGGTTTAGGGCAGTGCAGTGGTGTTCGGGCAGTGTAGGGGGTCTTGCTGGGGGTAGAGTTTCAGGGTTTAGGGCGGTGCAGTGGTGTTCGTGCAGTGTAGGGGGTCGTGCTGGGGGTGGTGTTTCAGGGTTTAGGGCAGTGCAGTAGTGTTCGGGCAGTGTAGGGGGTCGTGCAGGGGTGGTGTTTCAGGGTTTAGGGCAGTGCAGTGGTGTTCTGGCAGTGTAGGGGGTCATGCTGGGGGTGGGGTTTCAGGGTTTAGGGCAGTACAGTGGTGTTCGGGCAGTGTAGGGGGTCGTGCAGGGGGTGGTGTTTCAGGGTTTAGGGCAGTGCCGTGGTGTTCGGGCAGTGTAGGGGGTCGTGCTGGGGCTGGTGTTTCAGGGTTTAGGGCAGTGCAGTGGTGTTCGGGCAGTGTAGGGGGTCTTGCTGGGGGTGATGTTTCAGGGTTTAGGGCAGTGCAGTGGTGTTCGAGCAGTGTAGGGGTCTTGCTGGGGGTAGTGTTTCAGGGTTTAGGGCAGTGCAGTGGTGTTCGTGCAGTATAGGGGGTCGTGCTGGGGATGGTGTTTCTGGGTTTAGGGCAGTGCAGTAGTGTTCGAGCAGTGTAGGGGGTTGTGCAGGGGGTGGTGTTTCAGGGTTTAGGGCAGTGCAGTGGTGTTCGGGCAGTGTAGGGGGTCGCGCTGGGGGTGGTGTTTCAGGGTTTAGGGCAGTGCAGTGGTGTTCGGCCAGTGTATGGGGTCATGCACGGGGTGGTGTTTCAGGGTTTAGGGCAGTGCAGTGGTGTTCGGGCAGTGTAGGGTGTTGTGCTGGGGCTGGTGTTTCAGGGTTCAGGGCGGTGCAGTGGTGTTCGGGCAGTGTAGGGGGTCGTGCTGGGGCTGGTGTTTCAGGGTTTAGGGCAGTGCATTGGTGCTCGGGCAGTGTAGGGGGTCGTGCTGGGGGTGATGTTTCAAGGTTTAGGGTAGTGCAGTGGTGTTCGGGCAGTGTAGGGGGTCGTGCAGGGGCTGGTGTTTCATGGTTTAGGGCAGTGCAGTGGTGTTCGGGCAGTGTAGGGGGTCGTGCTGGGGCTGGTGTTTCAGGGTTTTGGGCAGAGCAGTGGTGTTTGGGCAGTGTAGGGGGTCATGCTGGGGGTAGTGTTTCAGGGTTTAGGGCAGTGCAGTGGTGTTCGGGCAGTGTAGGGGGACGTGCTGGGGGTGGTGTTTCAGGGTTTAGGTCAGTGGTGTTCGGGCAGTGAAGGGGGTCTTGCTGGGGCTGTTGTTTCAGGGTTTTGGGCAGTGCAGTGGTGTTCGGGCAGTGTAGGGGGTCTTGCTGGGGGTAGTGTTTCAGGGTTTAGGGCAGTGCAGTGGTGTTCGGGCAGTGTAGGGGGTCATGCTGGGGGTGGTGTTTCAGGGTTTAGGGCAGTGCAGTGGTGTTCGGGCAGTGTAGGGGGTCGTGAAGGGGTGGTGTTTCAGGGTTTATGGCAGTGCAGTGGTGTTCGGGCAGTGTAGGGGGTCGTGCTAGGGGTGGTGTTTCAGGGTTTAGGGCAGTGCAGTGGTGTTCGGGCAGTGTAGGGGGTCATGCAGGGGCTGGTGTTTCAGGGTTTAGGGCAGTGCAGTGGTGTTCGGGCAGTGTAGGGGGTCGTGCTGGGGGTAGTGTTTTAGGGTTTAGGGTAGTGCAGTGGTGCTTGTGTAGTGTAGGGGGTCGTGCTGGGGGTAGTGTTTTAGGGTTTAGGGTAGTGCAGTGGTGTTTGTGTAGTGTAGGGGTCCTGTTTTAGGGTAGTGCAGTGGTGTTTGGGTAGTGTAGGGGATCGTGCTGGGGGTAGTGTTTTAGGATTTAGGTTAGTGCAGTGGTGTTTGGGTAGTGTAGGGGGTCGTGCTGGGGGTAGTGTTTTAGGGTTTAGGGTAGTGCAGTGGTGTTTGTGTAGTGTAGGGGGTCGTGCTGGGAGTAGTGTTTTAGGGTTTAGGGTAGTGCAGTGGTGCTTGTGTAGTGTAGGGGGTCATGCTGGGGGTAGTGTTTTAGGGTTTAAGGTAGTGCAGTGGTGTTTTTGTAGAGTAGGGGGTCGTGCTGGGGGTAGTGTTTTAGGGTTTAGGGTAGTGCAGTGGTGTTTGTGTAGTGTAGGGGTCCTGTTTTAGGGTGGTGCAGTGGTGTTTGGGTAGTGTAGGGGATCGTGCTGGGGGTAGTGTTTTAGGATTTAGGTTAGTGCAGTGGTGTTTGGGTAGTGTAGGGGGTCGTGCTGGGGGTAGTGTTTTAGGGTTTAGGGTAGTGTAGTGGTGTTTGTGTAGTGTAGGGGGTCGTGCTGGGAGTAGTGCTTTAGGGTTTAGGGTAGTGCAGTGGTGCTTGTGTAGTGTAGGGGGTCGTGCTGGGGGTAGTGTTTTAGGGTTTAAGGTAGTGCAGTGGTGTTTTTGTAGTGTAGGGGGTCATGTTTTAAGATGCAATGCTCCAATACCTGACCAGTCTGCACTACATAAAACTGCAAAAAAACTAAAAATAAAAAGTGTTTTGCACACTTTTGTCATTGGGCTATATGTGGGCTACATCTGGGTAATATTTGTGCTACATTTGGGCTCTTTTTTCACTGGTGGCCATCTTGGAAGACTTCTTTGTTATGAAGTTTCCTAATTTCTTCATTTACTGCAGTCTCCTCAGTAGGAAATGCTTTCAGTTTTTTACTTTGATTCCATCAAGAAGGCATTCAGATGTGTCTCACATCTGCCATAAATTCAGAATGTTAGCACTCTAGTTGCTCATTAGATCACTGGAGTAAAGCTACTGCTCACCAGGGAGTTAACTGGTAGTCTGCTGCTGGTATTGAAAGTGATTGTTTCAGTCTGCATGTCAGAATTTTCTAATGAAATAGAAGAAGATTTGAGATCTCACTTAAAACATGCCCTAATTTTTCTTTCTGCAGCACTAACCATAATTTCTATTTTCAAAAAGAACCCCTCATTTTGTTCCTTTTTAAATTAAATGTTTTAAGTGTTACCGGTTTATTCCAATCAAGATGGCTTCAGGTGTGCCATACTTTTGTCATAAGTAAGGCTGTTAGCGCTCTAGTTGTTCTTTAGAACACTCTGGGAAGCTGCAGTAGAACACAAAGGCATCAACTGGCAGGCTGCTCCTGTTGAAATATAACAGGAAGATATTTGAGATCACACTTGAAATATGTCTTAATTTTTCTTTCTACAGCACTAACCATAATTTCTATGACAAAATGAACCCCATTGTTATGTTTACGTCATAATTGTTGTTGTTATTATAAGTATACGTGCTACCTCGTGGCACGATGTTGTGGTTCTTCCTGCTCTCATTCCATCTGTTCAGTTGTAATGTTCTAGATTCTTGAGCATTGCAGCTGAGCAGTTGGAGTGAGGAGGAGGAGATTTACTTATTCAGCCTTGGTGCTCCTTTATGTATAATAAAGGTCTTTTTCTTACATTCGTGTGGACCTTCCATCTCTACAAATTTGGCGACGAGAGAAAGTCAATTCTCTGGTCCTTTTCAAGTTGTTGAAGTATTAAGGAATGCGGTTCGTTTGAATGATGGAAAGGTTTGGAATTTGAAAAGAATTGCCATTTTAAGGGGAGAACAAGGTGTATATTCTGAATCTCCTGTTTCTTGTACTCCACTTTCAGAAGAATGTTTTCCAGATCCTGCTTATACAGATGAAAGATCTACAAACTCTGTATGTAGGTCAGAAGGTTTGAGTATTTCAGTTGAGGACGACAATTCAGAGTTCTCCACAACTGGAACTCATTATGATATTAGCAAAACTCATACTCAGGTAAATGAGGATCTTTCTGGGTTCAATGAAGATCAAACTAATTTTGAGAATGTTAGAAATTTAGATAGACCTCTTAGAACAAGAAACAAACCTGTGTACTTAAATGACTTTATTTGTGACTATGATTAAGTGACAATGTATATTCACTTTTGTTCTTTTGTTCACTTTTCTTCAGAGGGAAGATGTGTTATGTTTACGTCATAATTGTTGTTGTTATTATAAGTATACGTGCTACCTCGTGGCACGATGTTGTGGTTCTTCCTGCTCTCATTCCATCTGTTCAGTTGTAATGTTCTAGATTCTTGAGCATTGCAGCTGAGCAGTTGGAGTGAGGAGGAGGAGATTTACTTATTCAGCCTTGGTGCTCCTTTATGTATAATAAAGGTCTTTTTCTTACATTCGTGTGGACCTTCCATCTCTACACCCATCATTTTGTTCCTTTTTAAATTAAATGTTTTAAGTGTTACCAGTTTATTCCAATCAAGATGGCTTCAGGTGTGCCATACTTTTGTCATAAGTAAGGCTGTTAGCACTCTAGTTGTTCTTTAGAACACTCTGGGAAGCTGCAGTAGAACACAAAGGCATCAACTGGCAGGCTGCTCCTGTTGAAATATAACAGGAAGATATTTGAGATCACACTTGAAACATGTCCTAATTTTTCTTTCTACAGCACTAACCATAATTTCTATGACAAAATGAACCCCATCATTTTGTTCCTTTTTAAATTAAATTGTTTAAGTGTTACCAGTTTATTCCAATCAAGATGGCTTCAGGTGTGCCATACTTTTGTCATAAGTAAGGCTGTTAGCACTCTAGTTGTTCTTTAGAACACTCTGGGAAGCTGCAGTAGAACACAAAGGAATCAACTGACAGTCTCTGCCCTTGTTGGATGTACATGTTTTACTGAGAATGTCAGACTTCATTCTCACATGAGTGAGAAAGATAATGTGAATTTACAGAAAATATGCTCTCATTTTAGCTTCTGGAGCACCTTCCAAACCTACATGGGACAAGCATGAGAAAATAGTGTTCTCTCAAACATGATTCATGATATCCCAGCAGAAGGTTTTTCACATGGTAAAATCACCTTAGAATACACCACAATTCCTAAAATTAGTATGGTACCATCAACAAATAAATTCTAATGTAACTAAAGCCTGTTATCACCCTTTATAGTTCTCCTTTTGGTGACCCTCAAAATCTTCTATTCACTACAATGCATTTCAATGAGGTACTATCATTTATATTGGTCCCAAGATGGCTGCCAGCAATTCCAGGATGAAGTGCTGACAGCCAATCAGATCTCACGATGACATGTGTGGTTAGGCTCCGCCCAGATATATATGTGACTTTACTTTTGATTTTCTCAGGAACTACTGAACGGATTTACACCATTTAAGCAAAAGGCACGACACTGAACCAAGGGCTACCTCTTTGCCAAATTTGGTGTAATTCCGTTCAGCAGTTCGGGCTGTAGCTGCGACTAAAGGTTCCTATGGAAAAATGAATGGGGAAAACGCGTTTTGGGACCCCCTTTTTCTCGGCCCCCGCTTGACGTATCACCCCGAGACTTTCAGGATAGGAGCGGACCGGAGCGCCCCAACAAGTTGGAAACTTTCGCGAAGATTCGTCAACCGGCGCCAACGTTATTTCAAATAGAATGTCGCGGATTTCCTATGGATAATAGGTTTTAACTATAACTATCTACTGGCGACCGCCAGTAGATAATATATATATATATATATTTCAAGCAAAAAGGGTACCACTGCACTCCATAAGCTCACAGAATTGCACAATTTTATTGAAGCATTCGTCAAACACCAGCATGTTCTGACTCTAGTTAGAGTCGAAATGTTTTGGTGTTTGCTGAATACTTCAATAAAATTGTGCAATTCCGTGAGCTAATGGAGTGCAGCCGTATCCTTACTGCTTGAAATAATACCGGGGATTTAGTCTGTTCCCACCGTTAGCACCGGCAACAAGAGTGCGCTGCGAACAGCCTGACTGCGTTGTATTATATATATATATTTGGTGCCGACTAGTACATAAGAGGCACTTTTGCCATAGTCACCCCAAACCCCTCATTCCAAGGAAAAGCTTACTGATGCTGGTGCCGATGTCCTGGGGTTTTCACACCGTATAATGGACAAGGGCAGCTCAAAGCTTCTGAAAACAAGCTGGACATCCACTGTTTTCAGTGGTTTTCAGCACGTTTTCTCTGACACTGTATGATATTGGCTCCTCACTGGGTGCCTATGTGATGGAAACCGATATCGTGTGTCACACGGTGGCACCGTGTGATTTGGCAGGTCTGAGATATATATATATATACACACATACACACATTAAAACAAATGCAAATCAAGCAATAGGAACAGAACACCTTTCAAAGTAATTACTGCTTACCTGTAGTAACTTCAACACTTGTTATGGTCAAGAGGGACGTTACATCATTGATAGTGATTTTGACTGGTAACGAAGAAATGCTTTGGAGGTAGTTTGCTGCAGAAGCCGAAGTGTTTGCATCCAGAAGAAGATCACTATAGTATACATAGTGATACATATTTGTAGTGTCTGTAGGTGAAACATTGAAGATATTATTACAGTTGCGATCAAACATAAAAGCAAGTTCCAGTGCAAAATAGACATATCAAAAGCTTTTTTCTTCCTGCAATATTTACTGATTCATTACTTTATGGTGTAAAATTATCACCTATAGTTGGACCAAACATTCCTTATGACAGACCATCATGAATTGGCTCAGAGGATTTACTGCTACATCATGGGGAAGGATTTAAAGAATAACCCAGGCTTGAGGCTGTGGAGAACCAACAGCAACCCCTGATCAACCAGGGGGGAATCCTTGTTTCGTTATGCATTCCTGCAGGAAGCAATGTGGGTATGGAGGCTCAGATGGGAGACACAGTAACAACCTGAGGGGCAAGAGTTGTTCACTGTTCTGGACCCATAAGAAAGGCAAAATGCCCACACTTGTGAGGCTTGTAGCCTACTCCACAAAAAAAGCAATGTTTTGCTGCAGAAACAAGTGTACCTGACTCTCCTGTTGATGCATGCTGTGGAAATTCTGTTTTATATATATATATATATACATATTCACTAAAAAAAACTAAGTTTAAAGTAACTTTACAGTTAGGTGAAATGTTCTATAACAACACAACGTTTTAAACTCTAAAAACCACAGAAATTCACCAGTTATAATTATCTTAAGAAAATACGACTTCTTCCCTAAGGTAATTATGACTCGCACACCCGTCGAGCACAATTTTCTCATTAATAATGTAATTGCAAATGTGGCAGTGATATTTTATTGATGTTATAGAAGATGTCATGAGTGATGTAACATGTGCGGTAATTAGCAGTGCATGGTGAGGGCGCGAGTTATAGTTACCTTAGGGTGCAAGTTACAGTTGCTTAAGATAACTATAACTGGTGAATGTCTGTGTTTTTTTTAGTTTAAAACATTCCTTTGTTACTGAACATTTACCCTAACTACAATGTTGCTATATCCTTTATTTCTTTCAGTGAATTTCTAGGGTTTTTAACATAAAGTCATATTTTATACCATATGCAAAGCCAACCTCCTGCCGTGCACAATCAAAGGCCCTGTGGCCAACCCCTTGCATGTATCCAACCCCACGCTGCGCACGGCTTTTGGCCAACCCCACAGGCTACCGAACCTCCCCTTCCCCTCCACCCAACACCCAGACAATATATAAAACAGATCTGTCATCTTTCTCCAAAAATTACCAAAAGTACCATTAATTTTAATCTATACTTCAATAATGACAATTTATTTTTCATAGTTATTGAATTACATGTCTGTGACTCTTTCTTTTCACATAGTATTTGGACAGCTGGGACACTGTGGTGAAGTAGCCAGGCACTTTACAGGTGACATTATTATTATCATTATATTGTTATTACTATAATTTCATTTTGGGGGAGACAAATTTGAAAATAAATAGTCACAGATATATCATTTTTTCTTTAAGAAAAAAAAAGTAAAATAAATGTCTCTGTTCTACCTTTTCACATTTAACCCTCCAAAATATGCAATAGTAAAAATAATCACATAAAGGGTTTGCATTTTATGTGATATATCTTTAATACATAAAATTAAACTAGCCCCTTGGTGGAACTGCAATCCCAGCTGTAGAGCAAAAGCCTCAGCTTGGGATATGCTTTAGAAAAATGTGATAAATTCACCTGGGGTCATGGTTTTAATTACCCAGGAGACTTATTTTTTTCTAGTGTTGCCGGGGGCTACAGATCTCCCTACAGCCCACCACAGCATTAAAACAAAATGTGCGTGTTGATCCTGCCCCTTTTAGGAACATCATTAAAAATATAATATATGTGAGCAGCCCTCCCAGGGCTTTATAGGGTGCTCCCTGAAGAAGCAGTGAAAAATAAATGAGCGTCTGTGGGCGCTTATTTATTATTCACTTTGGGCATGTTTTTTTTTTTTCTGGGTGTTTTAGTCCCACCCAGTATTTGTTTTTTAATAAGTAACATGGGGGAAACCCATGGACCCCACGGCCATGCCGGCTCCCTGTAAGCGGCCCCATTTAATGGGATTGTGCAGGAGCTGGCATTTCTTTTATCTAAGGGGTCCCTGGTGCCCACACAGGGTACCCCACACCATTATTATTTTTTGAGCTGAAGGGGGAGCCCAGGGACCCTCCGGCTCACCAGCATTTTCTTTTTTTTAATGTTATAAAGTGTTGTTCCCCGGTGCCCAACCTGGGCATGCCACAACCAGTCCAGTTATTGTTTTTTTTAGTGGGGTGCCCTGGTGCCCACCCGGGGGACGCCACAACCAGGTTAGTTATTTCGGCTCAGGAAGGGGAGGGCCATGTGGCATCCCTCCCCTTTATCTGACAGAAAGCCCCAGGGCATGGGGTCCCAGGGGCTTCTTCGATGCTTGGTGAGGGGGGGCGTGCGGCACCCCTGCTCCTCTAGTGAATTAATATTATTATGGCCTGCACCAGGCCTAAGAGGTCAGGGTATCCCTATCCTGCCCCCTCATGGTTTTTTTTGCATTTTCCTTAGGACTCAGGCACTGCTGGTGGGGGGATGACGTCCCCTTGCCTCCTGAGGGCCTCAGCACTAAAGTGAACTTGTTCCCCAAACCAGTAGTTCGCCACAGGGTGCACTTTCAGACTGGTGAACAAAGGAGGCATGGCCTCCAACAACCTCTTAGCAATCCTGCTGTGTGACACTTATTGGAGGTAACGGGGGTAGTTGGCCCCCAAGGACCCTGAGGAGTAAAGTGGACTTCATACCCCAGCTAATAGTGCGCCCAGAAGTGTGTTTGCAGAGTGATAGAGAAAGGGGGCGTGGCATCCAAAGGCCTCTCAGCAATCCAGCTGTGTACGACTTACTGCAGGTACCAGGAGGGGTACTTGGCCCCCAAGGACCCTCAAGAGCCAAAGAGACTTCATCTCCCAACTAGTAGTGCACCAGGAGGTGCTTTTGCAGAGTGGTGGAGAAAGGGGGCGTGGCCACCGAAACCTCTCAGCAATCCCACTGAATGGGACTTACTGGAGGTAACATGAGGGGTAGTTTGCCCCGAAGCACATCCTTGGAGGCCAACTACCCCTCCTGTGACCTCCAATAAGTCCCACACAGCGGGATAGCTAAGTGGTCTTCAGAGGCCATGCCCCCTTTCTACAACACTTTGCAAACGCAGCTCATGGTGCACTACTGGTTGGGAGATAAAGTCCACTTTTTCCTAAGGGAACTAGGGGGCCAAAAAGCCCTCCTGGTAGCTCCTGTAAGTCCTACACAGCAGGATTCCCCAGAGCTGATCAGAGGCTTGCCCCCTCTCTCCACTACTCAGCAAACGCGACTACTACTTAAAAAAAAATAGAAATTCACTGAAAAAACCAAAGGTTACAGGGATGTTATAATTAGGAATTAGCATTAAAAAAAACCTTAGGAATTCACTGAAAAAACCAAAGGTTACAGGGACGTTATAGTTAGGTTCAGGTTTCACTCATACAAAACCAGTGAAATCCAGCAGTTATAGTTAGCTGAGCTAACTATAACTCACGCCCCTGCAATGCACTCCTTATGACCTCACGTATTACATCACTCATGACATGGTCAGTGAAATCACTGATGACATCACTGATGACATCTCAAATGACACCCTCATAGAACCATTCACACACCCACTCCCACACAACCGTTTATAAACCCATTCACAGACCCATACCAGTACTTACACACCCACTCACTGATTCATAGATCTACACACACATCCACACACTCACCCATACAGCCCCCCATATACCCACTCACTCACTCACTCACTAATACAGCCACTGACATATCTACCCTTACACTCATACAGCCACTCACACCCTGAGTCAGTCACCCATAGTCCTACTAACCTAGCTACTTACTTATCCATACAGTCAAACACAGCCACCTACTCACTCACACAGTTACACACACCAACTTACTTTCTCATACAGATACTAACATGTACTAACTCACCTATACAGTCACTGACACAAGCACACACTCACCCATACAGCCACTTTCACATTCACTCACTCGCCCATACAGTCACTCATATACCCCATCACTCACCTATACTGCCTTTCACATACTGTTACTCAACCATATTTCACTGACACATCCACTCACTCACCCACACTGCCATACACACAGTCACTCACTCATACAGTACCTCACACGTGCACTCAGTAACCCATACAGCCACTGACTCACTCACTCATCCATACAGGCAGTCACGCACACCCTGACCCACCCACATAGACACTCAGACACCCATACAGGTACTTGGACAACCAATCATTCACCCATACAGCCACTAACGTACCCACTCACACACACCCATGCAGCCAGTTATATACCAGTTATATACCAACTGACAGACTGATTCAGACATCACACAACCAATCACTCACCCGTACAATCACTGAGACACCTAATCACTCACTTATACAGTCAGTCATGCACCCACTAATTCAGCCATACAGGCACTCATACACCCACTAATTCACCAGTACACCTTGGTATATATATTCAACACTCATAAACGTTACTGAAACATTCACAGTCACTGGATGATGTCATCAATGATGTAATTTGAGATGTCACTGACCATGTCACCATGTCATGAGTGATGTAATATGTGATGTCATAAGCATTGTATTGTGGGGCGTGAGTTATAGTTAGCTGAGCTAACTATGACAGCTGAATTTCACTGGTTTTATATGAGTGAAACCTGAGCTTAACTATAACATCCCTATACCTAATATATATATATATATATATGTATATATATATATATATATACATATATATATATATTTTTATTCACTGAAAAAAACATAGGTTACAGGGACGTTATAGTTAGGAAATGGAATTAAAAACCCTGTGATGTCATCAGTGATGTCACTGACCATGTGATGAGTGATGTAATATGTGAGGTCATAAGCAGTGCATTGCGGGGGCACGAGTTACTGCTGAATTTCTCTGGTTTTGTACGAGTGAAACCTGAGCCTAACTATAACGTCTCTGTAACCCAGGAGCATCTCGCCAATAGGGGGCACCAGGGCGGTGCCCCCACCTCTTTCAAAACATGCTTGTGTTCCAGTTAATACATGAAAACAAAACATCTTACCAATCGTTTGTTTTCATGTAAAAAGCTGCAACGTCATGTAAACACCAGAGGGGCCTCCATTGTGCCCCTTGGTGTTCTGTCTGCCTGTGGGAGAGCGTTGGTTATTACAGCCCGTCAGCTAATGGAGCTTTACTGGGGCTTGTCAATCATACACTCATATGCCCTATCAGAAGCCAGGTTAGAGAAGGAGGGTCGACCTCCAACTCTATCCTGGCTTCTGATCAGGCAGAGAGAGGCTCGAGCTTGTGAAAGGGGAAGCTGTGGTGTCAGTTTCCAGGCCTTTAAGCAGGAGGTGCGAATCCGTGACTTTTAGGCCCAGCCAAGCAGGAACTGCAGTTAGGAGAGTGTCAGATAAGGTAAGGTAAGATTTCAATATATTGGAATGTGTGGATTTCGGAATGTGTGGATTTCTGAATGTGTGCATGCAAGTGTTTCTATGGATATATGTGTGCTTAATTGCAGGCGTGGTGAGTGTAAGAGTATGAATGTGAGTGGATTTGGTTTATGGTTAAAAATGATCACTTTTAATAAGCTTTTTTTCAGTGCAGTGCTACAATGCAACATATTTATCATGCCCATGCTGCCATATGTTAAAGAAGTACAATTGTTTTAATTTTGAGGACACTTTATCATTATTACATGATTTTTGTTTGTTGTATGATTTACAGAACAAATAGTTTCAGGGCTCATCTAAAAATGAACAAAAATGCACTAATTGCACCACCTTTATTTTTGTTCCTTTAACAGATGAAACAAAAACAAACATGGTGCAGTCAGTGCATTTTTGTTCATTTTTAGACAAGTCCTGAAAATATTTCCTTTGTAACTCATACACTAAACATTACCTAAATATGCTATAAAGTATCCTCAAAATGAAAACAATTGTATTTCTTTAACATATGAAAGCTTGGGCATTATTAAGAGGGGAGACAGTTGACATGTAAAACCTTGCACCGACCCAGATTATTACAGAGAAACATTATAGTCTATAAAATTAAACTTCAAGTTTTTGTACAGCTGGTATTCTGAACCCACATATTTGAAAGTGCTTTCATATGCTGATAGTGAACAAAAAGTCTGGTAAAATAAAATATGTGCCTAAGATCACACAAGTTAAGCTGAGAAGCTGTGATTTAACAAGATTTTCTGATTTTACTATGTACAAATTAGCCTCTAAATTGGTATCTGTCTTTCTTTTTTTATGTTAATGCTCTGTTGTTACCTCTTTGTGTATTTTTCTGCAGTTTGCATATAGCTCAAACTCTACTCAAAGGTGTTTCAGTGCTTTAGTAAGCACCAGTTACATCACAAAAGGTAACTTAAAAGAGAAATGCCAAGTAACCGCATAATCTATTAGACCCTATCTCTATAGGGTCTAATAGATTATGCGGTCACTTCTTCTCGCAAATCAACACCCACACAAATCCATTTGTTTCAACCAGTATTCCCACTTTCTAATCCTGTCTGGTGCCATGATAACCATATGGTCACTATAGACAAACCTATTGCATTTGGCCTTGTTTTTTCAAAATGTTCTTGTAGGACAGAACCCCCTGAACTCTCCTTTAGAGTGTTAGCCTTGCTCGCTTGTTTCGATTCCAGGTACATATGTACGCCCACCTCTTTCAAAGTTCCCCAGCCGCCACTGCTGTAACCTTTGATTTTTATTTCCTAACTATAACGTCCCTGTAACCTTTGTTTTTTTTCAGTGTATTTCTGACTTTTTAATTCCATTTCATAACTATAAAACTATAACATCCTTGTATTTTTTTCTATAGTTAGATAGTGATCCTATGATTAGATAATTGATTTAACTTTCCCCTTTGTATACATTTGTCAAAAAAAGTGAATCTGAAATGCATCATTTTACTGGGATAATAAAGCGTTGAGATCAGTACCCCTTTATAAGGAGCCCATCACACTGACTAATCAGGGCCAAAGGGTAAGGTAGGCTAGCATTGTTCCCATAGCTTATGTCCAAAATCTGATCACCTCATGTCAAAATGATTTTAACACTTGTTTGTCCAAAGGTTAGTCACCACAGAGAATTTTGGTGTAATTTTCTAATATCAGTAGGTTTATCAAAACCGCACTCCTTAAAACTGCCCCTTTTTCGGTCACAAGTGCGGAAAGATGGTTTGATAGGCAGGGCTCCTATACCCATAAGGACGTCTGGAATCTTTTGCATGCTAAACCCCGCTGCCAAGAAAAGTCAAACAAGCCAGGGCTGCGTTTAGAATGGCCTGTAAGGAACGCAAAGCCCAAATTAAAGAAGAGTCCTGGGATAAGCTATTAATGGCTAGTCAGCAGCACGATAGCTCTGCTTTCTGGGGTGTTAATAACTTGTCTCTTTTTAGTAAAGACCACCTTACTAATCAGGCCTGTACTATCCCGTCTCAGGCCTGGGTTGACCATTTTAAGGCCATTTATAGCCTAGAAGGGGAGCCGGGGCTTACAGGAGGCCCCCGGACCGAGCATAACATAATTTTTAATTTGTCAGAGCTGCCATCTCCCAGTTGCCTTTAAATAAACCACCAGGGTCTGATGGGGTACCAGGGGACCTATACAAAACCTATATAGATTTGTGGGCCCCGTTACTGACACTGCATTTAAATTCTGCCGTTTCCGGTCACTTTCCTTCAACCTGGTCTCAATCAATAATAGTCCCTGTTTTTAAAAAGGGTAACAGGTCTGATCCGGCCTGTTTTGGGCCCATTTCCCTTACAGATTTGGAAGTGAAAATTATTGGTCGGATTTTATTAAACCGCCTCACGGAGTGGACCGAAGAGCGAGGCTTTTTATATGACCTTCAGTATGGGTTTCGCCCAGGTCGGAGTACTATAGAGCAGACTTTGAACCTTTATTTATTAACTTGCAAATACACTAAGGTTAATAAGGGGTCCATTATCTGGCCTTCATGGACCTTAGCTCTGCTTTTGATAGAGTTAATCACTCTAAGCTTTGGTCCATGATGGAACAGATGGATGTTGATTTAGTTTTAATCAATTTCTTGCATGATTTGCACAATGGTCTTTCTGCCAGTGTCAGGTTTGGTCCTAATGGGGAATGCACTGAGCACTTTAAACTTCGGCGTGGGGTGCTGTAGGGCTGTTGACGTCCCTAGAGTAGGAGGTCGTTCAATTCCTGCCCTGCTCTATGCGGACGATACAGTTTTAATTGCCCGTACTGCTATTAGCTTGCAAAAGCTCCTTACCCTTTTTATTAGTTTTATGAATAGTCTTGACCTGTCGACATACTTCTTAAAATCACACGTTATGAAGTTTGGACCAGCAAACACGAAAACTATGAAATACGTAATAGATGGCCAACATATCAGACTGGTAGATAAGTTTAAGTACTTGGGGGCCCATTACGATGGCGGGCGGAAGCACAACCGCCGTGCTGGCGGATGCAAAAACCACCAGTTACCGCCGGCACGCAGCAGTCCACACGCCCGCCCAATTACGATACGAAAAGTAGGCCAAACACCGCCGGCAAGCCAGCAACACCGTCCGCCATCAAAGTGCGCCCGCACACGTAGCGGCGCAGCACAACTGACACACACCGTCCGACGAAACACGTCCCGCCCGGCGCATAAATTACGATGCCGCAAACAAACGGCTCCCACGGCAAAGAGACACCGCACGTGAAAGAGAGGCGGAAACACGGACGCAGAGCACGGACAACGAAGAAGCGGCACCCCGGGCATGAATCCAGCACTGCAGGCCCTTCCCATGCTTCTGCTGATGCACCACCAAGGACGCAACGTACCGCGGAGACGCAGGTAGGCACACACACAACAAGTGCACGCAAACAGCGCACACAGTGCAAGGGCGGATAAAGCGGACAACCCCCACCAGCGCGTGCACACTACACATCCACCATTGCATCCACATATGACACACAGGCCAAATCCTAACATCGCGGAACACATGTGTACACACCACCTGGGACTAGGAACCAACCACCCCGTCACGGCCCCAAAGCGCCGATGACGCCGCCACACATGCGCACAACGCAGAGGCCAACCGCAGCGCCATGCATGCGTCGCACACAGACACAGGGACACAACCAAGCAGCACACACACCAGCCCCACCCCGAACGCACATGACACGTGACAGGCCGGCCACAGACATGTCCCCAACGCCCAATTCACGGACAACACCCAACGCCACACAACCCACGCACACATGTCAGTTAAGTCACGCAACAGCAGGACACACCCCAGTGTAACAAACATGGCGAAGCACACAGCGGCGGCAACACCAACTAGGAGAAGCAGGGCCCCTTCGGGAAGAGGAACGCCAGTACCACACTGAAAAACCCATACCACCCTGCACATATGAACAAGACACATGAAACGGAACACCAAAGAGCCCGGGGACCGACAACAGGTGGCCCAAGAATTACATCCACACACAAGGCCCAACGCAGAGCGGAAAGGCAGCCTGCCGCCCACACAAGGGAGAGCAGACAGCACTGAATGACCTTCCATTCCAACACCGAAACCACAGCCCTACGACAGAAGCCGGTGAATACAGCCATTGTCCAAGAATAGACCAACACAGGCTTGCCGAGGAGACCGACCACAGGGCAGATAGCGCATATCACAGAAGCACACAACGGACGGGGAAGAAAGAAGAAAACACTCCCCCATGTCGGCCACATGCAAGTTAATTGGAAGGAGTCACACAGCACCGACCTTGAACTGTCTGAGAAGCATGTGGGAAGAGGGCCCGTGTCCTCCAAACAAGCCAACAGAACACAAGTCCTGTCTCCCCACGACTACACAGAGCTCACAGCAACCCCGGAGCGTGCACATTGCAGACTGCACACACAGCCGGAGCACGCCACCTCTACGAACCGCTGCGAAATGGCAACCGCAACACACCTACCCAACTACGCCGAAGAGCTCAAGCTGTACCAAACCAGCACGATACATACATTGGGATGCGATCTCCTGTCCCTGCTGAACGTAAGTTACCGACTGACTTACCGCATCACATTGTTCAGCTGCGTCATGCCCGTCTTCTACTGTCGGAGGTGTCCCTACCAGCATCCCGTCGAGATATGCCTCTCCAACCCGGCATGTCTGAAGGCGGACCTGCTACCACTACTCCTCCCTCTGGACGCACACGACAGGGCCTGCTCTGCCTATGGGGGCATGGCGTATGTGGCCAACATCGCACGCGCACTGAAATGGAACCACTGTGCCTCCACACGACGGATCATCGAGAACAGCTACATCGAATGTCACCCAGCATGCCCCATCATGGTCCTCCAAGGGACAACCTACGAACAACACCTTGACAGCCACCATCCGCTTCATTGGCTGGCAAACATGTACACCACCAATGACATGGAAGCCCTGCTGGACGGCATCGCATACCTGTCAACCTGTAAATACGTCGGACCACAACGCAGGTTCCCCGAGTGACCTATGAAGTCCAACCCCGCACCCATGCTCAGCTTCCGCACGGACTGGCCAGTCACCACCACAACAGCCATACCAAACGACCGGCAACTGTAACCACACCATCAACGACATCGCCATGACATCGGATATGACCGGGACATGCACACTGTTCCCCATCACATCCAGGAACACCGCATGCATCGTGGGAGGCAGTGGCATGGGCTCTGTGCATCGCACCCACATGGACGGAACTGCACGAACAACCAGGACACGACATGGATCCAGCGCCTATGGACACACACACCGCTCAGTGGACATGAATAGGTCGCCTGGAGTCTGTGGGTGCTGCACCCCTCCCACCCCCACCCCGGGAATCCCATACCAGGACCTTTGCATGGACGACAAGTGCATACAACAACAACACAACCCCAGTGACTGTGACATGTCCAGTAACCACCACAGTGCAACAACAAGTGGCACGCCGCTGCATGCACGCAAGCACATGCCCTGATGTCATCTCACATGCACGCGTGCATGAGGAACAACCGCAGCAAACCTGTCACATGGAACTGAGATGGACTGTGCCCATGATGCCGAGCGGTCTGGTAGGCTACATGTATACCGTCTGTGTCAAAGTCCGCAGCTCCGCAGCCATACGTAAATGTACATTAGCACAGCCTTGGCCAAGCAGATGTAACCCCACACCCTATCCCATTTGTAATCATGCTCAGTATATCCTCAACATGTATCCCGCTGCCAGTAGTGTCCACTATACTGCATCACAGAGGACAGAAGACTCAATATAATGTTTGAAACCAGAACTGTCTCCGCTGACTCATTTCACAAGTACGAATGAGAGAGGATGAGAGTATGTGAAGTACACGGCAGTCGTGACATGACCATGTAGTCCACTGGTATTGGATGTCAACGCAAATGAGTAGCACTACTGTGGAAGAAACACATGTGTCGTGTGAAGTCGTATGGACGCAGTGCTCAGGTGGGTGGGTGCGACGGGTAGATGCGCACATGCCAAGTTGGAGCACGCCGTGTTGGGAGGGGTCATGAACAGTACACCACCGCTTCCCTGGGCATTGTGAGAGGACACCTGTCGGGGGGAGTGAACACGTGTGTGCACAGCAGCCGGGCACACGTACAAAGCGGTACCAGGCGCACCTCAGCCCACCCTCTGTGGACAAGCTGGATCCTGTTGTGCGCCCGCCATGCCCCTTGACAAGGCACACACAGCCCCAGTCGACCAGGTGTAACCCCAACATAGTCAATCCACACAGGCGATACAGGGCACGGGATGGCAGTGGAGCATGGTGTGTGAGAGGTCTCCTCGCGCTCCTCCTGGTCATATCACGCAGGCAATAGAACCTCAACGTCCAGCATGGCAAAAAGTCAAATGGAAGTGTAGGGGGACGCACCACAGCACGAGCAGCACTGACGTCACGGGAGGTGGCTCGCACCATCCCATCCATTGCCCATCATACCAACCACGCCACATGCCATTGCGACTAAGTGCAAGCGCGTGCGCCACCACCCCTGAGCCCTCCCCAGAGAGGCCAAAGAGTGAATGTGTGGGCCATCAGCCACAGACGGACGCGGCATGGCCGCAAGGGCAGCCACAGCCACTGGGTGTCGCAGGTGGCGGATCCGGAAGGCGAAGACTGTGATGCATAGTCCATGCAGGCCGGGTCTCCATTTGGGGCACCACGCAGGTGGACGGCGTCCCGTAACACATCATACCCTGAGACAGCCCACTCGTGCAACTGGACCCACACATGCACTCCTTGCCCTCTCTGGTGCGAGCTTGGGGCTGCCTGTGCAAGCGCTAGCCTCGCAGGTGAGCATGCATATTGGGGGGCGAGGGGAGGACATGAGGGGTGGGGCGAAGATGACTGTATCACTGTCAGTTAGTACAAGGGATGACCCAGATGTGGAAAGGAAGAGACGTGTCCCGTGTGTACTGCAACTAGTCGCCAATCCAACTACCCCCCATGTCCGGAATGTAAGCCCGCACCTAGGCCCGCCCATCCGCCACATCGAACATACCACCAGCACGACAACCTTCCCATTCGAAACACTGACTGGGGGTGGCGACCAGTGAACAATCATGTGTAGCCTACCCACGCGTACATGTGGGCCCTCCATGATCCATGTCACCTGCGGCAAAGACATGACATGCGCAATGAGGGAAGTGAGGAGAGCTGTCCGCCCCACGCGCAGAAGGTGCATCAGCTCCACAGACCCAGCAGCGAGTCCAGCAGGGGTCACATGTGCAGGGGCAGCTGTGCCTGGTGTGAAGGCACATGCATATGGACAGCACATCGACCAATGTGTAGTCTGCCCACATCCACAGTCCATCATCATGCGGACATAGGAATTGAACACAGGGCAACACATCTTAGCTGGTGCACCCACCGTGACCAACAATGCGCAATCATCGACGTACCCGCCCTGTGCATGGCCCCCACCCAACGGAGGCACATCCAGTGCCACCATCCCACACACACAAGCCTTCCACGGAACATGCTGTGTCCAATGGTCAGTACAGAGTCAGCGCCCATCTGGTGGATCCTGAACAGGAGACACATGCACACACATGCCAGCTCCCACTATGTACGACTGCCACCTGGCACGTGCAATGTAACCTCTCACCTGTGACGTGTGACTGCAAGCACACAGCCGTCTTGGCATGGGGCTGTCAATGTGGACACCAGTCAATGTTTCGGGAGCTGTGATCCGTACAGTGCTGTACATAGGGTGCAGTGCTGACACCTACTACTGTCTCATATCCCCTCGTGCCACAGGTCCCACTTGTATTGGCCGCTCAGCCCGTGCCCACATCGTCGTCGTCGTGTGCCATACTCATCCAGCCTCGGAAGCAGTACCATGCTCAGCAGACACTCATGTTGCCGTGGCGTTGCCGCTTGACGAATATGCAGTAAGTCCCCATCAGCACGCCCCGCAAGTCATTGGGGCCTAGATCCCCATGTGCATGCACATGGCAGTGGTATGTCTCACTTGCCATTGCCATTGTTGGGAGACCTGTGTAAGTGTATTGTGGCCGTGCCGTCCCAGCTTGACAGCTGGGCTGTGGCCCATGTGCTTGCTCAGTCATGTCAGTGATGTGTATGCGAAATTGCTATGTGCCGTGTTGCTTTGACATGTGTCCTCTGCCATTTAACCCAGGCGGAGACCGAACATTGACCGCCCATACCAATTGCTGGCGGACATGGACGATACAGAGGTAATCAGGAAGTTTCGGCTGGACAGGCCAACTCTGCATCGACTGTGTGCCATGTTAGAGCCCCATCTCCGTCCCCGCAGGGTGTATCCGACTGCTGTCACCCCCACGGCTAAGGTGATGGCCGCCATGCATTTCTTCGCCACTGGGTCATTCCAGCACACAGTGGGCAGTGGAGGAGGGATGTCCCAGCCCATGTTCAGCAAGGTGCTGAGGGATGTACTGGCAGCCATGATGCTGTACCGGAACAGGTACATCCGCTTCCCCAGGGCTCGTGAATTGGCGGCAGTGAAGGGTGCATTCTATGCCCTTGGCAGAATCCCACACGTCGTGGGAGCCATTGACTGCACTCATGTTGGCCTTGTTCCACCACAGGCCACTGAGCACCTGTACCGCAACAGGAAGCACACGCACTCCCTGAATGTGCAAGTGGTGTGCCTTGCGGACATGGTGATCACCCACGTGTGTGCAAAGTTTCCAGGCTCGGCCCATGATGCACACATAATGCGCAACAGCATCTTGCCACGACTGATGGCCAATCTGCAACAGGATCGTGGCTGTATTGTCGGTGAGTATGTGGAGTGGTGTAGCGTGCTGGTTGTGCGATGCTGTCCCCTGTCCAGTTGGAATAGCAACGGTTCTCTGTGTCCCTCACACCCAGGTGACTCTGCGTATCCGAATGGGGCATGGCTGCTCAGTCCATTGAGGAATCCTCGCACCCCAGCAGACGATTGATACAATGAGGCACATGGGAGGACCAGACGTGTGGTCGAGCGTACCTTTGGCCTCCTCAAGTCCAGGTTCAGGTGCCTGGACCGCACCGGGGGTGCACTGGCGTACTCCCCACAGAAGGTGTGCCAGATAGTGGTGGCGTGCTGCATGCTGCACAATCTGGCCATTCGGAAGCAGATCCCCCTCATTGTGGATGACGGAGATCAACCAGGGCCCCAGCCCGCAGACCAGGACAGCTCGAGTGAGGTGGACAGCGGAGAGGAGGAAGCTGGGAATGTGCGCCAGCAGCTCATCGCCCGCTACTTCACTTGACGGTGAGTGTCCATGTACGACGGATGATGTGTCTGTATCTGTGCAGGTGTGTGTGTGCTGTGTCAGGGTGGCCGTATGTTCACTGCGTGCAGTGTGTCAACGCTCCATGGCCAGGGTAGTATGCCACTGTTGGTGACTGTGGCATTGTGCCCTATTGCTCTGTGCGATGTGTGTACATTGCTTGTAGTTGTTGACATGTACTGTGTGATGGGTGTGTGACACACTCATTGAATGTGCTCCTGTTCTGTCTCCCACCCCTAGGTCCCTACAGGCCCTCCGGATTCCATTTCCATGCCACGCATCAGGTGCCTTTCCGCCCAAGGTGGCCGTTGTATTCCGTACAATAAAGACACAGGGCACAAACAGCAGTTAGTGAAAAAGGTGCATTTATTACAAACTGTGACATGTGATTGTGTGTAAGGTGATGACAAAAGTGGTGCGTGCAGTGACAATGAGCTGTCGGTCATGGCTGCGTGATGATCAGGGTGTACCCACTGGTTCTATGTCCATAGTCCAACACACACATGCCATCCAGATGGCTGTGTGGAGTGGGATCGTAGAGCAAGTCAATGCAGTGGCTGGTCAAGGAAGGCTGGCGGAAGGCTGGCTGGCTGCCTCACTTGCGACTGGAGCGTGCGAAGTCCTCCCGGGAGATCTGTTTCCTCTTCGGACGGCCCCTTCCACGTTTGGGAGGGGGGAGTGTGGTGGCGACCTGCTGGTGGTGGGTGAGGTGTGCTCACTGGCTGTGGACGCAGGGGAAGTGGACACTGCTGCCCGAGCCTGCGCCCTAGCAGGTGGTGGCGGAGGTGGTGTTGCTGGCCTTGCCTGTGACCCCACCGCCACCACCAGCTGGCCCATGAGGTCCACGAGTTGGTCCATACGGGACACGAATTGGCCCATATGGGCGTCCATGGACCTCAGCACCCCCAGCACCTCCCGTGTGTCAGTAGCAGACCTGGCCCATTGTCCTTGGGCCTCTTCATAGGCCCCAAGGACTCTGGCCATTTGAGGCAGGGCATGGCTCCCAGGGGAGGCTGGCGTTTCCCTGACCCTGCTCCTCCTACCAGTCCTGCTGCCACCGGCCTGCCCACTAGCCACATTGCTCACCACGGTCCTCGCTGTGGCTCCCAGGGTGGATCCAGTCGGCCGGGCCACCACCTGCGCTGGGGCTGGTGCCAGCGAAGACGTGGTGGTGGTGGAGGCGGTGGTGGTCGGTGCGGCGATGGTGGCAGTTGCGGCAGTGGTAGTGGCCGCAATGACCGTGGGTGTGGCCGCAACGACAGTGGCAGCAGGGGACTGGGACTGTTCAGCATCCCTGGATGATGGGTTGGTGGGTAGGAGGGGTCCTGGGGAGCGGCTGGGCCCTGCCACGCCAGATGGGCCAGCTTGGTGGTCCGTGTCCGAAGAGGTGGACAGATCCTCCAGATCCGTGTGTCCTCGTTGGGGGCTTGTAGGCTGGCTGTGCTGGCTGCTGTCTCCATCCCCAGCGTCCAGCAGTTCGTCACCTGTGGAGAGAATGAGATTTGTTATTGTGTTGCACCTGGCGAAGTATGTATTAGTCGTCTGACATTGGCAGTTCGTGCAATCTCGTACATGGGTTTCCCGGAGGCGAGTGTGTGGCTGTGGCATCTGTAGGTGTGTGTGCTAGGCAATGGGACTGTGTGCTGTGCACATGTGGCATGGGACGGATTGGCCATGCCGATGGGTGTGTTGCTTTGCCCCTACTCATTGTGACTCTGGTGTATGCGGGCTCCTGGCCCATCCTGGGTCTGGTTTGTACTTTGCTTTTGGAGTTCAAATGGAACGCTTAGGAACGCATATGGCAACATGGGGGCCATGCTCCAGATTCGCATTTGGAAGGGAATATGCTTTTGGGGTTCAAATGGAACGCTTAGGAACGCATATGGCAACATGGGGGCCATGCCCCAGATTCGCATTTGGGAGGGAATATGCTTTTGGGGTTCAAATGGAACGCTTAGGAACGCATATGGCAACATGGGGGCCATGCCCCAGATTCGCATTTGGGAGGGGATATGCTTTTGGGGTACATGCTGTGAGCCATGGGTGCCGAACGTGACATGTGTTGTGGCAGCATGACAGTGCATGGTCTGAGGTGTGTGCATGCCTGACATGCCCTGCATATTTGCTGTCTGTTGTGGTTACTGGACATGGCATTGGACGCATCGTTATGAGTGAGTGATAGTTGTGTGCCAGCCAACGTATTGCAGTTGTCCCATCTCCTTGGTGTGCGTGCTGCCCTGTGCCATGTGCATCACTGCAGTGCTCGGGGGGTGTGGCCCATGTTGTGTGTTGTTGCTCACAGTGTGTCGTGCGCTTAATTGACTTCTGGCACATGGTTGGTCATGGGCATGTGTCTTAGCGTGACTGCTGTATGTGTGGCAGCTGTGCGGATGACATGCCTTTCATGAGACTGGGGCTGACGGATGGGATGGATGGTATGTTGTATGTGCATGGTGTGTCTGTGTGTTTGATGGGTTCAGTGGTGTTCGTGTGCATTTATGTTGTTCCGCTCTGTTGCGTCTAGTGTTGTTTGTCTTACATAGGCGTAGTTGTGGGGTGTGTGGTTGACAGGCAGTAGGGGCTACATGGACAGGACTTCAATGGTGTTTCGGTTGTGTGTGATGAGTTGCACAGTGGCTGCCGTGTGGGACTATATTCAGTGTGGCTTGTGCATGCAGACGTGGCTCCTTGGGTGTTGCTATGTCTGTGATGGGTCATGTGGGGTGTGAGTCTGCTGTTCATGTCCGTGTGCACATTGTTCACTTGTTCGTGACGGTGGGCGGTGCTGCGTGTTCGTGTGCTACGTGACATGTCCCATGTGTTGGTGGTGTTATGGTCCTCATGCCTCCAGTAATCCAGCCCTGTCCAGTTTCCCACCTGCAAGTTGTTCGTGCGTGCACTGTACTGGATGCCACATGGCTCTAAGCGGGGGGTGCTCCATGTTGCAGGTCTGTGGGGGTGGGGGGTGTAGTGGGTCGTGGGGGTGGCTGTACACCCACTGACACCGATTGCTGTGGACCGTGATGTCTGCCTTTCGGCTGTCGTTGTGCACTGCGGTGGCTGACACGTGGCTGTGGGGTGTGGGGGATGCTCCTCCTTGCTGTGCTGTGGGACTGGGGCCTGGTGTGTGTTGTACTTGGGCTGTCCACCGTCCCACCCACTGCACTTTGTGTTCCTGCCACTTACCTGTTACTTGTCGGTTGGTGCAGCTGTGCCTGACACATGGGTGTGGGGAGTGCTACACCTTGCTGGTCTGTGGGAGTGGGGGCCTGGTGGGTGTTGTACTTCAGCTGTCCCCCTCCGACCCACTGCACTTTGTGTTCCTGCCACTTACCTGTTACTTGTCGGTTGGTGCAGCTGTGCCTGACACATGGGTGTGGGGAGTGCTACACCTTGCTGGTCTGTGGGAGTGGGGGCCTGGTGGGTGTTGTACTTCAGCTGTCCCCCTCCGACCCACTGCACTTTGTGTTCCTGCCACTTACCTGTTACTTGTCAGTTGGTGCAGCTGTGGCGGACACATGGGTGTGGTGGGTGCTCGTTGTGGCGCTTCTGGCATATTTGGGGACCTGTTGGTGGTTACGTGGCTGGCTTAGTGTACACATGTCCCCACGCATCTTACAGTTGTTCGGTTTGGCCTGTGTGTGGTAGTGTCTGTTGCATGTGCGTGTGATGTGTTGTGTATTGTGTGCTGGACATGGGGGTGTTTGTCCCTGGGAGCTGTGGCATGGTGGTTGCGCATGTGTGTACATAGCGGTGTGCTGGTATACATTAGTTTGTACTTACCAGCCTCCACTCCCCCTGCTAATCCGGCGAGGATCTCCGGATGGATTACGACTCGCACCTTCTCCTCCCACGCTTTGAAGGTCTTAAAGAGCGCGGGATTCCCTCCGCCAGTGACGGCAGCCAGCTCTCTGTTTTTGCCCTCCTTCTTCTTGACCAGGCTCTTTACGTCATTCCAACGTTTGTTTATCTCGGTTCTGTTCCTGGGCAGGGTCCCGACTGCATTGACCTGGTCTACGATCCGGGTCCACATTCTGTTTCTGGTGGCTAGTGGTGTGTGCTGGACCATGTTCCCATAGATTTGTGGGTACACCTTGATGATCTCGTCGACCATGACCGTCAGCTCCATGGGCGTGAACTTGGGCATCCTTTGTGGTGCCATGGTGTTTGTGGTGCTGGTGCGGTGTGTGTTGTGTAATGTGCAGGGGGTTTGTGGTGCCGGGGTGTGGTGGTGGTGGTGGTGGTGGTGGTGGTGGTGGTGGTGTTTGGTGGTGGTGGTGGTGGTGGTGGTGGTGGTAGTGATGTGTGCGTTTCTGTGGTGTGCTGCTGTCCTTGCTGTGTCACTGTGTCCTCTCCTCTCCTCTCTGGTTTGCAATGTAGCAAGGGGTTGTGGTCTGTGGGAGTGCTGCTTTTGTACTCACCTATGTGGGTGTGTCCTCATGGTCTGTTGTTTTCAGGTGTGTTGTGTCTGGGGTTCTGGCCTTTGTATTTTTTGTTTGTCCGGGGGGTGTTTTCGGGATGTGTACTGTGCTTGTGTATTTGTGCGTGCCTTGCTGTGTGGACTTGTTGGCCATGTTGTGTGCTATTGGTTTTGTGTGCGGATGGTTTCTGTGCAGGTACGTGGGCGCCATGGCTTCTGCCGTGTCGATTCTCATCGGCGTTGTTTGCGCTGGCGGGCGGTATATTTGTTGTTTTTCCGCGCTCATGGCGGTGCGATCGTAATTTCACGTGCGGTGTGTCGGCCGTGAGGGCGGGCGGTTTTGTGTTGTCGTGCGTGTTTCCGTCCGTGGCGGGCGGTTTGACTCCGACTCGGACGATGGCGGGCGGTATTTTGTATGATTTTTCCGCCGATGGCGGTTTTCAGTTTGTGTACTCATAATGGCGTGGTCGGTGTTCAGGCGGTGTGTGCGGGCGGATTTTTGCCGCTTCCATGCCTGGCGGATTTTTTTACGCCGGGTATCGTAATGTGCCCCTTGGGGATTTCAACTGGACTCCGAGTTTAATTGGCACTCACTTATAGATCAGAATGTTTTATCTTTTAATAGGGCGATATTTAGCATTGGAGACTTTTCACGCCGATTGGGGCGTACTCATATTCAATTGGTCCTGAAAATTTACAGGGCTAAATGTATCCCTCTAGTGTGCTATGGCAGTGGAATTTGGGGATATGGCTAGGTTGCTCCACTCCAAGTTGCTGAAAACACGTTTTTAAGGAGCCTTTTGGGAGTTTGTCAAAGTATACCCTTTGAAATTGTCCACGAAGAAGTAGGTATAGATTTTTTAATTGACAGGCTCCGCCTCAGTCCATCCAAACTCTGGAATTCAATTTGGATAAAGGAGGAACTGAGTTTTTGTAGACTGATTTTACAGGATTGCGTGCAATTAGAAGAGTCCTTATATATTCCTTGGCTGGCGTATGTGGCACGTAATTTGTGGGCCCTAGGGAGGCCAGATATGTTTGCTAACCCCCCAGACATAACTCGTGCTGATGGCAAATGGGTCGAAACCGCTTTTCGGGACAAGCTGACATCATAACGAAACACTCTATGCGACATGCAATATTGGTGAAAACAGTTAGCAATATTGAACTTGGAATATGTCTCGCACCCAACGCTGACTGCTGACCTATTCCAGACTAAATTTATTTCCCTGTTTAGTCCCTTTTAACTGTGGTTGTTTTAAGTATTCGGATTTGCCCCTTTGCAACTGTGACAATACGTCGATTAACGACACATTACACGTGGTTATGCTTTGCCAAAAATATAATAACCTGCAATACAAGTTCATACGCCCAATTTTAATACCTCTGAATTTTACCCAAGTTAGGCCAGCCTTATTGTTTTTACAGCTGTTAAAGTCTCCTTCTATTTGCTTTTTCCTTGTACGTTTTTTGATGGGGGTTTTAAAACATGAATGATTGTGGCACTGAAATTCTGTATGTTGTTTTTAATGATCTGTCTTTTATGATTTTATCTATAAAATTGAATAAAGATTATGACTGACTGAATCTGAAATGCATTTTCCTTGTTCGCAGCGACACCAGATGTCGCGATGACGTTGGTAGTTGCGAATACCGCGTGTTTTTGGCAAAGTGTTAAACACATATATAGAGATGTTTTATTGTAAGTTTGAGTCTAGGTATTTAGTAAGATATTGATTTAACTTTTTTCTTCCTATGGATTTTCAAAAAAGTACACCTAAAATGCATTTTCCTTCTTCGCAGTGATACCGGAAAACGTGAGGACTCTGATAGCTGCAAATAGCGTGTTTTTGGCAAAGTGTTAAACAGAAATACAGATATCTTTTATTTAAAGTTTGACTCTAGCTGTTTAGTAAGATATTCATATAACTTTCCCACTTGTATACATTTGTTGATAAAAGTACATCTGAAATGGATTTTCTTTTGTTGCGGCGCCTCCGGTAGTAGTCGCAATGATGTCAATGGTCGCAATTAGCGCGTGTTTTTGGGAAAGTGTTAAACAGATATATGGGCATGTTTTATTTAAAGTTTGACTAGCTGTTTAGTAAGTCTATGATTTAATTTTCCCCTTTGTATACATTGGTTAAAAAAAATACATCTAAAATGTATTTTACTTCTTCGCGGTGACATCGGAAGTCGCGAGGACATAGGTGGCCGCGAATACTGCGTGCTTTCGGTGAAGTGTAAAACACATATATTTACATAATTTTGAGTGAACCTATTTAGTAACATATTGGTTTCTCTACGCATTTGTCAAAAAGAGCAGTTCCCAAAAATAACTTTCTGTTGTCGCGGTGTTGTCGGAAGTCGCAACAACACTGGTACTTGTGAATAGCACGTGACTACCAAATAATGAAATTCCATTGGTTTACACAGTTTCCTTTATGAAAGGAAGCACACACCCATTTCTCCCTTCTTGAACTTTCCAGGTACTGGTTAGTTTATTATAGGAGCTGTCCTAAACTGATTTTCTACATTGTGCTGTATTTGGCTTTTTGGCTATTTTTTGCAAAAATAAAATGGCATCACAACAACCACAGGAAGACCTACAACTGGTTGAAGTTGTTCAGGAGCAGGAGGTCCCAGCTGCACAAGAAGAGTCTTCAGATGAAGAACCATCAATGAAGAAACAAAGCATAACTTGGGATTTTTTCAGTATTCCATCTCGTGAATTGAAGACCACAGCTAAATTGGTGAGGTGCAGCTTGTGTGAGAAGACAGTATCTCAAGGCACAGCAAAAAAATATTCATGTGGTACAAGAAGTATGTTGTACCGCTTAAAAACATACCACAGGAAGCAACTTAAAATTGCACAGAGAGAGAGAGAGAAGGAGAGGGATCATCAGCCTCCAGACTTCCAGCCCCTGCTTCTGGGGACAAAGTTCCACCTGAAGTGGAGAGAAGATGCAGTGAAATGTCACCAGACCTTAAACGTTTTGCTACCTTCTACATGGACTGAAACACCACTGTTGCAGCCGGGGAGAAGTTTCCAAATGTAACTTTACAGAATGTGAAAAGCCATAATTGTTATTTTTTTTTGCTTTTTTATTGCAGGACTTCAAGCACAATTTTTAAAATAGTGCTTATGTTATTTTTGTTGCCATTTTATTTTTGAAGAAAATACAAAAAGTAAAAAATGAAGAAATAAAATGCAAAATCATTTCGAAAAAAATAGTTATTTTCAGAACCGCCTTTCTGGTTAAAAAAAAGATGTGTTAAATGAATGAATGATAGCATGAGCGGTGCATGGATGTTAGAATGAGTACATGAGTGATGCATTAATGATTGAATGAGTGCATAAGTGGTGTGTGTATGTTAGAATGAGTGCAAGAGTGCTGCCTGGGTGATTCTATAAGTGCATGGGTAGTGCCTAGGTAATTGTATGACTGCATGGGTTGTGCATGGATGATTGAATGAGTGCATAGGAAGTGCCTGGGTAATAAGATGAGTGGATGGGTAGTGTCAGGGTGATTGGATGAGTGTATGTGTAGTGCCAGGGTGATTGGATGAGTGTGTGGTAAGTGCCAGGGTGATTGGATGTGAAAAGCCATAATTGCTATTTTTTTTTGCTTTTTTATTACAGGTCTTGAAGCACAATTTTTAAGTTAGTGCTTATGTTATTTTTGCTGCCATTTTATTTTTGAAAAAAATACAAAAAGTAAAAAATGAGGAAAAAAAATGCAAAATCATTTCGAAAAAAATAGTTCCTTTCAGAACCGCCTTTCTGGTTAAAACAAAGATACATTAAATGAATGAATGAGCGCATGAGCAGTGCATGGATGTTAGAATGAGTACATGAGTGATGAATGAATGATTGAATGAGTGCATAAGTGGTGTGTGTATGTTAGAATGAGTGCAAGAGTGTTGCCTGGGTGATTCTATAAGTGCATGGGTAGTGCCTAGGTAATTGTATGACTGCATGGGTTGTACCTGGAGGATTGAATGAGTGCATAGGAACTGCCTGGGTAATTAGATGAGTGGATGGGTAGTGTCAGGGTGATTGGATGAGTGTATGTGTAGTGCCTGGGTAATTGGATGAGTGTGTGGTAAGTGCCAGGGTGATTGGATGAGTGTTTGAGTAGTGCCTGGGTGATTGGATGTGTGCATGGGTAGTGCCTGGGTAATTATATGACTGCATGGGTAGTGCCTGGTTAATTGGATGAGTGCCTGGGTAGTGTCTGGGTGATTGGATGAGTGTAAGGGTAGTGCCAGGGTGATTAGGTGAGTGGATGGGTAGGCCTCGGGTGATTGGATGAGAGCAAGGGTACTGCCTGGGTGATTATACAAATGCATGGATAATGCATGAGTGATTATTTGACTGCATAGGAAGTGCCTGGGTGATTGTGTGAGTGCATGGGTAGTGCATGAGGGTCTGGATGAGTGTATGGGTAGTGCCAAGATGATTGGATGAGTGCCTGAGTAGTGCCTCGGTCATTGGATGTGTGCATGGGTAGTGCCTGGATAATTGGATGATTGCATGGGTAGTGTCTGGGTGTTTGGATGAGTGCATGGATAGTGCCTGAGTGAGTGGATGAGTAGTGCCTGGGTGATTGCATGAGTGAATGGGTACTGCCTGGGTGATTTCATGAGTATATAGGAAGTGTGAGGGTGATTGAATGAGTGACTGAGTAGTACCTAGATTTTTGGATGTCTGCATAGGTAAAGTAATTACGTAAGTGCATGAGTAGTGCCTAAGTGATTGTATAAGTGCATAGGTAGTGCCTGGGTGATTCTATGAGTGCATCAGTACTGCCTGGGTAATTGTATGACTGCATGAGTTGTACTTGGATGATTGGATTAGTGTATAGGAACTGCTAGGTAATTAGATGAGAGCATGGCTAGTGTCTAGGTGACAGCATGACTGCATGTGTAGTGCCTGGGTGAATGGATGAGTGCATGAATAGTGCCAGGGTGATTGGATGAGTGTGTCGGTAGTGCCAGGGTGATTCGATGAGTGCCTGAGCAGTACATGGGTGATAGGATGTGTGCAGGAGTACTGTCTGGGTAATTGTATGACTGCATGGGTAGTGCTTGGTTGATTAGATAGGTGTGTTGGTAGTGCCTGGATGAGTACATGAATGTATGGTTAGTGCCTAGGTGACGGGATGAGTCTATGAGTAGTGTAGAGTGATTGGATGAGTGCCTGAGTAGTACCTGGGTGATTGGATGTGTGTATGGGTAGTGCCTGGGTAATTGTATGACTGCATGGATAATGTCTGATTGATTGGATAAGTGTATGGGTACTATCTGAGTGATTGCATGAATGTATGGGTAATCCCTCTGTGATTGGATGAGTGAATGGGTAGTTTCTTGGTGATTAGAAGAGTGCATATGTAGTGCCTGGTTGTTTGGATGAGTGCATGGGTAGTGCCTGTGTGAGTGAATGAGCACATGGGTAGTGCATGGGTGATTGGATGAGTGCATTGATAGAGCGTGGGTGATTGGATGAGTGCATAAGTAGTGTGTGGGTGATTGGTTTAGTATATGGGTACTACGTGGGCCATTGCATGAGTGCAAGTGTAGTTTCTGGATGATGGGATGAATATATGAGTTGTGCCTTGATGAGTCCATCGCTAGATTAGTGATTTTACACACGTAATATATCCCGATCTGCAACCAGTGTGAAAAAATATAAACAAAGAAAAATGTATTAGGATTTCATTTTCAACATTAGGCAACCAAAACAAGATACAATATTTTTTCTCCAAAACTTTAATACAAGATAGTAACATGTTTTACAGTTTTTTTACTGTTTTCAGCTTTCATACTTCTTCACTTTCAACAGTGATCTGTATGAAGAATCATCATCAAACAGTGGGGAAAAAACAATCAATGGATTGTAAAAAAAAAAGAAAAATGTTCCCAGTACATCATTACAAATATGTGATGCTGTGGATTCGACTCACAAGTTTGGTAATAGTAGCATGCTGATTGGTTATTACCTTAATGAAAGCAACTATGTGTTAAAACTGTTTCTGATATTTGTTGATCTGATACAAAATATCCAACAATTATGAAGCAGTCTTCATTTTTGGATATCCTTTGGTAAACATCATCCCTGTTAAGCCAAATGATGTCTGAGACGTTCTTGGTCCATGCACGAAAAATATAACACACTGTAGTACGTAGAAGTTGTAGCAGAAACAAAAGGTGTCATTTTTTAGTGGTAAAGAGACTTTACAAACAACTTAAGGCTGCTGGTATTATAGTACCTCCATTTAGTTTTTCTCTTTAGTAACAGAATGTAGTCCTGTAATGCTTTATAATTTCCTTTCCCGCAGTTGAAAAGAGTCTTTCATTTCTAACAGCTTGCTGTAGACAATACCCCTAAAAGGCTGCAAAATGTCTCAGAAACACATAATCCATATACATGTCAACACAATACTACATTTTCTTATCCTAAATTGTCCTTAGAAATTCGGTTCTAGAATAGCAGATATGAGTTTGGTAATTTTTTAGGTAGTCTTGATTGCAATGTCCTTTGTCATCTGGATGCAATGGAGAGACAAGTACTGGAGGCTGAAGATAGGCAGGTGTAGACTGCGGGAGAGCAGAAACAAGTAGGGAAGGCACTGCAGGCTAGGGCGGAAGACCTGGAGGATCGCTCCAGGCAAAATAATTTGTGCATTGTCAGTGTGGTCGAATTCACCAATGCTGGAAATATGGAGACTTTTGTGGAAACGACTCCTTGTAGAGTTACTGAGAGCACCTAATGCTTCCTTGCTCCACGCCCGGTGCCTGGAGCTAAGCCCTGTGCGATCACTGAAAGACTGCTCAATTACCTGGATTGAGACAGGGCACTCCCCCGCTCCTGGAAACAGCAAACGCTTCGGTAAGAGGGCACAGACCTTTCAATCTTCCCATACTTTACACCACATGTTCAGCAAGCGTGGAGGCAGTCTCTTCCTGCCAAACAGAAGCTGCAAGAGCTTAAACTTGACTACGCCATGCTCTACCTGGCCAGATTGCGAGTGACTCTGGACAGTAAACCTCAGATCTTCACTGACCCTAAATCTCTGCAACAATTTCTGAAACAGCGGGAGGCGGCGAGTGGAAGACGCCGATCGCTGAGGTCGGAGAATGGTGAACCAGTGGCTTCGCAAGACCTGCAAGTACTAATCTGATAGCAACGTTTTCTAAGTTTTAATTGCTATGATTCAAATTATGCAATATTTTACTTGGTGTTGCAGTTTCTGCCATTGCCATTACTTGTATTGCTGAATTCCAGTGGTAATATTACGTTTGTGAATGCAGTGATTGGGTGGGTTGGTGTGGCTGTTGACTGCATTGGGCCTTGTTGATTCACCTTTGTTCTTCACTATGTGGCAATGTGAGGGATTCATGGAAGCAGGTATCATGGCGCTGGTGCTGGGCGTACACCCAGATCCTACCTAGTGGATGCAATATAAAGTTGTGTACTTATGTTTACATGCCGCACAAATGGCAGATCACACATTCTGGATGAGGCCCTCCTGTGACTCACTGTTGTGGGGGTGTTCGGTGGGCACTATCTGTCCCCATGTGTGTACCACACTGTTCTTCTTGGGATTTGCTTTTGGGGATGATGAGAGGGACTTGAGCGGGTTATGTACTGCTATGCCAAATTTTGGGGGGCATAGCGTAGGTGGGGAAGGGCTTTAGGCATGTTCGCATGGTTATGTGTCACATGTGAAAACTGAAACTATTGCATGACTTGCAGAGTAGACTCTGGTTGGAGGTTGCAAAGATGTCGGGTAAAGAACCTAGCAATAGGGAGAGGATTTTCGCTCAATATGAGTTGGAAAATCAGCAGGAAAGAAAACTTTCTTTCTTGAGTCCCCTCAGTCACCAGGGTTTCCCCTTGGTGACATGCTTCATCATAGGGGCCATCTCAGTCCGTTGCGAACTGAGGCGTGCTGCGACTTGCGAAATTACGTAGGAGCACTTTAGTGAGTACTATGTGTGGTGCAGTAGTGTTGTGGAGTGGAAGAAGTGAGTTAAAAATACCTAACTAGTGGGCGTAATAGCTTTATTCTAGCTCCTAGTCGGTATGTCTAAAAACGGGGTAAGATACTGGAAAAACCTAGCTGTGATGGGTTAGGGATCCCTAGCGGACTGAGATGGCCCCTATGATGAAGCATGTCACCAAGGGGAAACCCTGGTGAGTGAGGGGACTCAAGAAAGAAAGTTTTCTTTTCTGCTGATTTTCCAACTCATATTGAGCGAAAATCCTCCCCCTTTGCTAGGTTCTTTACCCGACATCTCGGGTTTTGTAGGTCTACTATTGTACTAGGAGGGTGGACCTAGCATATACCTCTACCTCCCCCCTTTTTTCTGATCTTGGAGGTTGCAAAGCACAGGTGTACCTGATTGTGTGGTGGACGCCACCACAGATGGGGGGGCGTCTGTCTCATCTGAATTTTCTTACATGGAATGTACGGAGCTTGAATGATAGTCAAAAGATCTGTAAAGTGCTATTGTATCTGCAGTGTCATAAGATAGATGTTGCTATTTTACAGGAGACGCATTTGACCCCTGGTAGTGGATTGCTAAGACAGAGATGCATGAGGGGGACTTGCCATGCTGCAGGCTTTACATCTCATGCGCACGGCGTGTTGATTTGGGCCAGGAGCAATTTAAGTATTCAGTTGCAAGAGGTACATGTGGACTCTGGTGGTTGTTTTGTGGTAGCACGCTACCGTAAGGAGCACTTTGCTGTATTGCTGGTGGGGGTATATGGCCCCAATTATGATGACACACAGTTTTACCACTCACTACATGCTAAGCTGGCCCATTATCAGGATCTACCTCAGATATGGGGTGGCGATTTTAATTGCGTCCTATTCCCTGACTTAGATCGCTCCCGCAGTCCGTTGCGATGGCCTTCAGCTGTGGCTCGCACCATAACAACAGTGGCAGAAAATTGTGGCCTAGTGGATGTGTGGTGCTATCATTCATCACAGGGCAGAGAATATACACATTATTCTAAGATGTTATGTTATGTTAATTTCTATTTATATAGCGCCAAATCACCAACATGTCTCTAAGCGCTAAAAAAAAGACCCTAAACCTAGAACCTAGCATGCCTCCTGGAGCTCGGCGAGTCTAGATGAGCTTATCCAAACGCCTGAGTGAACAGAATGGTCTTAAGTTTCATCCTAAACGGGAGTAGGGTGACTTCCCTGTGCAAGCTATCCGGGAGCTTGTTCCAAAGCTGGGGAATCACAACTGAAAAAGCTCGCCCCCCCAAAGTGTCTTTGTCAAAACGTGGGCATGCCAGCAGGCTTGCCTCAGACGATCGGAGGCATCGTCCTGGCACATATTTCTTCAAATGGTCTTTGATGTAGCTGGGTGCTGCTCCATGCAGGGCTTTATGTGCAATGCACAGACCCTTAAACCTAACCCTCTGCTTAATTGGGAGCCAGTGTAGTTGTTGTAGCAGAGGTGTGGCACGTGCTCTTCTCAGGAGTTTGAAAATCAGTCTTGCCGCGTCATTCATAACCACCTGAAGTTTCCCTAATAGTTTGTCAGGTAACCCTATATATACTGCGTTACCGTAGTCCAGGCGCGACACAATTAGGGCCGACATGACAGTACGCATGGTGGAAAATGACAACAGGGGTACAAGTTTCCGGAGTTGCCTCTTAAGGCCCACACAACTCCCCACTACAGCGGTCACCTGATTGTTCAGTGTTAACTTGGTGTCCAGCCTGATGCCCAGGCTCTTCACAACTGGCACCGGTATTGGGGTAGTGCCTAGCTCTTGTGGCCAGAAGGAATTGGACGAGGGGTTGGCCCCTGCGGTAATAGCAAGCACCTCCATCTTGTCAGGATTTACTTTCAGTGAATTAATGGTCATCCAGTTCATAGTTAGCCGAAGAATATTCTGCACATTGGACTGTGCCTGTGTAGAGCTGTCGATCCATGACATGCATACAAGAATAGATTACTGGCTCATATCGTTCAGCTTGGTGCCTAGTGTTAGTCAATGTGATCACCTGCTATTCATGTACTCTGACCCCTCTTCGGAGTTATTGACCCTAGAACCAGAGGACTAGCATCCCTGTGCCTTCTCCTGGTGCTTCTTGCGGTACTCACTGTTGGATGTGGTGTTTCACAATGAACTGGCTCAAGCAATACACAAATTTTACTGTACCAATATAGGGTTGGTCAAGAGGTTTGCACAATCTGGGAGGCCTTCAAGGCCTTTATTCGCGGAGTTACCATTTCGAAGCATGCTTCGTTCGATTCAGGACAGTTTGGTGTGTCTGGAAACTGACATAGCTAACTTAGAGCGTGCCCATGGGGAGACGGTGGAGCAGAAACTACTGGGCGACATCAGAGCCAAATTAGAAGAATACAATGAGCTTGCACTAAAGGAGGTTACGCACTTGGGAAGATATGCTACTGCGCGAATCTACAGTGAGGGCGAGCGGTTGGGTGCAACCCGATTGGCCCTCATTCAACCTAGCCGCAAGGAAGGTAAGGTACTCAGTCATCCAGCGAGCGTGGGGGCGCCTCTCCACGGGTCGAATCAGGTGGCGGATGACCACACAGACCTCTACTCCTCTCGAATCGCGTGCGATGAGCAGGCCACGACTGACTATGAAGTGGCTGAGAACAGCTTACAGGGAGCACCTCATGGTGCCGTTCCGTCCTACCGAGGTGGTTGCCATGCTGAAGGATATGCTGGGAGGGAAGGCGCCTGGTACAGACGGGCTGACAGTGGCCTTTTATAAGGCCTACCAAGATAAACTTGTGCTCCATTTGGTCACTCTGTTTGAGGAGATGGTTCAGGATGGACATATACCTCCCACCATGTGACAGGCTCTTTTAGTCACTCTTTTAAAACCAGGCAAGCCAGCTTAACATTACTCGTCTTATTGACCCCTGCCACTCTTGAATACCAATACAAACATTTGGCGCCGTTGCTCCTTGGAATCTTGGGAACCTAACACTCTGGCTTTGTGCCTGGCCGGTCTCTTATATACAATCTGGACACTCTGTTTGAGACGATCGCCCGCATAGACCCCAACGTACGTGCTGCGGCGATTTTCCTAGATGCAGAGAAGGCATTCAAATCTGTCGAGTGGGGGTTCATGCTCTCGGTTCTGCGCCGTGTGGGGGTGGAAGATGTTTTTTCTAAGGTCATCCAGGTTCTTTATGAAGATCCTACAGCGAGGATCTGAGTTAACGTTCAGATATTGGCCCCAATCCCCATCACTAGAGGCATGTGTCAGGGTTGCCCCTTGTCCCCACTGTTGTACGCCCTAGTCGCCTAGCCACTGGTTTGCGCACTGCAAGAGTATCATGCACATTATGACATTTACTTCCCTAATTATAAGTTGATAGGGTCTGCCTATGCAGATGACATGCTTTTGCACAATAGATATCCTGAGCACAACCTGTCACCGGTCCTTCGAGAGGCCATCCTTTTGGGAGGGCATTCCGGACTATGTATTAACTGGGACAAGTCACTCATATTCCGTCTCACTGCTGCCGCGACACAGGTGCCACTTGAGTACCCCTTGACATGGATGATGGAGCTGGGAGCGCTATTTGGGTATGAAGGTGCATAAAGAGCCGGAGGTAGTGATGCGTGCAAAGTGGTACACAGTCTGATGTAGGCGATAGACCATTGGATTTGCCTGCCCCTTTCACTCAGTGGCAGCATAGCCATCATGAAGATGGTGATACTACCTCAGTTCTTGTTAGTATTCACAAACATCCCAATACTGCTACCTAGTACGGTCTTCAAGATGCTACGCACCCTGCTGGTGCACCTGGTTTGCACCGGTAAACAACTGCATGTAAGTTGGGACACCCTTATTTTCCCATATTAGATGGGGGAATTCAATGCTCCAAATCTGGAAGCCTACTACAGTGCTGCTTAGTGCCTGTTTGCACACTTCTGAATTCACAGCCCAAAGGACTTGCTCTATCTTTGGTTAGAGCGGGATGATGCGCTACCCCTATCTCTCCCCCAGTATCTAGTCAATGCACATGTGCGATGTGTGCACATGAGAGATCTCATTGGTACCACGCAAAATCTTTGGAAGAAATTGACAGACACAGGCTGGGTCATTACTCTACTCCACGAGGCTCCCGTTGAAGTGGTGTACGTGGTTTCCATTGGGGCAGGACAAGGCATTAATGACAATGCTTCAGGGGCTCAGAATACAACTTATGGGTGATTTCTTTGAAAGTGGGGTGCTCCACACCTGGGTGCAGGTTATCTCACATAGCATGTAACCAACTATACTTGCGCAGTTTCAATTCTACTGGGGAGCCACATGATGCAGGCCTTATTGGATGACTCCCTGGCGGAACCCGCAGAGATACAAGCCCTAACTTACTTGCTACAGGTAACGTCACACGGCGGGTGATCGCCACGCTGTATGCCTTCTTGCATGAGGTTTGACAACCAGGTGTTACCAAGGCTCGCAGTGACTGGCAGGAGGGCTTAAGTTTACTCATTAGTGACCAGCAGTAGGCTTATTGCTGCTCTGTGGTGTGCACTGTGTACTTAAACAGCTGTCACCGGCTTTTTAATTTTAAATCTATGAACCCCATATATTATACCCCGACTTGACTATTCCGATATGGCCTGCGTGATGATTCCCTATGTCTGCGAATCAGCATCGAGAATGCTGGCTTTGCGCATGTCGCGTGGTTCTGTCCTGGTGTGCAGCGCTTCTGGTTAGCGCTATTCCAAGAACTGCGCACGATCATGGGGGAGGTCGTGTCCTGTTCTCCACTAGTGGCCCTTCTGGGTTATGACAGGGATGTCCTGAAGATCTGTCAGCGACTTGTGGCTTTGGGCCTCTACTTCTGGCGTGGCGGAGAATAGCGATCTATTAGATGAGGGCACCCCTCCCTACTTTACAAGAGTGGCATACAGACATGCCATATTGTAATAACCAATCAGATGCTTATCATGACCTCATGCCACCTCATAGCCGTCCAAAAGATATATGGAGTCCATACCAGGCGTACTTATCACATACAAGAAATGTTGACGATGAGACTGGAGAGACAAGTGATGTTATGTAGATGATAAGACGAACTGCCTATTTGCTGGCCTACTGGATGAGTGTTGTTACACCTGGGACATGCGAACGGAAGTGTAAAAATGGGGAATTGTTGACTATCTGTAATGTTGTGGCCCTAGGTGTGTGTGGGGGTTGCAAGTGGCCCCAGCGGGTTGCTAGCTGTGACAACATGGCTGTTTATGTTGGAAGAGCCCGCCATTGCACATGAATAGATTTCACTGTACTATATACACTGCCAGATTAATTGTCATGCCGACCAAAGTCCTGTCATGATAATATCTATGTCTTCTACGCTTCACCTGTGTTGAACATGTTATTCTATATTGCCTGTTTATGTCCCAAAATGAAAAGAAAGTTTAAAAAAAAGAAGAAAGTACCTCAAGTTCAGGTAATTAATATTATACTTTAGAAACTTTGCTGTGAAGTGTCAGTAAGTGTACTAATGTTTGAAAAGGCATTCTACCGCATGTGTACAGAATGAAAAAGTGTAAAGCATTTGCACAACACACACACACAAGTGACACAACAAATAAACCGCAAAAAAGACTCCACGCAGTAGTATATAAAAATATCTCCTATATTGTTTATAACACATGGACCACAGTCACATAAATCACAAATCACTTTACCAACTAGGCAATTGTCATAACATCACAGTTAGTGCAATAAAGTAAATACTTATAGGTTGCACACGTCATGAAAACACCCTACACCATCACTGTACATATTATGCAGGTCCTGAAATGACACTCGTTATCCTATCCTTGCACGGCATGAAACTACATACATCATACCATCAGGGCATAAAATGCAGTGGTAGGGAAGAGAACACAAACATAGGAATCACCTTAAAGAGTAGGGCCCAGCACTCCTGGGTCCTAATACCAAGTATCCGGTAATTGGCACAACACGTAGGATGCAGGAACGCCTGCCCACCTGCTTCATGAGTTACAGTAATCCCAGTGATGTTTCCCTAAATGCGGAAAGTTCCTAATCGGGGGGCCCGTCCGGGGTCACCTCCGCAATGTCACCACAGAACAAGTGTCACAACGGGGGGCACACTTAGTAGATTATAGCAGGAAGACCCTCCTTGGGCCCCCGCATGCAGAACAACCCAGGGCAGCTACCCGCGAAAGCGTGATGCAACTGCTGACCCCTGCAGTCTCCCACACAGCTGCACTGAGAGGTAGCACATTCGGAGCTGTCTGGGATTCCCAGACCACTGCCCTTGCCCACACAAGGCTTGATCCTCGGGCTAATGTCGCGAGGGAGGGTAGGGATTTATCAGGCCTGCCTCTCTGACACAAGTGCAGCACTTTCCAAGAGATCTGGCGAGGCGATCCTCCCCCCCAGGAGTGGAGGAGCGCAGGATGGGTTCATGGCTTCCTCCAGCCCCACTCCTCCTCAGTCTTCCTCAGGGGAACAGCCAAAGTGTTGCAGGCCTCCAGGGACTCCTGCAGGGAGTTTAATCCCTGCAATCGGGAATGGCCCAGCAGCTCCTAAAAAGCCCCACCCTCCTGAGCGTGGCTTCAACTGGCAGGGCGAGGCAGGGGGCTGCGCTGCAAGGGATTTACTCTGGTGCTGCAGCGCCCTTCGTTGCGGCCGCCCTGCACACAACAGACAGGTATGACAATCCTGCACCTTTTTGGTCAGATATTTGGGACAAAGATAATGGCAATCTGTAGCTCTCACCGTGCGCTAGCCATAAGCATGGAGCAGTGACTAGTAGCTCCTGGTCAACACACGGGGCAGCGCTCATCACGTGCAGGGGGGCCAAACAGCTGACACTGGCCAGACTCACGAGTCCCACGGCCTCTTGGCACAGGAAGCCTTCAGAGTTCCTCACAAGAACAGGGGGAGGGGAGGCAAGCCCACAGCTCCTAGAGAACATTGGCGGAACAGAGCAGGGCCGAGGCAGGCTAGCCAGCACAAGGATCCTGGTAGCAAAGTGGCAGTCTCTAAAGCAGGTCATACCAACAGAGCAAGTGGTCAAAATGGTGGTCCCTCCTGGCAGCACAATAGTCCCTGGCAATGTGCAGCATGTAGAGCCAGCAGCATCTGGTTACAAGTCCCGCGCAGTATCTAAACTCATGGGGTCACAGCCCCTGTACTTATATTCAAAAAGTCTTTGATCTGGAGGCAACTTCAATACAAACTTTAGAAGTGCACAACACTCCCATTCAATCCTCAGCCCTGGCCCCAGACGCACTACAGAGGGGCGGAGACAGCATTGTGAAAGGCAGGCACAGACCTATTCAGGTGCAGGTGACAACTCCTCCCAACACTCTAGCCCAGAGGATACATCAGGATATGCAGGACACACCTCAGCTCCCTTTGTGATTGTCTAGAGCGAATGCACAAAACAGGCCCCTTCTCAGTCTAAACTAGACGGTTATTGGAGTCAGGTTGCAAAGCACAAAGAGTCATAAGCACACAGAAATGCCCACATCTAAAAGTGGCATTTCTAAAATAGTAATAAAAAATCAGCTTTCATCAATAAGCAGGACTTATCACCACTATTGCAAACATACCAAACATGGTAATGCTACTCCTTCCAGATTAGAAATTACCACTGAAACACATATCAGGGAATTCCTAATGCAAAGCTACGAGAGGAGCAGCCTCACAGCAGTGAGAAACCAAATAGGCTGTTTGTCACTACCAGGATATGCCACGCAACAAAGGCACATGTCCTACCTTTTACATACACCCCACCCTGCCCATAGGGCTATCTAGGGCCTACCTTAGGGGTGACCTATATGCAGTAAAAGGGGATTTTCAGATTTGGCAATCACTTTAAATGCCAAGTCGCTGTGGCAGTAAACTGCGCATGCAGGCCCTGCAGTGGCAGAGGCCTGAGACAGGTTTGAAAGGCAACTTCTGTGGGTGGCGCAAGAAGCACTGCAGGCCCACTAGTAGCATTTAATTTATAGGCCCTGGGTATTTAGGTTACCACTGTACAGGGGACTTACAGGTAAATTAAATATGCCAAACAAGTGTAGACCAATATCACCTAGTTTACAGAAAAGAGCACATGTACTTTAGCACTGATCAGCAGTGGTAAAGTGCTCAGAGTCATAAAACAAAAAAAACAGGTCACAAAAAATACAGGAGGAAGGCAAAATGTTTGGGCATAATCCTGCAAAAAGGGCCAGGTCCAACAAGCAAGTATTGCAGTTTGTGTTGATAAATGAAGTGTTCCAAATGTATGTACTTGTAAGTAAAGGAAGCAGTATTTCTCAAATTATAAAACAAAGAATGTGAAATTTGTTAATACAAGCCCTAGTGTTTTATGACTGACTGCACATATACTTTAGCCCAATGAGATGTTTGAGTGGTGATATTGCTATTTCTAGAGTGAAACACCGTGCTCAGTGTTAGCAAAGGTGTTTTAAGAGGAATTTGTTACTTTATAAGCTTTTATAGAATCAGGTTTGCTGGCATGTTATAATTTATTTGTGAAAAAATACACTGGTTGGGTGTGGAGAAAGGAATAACAAGTTAGTGGTAAACTAGATATAAACGTGATTGTGGGTGAAAGATGTTGAAAACTTGACAGAATATAGTGAAGAATGACTGTTATGATTTAGTGACTAGTATGCAACTTTTACATTTTTTGTTTATTTTCTCTTTTTGTGGGAGGGAAATGGAAAACAGAAGTTATGAACAAAAAAAATGGAGGAAGAAAAGAAGTCTTGTTTACTTTTGAAAAAAACAGGAAATAATTACTCTGTGGAAATTAAGGAAAAAACATTAATTGGAGAAGTGCCTAGGGGTACATTTGTGATCTTGCATAAGTATGTGCTGTGTAGGTCTACTTGTCCCTGATGAAATAATGATCTGCTTAAATAAGCAGCAACAATGAGCTTGGTTAAGACAAGCAGGATTATTGTCTTGTTCAGCAGTAAGTACATGAGCAGGGACAGTGTATCCAGGTTGAAAAGATGGGGAAGCACATGAAGAACTCTGCAGTTAAGCAGCACAAGCTAACCTTTTAAAAAACTGTACATATGTGAAACTTTGCTGACACAGTTTTGCTAGCAGGCCTCACAACATAAAACTGCCATACCAAAGACTCTTTGTTAGGCTGAGATGGCTGAGGTGGTGGCAGCTACACCAGGCTGATTATCATAATGTGGTGAAGACATTATAAGTTAGTAAAGTTGTTTGTTTTATAATTGTTGCTATCGTTTGTTAATGTAGTAGTTGTTGTTATAGTTTTGTAATGCTGTTAAATTGTTTTTTTGCAAAAAAAAATGTTTCAAGTTACTACTGATTTGTTTACTTAATAATTGTTATAGATTTGAATATTATTACAGTATTGTAATGTTGACTAAAACTGGCAGTTCCATCTTTAGGCAGTGCATATGGTACTATGCACATCTTTTATGCTACAGAGAATTGTTGATGGAGAAGCCAATTACTTGAGTACCCAACTATGGTGACTTCTCATGCAACAGTAAGGTCTCACTATTATTATTATGATTAGCTAGTTTTATAAAGCATATGGCTACCCAAACTCAGGCTTCTCAGCGCTAGCAGACATAATGATAAGGGGTTTTAAGATGACTAACTGAACAGGTGTGTCTTTAGTTGCTTTCTAAAGCTCAGGAGATTGTGGTTTGCTCTCATATGTATATGGAGGGAATTCCATAGTTTAGATGCCAAGTATGTAAAGGATCGTCCTCCACCTCTGGTTCTTTTGATCATTCAGATCACCAGGAGGGAACGATGGTTTGATCTCAGATCTCGTGAGCTTTTGTGTGGGACAATTAACTGGTTTAAAATATGTGGGCCCTGAGAGAATTTGATCTTGTGTGCAATGCATAGGGCCTTGAACTCAATCCTTCTCTTTACTGGGAGCCAATGAAGACTTGCCAGTGCTGAGCGTACAGAGTGAGATTTAGGAATATTCAACAGAAGACGAACTGCAGCTCTTTGAATGATCTGTAATGTTTTTACCACATAGGCCGGACTGCCCAAGTAGAGTGAGTTGCAGTAATCAAGTCGCGAAAGTATAAGGCCTTGTACCACAATTCGTGATTCAGCCGGAAGCCATTTCAGAGTCTTACTTAATGCTCTTAATAAGCCAAAGCATGTACCTGCCACTTTTTTTTGCCTGGGTGGCCATAGTAAGACCAGAGTCCAGCTAGATACCCAGGCTCTTGACCTCTGGTGTAGGGGACAGGCAATCCCCCAAACATGGAGGCATGGGTGAGTAACCGCACTTTACAAACACCTGATTGATTGACTTGAGGTAAGCTAGCTCCACAGAGAGTGGTCATTCCCCACCACCAAGACTTCTGTCTTGCCGCCATTAAACTTAAGGAGACTAGAGGCCATCCAGTTATTCACTTGTTCCAGGCAGGTATTCAAATTCACCACAGCTTGATTAATATTATGTGTCAGAGAGATGGCTATCTGGGTTTCGTCAGCATAGGACACCATAGTAAGGCCAAAAGATCAAATAATATCAGCAAGGGGACGGACATATACATTAAAAAGTGTAGTGCTCAGGGAGGAATCCTGAGGCACACCACATTTAAGCTGCTGAACATCTGACAAATGAGGGCCTTCCCTGAACTGAAGGCATCTATTTTTTAAAAAGGAAGACACCCATTCAAGTGCTTTTCCAGTTATCCCAAGCGCCTCCAATCTGAGCCGGAGGACCAAGTGGGACACAGTGTCGAAGGCCGTGCTTAGGTCCAGTAGAATAAACGTGGCTAGTCCTCCTTGATCCAGTGTTTTCCTGAGATCTTCCGTGGCTAGTAGCATGGCTGTTTCAGTTCTATAGCCAGGCCTAAAACCGGTTTGTGCATGATGCAGCAGGCTATGATCCTCTAGAAACACAGTTAGATGTCAATTGACCAGTTTCTCTAGAATCTTGCTAACCCCAGGAAGCAGGGATATAGGTCTATAGCTGTGAGCTTTAGTAGGGTCTAGGTCGGGCTTTGTCAGCAGTGGGCTGATTATCGCAAGCTTCCAGGGATCAGGGACTTTTCCACTATCAAGTGAAAAATTGTACATAGTGGTGAGAGCTGAGATTATGGTGTCTTTGTCTTTTATAAGAATATATATTGGTACAGGGTCCAATGGAGAGTCAGATTTGATTGTCTTTGCTGATTCCAAGATGGTATTGCAGCGTATCTGGGGGAAAGCCGGTGGGACCGGTGTTTCTGTCACATGGTCTGTCGTTCATTACGGGAGTAGAGTTTAAGTCCCCGACCAATGACTCATAGATGAGTCTGACCTTACTCAACAAGGCCAGCTCATTGGATCGCTCCTTGGTGGTGGCGGGTGGCAGGCCCCAGAACTTTTGACTTTAGAAAGAAGGATGCAATAGCTTTCCTAATGGCATACTGATATTTTTTTAATGCCTCCCTAGAGAGATAATTCCTTGTGCTCACTGTAGTCTCCAGACCTCTCATACAAGAGAGAGGTTTTGAAACAAAGGCCAGTGCATACTCATATTCTACTACACACTGCTATCACCTGGTAGAGATGGAACAGTGGAGAGGGCAGTTCTTTTGCACATGTTACTGTATATTCTTGTGACTCTGGAGAGAGGTTTCATTGGAGAAGTCTGTCCGTGTGCACACCCTTCTATGTCTCATTATCCCCATGGGGAGAGGTCTGACAGAGATGTGATTTTGCCCCCACATTCAACTATCCAAACCAATCAACCTAGACACAGTTCTCAGCAGAGGGGATACTTAATTTCTATACCCTACCACCTACAGCCTACTTTGCACATATAATTACGGGGAGATGTCTAAGCTGAAAGGGCAGTGTGTTTACACATCATAGTCCCTATTGTTGTTGTGCAAGACAGACTTATCAGCATAGAAGTAATTTCACCCCCACACCTTACTTGTACATCTGTCATCCTGGGGAGAGCTGTGACCAGAGAGGTAAGCTCATTCTCACAGCCTAAATTGCACACCCATCATCCAAGACAAAGGTCACAGGAGAGGGGCCAGTTTCTCCCCACACTGTACTACAAAGACTTAGGGGCCGATTCCGATCTCGGCCGGTAGGGCTCCGAATCGGATTCGGCTTAACCGGATCCGATTCGGAGCCCTATATCCCGACCGACTCGTACGTGCGTCCGGGCGAGCGAGTACGATGCGAAATCGCCGACCGACTCGTCCGGGCGTCCCGACCGCTCCGACCAACTCGTTCCCGGGTCTAACCGCACCGACCGACTCGCACGGACTCGACTCGCACCGCGCAATGGAGACGTTCCCCGGCCGGGTAAGTACGATGCGCGCCGCGAGCAGTCCGACCGAGCCGCGCACTGCGGCTCCAAAGAGCAGTCGGAGCCGTGCCCGGGGGTCCGTGTCGGACCCCCTGTACGCGTAGCCGCGCGAGTCGCACACAGGGGGACCCATGGGTCCCCCTACCTGTGCGTGAACGGCGCGAGTCGCTTCGCCGCGTACACGCTGTTGGGGGCGCCCTTGTCCGCATCGCACCCATTGAGTCAATGGGAGCCCGCGTACGCGTTGTAGGACAGGCTCCCATTGACTTCAATGGGAGTCCGACCGACTCGAGTCCGATGGCATACGTGCGCATCATACTCGTTCGGTCGGGCTGCACGGGTCCGATTCGGTTGGAAATCTCTCCGGATCCGGCTCGGTCGGAGAGATTTGTGGCCCGAATCGGAATCGGCCCCTTATTATGTAAGAGAGATGAGTCAGCAAACAGGGCACTTCCTCCCCATAGTTTACTATGCATACCTGTCAGTATGGGAACAGGTATGAGCAGAGAGATCATTTTTCTCAGACCCTGCTACAGACACCTGTCACCCTGGTAAGATGTGTTAGTGGACAGCTCACTCCTATCCCAGTCAGTACTGCATATTGCTGGTGATGTAGGGAGAGGTGTCAGTACAGAGTCCATTGCTTGCCCACACCGCACTGCACATCCATGTTGTCCTGGAGATAGGTGTTAGTAGAGAAGAGAATGTTTCCCTACGCAAGGCATGTCGAACTAGTAGTATGTGAACTACAAGTAGCTCTTCTGCTACCTGTGAGTAGCTCACCTGTGTGCAGCTCAGCCTACTAACATGAAAGCCTTTGCTTGGTTAAATCACTATTTGTATGTGAAAATTAAAAAGCATGCATTTGAGGGGAAAATGTGTGTATATTCAGAATTCAAAAGCTAATGTTTAGAGAAAAATGGACCCGTTTTCAAAATAAATTTAAAGCTATTATTATTTGAGTTGGAGAGATTTATTACTCATATTATTACCTTGGTGCCGGGGATTGCAGATATGGCTTTTAGGTATTACCCATGTAGATGTGTTAATATTGAGAAAGTCAATGGCTGTGTGAATAATGATACATTCATGTATAAGAACGAAATTGCATCTCTCTTAACAAATTTGCCCATTTTGAACTCCACATCAATACCTTGACTCAGAAATACACAGTTGGGCAGGCTCTGAGACCCAGGACCAAGGTCACTGATTGACAGACCACAGGTAGGGTGGCATGTAGCCAGCATACAAATGCTTGAACAAGAATCACAGATCTATCCCACAGATAGGGGCAGCAACACCACAACGGTCCAGGGAGATTGGCCCCAATAAAGCACCCTTGGCCCGAGGGGTATGTGTTTTCCCAAAACACCATAAAGTCAGATGCCACATGAAGTGAGGAACACATAGCCAATCAGGACACAGCACACACAGTAAGCGCAGTAATCACAGGCGACCCAGGCCGGACATCTGGACACTTTACCCACTGGCCGCATTGTGTCCATGCAAGGTCGAGGCCCACCTGGATTCCTCATTGCGTTCATTAATTTATGGCTCCAAAGACAGCGGTTCACATTCCTTATCAAGCAAGGATCACTGGAACAGTTTTATTGCATTCAATAAATTGTATAAAATCCATGGCCGATCGATTGTAAGTTGAGACAGTCCTCAGACCCTATGTCTATAACCCTATGTCTTCCGGCCGCACTGTTTAATTAAACAACTGTTCCTGTTTTGCCAAACACCTCTTGTTTCTTGTTTTTTTCAAGGTATTTCATGTTCAAGCAATAGATACATTACAAATTAATAGAGTTTTTTACTTTACTGCTGGCAATCCTGCCTAATGCACTAATGTGATCACTGCTGACAAGCTTGGATGGACTATCACATCACTTGAAGGAACTCAGGATAATTTTCATTGAACATAAGTAGCTTTTATTACAGAAAATGTTGGAGACCCCTGCCCTTCACACTAATGTACATGTAGGTCATGCTGGGAAGAGCTGTGACTGGACAGTAAAATCCATTCCCATGTCCCTAATCTATATGGATATTCAAACTAAAATATTGAGTTTACAATATCGCCTTACAGAAATATTGAGGTTAAAATACGTGACATGGGAATAACATCAGCAAGAATATTGATGTCAAGAATATCAATTTGAAGGTTAGTAATAACGATTTTTAAAATATCGAAGTTAATAATATCTTTTGAAAAAATATAGTTGTTTAAAATATTGTTTTGTAATTATTGTTATGCATTTTAGAATATTCTTTAAATGTATATGATGTTATTTTTTTGTAAAATTATTGTTTATGATATTTTATATATTTTTGAGTAGTTAATAAATGTAATTTAATTACATTATGTGATTTTTAGTTCTGTGTCGGGGTTGTGGGGTTATAAGGGCATAGGGTGGGAAGTAATTTAATTATAATAAATTAATGAATCATTTTTTTTATATTATTGATTTAATTGATATATATTTATGTTACTTGTGCTATTAGTTTTTTATGTAAAATTTAAGTGCGGGTTGTGGGGTTTATAGGGGTAAAGGGTGGGAAAAAATGTATTTTTTATTAACTAATAATTAGTTAATTAATATTAATTAATTAATCATTAATTATCTTAATTGTGTAATTTTTTAGGTGCGGGTTGTGAGGTTATAGGGTTAAAGGGTGGGAAGTAATTTATTTTTTAATTAATTAATAATTAGTTAATTATCATTGATTAATAATAATTAATTATGTTGACTGTGTAATTTATTTTTAGGTGCGGGTTGTGGGGTTTTTGGGTAAAGGGTGGGAAGTGATTTATTTTCAATTAACTTATAATTAGTTTTTAATTATTAGTAATTAATTAATTGCTAATTATGTGAATTGTCTAATTAATTTTTTTTAGGTGTGGGTTGTGGGGTTTATAGGGGTAAAGGGTCAGGAGTACATTATTTTTAACTAATTAATGCAGATATTTTACAATCTGTAACATTTTGGGGGTATATTGTGGGAAGTACATTAACTGTAATGAATTAATAATTAATATTTAATTCATTATAATTAGTTTGTTGATAAATATTTTTATTAATAGTGTAAATAATTTGTATTTAAAAGTTACATTGTATGTGCAGGTTGCGAGTCTTGTATAGGGTGGGAAGTGACAAAATTATAATTATGTAATAGAATGTTTTGGTGAATATATAACTAACAAAATAATTATTTATATAAAAATTATTTCTGTATTTTATTTATAAAAAAATGTGTAGGTATTAGTGATATGTATTAAACATTGCAATATGTTTTTTCACAACATATTAATATTTTTCATTATTTACTTTGTTTTTATAAATAATTTTGTTTTGTTCAAGATGTTTTTTTTCTTTTTAACGCTGCAATGACTGGAGTGGGAATAGTACATTTTATTTCTCCGCAATCCCACATTTTCCCTACTGTTGTACTGGCTGGAGTAGGAATAGTAAATTTAACCCCTCCGCAATCCAACACTTTCCCTATTGTTGCACTGATTGGAGTGGGAATAGTAAATTTTACCCCTTCACTATCCAACACCTCCCCTACTGTTGTATTGACTGGAGTGGGAATAGTAAATTGTACCCCTTCGCAATCCAACACTTTTCCTACTGTTCTATTGACTGGAGTGGGAATAGTAGATTTTACCCTTGGCTATCCAATACTTTCCCTACTGTTGTATTGACTGAAGTGGGAATAGCAAATTTTCTCCCTGCGCTCCAATATTTTGTTTACTGTAGTACTGGCTGGAACGGGTATAGTAAATACCACCTATCTGCAATCCAACACTTTCATTATTGTTGTATTTATTGGAGGGAGATTTCTAAGTTTTAGTTTGTTTTATTATATTTGGTTTGTGTAGAGTGGGGTAAGTAAACTTGATATATATTTACTATAATAAGTTTCGTAGTTTTGTGTAAATTGTAGTCATAATAGTATATGTATTAAATATTATATTTAATAATTTATTTTAAATTGCATACATTTATATTCTTATGTTTTTGTTAATTTAAAATTATAATATAATTAATGAATTATGTTTTTAATGTGTAAAATAATTGTTACTAAATTTTAAGATTTATAAGTGGTTTACTTTTTTAATTTACCTAGAATGGTTTGTTTTTAAAGATTTAGGGGCTTATTACGATGTTGGTTGGGGCTTATTACAATGTCGTACACCGTCTCGGTCTCGGGACCGACCGACCTCCGGTCGGGGGTTCTGACCACCTGATTATGATGTGACCGAACACTGTTTGGTCTGATACTCACTTTTCTCTATGGGAGCTTGTGTTATGGCCGTAAACCGGCCGTAATACAAGCTCCTATGGAGAAAAGGGTGTGTGTGTCAAACTCTGCACCCTGCACCCTGTGGCAGTGCAGGGTTTTATAGGGGGGTACCCTAGGTACCCCTCAGCCACCGTACGTAGGCCACAGAGGCCAGGGGGCCCTGCTAGGGGCCCCCAAAGTCGCTTTCTGACAGCTTTACGGTGCCGTTCCGACGCCAAGAAGACTCCGAAAGCCCACGTCGGAATGGCAGATTTACGTTCCGACTGTCGACATCATAATTGGGCGGTCGTACAGCAAACTGACCGTGTCAGTCGGAATACCTCCGACTGCAGTCGGAAAGCTTCCGACTAGCGATTGGAGGCTTTCTAACTGACATTGGAATCGGCCCCTAAATGTTATTGGTATATGTATATATATTTTCTTTTTTTGTTATATTTTTATATTACTTAAAAATTTTGAAATGATAAAATAAATTAAAATGTTTAGTTTAATAATTGGTTGTTAACTAGATATACTTAATTATTATATATTTGTGTTAACTTTTTAAAATTAAGTTAAGTTGTTATATTTGTTAAAATATATATTAAATATATATAGATTTTTTAAAATAATGTGACTATTAAATATATATAATATTTATTATTTTATTCTATACATAATTAAAAAACGATATTTAATACAGCTATATTAATGACATCTATATGTTTTTCCGATATTTTTGTACTTACCATGATAAGTATAGGATGTTGATATTTTTGACATCGATATTTTGGTCACGATATTTCTGTAAGGAGATATTTTGTCTGTCGATGTTCTATCAGTGAACCAAATATATGGTTTTTACCTTGGGGAGAGTCTCACAGGAGAGGCCAGTACTTGTTTTACTTGCTATGAAATGGTGAGGTCTTATATGTGAGGTGAATACCTTCTCCACCCCACTATGCATACTACTGAGCCTGGGGAAAGGTGTGAGTGGAGAGGCAGTGTCTCTTTAAACACTACTCTACACACTGGTTACCTTCATGCAAGGTCTCACTGGAGAGGCTAGTCTCTCCCCATAGTCTGTTATACACAGTTGTTAGGCTGTGGGAAGTGCCAATGAAATCCCAGTGCACCGTTGTTATACTGTTCACTGTTGTTATTCTGTGAAAAGGTCTCATCTGAGAGTCTACTTTCTCCCAACACTGTGCTAATGGGGACTATAAGGCATAAGTACTGTAGTAATGGAAAGTATAAATTAATTCTCTAAAAAAAAGTTTGCGATCTTACAATGTTCTCACAGGATCACAATATAAGTAGTGATTGAACTTTAAATCTAAGTGATTTATTTCCCCCCACAATTATATAATGAATTGCATTTCATTGAACTAAAGAAACAAACAGTTACTTTTCTGGTGAATATAAATTATACCTAATACAGTAGGGGGACCCGTAGTGCATTGCAGCGCCGGCCCGACGAGGAGCATCACCCTATGATGAATCATGACATCCCTTGGTATGTGTGAGGGCACCAACTTAAAGTCACTTTGACTTTCCTTCTCATTTTTCAAAAACGACACCTCTTGCCTTCTCTTAGGAACAGTGACCCACTGCTTTGGTTTATTCATTACTTGGGAGCACGGGCACTGGACCTTCATTTAGCTCCTTTTCCCCCACCTCCTTTATTTAGAGTATCAAACAAACACCAACATCTCCTTAAAAACAAAAAGGAACAAAATGTGTAAAAAAAAGTTTGAAAAAAACCCACTGCCTAAGGGGCACTTGTGATCTTGGACATGCTTGTCATGTGCAGACCTGCTTGTCTCAGATGAAAACATGATCTGCTTACACAAGCAGCAAAATAGTGCCTTATTCAAGAAAGCAGGGTGATTTTCTGCTTGTGCACTTAGAACCTGTGCAGGCACAGATCCCCCAGAGTGAATGATGTGGAAGCCTCTGTAAAGTTGTCTAGCTCCGAAGCACGAGCCAACTGTGCCTGTGCAAGCCTTTGCAGATGCATAAATCTAAGGTTTCTCCACATGACTGCGGTACTCATGCTATATTGATTATTTCTGCTCCTCCAGCTGAACTCATTCTTGCAAAGTTGACAGATGACATACTTTGCAGACACTTTCTTGCTACCTGGCCTCATATCAAAGAATTGCCACACCAGGAATTCCTTAGGAGGCTGAGATGGCAACGCTGGTGCAGGTGCCCCCAGCTCTTCATCAGAATCTGATGAAGACATCTTTGGGATGAAAGGCAAACAGGAAAGAAGAGCAAGCCAGATATGGCTACCCTCACCAAAAACCAATAGTGAAATAAATCAAAAAGACATCCATATGGGCCAATCACAATTCTTCCTTAGGGTGTGCTTCCTCTTTCAGATTTCTCACGAGAGGCTCATAGGCATCTCGCGAGACTGTATAAAAATAATTCATTTATATCTTCCATAGAACAATACATAATCAATTTTTCTAACTTAATCAACATGTCTAATGGTCTACATCTTTCAAAATTACATGAAAATAGTGCAGTTAACGCAATTCTAAATGCATGCTCGTGCGAGTGCTTTGTGAGACCCGAATAGGAAGTACATCCCCCTTGGAGTCTGCGCAGGGGATTGTGCATCCGGCTCCCATGAGCGTCTCACTAGAGCCATCGCTTTAAAAAAAAAAAAAAAAATATCCAACCATTATTTATTTACTATTACATTCTAGATTAGCATTAAATAATAAATAAAAACATGATAAACAACTGCATACAATAGATTATAATGTAATTTACAACTCCACGATATCATGCATTTTCCATGAGTGTCTTGCGATGGTCTTGCAAGAGTCATCACACCTGAGAAATACATCGTTGGTAACATGTCTTCATATGAGAATTATAAGAACTGCGCAAGTACACAATTTCTAATGAGATATTGAATATTTATCTGTTTAATACTCACACATATTTTAGAAACATTTTGCAAACTGTGAACCATATCCTGTTATGTTACAATGAAAAAAAACATTCATTTAAAAATAATGTCTGTACACAACACATATTATAAACTCTTTCTACCATACACACACTCACAAAATAAATTAATTTACTTTAAATGAATACTAGAAATTCAGTGAAAAAACAAAGGTTAAAGTAACATTATAGTTAGGTATAATAAAAATATCGGTTTTCGTTAAAAAAAAAAAAAAAAAAAGTAAATCACTGAAAGAACCAAAGGTTCAAGTAACATTATAGTTAGGTGAATTTCTCAGTGACAACGCTAATGGTTTGAAGTGAAAAAAACACAGAAATTCACCAGTTATAGTTAGCAGTGCTAGCTAAAATTTGCGCCCCTGCCAAATACTTCTCATGACCTCACATATGACATCACTCATGACATGTTCTATGACATTATAAATGACATCACTGATGACATCTGAAATAACATCATTGATGAAATCACTGATGATATCACTGATGAAATCATCCAATGAGTGTGCTAGTTTGTTTTATAGTTTACTTAGTGGCGGGTAAATACCATATTACTTGTCTACCAAATTTTGTACAGCATGGGTCCAGATAATCGGTGCAAGTGTTTACAAAACACATCTACTCCTAATGCACCATAGGTGTGTAGAGGTATTGAACACATCGTATTGAAAAATGATTCTGTGTGCAGGCCATAGTTGATGACTTGTGTTCATTAAGTTCCACACAAGTTTTTAGTACTGCAGAAAAGGTTTTCAACAGAAGTAAGATTCTACGCAGTAGATACTAACTTTTGTAAGCAGCCTTGAGTTATTAGACAGAATTATGTCAGCATGAGAATTTCTACATAACTTAGAAGACTATGTGCACCAGGTATTAACCTATATACATGTGCTTGTTTTGCATGAGAAGTTGGCCTATCTGTAAAGTTTTCACTGCAGTATAAAGGGTGCAGGTAGTAGGATGTTTAGCACCTTTAGATCTTGGTTATTTTTACCAAATAGTTTTTTTTTGGACAACTGTTGCATAGAGTGTACACTGTTGTTAGTAGATACTTTTTAATACTCTGAGGTATGTTTCTTATGAAAGTTTCACTGTTTGTAAACAGTATGGTATAAAGTAAACTCTCTCCACAGAGTAAGCACTTTTTACAGTATCCAGTTCTCTACTGATATCAGCTTCATTTCTCAATGAAGGTTTGGTGAGTTTCAGATGTTTCATACAGATAAAAGTTGTCCGTAGTAGGTCATTTGTTTTGGAACTGACATTAACCATTTTTGGAAACTTGGCTTTCTCTGAACAGTTGAGTACAGGTTGAACACAAGACTCAATGAGATGTCATCAGTGATATCATAAATGACGTCATAGAACATTTCATGAGTGATGTCATATGTGAGGTCATAAGCAGTGCATGGCGAGGCGCAAGTTTTAGTAAGTGGTCCTAACTGTAATCGGTAAATTTCTGTGATTTCTTTTAGTTCAAAATGTCAATGTTGTCACTGAGAAATTCACCTATCTATAACTGTGACTGCCCCGGGAAGGTAGCGGTACCCAGGTCTTTGAAAAGCCCGTTGAGGGGACCCCCATGCGGCCCCTCCTATATTTTCATAATTCCCCGGGACATGGGCCACCCGGGGGCCAATTTCAAACAAAGTGCGGAGCCCACATTTAATTATTTCAAAAGAATTTAGGCAGAAGTCGCAGATCCAGAGCGATTCCCACCAAAAATGTAAAAACAAAAGTTGCTTTTTTGGCCTGGGGAGGCCTAGGGAGTCAGGGTGTTTCTACCTTGCCCCCCCTTTTTTAAATGTTTTTTCTTGTGGCTTAACATGGGGAAAATGTACTTTTAAGTACCCCCTGGTTCTCCTTGGCCCTTGGTTGACGGATCACCCCAAAACTTTCAAGATAGCAGCTCAAGTGAGCGTCGTATTAGTTTTGAAAATTTCGTGCCTATTCGTCAAACCTACTGTCGACCGGCAGTAGTATATGTATATATATATATATATATATATTCCCATTCAAACTGCTCCGTAGAGACCACGGACCCGTGGAGGGTGGTGCATGCACCGGGAGAGCACCCGGTATTTCAAATTCCACAAATCTTTATCGCTGCGCGACAATGATGCACTCTCAAAATCCATATGGTGTTTCCTTCAGGAAATTTTTAATCAGCTTCCACGCAACGCGTTTCTGCGATATGCCTTGTTCACACGATAGAAGTGCAAAGTCAAATCACCCATATTTACAAAGAACATTGGCTGCCCACAACAGTGCATGATAGTCGAGAGAGGACTTCCCCCGCAAAAAGTCATGATGTGAAGGAAAACAATCGTGGCCATTTTGAAACATGTTCAAGTATCATACATTACCGGCCACTTTTACCTTGCCTTAATCTGCAATGCATATATAATTGTATTTCGGATCTAATACCAATACACGAAAGACATACAAAAATTGTAAATCATTTTTCCAATAACATGAAAATCATGAAAAAATAATGACTAAAATGATACTACAAGTCCCAGAGCTCATTGCGAGCAATTACGCTACAAAGCGGATGAAGCTGCATTACTAAAAGACAGCTGATACGTGGGACTATATGATTTTCAACTAACCGCATTGCCTCATTGCCCAAGAAGAAGATGCGGACAGCATTGAAACGCGTTGGCGAACAGGAGGAAATGACGGATGTGAAACCACCCCTGATCTGTAAATAAATGGTAATTAACCTACCTGCTGTCGAGTGCTTTCCTGCTGCAGAGCCATTGGAATACAAAATTTACACACGACAGCTTCGTCGTGAGGAAAGCACCACCTGGAAATGAAGGAGGGAGCCGCTGGAGTGAGGGGCCGTCGTGGCAAGGATTGACCTGTGTCAGAAAACGGCACAGCAGGATACTACACTAACGGGGGTGCAATTACAATCCGGGGCACACTGGAGTGCTCAATATCGCAGAGGATTTGCAATTACCACTGCAAGCTTGTTTTAATTAGAGTGCTATTGCGGAACCCACTGTGGGGAAGACTAAAATGATACTACAAGTCCCAGAGCTCATTGCGAGCAATTACGCTACAAAGCGGATGAAGCTGCATTACTAAAAGACAGCTGATACGTGGGACTATATGATTTTCAACTAACCGCATTGCCTCATTGCCCAAGAAGAAGTTGCGGACAGCATTGAAACGCGTTGGCGAACAGGAGGAAATGACGGATGTGAAACCACCCCTGATCTGTAAATAAATGGTAATTAACCTACCTGCTGTCGAGTGCTTTCCTGCTGCAGAGCCATTGGAATACAAAATTTACACACGACAGCTTCGTCGTGAGGAAAGCACCACCTGGAAATGAAGGAGGGAGCCGCTGGAGTGAGGGGCCGTCGTGGCAAGGATTGACCTGTGTCAGAAAACGGCACAGCAGGATACTACACTAACGGGGGTGCAATTACAATCCGGGGCACACTGGAGTGCTCAATATCGCAGAGGATTTGTAATTACCACTGCGAGCTTGTTTTAATTAGAGTGCTATTGCGGAACCCACTGTGGGGAAGACTAAAATGATACTACAAGTCCCAGAGCTCATTGCGAGCAATTACGCTACAAAGCGGATGAAGCTGCATTACTAAAAGACAGCTGATACGTGGGACTATATGATTTTCAACTAACCGCATTGCCTCATTGCCCAAGAAGAAGATGCGGACAGCATTGAAACGCGTTGGCGAACAGAAGGAAATGACGGATGTGAAACCACCCCTGATCTGTAAATAAATGGTAATTAACCTACCTGCTGTCGAGTGCTTTCCTGCTGCAGAGCCATTGGAATACAAAATTTACACACGACAGCTTCGTCGTGAGGAAAGCACCACCTGGAAATGAAGGTGGGAGCCGCCGAAGTGAGGGGCCGTCGTGGCAAGGATTGACCTGTGTCAGAAAACGGCACAGCAGGATACTACACTAACGGGGGTGCAATTACAATCCGGGGCACACTGGAGTGCTCAATATCGCAGAGGATTTGCAATTACCACTGCGAGCTTGTTTTAATTAGAGTGCTATTGCGGAACCCACTGTGGGGAAGACTAAAATGATACTACAAGTCCCAGAGCTCATTGCGAGCAATTACGCTACAAAGCGGATGAAGCTGCATTACTAAAAGACAGCTGATACGTGGGACTATATGATTTTCAACTAACCGCATTGCCTCATTGCCCAAGAAGAAGATGCGGACAGCATTGAAACGCGTTGGCGAACAGGAGGAAATGACGGATGTGAAACCACCCCTGATCTGTAAATAAATGGTAATTAACCTACCTGCTGTCGAGTGCTTTCCTGCTGCAGAGCCATTGGAATACAAAATTTACACACGACAGCTTCGTCGTGAGGAAAGCACCACCTGGAAATGAAGGAGGGAGCCGCTGGAGTGAGGGGCCGTCGTGGCAAGGATTGACCTGTGTCAGAAAACGGCACAGTAGGATACTACACTAACGGGGGTGCAATTACAATCCGGGGCACACTGGAGTGCTCAATATCGCAGAGGATTTGCAATTACCACTGCGAGCTTGTTTTAATTAGAGTGCTATTGCGGAACCCACTGTGGGGAAGATTAAAATGATACTACAAGTCCCAGAGCTCATTGCGAGCAATTACGCTACAAAGCGGATGAAGCTGCATTACTAAAAGACAGCTGATACGTGGGACTATATGATTTTCAACTAACCGCATTGCCTCATTGCCCAAGAAGAAGATGCGGACAGCATTGAAACGCGTTGGCGAACAGGAGGAAATGACGGATGTGAAACCACCCCTTATCTGTAAATAAATGGTAATTAACCTACCTGCTGTCGAGTGCTTTCCTGCTGCAGAGCCATTGGAATACAAAATTTACACACGACAGCTTTGTCGTGAGGAAAGCACCACCTGGAAATGAAGGAGGGAGCCGCTGGAGTGAGGGGCCTTCGTGGCAAGGATTGACCTGTGTCAGAAAACGGCACAGCAGGATACTACACTAACGGGGGTGCAATTACAATCCGGGGCACACTGGAGTGCTCAATATCGCAGAGGATTTGCAATTACCACTGCGAGCTTGTTTTAATTAGAGTGCTATTGCGGAACCCACTGTGGGGAAGACTAAAATGATACTACAAGTCCCAGAGCTCATTGCGAGCAATTACGCTACAAAGCGGATGAAGCTGCATTACTAAAAGACAGCTGATACGTGGGACTATATGATTTTCAACTAACCGCATTGCCTCATTGCCCAAGAAGAAGATGCGGACAGCATTGAAACGCGTTGGCGAACAGGAGGAAATGACGGATGTGAAACCACCCCTGATCTGTAAATAAATGGTAATTAACCTACCTGCTGTCGAGTGCTTTCCTGCTGCAGAGCCATTGGAATACAAAATTTACACACGACAGCTTCGTCGTGAGGAAAGCACCACCTGGAAATGAAGGAGGGAGCCGCTGGAGTGTGGGGCCGTCGTGGCAAGGATTGACCTGTGTCAGAAAACGGCACAGCAGGATACTACACTAACGGGGGTGCAATTACAATCCGGGCACACTGGAGTGCTCAATATCGCAGAGGATTTGCAATTACCACTGCGAGCTTGTTTTAATTAGAGTGCTATTGCGGAACCCACTGTGGGGAAGACTAAAATGATACTACAAGTCCCAGAGCTCATTGCGAGCAATTACGCTACAAAGCGGATGAAGCTGCGTTACTAAAAGACAGCTGATACGTGGGACTATATGATTTTCAACTAACCGCATTGCCTCATTGCCCAAGAAGAAGATGCGGACAGCATTGAAACGTGTTGGCGAACAGAAGGAAATGACGGATGTGAAACCACCCCTGATCTGTAAATAAATGGTAATTAACCTACCTGCTGTCGAGTGCTTTCCTGCTGCAGAGCCATTGGAATACAAAATTTACACACGACAGCTTCGTCGTGAGGAAAGCACCACCTGGAAATGAAGGAGGGAGCCGCTGGAGTGAGGGGCCGTCGTGGCAAGGATTGACCTGTGTCAGAAAACGGCACAGCAGGATACTACACTAACGGGGGTGCAATTACAATCCGGGGCAGACTGGAGTGCTCAATATCGCAGAGGATTTGATATTACCACTGCGAGCTTGTTTTAATTAGAGTGCTATTGCGGAACCCACTGTGGGGAAGACTAAAATGATACTACAAGTCCCAGAGCTCATTGCGAGCAATTACGCTACAAAGCGGATGAAGCTGCATTGCTAAAAGACAGCTGATACGTGGGACTATATGATTTTCAACTAACCGCATTGCCTCATTGCCCAAGAAGAAGATACGGACAGCATTGAAACGCATTGGCAAACAGGAGGAAATGACGGATGTGAAACCACCCCTGATCTGTAAATAAATGGTAATTAACCTACCTGCTGTCGAGTGCTTTCCTGCTGCAGAGCCATTGGAATACAAAATTTACACACGACAGCTTCGCCGTGAGGAAAGCACCACCTGGAAATGAAGGAGGGAGCCGCTGGAGTGAGGGGCCGTCGTGGCAAGGATTGACCTGTGTCAGAAAACGGCACAGCAGGATACTACACTAACGGGGGTGCAATTACAATCCGGGGCACACTGGAGTGCTCAATATCGCAGAGGATTTGTAATTACCACTGCGAGCTTGTTTTAATTAGAGTGCTATTGCGGAACCCACTGTGGGGAAGACTAAAATGATACTACAAGTCCCAGAGCTCATTGCGAGCAATTACGCTACAAAGCGGATGAAGCTGCATTACTAAAAGACAGCTGATACGTGGGACTATATGATTTTCAACTAATCGCATTGCCTCATTGCCCAAGAAGAAGATGCGGACAGCATTGAAACGCGTTGGCGAACAGAAGGAAATGACGGATGTGAAACCACCCCTGATCTGTAAATAAATGGTAATTAACCTACCTGCTGTCGAGTGCTTTCCTGCTGCAGAGCCATTGGAATACAAAATTTACACACAACAGCTTCGTCGTGAGGAAAGCACCACCTAGAAATGAAGGAGGGAGCCGCTGGAGTGAGGGGCCGTCATGGCAAGGATTGACCTGTGTCAGAAAACGGCACAGCAGGATACTACACTAACGGGGGTGCAATTACAATCCGGGGCACACTGGAGTGCTCAATATCGCAGAGGATTTGCAATTACCACTGCGAGCTTGTTTTAATTAGAGTGCTATTGCGGAACCCACTGTGGGGAAGACTAAAATGATACTACAAGTCCCAGAGCTCATTGCGAGCAATTACTCTACAAAGCGGATGAAGCTGCATTAGTAAAAGACAGCTGATACGTGGGACTATATGATTTTCAACTAACCGCATTGCCTCATTGCCCAAGAAGAAGATGCAGACAGCATTGAAATGCGTTGGCGAACAGGAGGAAATGACGGATGTGAAACCACCCCTGATCTGTAAATAAATGGTAATTAACATACCTGCTGTCGAGTGCTTTCCTGCTGCAGAGCCATTGGAATACAAAATTTACACACGACAGCTTCGTCGTGAGGAAAGCACCACCTGGAAATGAAGGAGGGAGCCGCTGGAGTGAGGGGCCGTCGTGGCAAGGATTGACCTGTGTCAGAAAACGGCACAGCATGATACTACACTAACGGGGGTGCAATTACAATCCGGGGCACACTAGAGTGCTCAATATCGCAGAGGATTTGCAATTACCACTGCGAGCTTGTTTTAATTAGAGTGCTATTGCGGAACCCACTGTGGGGAAGACTAAAATGATACTACAAGTCCCAGAGCTCATTGCGAGCAATTACGCTACAAAGTGGATGAAGCTGCATTACTAAAAGACAGCTGATATGTGGGACTATATGATTTTCAACTAACCGCATTGCCTCATTGCCCAAGAAGAAGATGCGGACAGCATTGAAACGCGTTGGTGAACAGGAGGAAATGACGGATGTGAAACCACCCCTGATCTGTAAATAAATGGTAATTAACCTACCTGCTGTCGAGTGCTTTCCTGCTGCAGAGCCATTGGAATACAAAATTTACACACGACAGCTTCGTCGTGAGGAAAGCACCACCTGGAAATGAAGGAGGGAGCCGCTGGAGTGAGGGGCCGTCGTGGCAAGGATTGACCTGTGTCAGAAAACGGCACAGTAGGATACTACACTAACGGGGGTGCAATTACAATCCGGGGCACACTGGAGTGCTCAATATCGCAGAGGATTTGCAATTACCACTGCGAGCTTGTTTTAATTAGAGTGCTATTGCTGAACCCACTGTGGGGAAGACTAAAATGATACTACAAGTCCCAGAGCTCATTGCGAGCAATTACGCTACAAAGCGGATGAAGCTGCATTACTAAAAGACAGCTGATACGTGGGACTATATGATTTTCAACTAACCGCAATGCCTCATTGCCCAAGAAGAAGATGCGGACAGCATTGAAACGCGTTGGCGAACAGGAGGAAATGACGGATGTGAAACCACCCCTGATCTGTAAATAAATGGTAATTAACCTACCTGCTGTCGAGTGCTTTCCTGCTGCAGAGCCATTGGAATACAAAATTTACACACGACAGCTTTGTCGTGAGGAAAGCACCACCTGGAAATGAAGGAGGGAGCCGCTGGAGTGAGGGGCCTTCGTGGCAAGGATTGACCTGTGTCAGAAAACGGCACAGCAGGATACTACACTAACGGGGGTGCAATTACAATCCGGGGCACACTGGAGTGCTCAATATCGCAGAGGATTTGCAATTACCACTGCAAGCTTGTTTTAATTAGAGTGCTATTGCGGAACCCACTGTGGGGAAGACTAAAATGATACTACAAGTCCCAGAGCTCATTGCGAGCAATTACGCTACAAAGCGGATGAAGCTGCATTACTAAAAGACAGCTGATACGTGGGACTATATGATTTTCAACTAACCGCATTGCCTCATTGCCCAAGAAGAAGATGCGGACAGCATTGAAACGCGTTGGCGAACAGGAGGAAATGACGGATGTGAAACCACCCCTGATCTGTAAATAAATGGTAATTAACCTACCTGCTGTCGAGTGCTTTCCTGCTGCAGAGCCATTGGAATACAAAATTTACACACGACAGCTTCGTCGTGAGGAAAGCACCACCTGGAAATGAAGGAGGGAGCCGCTGGAGTGTGGGGCCGTCGTGGCAAGGATTGACCTGTGTCAGAAAACGGCACAGCAGGATACTACACTAACGGTGGTGCAATTACAATCCGGGGCACACTGGAGTGCTCAATATCGCAGAGGATTTGCAATTACCACTGCGAGCTTGTTTTAATTAGAGTGCTATTGCGGAACCCACTGTGGGAAAGATTAAAATGATACTACAAGTCCCAGAGCTCATTGCGAGCAATTACGCTACAAAGCGGATGAAGCTGCGTTACTAAAAGACAGCTGATACGTGGGACTATATGATTTTCAACTAACCGCATTGCCTCATTGCCCAAGAAGAAGATGCGGACAGCATTGAAACGCGTTGGCGAACAGAAGGAAATGACGGATGTGAAACCACCCCTGATCTGTAAATAAATGGTAATTAACCTACCTGCTGTCGAGTGCTTTCCTGCTGCAGAGCCATTGGAATACAAAATTTACACACGACAGCTTCGTCGTGAGGAAAGCACCACCTGGAAATGAAGGAGGAGCCGCTGGAGTGAGGGGCCGTCGTGGCAAGGATTGACCTGTGTCAGAAAACGGCACAGCAGGATACTACACTAACGGGGGTGCAATTACAATCCGGGGCAGACTGGAGTGCTCAATATCGCAGAGGATTTGATATTACCACTGCGAGCTTGTTTTAATTAGAGTGCTATTGCGGAACCCACTGTGGGGAAGACTAAAATGATACTACAAGTCCCAGAGCTCATTGCGAGCAATTACGCTACAAAGCGGATGAAGCTGCATTGCTAAAAGACAGCTGATACGTGGGACTATATGATTTTCAACTAACCGCATTGCCTCATTGCCCAAGAAGAAGATACGGACAGCATTGAAATGCGTTGGCGAACAGGAGGAAATGACGGATGTGAAACCACCCCTGATCTGTAAATATATGGTAATTAACCTACCTGCTGTCGAGTGCTTTCCTGCTGCAGAGCCATTGGAATACAAAATTTACACACGACAGCTTCGCCGTGAGGAAAGCACCACCTGGAAATGAAGGAGGGAGCCGCTGGAGTGAGGGGCCGTCGTGGCAAGGATTGACCTGTGTCAGAAAACGGCACAGCAGGATACTACACTAACGGGGGTGCAATTACAATCCGGGGCACACTGGAGTGCTCAATATCGGAGAGGATTTGCAATTACCACTGCGAGCTTGTTTTAATTAGAGTGCTATTGCGGAACCCACTGTGGGGAAGACTAAAATGATACTACAAGTCCCAGAGCTCATTGCGAGCAATTACGCTACAAAGCGGATGAAGCTGCATTACTAAAAGACAGCTGATACGTGGGACTATATGATTTTCAACTAACCGCATTGCCTCATTGCCCACGAAGAAGATGCAGACAGCATTGAAACGCGTTGGCGAACAGGAGGAAATGACGGATGTGAAACCACCCCTGATCTGTAAATAAATGGTAATTAACCTACCTGCTGTCGAGTGCTTTCCTGCTGCAGAGCCATTGGAATACAAAATTTACACACGACAGCTTCGTCGTGAGGAAAGCACCACCTGGAAATGAAGGAGGGAGCCGCTGGAGTGAGGGGCCGTCGTGGCAAGGATTGACCTGTGTCAGAAAACGGCACAGCAGGATACTACACTAACGGGGGTGCAATTACAATCCGGGGCACACTGGAGTGCTCAATATCGCAGAGGATTTGCAATTACCACTGTGAGCTTGTTTTAATTAGAGTGCTATTGCGGAACCCACTGTGGGGAAGACTAAAATGATACTACAAGTCCCAGAGCTCATTGCGAGCAATTACGCTACAAAGCGGATGAAGCTGCATTACTAAAAGACAGCTGATACGTGGGACTATATGATTTTCAACTAACCGCATTGCCTCATTGCCCAAGAAGAAGATGCGGACAGCATTGAAACGCGTTGGCGAACAGGAGGAAATGACGGATGTGAAACCACCCCTGATCTGTAAATAAATGGTAATTAACCTACCTGCTGTCGATTGCTTTCCTGCTGCAGAGCCATTGGAATACAAAATTTACACACAACAGCTTCGTCGTGAGCAAAGCACCACCTGGAAATGAAGGAGGGAGCCGCTGGAGTGAGGGGCCGTCGTGGCAAGGATTGACCTGTGTCAGAAAACGGCACAGCAGGATACTACACTAACGGGGGTGCAATTACAATCCGGGGCACACTGGAGTGCTCAATATCGCAGAGGATTTGCAATTACCACTGCGAGCTTGTTTTAATTAGAGTGCTATTGCGGAACCCACTGTGGGGAAGACTAAAATGATACTACAAGTCCCAGAGCTCATTGCGAGCAATTACGCTATAAAGCGGATGAAGCTGCATTACTAAAAGACAGCTGATATGTGGGACTATATGATTTTCAACTAACCGCATTGCCTCATTGCCCAAGAAGAAGATGCAGACAGCATTGAAACACGTTGGCGAACAGGAGGAAATGACGGATGTGAAACCACCCCTGATCTGTAAATAAATGGTAATTAACCTACCTGCTGTCGAGTGCTTTCCTGCTGCAGAGCCATTGGAATACACAATATATATATATATGTATATATATATTTCGCTTTCCGCCACTCCTTCGGATGGATCCAAAATCACGGACACGGACCACAAAACAGAAGAAGCAGAGGCCACACAGGGGAATCCTTCAGAAGCTCTTTATTGGACCATCAGGGCATAATGCATTTCGGCGTAGAGTGTGACTTCATCAGACGCCCTTCTCACTTGGAAATCACCGGCACCCTCCTCTTGTACTGCTAAGATCCTCCCCCTGGTTGGGGAAGTCAGCTGGCTCCTCCTTGCAGATTGCTCACAGCTGCAGTCTGATGTCTGAAGACTGCAACCCCCAGAATGCATCTTGGTGGTGAGTACCAGTGGCGGAGTCCGTGCTCAATGAGCGCTGAAATATCAAGCAAAAGGAGGGTAGGTTGTTGATAAAGGTGAGTCCAGGGTCCACAGGCTTCCTCGGGTCCCCATAACGCTCTAGCCTTGCCGTCCAAATGTCAACCGGGCAGGGGCCACGGTAGCAATGTACCTGACCCTACGTGCAGTCACGAACTGCAATGCAGCCGCCCTGGTGTAGTTTGGCTTTAGAGGTGGGCCTGAACCAATCCGATACCTCGGAACAAACAACAGCTACAGGAGCAGATCCAGTTATGTTCAGGCCAACTTACAGAGCGGGGCCTGTAAAACGCGTCTCTGGCTAATGCGTAAAATGTCCACACAAACCTCCTACAAAAAGAAGAAGCAGAGGCCACACAGGGGAATCCTTCAGAAGCTCTTTATTGGACCATCAGGGCATAATGCATTTCGGCGTAGAGTGTGCCTTCATCAGACGCCCTTCTCACTTGGAAATCACCGGCACCCTCCTCTTGTACTGCTAAGATCCTCCCCCTGGGTGGGGAAGTCAGCTGGCTCCTCCTTGCAGATTGCTCACAGCTGCAGTCTGATGTCTGAAGACTGCAACCCCCAGAATGCATCTTGGTGGTGAGTACCAGTGGCGGAGTCCGTGCTCAATGAGCACTGAAATATCAAGCAAAAGGAGGGTAGGTTGTTGATAAAGGTGAGTCCAGGGTCCACAGGCTTCCTCGGGTCCCCATAACGCTCTAGCCTTGCCCTCCAAATGTCAACCGGGCAGGGGCCACGGTAGCAATGTACCTGACCCTACGTGCAGTCACGAACTGCAATGCAGCCGCCCTGGTGTAGTTTGGCTTTAGAGGCGGGCCTGAACCAATCCGATACCTAATACAAAAACACAGTCTCTCGTTTCTGGAGCCCAAGACCCTTCAGGGCGGCCTCAATAAAATGGGCACGGAGCAGCCCATGAAAGCACTTGCCATGCAAACAAACGATTTGAAGCCCAATACTGCAGCTCAGGTTCCAGCACAGTCCAGCAGCGCCTGCTTCCATTTCCCTAACGTTTCGGCTGTATAGCCTTGCTCACAGGTGGAAGAAGACACCAACTTGCGCTTAGGCGTGCTTTTATAAAAGATTTTAATCACGTGACTTGTTTTTAAAGACATCAAATCCCACAGTGCAATATAATTCATGTAGATGTGCAAACTGGAAGTCCTTACTTTCAAGCCTTGTTGGACAATTCTGCTTGGTATTTGCACTGATGTTCAAGTGGTTTTGTTTGTAAAAGCAGTCAGGTGACATGCCGCAGTGTTTTCACTCTGCGTGCGACCAGCAGAAACCATCTGTTGCAGCACGATCGTAGCAGGAGTCATCCTGCTCGAATCCCTTCCACACGCATTCCATTTTCGCTAATTAGCATATCCTTTGTAGGTCGGGTGCGTGAGTGAGTCAGGCTCCTCAATTAATACCAAAAATACAGTCTCTCGTTTCTGGAGCCCAAGAACTTTCAGGGCGGCCTCAATAAAATGGGCACGGAGCAGCCCATGAAAGCACTTGCCATGCAAACAAACGATTTGAAGCCCAATACTGCAGCTCAGGTTCCCGCACAGTCCAGCAGCGCCTGCTTCCATTTCCCTAACGTTTCGGATGTATAGCCTTGCTCACAGGTGGAAGAAGACACCAACTTGCGCTTAGGCGTGCTTTTATAAAAGATTTTAATCACGTGACTTGTTTTTAACCCCTTCACTGCTTCTGTCGGCCAACGGCCATCGCGAGCACTACCTCCGTAGTGCTGCGCACGTCCGTTGCCCGACGCGGCCCTGCCCACTCAATAAAACCGCCGCACCGCGGCAGAATTGCCGCCGCGGTTAAGCGGTTAAAGACATCAAATCCCACAGTGCAATATAATTCATGTAGATGTGGAAACTGGAAGTCCTTACTTTCAAGCGTTGTTGGACAATTCTGCTTGATTTTTGCACTGATGTTCAAGTGGTTTTGTTTGTAAAAGCAGTCAGGTGACATGCCGCAGTGTTTTCACTCTGCGTGCGACCAGCAGAAACCATCTGTTGCAGCACGATCGTAGCAGGAGTCATCCTGCTCGAATCCCTTCCACACGCATTCCATTTTCGCTAATTAGCATATCCTTTGTAGGTCGGGTGCGTGAGTGAGTCAGGCTCCTCAATTAATACCAAAAACACGGTCTCTCGTTTCTGGAGCCCAAGACCCTTCAGAGCGGCCTCAATAAAATGGGCACGGAGCAGCCCATGAAAGCACTTGCCATGCAAACAAACGATTTGAAGCCCAATACTGCGGCTCAGGTTCCCGCACAGTCCAGCAGTGCCTGCTTCCATTTCCCTAACGTTTCGGCTGTATAGCCTTGCTCACAGGTGGAAGAAGACACCAACTTGCGCTTAGGCGTGCTTTTATAAAAGATTTTAATCACGTGACTTGTTTTTAAAGACATCAAATCCCACAGTGCAATATAATTCATGTAGATGTGCAAACTGGAAGTCCTTACTTTCAAGCCTTGTTGGACAATTCTGCTTGATATTTGCACTGATGTTCAAGTGGTTTTGTTTGTAAAAGCAGTCAGGTGACATGCCGCAGTGTTTTCACTCTGCGTGCGACCAGCAGAAACCATCTGTTGCAGCACGATCGTAGCAGGAGTCATCCTGCTCGAATCCCTTCCACACGCATTCCATTTTCGCTAATTAGCATATCCTTTGTAGGTCGGGTGCGTGAGTGAGTCAGGCTCCTCAATTAATACCAAAAACACAGTCTCTCGTTTCTGGAGCCCAAGAACTTTCAGGGCGGCCTCAATAAAATGGGCACGGAGCAGCCCATGAAAGCACTTGCCATGCAAACAAACGATTTGAAGCCCAATACTGCAGCTCAGGTTCCCGCACAGTCCAGCAGCGCCTGCTTCCATTTCCCTAACGTTTCGGCTGTATAGCCTTGCTCACAGGTGGAAGAAGACACCAACTTGCGCTTAGGCGTGCTTTTATAAAAGATTTTAATCACGTGACTTGTTTTTAACCCCTTCGCTGCTTCTGTCGGCCAACGGCCATCGCGAGCACTACCTCCGTAGTGCTGCGCACGTCCGTTGCCCGACGCGGCTCAGCCCACTCAATAAAACCGCCGCACCGCGTGCAGAATTACCGCCGCGGTTAAGCGGTTAAAGACATCAAATCCCACAGTGCAATATAATTCATGTAGATGTGCAAACTGGAAGTCCTTACTTTCAAGCCTTGTTGGACAATTCTGCTTGATATTTGCACTGATGTTCAAGTGGTTTTGTTTGTAAAAGCAGTCAGGTGACATGCCGCAGTGTTTTCACTCTGCGTGCGACCAGCAGAAACCATCTGTTGCAGCACGATCGTAGCAGGAGTCATCCTGCTCGAATCCCTTCCACACGCATTCCATTTTCGCTAATTAGCATATCCTTTGTAGGTCGGGTGCGTGAGTGAGTCAGGCTCCTCAATTAATACCAAAAACACAGTCTCTCATTTCTGGAGCCCATGTATATGTATATATGAATATATGTATATGTATATATATATGTATATGTGTATGTGTATATGTATATATGTATATGTATATGTATATGTATATATATATATATATATATATATATATATATATATATATTTTCCAACAACAGCTTACACAGCACTCTCCTTGGTACAAAAATATATCTTTTTATTGAGACCTCCTTCTCCTCCTTTGGTGGAGGAGAAGGAGGTCTCAATAAAAAGATATATTTTGTACCAAGGAGAGTGCCGTGTAAGCTGTTGTTGGAAAATACTTAATGCCAGAGGTGGTCCTGTCTCGCCACGAGCACCAGCTGGAGGGTGCTCCCCCCGAAAAGGACCGTGTTTGTTGATAATATATATATATATATAGCTAACCTACTGGCGGTTGCCAGTGGGTAGTTATAGTTAGGACCTCGTTTCCATAGGAAAAACGTTTTTTCTTTTGCCAATATCTTTGCAGTCGTTTGACGAATCTTCGCAAAATTTTCAAAACTAATGGCCCACTCACTTCAGCTGCTGTCCTGAAAGTTCTGGGGTGATTTGTCAAGCGGGGGCAGAGAAAAAGGGGGGGCCCCAAAATGCATTTTCCCCGTGTTCATTTCCATAGGAACTTTAGACAAGGCTACAGTCCGAACTGCTGAACGGAATTACACCAAATTTGGGAGAAAGGTAGCTGTTGGTCCAGAAAGTGACCTCTTTGTTAAATGGTGTAAATCCATTCAGTAGTTTCGGAGTGATTTAAAGAAATTTCCAGTTGTATATATAGGGACGCGGATGATCCACAAACCATCCCGATCTCGTGCTGAGATCTGATTGGCTGCCAACACTTTAAACCAGGAAGTGTTGGCAGCCATTTTGTGACTCAGTTGAACTGAATCACAGGAAAAAAAGTTTTAAAAAAAAGAAAAGAGGGCCGGGTAGAAACATCCTGACCCCCTAGGCCTCTTAGAATTTCTTTTTTTTAAAGTTTTGGAGGGAGTCGTGCTGGATTTACGAATCCCGCCGATTTTTTATTTTTAAATGAAGCGCAGGCTCCTGTTAATTATCCGCCTTGGGTGGACCAAGTCCCGGGGACATTATGCAAATAAGGAGAGGGGGCACAGGGGCCCCGCTCGTGGGGCTTATTATGGCCCAGGGACCACCACCTCCCCGGGGCTTCTTTAAACATTAATGCAGAGGGGGCCCATATAGCCTTCCCCGCTGCCTCGGTGTCCACCACCTCCCTGGGCTTATTTCCTTTTATATGGTGACTCTTGGACCCCCCACCCTCGGGGACCACCACTTCCCCAGGGCTTTATGCTAAATCAATGTGGGGGGGCTGCACGGATGCCCTGCAGCCCCGGGGACTGCCACCTCCCGGTGCTTTTTTTACATTGAATATGGGGGAGGCCATGTGGCCCCCCACAGCCCCGTGGACCACCACCTCTCTGGGCAAAATTAAGAAAGGAGGGGGACAGGTGGCCCTCCTCTTTGAGCCATAGATGGCCCTGGGGACAGCCACCTCCCCAGAGTCAGCTCCTGGAGTTTGCTATGGTTTGGCGGGAGCATTACCACTCATGCCAAGCCATAGAAAGTGAGAGCAGAAAAAATTATCACACTTACTAGAAGCGGAGCAGAATTTCTTTTGGACAGAGGGAGCTGCATGTTCAGCAGTCTCTCTGTTGACCGTGGGGGCCTTCAGGCTCCCCCCGCAGTCCCCAACAGTGACAAGTGGCCGCTAGACCCCTCTGGGACCCAGCTAGACCCCTTCCCTATAATTATATTTTGAAATAATTTTTTTAAAAGGCTCTGGGGGATGAGGTCTCCGGGGTAGAACTCGGCACTGGGGAAAGGGGGCCACGTGCCCCCCTCTCCGAATCCATATTTTTTTGTTTTTTAAACGGCAAGTCGCGTGAGGCCACTCCACCTTTCTCCACCACTCTGCAAACGCGACTCCTGGCACAGTGCTGGTTGGGGTATGAAGTCTCTTTTGCTCCAGAGGGTCCTTGGGGGCCAACAAGCCCTCCTGTTACCTCCAGTAAGTTCCACACAACGGGATTGCTGAGATGTCTTCGGAGGCCATGTCCCCTTTCTCCACCACTCTGCAAACGTGTCTCCTGGTGTACTGCTGGCGGGGAGATGAAGACCCCTTGGAGGCTGAAGGTCCTAGGGGGCCAACAAGCCCTCTTGTTACCTCCAGTGAGTCCCATAGAGCGCGATTGCATAGAGGACTTCGGAGGCCAGGCCCCCCTTTCTCCAGCACTATGCAAACGCACCTCCTGGAGCTCTGCTGGTTGGGGGATGAAGTCCCCTTGACTCTAGAGTATCATTGAGGGCCAACAAGCCCTCCTGTTACCTGCAGTCAGTCCCACACATTGGCATTACTGAGAGATGTTCACAGGCCACGCCCCCTTTCTTCACCATTCTGCAAAGGTGCGTCCTGGAGCACTGCTGGTTGGGGGATGAAGTCCTTTTGGATGTTGAGGGCTCTTGGGGGCCCAGAAGCCCTCCTGTTACCTACAGAAAGTCAGACACAGCAGGATTCCTGAGAGCTGGTTGGAGGCCCACCCTCTTTCTCCACCACTCTGCAAACATGACTATTAGTTAAAAAACCATAGAAGTTCACTTAAAAACCCAAAAGTTTCAGGGACGTTATAGTTAGGAAATAGAATTTAAAAAAAACCTTACAAATTCACTGAAAAAAACAAAGGTTACAGGGACGTTATAGTTGGGAAACAGAAATAAAAACCCATCGAAATTCACTGAAACACCAAAGGTTACAAGGACATTATAGTTAGGAAACAGAATTTAAAAAAACTTAGAAATTCACTAAATAAACAAAGGTTACAGGGACGTTATTGTTAGGTCCAGATTTTACACACATAAAACCATAGAAATTCAGTAGTTACTGTTACAGTTTTCTCCAGAAATGATGACTTGTGCCCTAATGTAACTATAACATGCACCCTCGCTATGCACTGCTAATTACCCCATATATTATCAGTCATGACATGTTTTATGACATCATTGATAGTATCACTGCAGTCTAAGTAAAGTAATATTTAATTACCATATGTTAATCCAACCCATGAGTCCCCTCCCTGGGCTGCTTTTGGCCCCAGGGACCCCATCCCCTGGGGTCAGGTACATTTTTTAAGGTAGGGGAGAGGGGCCCTGCTCCCCAGCCCACTTTTGGTCCCAGGGCCCCATCCCCCAGGGCCAGGCAAGATATTTCAGGGAAAGGTAGGCTGGTGGCCCCCCTCCCAGGCCAATTTCAGCCCTGGGAACCCCATCCCCTGGAGTCCGGCACCATATTTAATGGGGAGAGGGGTACGTGGCCCCCCTCCCCGGGCTGTTTCTGTCCCTGGGGACCCCATCCCCTGGGGCCCACCACTATATTTATGGGAAGAGGGCATGCAGCCCCCCTCACCAGGCTGATTTCAGCCCCAGGGACACCATCATCTGGGGCCCGGCCATATTCCAAAAGTGGAAGGGGGCACGCAGCCCCCTTCTCGGCCAATTTTGCCCCTGGAGATCCTATTTCCTGGGGCCCGGGCAATGTCCAAAGGGGTAGCAGGGTGCCTCTCTGGCCGATTTCCATCTCGGAAACTCCATCCCACAGGGCCCAGCCAACAAATTGTGGGTGTTCTGGTTCCATGTGGACTGTGGGTGGGAGCCCAAAGGTCCCTGTGGCCCCAGCTGGCTCTTCACCTTCAGCTAGAGCTGGCATTGCTCCCACCCTTAGGGAGCAGCTAAAAATGCTGCTCCCTGCGGGCAGTAGCAATCTTTTCATCTGTTTCACTTCCGCTTCTCTGCGGGCAGGGAAACAGATAAAATGCCGCTCCCAGCGGGCGGGAGCATTTTTAATGCTCCTGCCCACTGTGAGCACACTTGGTGTTTGCTCCCGCTTGGTCGGAGTTTTGAAATCGCTACCACCAAGTGAGACCAACCAAGGGCTTCCCTGCCCGTGCCAGTGTGGGCAGGGAAACCACTATGTCCCAGGGGTTGGCTCCCCTGCACATAGTCTGAGATGACCTTGGGGGATGGGGCCCACAGGGCCATTAATGGCTCGGGGGCCGCATGCCCCCCTCCCCATTTTATGCATAGCCAGACCCCAGGGGATTGGGTCCTTGGGGCCGAATGCAGCTCGGGATAGAGGCCAGAAGCCCCCTCCCCATTTGTATATCTGGCCGGGCCCTGAGGGTGCGGTCCCCTGGGCCTAAATCAGCCCAGGAAGGGGTACAGCATGCCCCCCTCTCCCTCTGTTAATACAGCCAGGTCCTGGGGATGAGGCCCCGGGGTCAAAAGTGACCTGAGGAGGGGGGCCTCGTACTCCCCTCCCACTTTATTTTGCAGCTGGGCCCTGGGGAATGGGGTCCCAGGGGTGAAATTGGCCCGGGGAGTGGGAGCCACATGCCCCCTCCCCCTTTTTTAATAAGGCCAGAGCCCGGTGGATAGGATCCCTGGGGCCAAAATCAGCCCAAGAGGGGGCCACGTGCAACCCCTCCCCCAACTATATATATATTTTTCCTCCCCCAGGACCTGGCCCACCTGAGGGGCCCCAAACATTTCACATTGCTGGTTAGTCACTGCCTATATTTCTTATTGTTAGAAGGTGTGTAGACTGTGCATTTAATATCCTCTTTACTGATGGAAACCAGGGTAATTTTGGTCCCCAAAGGGACAACTGCCACCCACAGCATAGCTACCCACAGACTTTTCACCATTGGGCAGCTTCTTGGAACACAAAGAGTCTCCTCATTTCTTCACTTTCTTATGACGAGTAAACCAGTGTCACTTCAGAGAGGGATCCAAGGATTTCTTCCCATTATGCTCAACCAACTTCTGCCGACAAGCTCTCAGAATTTTGAGGCATTTTCAAAAAATTATTTCTAGTTTCCCTGATCTCTCCTTCCTTCTCTATTAAGGACCAGATTTACTCTTTTTGTGCCTTCTCTGGTGCCTTTTTAGATATGTTGGTGCTGATTCAGAGATCACCCAAGTGCACTTGGTCTGTGAATTCAATTTGCAAGAGCTGCTGGTGCACCTCTCAATTTGTACAGTCTGCCATAGGAATTTACTCTGATGTCTTTCACCCAATCCTCCAGTAAATTTTGGGGCATCAACACAATCCTCCTGTCACTGTTGTAATTCCCTTGTGGTGTCCCTGAAGTTCCTGACAGATTTCTCAGGAGCAAACCCAAAAACCTATTAAGATAAATGCTACTTCTCAATTTCTCTTTAGTCTGGTTGTCACTGCTCTTGCTATCCCTGGTCATAGGCATTGTGAGGACAGATGTAGCACCAGAAGGAAAGTAGAACTCTAAGAGCCATATTCGTTTTCTCTAGCTTCCACTACTCTCCCTTACCTAGCTCCTGAAAAACTAAATAGAGGTGGTAAAGGTTAAATAGGTGTCCAGAATGCAATGTCATCAGGTAACAAATTCAGAGTGATGTATCCCTGGCATTGTGCTTAACTGGTTAATTACATCCATGATTCAGACAAAATAAGGTATAGAGAGGAGGGACAAAAGATGCTAAAAATAGGGTTAGACAAGAGTAGTGAAAGCATCTTGTGTTCTACTATGAATAAATCATTAGCACAGCCATTAACATAGTGTTGAATAGGATATTTCTAGAATGTGAAGATAAAGATTTCCCTTATTTCTCCTTGGTAATGATGCTATTATTAAAGTTAAAACTGAGAACTTTATTTAAAAGCTCTTAACTGTGAACAAAAAGGTCTACTGTAAGAGTGGACTGTGAGAAAGTAGATTATTTAGTTAAAGTGGATGGTAGTACTCTTCAAGCAATAATGGCACTATTCCTTACTAGGTCCCGTTTGGTCTCAATAATTTAAACTTGTGCTCAACCCTTGGTAGTGGTAGCACAGAGCAGATGGGTTTAACTTAGGAGAAATGTATAAAGTATTTATCAGTACCAAAACAGTCAAAAAGTGGAAAACACAGCACAATAAAAATCCAACCTAAATTTATATAAATAGAGAATATTGTGTTGAACAAATAGACACTTAAACAACAAAAATCTGGTGTAGCCAACCAAAGATATGATTTTTCAAAGTTTTAGGTGTTCACAGCACCAAAAAGCGCAAAGCATAAAGAGTGGGTATCTAGTCACGCTAGACTGGGTCAAAGTCAAAAGTTAAGGTTGACCAGGATGGAGTGATGGTCGAACACCAGGACCAGGTTTGTCCGGGTGGAAAGTTTACCTTCTAACTTAGTTGTTTTTCTGGAGAAAACTCCTTGTCAAGAAGGTCATTGGCAGGGGCGTGGTCTGGCCATGAGAGAAGATGGCTGCCTGAACTGTGAGCTCTGCTCCGAGTGGAGCTCCGAGTGGAGGCAGTGGCCTTCTCGGGGCGGCTGGGGACACATACTATATGTTCCTCATGGTGTCCAGACCCTTAGACGGTGGAAGCCCACGATCCGACGACGTCGAGGGACACACTGGAGCGAAAACGCTCTAATGCCCAGGAGGGAGCGCCGGGCCTGGAGGCGTGCACGAAGCCTCAGCCCTCGCGTGGATGGTGAGCCTCGCCTTCCGCCCACCACTCCGGCTATATGAGGCCTAATTGACCCGCGAAGTGGCAAGTGCATCGCTGAGACTGACGGCAGGCCTACAAACACGGCGGCGGGGGGCCTTGAATATGAAACCCCCCGAGAGGGAGCTCTAGAGGGCCACACTCTGGCCGGACACCCAGACCTGTGTCCCAATGAGCAGCCCACCACCCGATGCCACCCGGCTCTCCATAACAGCCGGGCAGGCCTTGGACTGCCGATCACGGCGCACAGCTGCCAGCTGCACCTGTAACGGCCTCCACAGGGGTGCTGCTTCTTCCCCATCGGGGTGCCCCCGACCCCTCTCCTGGACATAGTGCAGAGTGGTGGTATCTCCCCACACGCCACCTAAAAGCTACGGGACCTGAGAGGTGGCAGGTGGGCCCCAGAGATAGCGCAGCGGAGCAGGCCGACGCCTGAAGCCTCCGCAAATGACGGGTGGTGGAAGGGAGAACTAGGACTCAATTTAGGACAGACCCCCCGCTATACCCATGGATTGGCATACGGGCACGTGGTAGCTGTCCAGCGGGAGGATCCTGGTGTGGAGGGAGTGAACATAGGAGTCCCTACTTCACTGCACCCTACACCTCACCAAAGCCAAGGCAGGGAGCCCCCTTCTGGATGCTCTGCGGTCCCCCACCTGCGGGCCTGGCGCCTAGAACAAGAGGACCCCCATACTGCACCCGGCTAGCTATACTGCTCTACTCCCGACACTCCAACGGCCGGTCAGACAGCACAGGAGGCCGGCGACCTGAGAGAGCTGCGACGCCGCGTGGCACGTGCCCCCTCCACTTACCTCTGGTCTGCCCACAGCACCGACAATACCATATACAAAACTGCGAAAGGTGAGACCGCACACCCATCGGCCTACAAGGCGGTCGCGAGCCTCTGCCCCCTCTCTCCTCCTCTTCAGCGGACCGGGCCTCAGCAGTGATCTGGGCCTGATGACGGCTGCTCGGGCCCCCCCACGCAGGACCATAGTGGGTGGCATACTCTTCCGCATCGGCCTCTACAGGGCACCACGGAGTGACCACTTCAGCCCCGGCCATCGCTGGACCACCACTGGTGCGCCTTAGACCTGACTTCACGGACACCTGCTGCGCCACTGCGCTAACATAATGCATCGTCCTGTGACTAAAGGCGAATATCCACTAACAAGCACGGAAGAAAGTCCTCCAGGCAACTCCTCTTTGCAGAAGTGCTCAAACAACCACGCAATATGTCCACGAAGGGTACCAACCCCCCCACAAGCGGCCCCTCCCAGATCACACCAACCCCCACACAAGGTGAGACCATGGACCACATCCTGCTATAAATCTCAGCTGTCAGCCACAGACAGGAAGGGATGGATACTAATATCTCCTCATTGGCAGCGGAAGCAAAGACAAAAAGAGCAGACATTGCGGGGTTCCATACCAGGGCAGAGGGGCTGGATCAAAGGCTAACAGTGGTAGAGGACAGCCTCGACTCCGTCAAGGCAGGGACCAAGAGATTCTATTTCTCCGCAGTAAGCTGATCGACTTGGAAGATCGCAGCAGGAGAGACAACGTCCGTTTCTTTGGCTTCCTGGAAAAAAACGAAGGCTTGAACGTCAGAGAGTTCCTCAAAGACTCCCTCCCGAAACTGGTTGGCATCTCCTTCGACCCACCTCTGGAGATACAACGTGCCCACCGCATCGGCTCTCCCAGAAAGGACTCTGCTGCACCCCGACCCCTAATTGCCTGCTTCCTACGACATGAGCAAACAAGACAGCGCGCACCCAATGCCCATTCACATATGAAGGGCACGACATCCGCATGGGAGCGGATTTCTCCAGGGAGACCAATGATCTTCTCATGGCATTCCTCTCTCTAAGACTCTGACTGCACCACATGAACATCACATACAGTCTTTTTGAGCCTGCCCGCCTTTGCATCACCAAGGCTGGTGACTCCAAGGACTTCTATGACCCAGAGGACCTGCGACTATTCTTGGACCGTATGGGACCGCAGGACATGGACACCCACCAAACTGCTCCTGAGCAGGTGCAATCTGGTCTTCCCCCTATGGCACTGGACAGCAGAAGGCAGAACCCCAGCGGTTCACGAAATCGTGGCAAAGAACATGAGAGGTCCGTCTGCACCCATGAGGATAAGGCCTCGGCCCTTCAAACAGTAGTTGCCTTCCTACATGAGCAACACAGAGACAAATCCTGCTCTCCTCTGAAGCCCGCCTCTGATACAGACTGAGAATGGGGGGACCTAGACAGGGCCCCCCATATCAGAGATAGAACAAGGTGTGGACGTTCTCCCGAGAAGAAGGAAGACATCCAGATGTCGGACAGCTGAGTATCATTTTTGCTGTGTTAACTGTTTGAATAGTTATGTGTGTTGTATACGTTATCTGCAGATGATGCTCACATGACCCTTGCTACTTGTAATGTAATTGACGTCATTGCTTCTGTTTCTATTCTATATGATGCCCCCTTGAGCCAATGAGCTCGCCCAGCGCATCCTCGTGCTGTTTTGGGACACTCCCCTGGGCTCCTCGCCCACCTAGCGCAGATATTTTCATGCTTCACCATAGACAATGCCCTGCCCTCCCAGTGGACCCTCCCTCGGAGCAGCGCACCAGCGAGTCTAGACCCGCGGTAGAAAGTCTAGGATTCCCTGTGCTGCATAGCAGCCAACCACCACTCCCGCATGGTTCATCCCCTCCCACATCACCCCTCTCTATCTTCCCCTGTCCAGCCACATCGCATCTCTCATTAACTCCATGCGGGACTCAATCTCAATTACCACTGCTTTTGGCTGCTCCATCGGACCAAAATACCCCTGCTGCATGCCAGGGGGTCCTAGTATCCACACCCCCCTTCCCTTCCATCCTTTCCCTATTGTGCCAGTGTCATTCCACGTATCCTTCCCATCCTACCTGCCTCCCCCCCTCCCCTGCTTAACGTTTGCTTTTTCACCCCACCTTCCCTCCCCATCTTTCTATCTCTATATCTCTCTCTGGGCCCCCTTTTCCTCCTAATCTACTCCCTCTCTTGCGCATCTCCTCAAACTCCCTGCTACCTACACAGACAAAGCGGGCAGGACTCGCCCCTGTTGCACCCTAGCACGCTCTCCCCACCAACAGGGTCCTTAATATATCCCAGTGGGCCCCTCCTACTAATCATCCCACTTTTTTCCCTTCCATGGATACCACTCATCCTCTCCGCGCTATAACCTGGAACGTACACAGACTTACACACTATATCAACCGGAAAAAAAATACTCTCTTACCTCCAATCCAAGCGATTGGACGTAGCATTGCTTCAGGAAACGCAGCTAGACACCCTAGAGTCTGATAAGTTGCGCCGGGATTGGGTGGGGAAGGTGATTCACAGTAGTATACATGGTGGGGGCGCTTCAGACACGGGACCCACTCGCATATGCGGGGTAGCGATCCTCCTCCACAAATCCCTCTCAACCATAGTGACAAAAAAATGGAGGGACTCGGACGGACGATATGCATTCACCAAACTGCGACTGGGGGATAATCATATCTGTGTAGGGTCAGTCTACGCTCCGACCGGAGCGAAAAATGTGTTCCGCCTCCAACTGAATCGCCTACTGGTGGAGAAAGGTGCCTCGCAATACCTTATTGGTGGGGACTGGAACCTGGTGAGGGACCCAGTTCTAGATAGAACGGGACCCCTTGACAGGGGCAATGCCGCGGATAGGGCCCTGATGGACGACATACTGGCTGACACTGGTCTGGTGGACCTCTGGCGCCTCTGCCACCCGGCCGATAGAGAATTCACTTTTACCTCCCCGACTCACGGCACGCTTTCCCACTTGGACTATTTCCTCGTTCCCAATGAACGGTACAGCTTATCCGAGAATCCTGCATACTGGAGGCAGCACTTTCCGATCATTCTCAGATTCTCTTATCGCTGGAGGTGGGGCTGGCCAGACTGGGCAGCAAGCCCTGGTGCATGAATATCCAGCGCCATCGGATCCCTAAGGGTAAATCTTAACTGCAGGCGCACCTCCAAGAGTACCTTTCCACCAACCGAGGGTCTGTGGACTCGGGCAGAACCCTCTGGGCTGCAGCAAAAGCTACCATTAGGGGCCACCTAATGAGGGACGCAGCGCAGGCCAACAGACAAGCAGCTGATCGGCAGAAAGAACTTGAAAGGGACATCTTATACCCGCCCATACACTACCCAGCCTACCCTGCAGCACCGTAGATTCTTGGAAAAAGCCCACATGGCGCTAAATAGTCTTTTCACCTCCAAGGCAGAATACGCTCTACAGAGGATGAAAGGGAGACATTATGAGCAGGGGAAAAAGTGGGGAGATTGCTAGCAGCGCAGCTTCGTCAGCGGGAGGCTGCCATGGCCATACCGGCTATACAGTCAGCTGAAAGGACAACCCTTACTCGGCCCCAGGAAATCGTGAATGAATTTGCTCTGTTCTATAGGTCTTTCTATACCCCGGGGGCACCAGCCGAAGGGGACAAACTGACCACCTTCCTTACTGGGGCGACTTTCCCTGGCCTCTCGGACGAGGGTAGGGAGCTCCTAGAAGGAGAGATAAGCAGGGAGGTGATTGCACAAGTGATAGCTAAGCTCCCCTACCACAAGGCCCTGGGGGAAGACGGCATTCCAGCGGAATTTTATCGCTGGACAGGAGAGGGGATAGCTGACACGGTACATGCTGCATTCCAAGAGGTGGAGCTCACGTCCTTTCTAGGTCCCCTTTCTAAGAAGGCAGTGATAGCAGTTCTACCCAAGCCCGGTAAAGATCCCCTGCTGTGCAGCAGCTACCGTCCCATCTCACTGTTAAACTGTGATATCAAAATCCTGGCCAGTGTCCAGGCCTCCCACCTCTGAAAATTCTTCTCTCCCTGTTACACCATACGTAAGTAGGATTCGTACCCAGCCGCTCTTCCTGAAATCATCTGCGCACCTTAGCCCACACGTTATGGTCCGCCAAAGGCCTTTGGACCGACGCACTGGCACTTTCACTCGATGCAGAAAAAGCATTTGATCGCATCGAATGGGCCTACCTTTTCAAAGTAATGGAGCGCTTTGTTGTGGGTGACCAGTTCATCGCCAAAGTGCGGCTGCTATATGACAACCCGACTGCACAGGTAAACTGAGAGGGCTTCATATCGGACCCGATCCGAAGAGGGATGTGTCAAGGATGCCCCCTCTCCAGCCCCTCTTCCTACCGGCCATGGAACCCCTGGCAGCCACCATATGCAAATCGGCTGACGTTACGGGCATACACCTCTCTATGGGAGACTCCAAGCTCTACCTTTACGCAGACGACATCCTGCTCACCCTCACAGACTTACATCGCTCTCTGCCGTCTCTGCTTCAAATTATAAATGACTTTTCCTCCTTTTCTGGCTATAAAATAAACTGGGACAAGAGCGAAGCACTGCCAATCTCAAACGGCACCATGAAGGCAGCCATATATGGGTACCCCTTCCACTGGCAACCCTCACACCTTAAATACTTGGGTGTTCTGATGAATAAGGGGACGGAGGGGATAGTCTCGGATAACCTGAACCCCCTGTTCACAAAGATGCAACGAGATTTCGAAAAATGGAAAGTGATGGGGCTCTCCATGTGGGGTAGAGTACAAGCTGTATGCATGGTAACACTCCCGCACTTCATGTATACCCTCAGAATGATTCCCCTCCAGGTGCCCCTCACCACGTTATGCCTAATCGACTCCAGGATAAAATCCTTCGTGTGGGGTTCCTCGAGGCCCCATCTGACAGCGTTGAAACTGAAAGCCCGCTACTCCTGTGGAGGACTGAGCCTCCCATCAGTAGAACACTATGCCCTTGCCCTGCAGCTCTCCCACCTGGCGTATATGCTGCCAGGGATCCCAGATGCACCGCAATGGGTACACATCGAAAGGAACCTGTTGTCTGCGGAGGTAGGGCTTTTTGCTCTATATGGGACAGGGACAAGCCAACAGGATCCCGCTAACCCGGTCTTATCTGCCATGCACAAGGCCTGGCAAGGGGCACACTGTCTGTTGGGCTCAAAGCCACGATTCCACGAGAAAGCCCCCCTACGGGGGAATGCCGGCATAAGCATTGATGGCCAGAAACTGTCTTGGCCCCTGTGGAAGGCAGCGGGCATATACACCCTAGAACAGCTCATTCACGACAGCGACCTTAAAACGTTTGCACAGCTAAGAAAGGAATTTGGTCTCTCCGCGCTACAGTCTTGGAAATTCATCCAACTACAACACTGCCTGAGGAAATGCCTAGGCCTGCACCCCTGGCCCCTGCCGGCCTCACCGGTGGACTCATACCTCCACATGTGGAGGAAACACAAAGGGGTGACGTCTGGACTTTATGGGGTATTTACTTCCCATCTCTTTCCACAACCCCTGTTGCGAGCTCTCTGCACCAGATGGCAAGCCCAACTATCGGTTTCCTATGAGGAAGACGAATGGGCAAAGCTCCTGTAAGCGCTGGACAGAGGCACAAGGGAGGCAAGATTTCCATTTTGTCTATTTAAGACCCGGCACGACTGGCTCTGGACACCACTGAAACTACATAGAGCAAGACTGCTACCACATGCAAACTGCTAAAGATGCACAAACACTAGCTGCAAAATGATCCATATAATATGCGAATGTCCATCGATGCAACCCTTCTGGTCCTACGTGGGCCGAGTCCTTTGCACCACTATGCCGCTACACCTACCACTCACCCCCCTGCCATTCTCCTGCATGACCGGTGGCACTCTCCAGAGCTTTCAAAGCCACAACGCCATCTCTTCCACACGGCGCTGGCCACAGCTAAAATATGCATCCTACGGCAATGGAGGTCACCGACCCCCCCATCACAGGAGGCCTGGCTAGTGGATATGATACACACTGCCTCCCATGAGTGAGCCATTTATAATCTCCAGGACCAATCTCACCTGTTCCTACAGATATGGGCACCTTTACTGTGCACAGAGGGTAGTAACGAAGAGACTACTACAATAGAGAACCCGGTACCGGCAACTGCAATGATGGCTGATGACGATGACGCCATGTAAACCACGACACGCGAGATCGTCCCACGCACTGGGGCTTCTCCCCCTCCCACCTCCTGCGCTCCTACCAAGTTACATGATATCATGCCACCACTCCCTTTCCTAAGGGTATCCAGATCAGACTAGGCACGTAAAGCATACTTTGGCCCACCCGCTCTCAATTTCCAACTACTCTGTTTCCCCTGATGTACTGCTATTGCTAAGACCTCCCTTCCCCCTAACTCTGTGTCCACCCTCTCCTCCCCCACCCCCCTCTGTCCTCATACCCCCTTTCCTCTGCGCTCTCTCCTGCGATCACATTTCTCCTATAACCTTGTACCTGACCTCTTCCTTCTCTCTCCTGGCCCCCTTGCCCCTCCTCCACCTCCCTTCCCCCCCTTTCCCCCTCTCCCATCACTGCAGCCCCGCAGGTGACTAGCCCCATGGGCTGCTGGATAACGACCCCCGAGTCACAACCAGGCACCAACGAGAGAGTCCATAGATGATATCGTACAGCACTGCATTCTCCCCTACCCGCCTGCATACCTGCCCCCGTCCTGTGAAGTCTACACCACTCCTGACCATGGCGTACCCCCACAGTGCTCTCAACAGACATAGGGACCTGGAACACCTTCTACCAACTGCCACACCTTCTTTTCATATATGGACATTGGCATATCTCTCATACACACATTCCCCTACGTCCGAGGGCCACCTCAGCTCCAGTCTCCTAAGCGTCATCATAGCCCTCAGGGCCTACTGCTATCCTGCCCACACTTCAGGATTATTCTCCCCCTCATCTGGACAGGTGATGAATACCACCTGAGATATTCCCACCTGAATGCTTTCCATGCTATGGGCACACACTCCCCCATCATCTCCCCCCCCTCCCCTTTACACGCTTTCTCTTGTTCATGAGACGCACATGCCATACTAGTTCTCATTGTGTCTCTTTCTCTGGCCATTGTACTTGTGTGGCTGATGCTAGTTCTTTTTTCTCACGATGTACATCCATAAGAAAATGTCAATAAAGAATTACAACACAAAAAAAGGAAGATCATTGGTAGTTTGGGGCGCCAGCTGGATCAGAAGATGGGCTCGTCGATGGTGCCTGGGTGAAGTGTAAGTCTGGACCCAGGAAAGTGTTTGTGGCAGGGTGTGGAGTGGCATTGGTCCCAGTGAATTCCTCTACATTCAGACTTAGACACTTTTCAGGAAGTCAGAATCCTTTCAGCGGGGCAAAACAGGATGTTGAGCCTGACTGTCTCTGTGAGGGTCTGGTGATAGCCTCCAATCTTTTTGCAAAAAGTTCAGAGAAAGTTTATAAGTGTCAAGTCTTGCAGTTATGGAGAGGGAAAGAGTGCACTCTAACACCAGCCAAGGGACCAGGACCTTTTGCGTACCACTTGGGGTTAGGATTCCATTTTGCAAAAGCCACCGGTAGGGTCCAGTTGGAACTGGTCAGCTGGGCTCAGCAGAGCTTTGGGCTTGGGCTTCCTGCAACTTTTGTGTCCTGGGACTGAACAGGAGGCTTGCCAATTAGCCCTTGGTGCCAAACTTATCAGTCCTGGAGAGCAGGTCCAGCTCTTGGAGTTTCTCTCCATAGGTTTAGTAGCAGGCACGGTTCTTTTTCTGTCTTCCACAGTTCCAGAGGTGTTCTGAAGAGGGTGCTGAGACCACTTTTATATCCAGTGCCAGCCTATGGATGGGGGAAACTGCTGGCCACTCTCTAACCAATGGGGTAAAAGTCTCTTTGGTTGACCATACAAGTTTTTGCAGAACGGTCTGTGTGATTCACTGTAAACTTCCACAGTGTCCCTCTCTCTGCCTAAAACCAATATGGCAGAACTTTTCTTTTCTTGTGCAGAGCTCTGGACACCCCCCTCAGGTGTGTCTAGGGAAATAAGAAAACTTCCCATACAAACCAGTTCTGAAACAAATATTCACCCCCACTGGGACTCGTGCCACTCAGGCTACTTGGACAATAGTAGGGCAGGCCTAGGTGTAAGTTTCATTTGCCTGTGACAGGGGATGCCCCTGTAAAACTTGTGCAGTTGGTGTGCACATCCCCCCACATAGTGGAGAAAGTTGCAAAGTCAATCCGATGGGTAATGCAACTTGGGCGAATAGGCTAGCTGGTTGGTCCCGGTCTCCTCCTGGTTCTCAGAGCAATTTTTGGCCAACTTTTATATAAGTCCTCAGTTTTAGAAAATGGTCATCTGGGCACCGTTAGCACCACAACAAATGGTCCAGGACTGGTAGGCACCTCTTGAGGGGTTCAGGACTTACTCAGGCTGGGTCCAGGTGCTGGGTCCAGATGGTGGGATCCTGCTATGTCCCTGTGGCTCTGAACAGGAGGCCAGCAAACTAGCCCTTGGAGTCACTTCTGGTAGTCTTGGGTGTAGGTGTAGATGCAGGGCTTAAAGCAGGGCTGGCCTGCGAGGGTTCAAGGCAGGCTAGGCAGCAACGCAGTCCTTTCAGGTACAGCAGCAGTCTGGCAGAGTGCACAACAGGTCACATCAGCAGGCAGTCCTCTGGGAGTCCTTCCACAGGTCCAGTAGTGAACTGAAGAGTGGGTCTGAAGGGCCTATTTTTATACACTGGTGCCCTTCTTTCTGGAAGGTGGGAGAATCTTCTGGAAAGGTTCTTTGAAGTGCATGGGCTTCCCTTCCTCCCCTGGCTCCAAGATGGCTGCAGTGACAATACAGGGTTGTTAGGCCCTTTGTGTGAAGGCATAGCACAGGCTATTCAGGTGTAAGTGGAGCTGTGCTCCTGCCAGCAAATGGCCCATTGTGGCACGCCTAATCACTCTATTGTGTGAATGTCTGGTAGGAATTCACAAAGTCTAACTGTCAGCTACACTCAGTCATGTGACCCAAGACAGGATGCAGGCACAAAGGGCCAAGAGCAGAAAAATGCCAACTTCCTAACAGTGGCATTTTTAAAATTGTAATGAAAAATCAGACTTTATCTTTAAAGAGGGTTTATCATTATAATTTCATAGGTACCAAACTTGACATATCTACCTCCTCTCAAGAAGGAATTACAGCTTATTAAATGTAATAAGGAATCCCCAAAGTTATCCTATGGGAGAGGTAGGCCTCGCTGCAGTGAAAAGTGAATTTGAGAGTTTCTCGCTACCAGGACATGTAAAACTTAAAAGTACATGGCAACACATTTAATTACACAGCACCCTGCCCTATGGGCTACCTAGAGCCTACTTTAGGGGTGACTTATATGTAATAAAAGGAGAGTTTTGGGCTTGGCAAGGGGGTATAAATGCCAAGTTGACATGGCAGTGGGACACTGTATTCAGTTTGCAATGGTAGGCCAAGGACATGTTTTGGAGGGCTACTTAAGTGGGTGGCACAATAAGTGCTGCAGGCCTATTGCTAGCATTTAATTTAAAGGCCACGGGTATATGGTATAGCACTCTACAAGGGACTTATAAGTAAATTACATTTGCCAATTAGGTATATCCCATTCAAACCATGTTTAGGGGAGTGAGACCAAGCACTTTAGCACTGGTTAGCAGTGGTAAATGCACAGAGTCCTATGGCCAACAAAAGCCACAATCCAGCACAAATTGGAGGTAAGTAGGCAAACATTTTGGAGAAAGACCACCCTCAGGCTAACATATCTTACACCTGTCTCCCCAAGCTAAAAGTGGAGAGAACTACCCAACCTTCTGGGAGTTCTTATCACTAAGGTGGAAGAACCTGGAAAGACCATCAGCAGTGATGTGGTCTGACCAAGGTCTGTGTTCCACCGTAAAGTCCATTCCCTGTAGGGAGATGGACCACCTCAACAATTTTGGATCCTCACCACTCATTATCTTCAGCCACCTGAGGGGCCTGTGGTCTGTTTGTACCTGGAAGTGAGTCCCAAACAAGTATGGTCTCAGCTTCTTCAGTGCCCATTTCACAGCATAGGCCTTTCTTTCAATAGCAGTCCACCTCTGCTCCCTGGGAAGTAACCTCCTAGAGTTGAAAGCTACAGGCCGATCTAGGCCCTCAGCACTGAGCTGTGAAATGACTGCCCCTATGCCATGCTCTGAGTCAAAGGCTTTCTGGCAAGCCTCTGCCCAGATCACAATTCTTGGCAGCTTCTTGGAAGTCAGCTCAGTCAAGGAGCCCATCAGATGTCCTAAGTACACCATAGCCCTATCTTTTGCACAGCAGCCCATCAGCCTTGTGAACTCCTCAGCAAGGACGTTTGCTAGGGAGAAGGAAGTCAGCGGACAGCTATGGGGGCACCATGCTCATTCTGAAGCCTAGGTTAAACACAATTCCCTACTCTTCGGTAAGTGGTACACACCACTAAGGAAATAACAACCACCACATTGCTGCAAAATACTGTGATGTGCTTCTTGAAAGAAGCCATCAAATTCTTGTATACGTGGCAGAAATGTGCACTTGCCTAACTTGCTGTGGTCTAAAGAGCTGGTCTCGGGATGAAGCAAAGTAGAAGCAATGTTATAAGGAATATATGTATGTAGCTGCTACAGAATACAAGGCAGAGGTAAACTCTATAATTAAGAACTGGACAGCACCGAGTTTCACAGGAACAATATGGGTCCATCAGTGTACTGTTAAAGGCACACAAGTAAGTGGGAGTAGAGTGTCTAGCCGACTGTTAGAAGCACTCACCCTCACCCCAACATTTTACTCCTTTTTCTCCGAGGCCCTAAGGTTATATTCAATATAAGACAACCATTTTAGAGGTGCGGTTTGCTCTCTTGATAATATCATCATCAATGAGAATTCTGACCACTTAAAACATTAGATCTGCCATAAGATGAGTATGATGAAGCCACCAAAGTAATTTGCCCATAATCAGAGATATATATAATTTTGGACTGGGCTACATCAAATAAATGAGAAATACAGAAGAGAACACAATAGGAGAAACAATTTTACAAAGTTACATTGTAATCGTTTTAACTTTGCCCACTTTTTTGCTTGTATTTTTTCATAGCTATATCCTCTTCTAAAATAAATTGGTGATTCACATGAGCTTACCTTCCACAGCTCTCTCCCTTCTATGGTAGTCTGCATCCATTATCTAGCAGAAAACAGAGCATTTGATATGGTTTTACCTTTGTCTTAAATCATTGGTGTATTCAGCATGACACTTCAATCATAATGAAAAAGGGAGTTCCTATTGCTCTTTCTATAATACATTGAGAACCAGACTTTTCTAAAAAGTGTTAAAATATGTCCTGATTTTTTGTCTGACTGTATTGCTCATGAATCTTAACATATGAGCTGTGTATTTTATCAGAGCCTGTAATGCTACTTAGGAACATTACTTAACATTTCAACCCATATTTCCTTTAATTTTGCATGGGGGTTGTGTCACTTTTGTGGTTCAGCCCCTTGCAAAATCACTTTTGGCATTTACTATGTAAAGCAAACCAATTTGTGTGGTTTAATAAATAGTGCTGCCTTGCGTTACTTTGCGCTGGGTGGCGTTACATGGAAGGAGCATGGACGTTCCCATGCATCCACCGATGTGTTTTGATGCAAACCTAGGTTTACAAAGGCTTGTAAACCTGGATTTGTGCCAAAATGGTGTGTGTTTTCTTCCTGCTGAAAATATAATGCTATTTTTTAAACCTTAATTCCTCTAAAATGACTGAGCAGATTAATGTTAAATCACAAAAGCATGCTTTCTGAGTAAAGATCCAGCTTTCTGCCAAATTTGGTGTAATTCTGCTTAACTGTTTTCTCTATATCGCTGATCAATTTTTCCTATGGGAATTACATGGGGGGGGGAGAGTTTTAGGAGTCTACACCCTTTTCCCAGCTCCTGCTTGACAGATCACCCTAAAACTTTCTAGAAGGGAGTTGACAAACAAACTGACGGACATCTTGAAACATTGGCAAACCCTTGCAGATGGGGCGCTACCTTGCCCCGGGCAGGCTATGAGGCTCTGCCTTCTATCTGCCACCACCAGCTTGCAGGGATTGAGTCTCCCATGCAAAAGCCGTGGCTTCGCCCGCCTCCCACGGAAGATTACAGAAGCTGTTTCCCCAGGAGCCCTAGACTCCTCCTCGGTCCAACACCACCTTGGGTAGAGAAGGTGACCCTGGCAAGTGCGTGGAACCCTGGCCTGCTGTGGCCAGTAGTCCCAGATGAAAGCCATAGCTTTGCCCACTTCTCATTGGAGATCAATGGAACTGTTCAGCCTGCATGATCCCTAGACGACTCCTCGGTCCCACGCCACTCTGCCCTGAGATCTGACAGGTGGCTGATCATCCACTGGGGTCCCATCTCCACTCATCACCCTGGAGAGAAACGAGAGTCCTCCCCAGTCTGCAGCCACCATGCCCTGGGTTGGGACTGTCACCGCATGCCCTTGGCTAAGGGTGCCATGGTTCAGAGCCTTCCATCTACCTGGGTCCCTAACCTGGGGAGCTAAGAAGGGTTAAGCCTCCAGCCAACTACCCTCTCCTCTGCCTGCCTGTGAAGCCATTGTTCAATGAGTGTTAAGACCCCACAAAGTAGGGGCTTACATAACTCAGAGGGCGGGGCAAAAGACTGAGTTAGTTGTGCCTGCCGGCTCGCTGGTCATCTGGTCGGTCAGCCAACAACCAGTTATCTGATCAGCGAGCCACTGACTGGTCATCTCCTCAGACTGCTTGGCGACCAGATGGCTCAGGCCAGCCTGGTGACCAGAGTGCCCAGGTGGCAGCCAACAATGAGGTCAGCACTCAGGAGGTTCCTTCCTATAGCAACCCACCAACTTGTTGCCTCCAGGTGACCCAGCTGGTTCCCCCCCAGCCATCTAGTCATCCTGCTGACCTGTGAGGGATCATTCCCCCATCCCTGTACCCCACAGGGCTGGATTGGGAGGTTCCCACAGTGTGTGGCATGCGGTGGAGGTGGCCTCCGCTGTGCATGTACCACATCCTTCCCACTGGCCAGGTGGCAGAGGGGCTCCAGTGGGACACAAGCACCCATGAGAGGAGATAAAAGCTTAGCTCACAGGATGACTTTCAGTAGATCACAGTGAGGTACTTGCTCTGCTACTTACGGAACCCTGAACCAGAATCAGGTAATCTACTAATTATTTAGCCCCATGAACATGTGATGCACTTAGAGCGATGGAGGCAGCCCCCTTCCCTCCACAATTCAGTCCCCAAGTAAATTGCTCTACACACAGCCCACAGTGTTGAATCCTTGAGGTGGACTGCACAGATCCCACCCATTTACTTTTGAATGGTTTCATGTCTTCTTGAACTCTCTTTTCAAAGTTCTTTTCAACTTTTCCTTACCGTACTTGTTGGCTGTCAGTCTGGCGCCCATATTATGCCTTAGATTTTATCACCCTCATGGAGCTGGATTCCCAATCCCAAGCATCTCGACTTCAAGAAGAGCCGATCCCGGCATGCTGAGGGCCTACACCATTCATGGGGTGAGCCTCCACCAGAAAGATATGAGGCCCCTGAGCAACACAGGGAGTCGGTCTTCTGTACGCCAAATTTCCTGCATCTGAGCCTGCTGCTGAATGAGGATTCTATGATGGGCTCTTCCTTCTTCACTCACTGTTACTGAGGGAATCCTAGTTAGTTTGTTTTCCTCCACTTAGTAGTATGATAAAATTCAGCTAGTCACAAAGTCTGACCTGAGGTCATAGTCAGATGGTGAAGCATGGGGGAGCCAGACTTATTTCCTGGGCTTCAAAAGGGATGGGGGGACTCTTTTTGTGCTGGGGGTCACTGCAGCACACCCTTTCCTAGATCACAGACCAGAGTCCACAAGGACCAGCATGAAAACTGGACCCAGTGGGCAGGAAGGGGCCTTCACAGCCCCAGCTGTGGAGGTGAGCCCCCAAAGCTGTGTGTGAGGTCAAACGTGAGACAACACAGACAGCCACACAGACCATGGAGCCAGGTGCCCTGGGTTTTTCAGGCCCGGGACGGGGCAACCACATGCCCCACAAACATGGGGAAGACCAGATTCACCGGTGGAGTACCTCTGCAGTGGGACCAGGGTGGGCCAATACAACAGGGAATCAGTGGTTTGACCTTGGGTGGGCACGAAGGGAGCAAAGCCCCTTGCGATGGCCACAGACATGCCATGGGAGAGATCCAGGGCAACTGACATTCAAGCGACTGTCAGACAGAAGTAGCCCCGGGATGAACTGAAGTGTTGATGATCAATTTGTCCTGCAATTCACACCAATTCTCACAGCTAGCTGAGTTCTTCAACATGTGACCCATGTGAGCCACAACCAAGAGTCATAGGTAACTTTCGTTCATCTACCAGCGGCTGCAGGAGAGGAGGTTGAAAGGCAGTGCCGGCCAGGTGGAGAGACAGCCAAGCCCCAAGTCAGCCTTAAAGATTTAAAGAGTGTTTTCAGGTGCTAGCCTGAAAACCTCACCTTGCCACTATCTTTTGTGGAAATGTGTTAGGTGGAGAAGGGCAATGGACAAGCATGTGGGGCCAGGCAGAACCTGGGACTAGTGCCAGCCAACACCGTCCTCTCTGGTCAGACCAGTAGGGGCGCATAAGCTGCCAGGCTGCCATTTGCTCTGCTGGGTGGCCTCCACAAAGGCAGACCCTCGAGTAGAACAGTCCAGGTGAGGTGGAAGCTCTTTGCTTCAAACAACAGCAGAGGCTAGTCAAACCGTTAAACCATAAAGGGACCAAGTGTGTCCAATCGATCAGAATAAAGTGCTTGCTAAACCATCTTTTAGCAGGCTGTTTTGCAGGAGATATCCTCTTCACATTCCTGCCTGTTCTCCAGGAAGGCGGTCTTGGAGAAAAGGCCAATCAGGCAGGGCTGTAGCGCAGCCACAGATCCGGGCCCCTAGAGGGCTGGGGCAAGAGCAATAAGATAGCTGGGCTTCAAGGACAGCATATAGTAGCCCCATGTCTTATGAATCAGTTTCTTCTTGCCCGTGACAGTATCTCCCTGGGTTGGGTTCTCAGGAACTGGGCTGTGCCTCAGGCTTTGGGCTGCGGGGAGGCCTCACAGAGCTCTGACCCAGGACCCGGTCAGTGTTTCTTCTAGAAAAGAAGGGGAGCCCTGCCTGGGCCTGCAGGACCCAGTTTCAGGCTTTAAGTGACACAGAAGGGCCAGGAAAGAGAACTTAGGGTTGGGGTCTTCCACCCCAGGGCCAGATGGAGCTCTGACCCATGGCCCAGTAAGAGCTTTTTAGCCTGGACAAGTAGGGGGAGATGTCCCAATTCCTACGGGACTTTGCCCCAGGCACTTTTGCACATGGTGATGGGCCAGCTACTGCTCTGAGCCCCGTCAGAGCTTCTTAACCTAGACGAGTAGGGAAGATGTCCCCAGGCCTACAGGCTCTATCCTGGGCACTAAGGGACATGGCGGTTTAGAGAATGCTACACAGCTTCCAGCCCCGGACCAGCTGGAGCTTTGAACTAAGGCTCGGTCAGAGATTCTGAAAATGGACAGGCAGCAGAGTCCTTTCCGGGTCTGTGAGAATCCATCCTGGGCTCCAAGTGACATATGAGGCTGGGGAAGGGAGGCCAGGGGTTTCCACTCCAAGGCCCACCGAAGCTCTGACCTGGAGCCCAGTCACAGCTTTTTTACCCGGCAAGCAGGGGTGCTCTGCCCGGGCCTGTGGGACCCTGCCCTGGGCACTTTGGGACATGGCTGGTGGCTGACAACCTTGGCCAGTTGGAGCTCTGACCTGGGGCTCGATCAAAGTTTCTGAACTTAAGCAGGCAGCGGAGGCCTGTGGGACCCAGTCCCGGGCCCAAATTATATGACAAGTGGGGTAAGAGAGCCTAGTGCTGGGGTTTTATTGTGTCACCCTAAGTGGGAAGGGTATGCCCAAACGTGGATCCTGTGCACACTGTGTCTCTAGATCCGAGCTGTACCTGGCTGATGAGCCCATAACTAGGTGAAACTGGTCCTTGCTTGCTGGTGTTCCGGTTCAGGGAGAACCTGGATTGGCAGTTTGGGCAGGACTATTCCTATTGGAGCAGGGTCAAGACTGATTTGCATATAGCTGGGTCCAAACGGAGCAATTACCAGTGGTTGAGATTAATTCAAGTATTCCTCCATCACTTATTTTTTTCCTCAGTGCAATTCCCTAAGAGAACGGGTATGCTCAGACGTGGGTCCTGTGCTCACTATGAAACAGGACTCAAATTATACCTCACTGATGAAGCCTAACTAGGCCCAAGCTAGTATGATGTTCCTTTTGTTCGATTCATAGGGGACCTGCCCTGGCAGTTTGGGAAGGACTATTCCTATTGGAGCATGACCAAAGCTGAATTTCATGTGGCTGGTTTCAGTCTGAGGTGTCATGGTGGGCAAAAACATGATGGACTGGGATTCAGCCAGAGTAATTACTAAAGGCTGAGATTAAGTAAAGCATTCCACCCATCATGTTTTTGTTTTACTCTTTGGTATAAAATAGTGGCATGCCCACTGAGCTAGTTATATATAATCTGTGCACCTTTAATTGATGTGTTTCTGAGAAGTTCAGGATATGAGTAAGAATGCAATCTTCAAAGTATATAGTAAATAAATCAGGACCAGATAGTCAGGTGAGCACCACAGAGCATCATGGGTTTCTAGGAGCCGCTTTATGAACCAGGTTCATGAGTAAGCATGTCTTACTCCCGGAAATATACGAATAAGTCAAATTCAAGCCTGGAACAAGGCATAGATATTCACAGAAAACACTTTATAAATCAAGCTTAGACATTCAAATGTAATTGATATTTATTACAGGTTTAAGACAAATACTAATTGAAAATGAGCACATTTTGGACTTTCTAAAAGACTGGTTTGGAGCAGCATCAAAGGCCAACAATTTTTATTCTTATCAATAAATAAAAATATTTCTACTTGATTTCCTATAGTAAATGCTTTAGAAAAGAATACTTTGGTCCTCCTTATATCCAAAAATACATTATGCCCAAGAAAATGTTTAATCTATAGTTAAGTAATTTGCATGCAGTTATTTACCAAAGAATGCATCTCCTGATTCGTGTACAATCTTTAACGTATGTAAAAATAGGAGTGAAATGTTTGCTCATCTGGGTACCTGTTGCTCGTACATCCACTCATAGAGCCACCAATACTGCTTCTTGAATATGAATATTGCTGCTCTTGCTGGTTAAGGAAACTAAGGTACATCTGCGCTACATCTCCATTAAATGTCAAGCTACAGTAGCCAGGATTTACAGTAATTCACATTGCTTCCTCTGGATGACAAAAACATCTACCACATTGATAGCCCAAAAAAGTGTGAAAAGAATTATTGTATGATCATGTATGATACTGTATGAAGACATTAAGCAATGCTGTCTCGCGAAAAGTTTCAAAGCGATTTATGCCTCTGCCCAACCAATGTCTATTCATGCATTTTCCCCATTAACAGCCCAACAAAGCGTATATTAAAATGGTTCTTACATCATGTTGCCGACTGATGGAGAGGTTTTGACTGTAATTCTGGTCCCAGGAAGTGTAACTTGGTTGAACTGATAATACATAGCAGACCGTAGTGATGAGAAAGGTAATCATGTCGAAGGACACTAAGGAGAGAGAGCAGTATTAGAAAAAAATATGGTTCTCTGGAGACAGCTCAATTAAGTAACAGGAGTTAGGAGCCTGCATCTTATTGAATTTGGTCTGGACTGACCAGCCTATCTGGCTTTCTGGCTTTTCTCAAGTGGGCTGCAGACTAGGGAGTTGCTTTTAAGGCTGGATAGGTGTGACCGTTGTGGGACTGTTCCTAGTGGAGTTTTGATTCCCCCATTGTCTTTTTAATTCATTTGTGTGTGAAAACCAAAGTTACTAAAATGTGAAGATTTGGAGGGTACGACTGAAAATGTGCAAAGCTGCACGTATTTTTAAGAGTTAGAAAAACACATGTAGAATGGAAGATTTCTTTATAGGGTTATGATTAATAATAGAATGAGAGGAAATTATTAATTTGCGTGTCTAATATTAATGTTCTTATGTTTCCTGAACTGCAGGAATATTCAAGCACAAACACGAAAAAGCTCTTTTATTCTTCATGAAAGTAGTGTAGGCCTAGAAATGTAGAAAAAGATTTTTTCTTTTCTCTCTGTTTTCCTAGCTAAAATGTGTAGGCCTTAGCAAATGTATTGGTTAGGGGATGTGCTTCCGTGCTCCTTTGTTTCTCTTCATGTCGTTTCCTGATGTCCTTGTAAAGAATAACATTTACATCCTTAAAGAGCGGAGAATAGTACGACTCTTTCCTGTCTAGGCGAGGATTTAGAATGAAACTGTTGCTATGGAGTTACAAAATATGTAAATTGTAGTTTTCTTCTTCCTTTCTAGGAAGTTATACAATTTTAGACAACAACTCTTTAGTGAAATTTGTGAAGTCATCGTTAGGAGATGTTTGCCTCCCCTATTTCTAACCAATGAGAGTAACTTGTAGGGTTTAGGAGAGTTTCTAACTTAGTTTAACAAAGTTGCGAAGTCAGTATAAAGACGCTGGTGGGAAAATGATCATCGGCTCGTTCACATTCTGGTGACCTGCCCTACATCCGTGGTATGCTGTATGCTGTGCTGTGCTGATTCCTGAACTGGCTGGCAATCCTGACTGCGGAGAACCTTTTCCCTAGAGACTTTGCACATCATCGGCTGGTGATGCTGCCTACACTATTCTCCTACGGCCGTGGAGATAGTTTTCTTGACTAATTGCATGCTGTGCATTAGCTTTTCTCTAATTGCCGAGAGGTAACTGAACTGTGATTACCCTGATGTTTCCTTGTTCTCTCTTTTCCTACCTTATTTCTCACCTGAGTTTGATGATCTCTGAATTACTCTGTTTATGATAACTGTGATGTTTGCCAGTGATATTATGAACAAAATGTTTATCTTATGATTTGTAATTGTGTATGACCATTCATATTTTCTGAAATAATACCAAAAAGGTACCTAGAAAGAATAGTGTCTGTCGTTATTTCCTGAGTCATGATTTATTTTTAAGATAACATTTGCTATAATATTGATGTATTCGTGGTGTAACTTATGGTATAGCTGTTTCTTCATTACAGGTCCTCATGAAGGAATAGTTCTCTGATTTCTCTACCATAGTCCCTTTTAGCTCTACCAAAGATCCATTGGAGGACCTTTGATATTGCTTTGCTAACAGAAAGGATAATGACTTATGGGTCCGTCATTATAGTATTTACGCTTCCTTAGGTATTGTAAAGGTTGGTGTGGGATATTACATGACCCCCCACCCACCGCTTCCGCTGCATCAACTGTAAATCCTAAAACTGGACTATGTATTTTTAATGATTGCATGTCTTTCACATCTCCATGGCTGTTGCATTTTCTCACTAGGTCCCTGTACCATTTTATTTTTGTCACCATTAAACCCAACATCAAAACATGAAATTATAATTGTTTTCTAAGATATCTCAGGCCTTTCTTTTGCTCTCGTCTGAGACAGCGTGCATGAGTTGTCACTTGCAACGATCTTGTGTTTCTTCAAAATACTGTTCTAAAAGGGGGCTTTTAGCACGCCCATTATATACCATTGGTTACTTCATCATCACTCTCATTTCCTTGCTTCTCCTTTGCCACAGTGTGCAGCTTCACTTTCTCTCTTCATGTGTTTGAAACTTTGATGCAGCATGGACCAATTGCGGAATAATTGGTTTATTAGTGTCCTTATGATGCTCGCTGCTTGAATTCGGGTTTTCTAAAATATTTTGTTGCTTCCCCATTATCGCTTCCACAACACAATTTTTTTTTTATTGTAGTTGCATCATTCCAATGTTTCTTCCTGGACCTGTGCTTCTTACTTTCCCATGCTCTGTTGCTGCCTCCCTTTTGTGTGTCTCCGCCGCCCCCACACAACTCCTTATCTCTTGCCCATGTCAAACCTCTGCTTCATTGATTTCATGTTTTCTTTTATTCCCTGTTTCTGTGTTTATAATTGCAGTTTTATGTAGCTCAAAATCGACTTGAGAGATTTTACATGCACACCAGTTTCATTACAAAAGGTCACATTTATTATTTTTTTAGGCACAGGGAGATTAAGGGCTTGATTTGGAGTTTTGCGGGGTGGCAGCGGGCTGCCACGCCAGTGCCTCGTTGCCACATCACCAACCCCCCCTGAGACCGCCCACTGGATTCTGGCTGGAATCCAGGTCAGCGGTACTTCTTTGGTGGGCCCACGGCAGTGCCTTGCTAAGGTTCATATGTGAGCCTTAACGAGGCATTACCTTGGGACCGCCAAAGTGCGTTCCTGCATGGCATGGACTATGAAGTCCATGCTGTGCAGGAACTGGGTGTGCATGTAGACAGCTGCCCCCCTCCATGCATCCCCTGGCCATGAGGCAACAAGGGGCCCTGTAGGACCCCCTTAGTTTCCTCACTGCCACACTTTTCATGGCAGGCTCACCACCATGGAAACTGATGTGATGAGGAAACTTGTAAATGCTGCACTGCCAGCATATTGCAGGCCTCAGACCTCTGCAAGAACGCAAGGGATCGCGAATCCCTGGCGGAAGCAGCAGCCCCATGGTCGCCAAACTCATAACTAGGCCCTGGGTGATTTGCCCAGAATCACATGCTGTTGAGCCAACGTCGAGATTCGATCCTGGTTCCCCAGTAACAAAGTCAGCAGCTCTTGTTATAACGCCTCACAATTTCCTGTTTATGCAAGAGAAAATTTTGGGCCTTTAAATAATAACTTGTTTTTACATGGTGCTTGATACCACACGTCTACCTATAAGTAACATATATTACTATTACACAATCTTTTGTCTTGTTTAGTTAGTTATATAAAGCTTTCCAATGAGGCCTAAAGTGCTGACCTGAATTTAATGACCTCAGGAGGGAAAAAGACTGAGTCGACATTGCTGGCATCCAAACTCAGGGCCTACGGATTACCACATTTGTCAGCAGCAGGGGTTGAATTCACTGAGGCACCCTCCTCACCTTACTGTTGCATGACACCCCTGGGTAATCTTAGGCTAGCTTGACTATCCCATTTGTCTGTCTTCAGAAGTTTATGACAATACTATTTTAGCAACAAAGAAGGTGCCTTTCCACAAAGCCCCACACCCACCCATTTAATATTGCAACCTCAGATCAAGTGATGCTGTTATCTGCTTTGGACGACTATGCTGACCTTGCATCTGGAAGCCTCTGGTTACAGTGGCACAGATGTTCCCAGCTCCTGCACCAAACAGATAGATTATCAATCTAGCTAGGTGAAGGAAGCCTCAAAGTGTAGGCTCGTTGCCCTTATGCGACCCTGGCGGTTTGGGTGCCCAGAGCTGCTTACCATTGAGGGTACCATCAGTGCAGCATAAATATGTCTGCCAATTCACATTTTATGAGGTGAGGTGCAGTGAGCTGAAACAGGTGCCACAGATAAGAAACAGCCAGCCAGAGCAAAACAGTCCAACAAAACCTTGAGATAAGGGGATAGACACAATACGAGTACTGTGCTGCATAAACCAGAAGGAATGGGAAACAAGCATCAGCTAAGCCAATAGGTCTCTGTGCAAGATCTATTGGCTTTTCCAATGTTTTTTTTAGAAATGATGTAGAGCAGGGAATGTTGCTGTGAAACATGGCTGAAAGTAAAAAATAAAAAAAAAGCTGCTGATGGCTCATAGCTCTATTATTTTACTTTCAACCAGCCACACTACTGTATAACATGACAGAAAAACATTGACAAAGCCAAAAAGCTGTACTATTTGGCTTTGTCAATGTTTTTTTAAGCCATGTTGCATAGCTGCACATCTGATGTGCCGCATGCTCAAAATTTTAAAAAAGCACTTTCACACGGCCAGGATTGACCATGTTGTGTTTTCTTTTTTACTTTCAGCCATGTTGCCCAGCAGTAACTAATCTCTACAGCATGGGTTCAAAACATTGAGGAAGCAAAGAGATATTGCATAGGAAAGACTGATTATCTTTACCCATACTAGTGATTAATCTGCAATACACAACTGGGAATTTAGTTTTCCAAATATACAGTTAAATATTGTTTAAGGGAATACAGTCTTTTCATTATAGACCCAGCACTGTATATACCTCATACAGATGAGAGGCTTGCTTGGTAGCCTTACATAAGGCAGCAGCCTTTTACTGTTCTTTATGGGCCTCTAAATTAACCAACCTGAAAAACAGACCTAGGCAGCATGTGCTCGCTCATTAGCATAGAAGATTTTCTACGTGACTAAATACAATATTTAGCTTTAGGTCAGGGCCACTGGAATTATGTAGCAGGCCAGATTATGCGGCAGGGTTGAGTAAATTATGTGGCAAAAAAGCCAAATAATGCAAACTACTGTGGCACATTTTGTGATTGTATTACTTCATAATGTTGTTTTTTGAAATATTTTCATACAGTCTGGGCAAAGGATTCACCTCATTAGTACCGGTGTACCACCAAATACAGTAGAAGCAACTGAAAGATGACTTCTGTCTTTGCAAGAGCACATTGGTCTGATGGCTCTCGGACAACTTGTGGGTGGTCAGTCCCTGGAACTCCAACTCTGTGCACCCCAAAAAGCAACTCTCATTTCCTGCACTAGAGCAGAAGGGAGGCGTGCAGGGCTGGACTGGCTGTTTCGGGCATCAGGCGTTTGCCTGGGAGGCTGGAAGGGTGGGGGCCAGTTTTGGTGTGGTGGGGGCCGGTTTTACAGCGATGCTGCAATATCGAACCCCAAGAGCAAAAGCAGCAGTGCTAGGGACCGGTTTTGTTAAGCAGCAGTGCTTGACACTTGCTTCCCTTCCTCTGCCCTGGCAGGGTGCCGGTCAGACAAAATTGCCAGGGCTGCTTTGGGTTCCCAGTCCGGCCCTGGAGGCGTGTGTTTCTTTTTGTCATCTTTAGCACATACATTAACTCGAAATATCTCCGAGTAAGGGGCTTATTCTGATGTTGGGCGGAAGCACCAACTCAATCATGGGACCGACCGAAACCCGGTCGGCGGTTCTGACCGACCCATTTCAATGCGACTGAACACTGTTCAGTCGCATGCTCCCTTTCCTCAATGGGAGCTAGTGTTATGGCCATAAACCGGGGGGCACTTTAGGTCCCCCCTCAGCCTCCAACCGGACGCCGTGCACCAAAGGGGGCCCTGTGGGGGACCCCAAACATGTTGTCGGACAGGCCGGCATGGAGACCATGTCAAAAATCGTGCATTGTAATCTCAAGGGCTGAAAGGCCCGCCCTTGAGATTACTGGACGGATTCCGACTGGTGGACGGGCTCTCCGAGCCCGTCGGAAGCCAGCTCGAATGACCAGCCGGTTTAGTTTCTGACTGCCTCTATCATAATGAGGCAGTCGGCAAGTAAGCCGAGCGCCCCATTACGGCGCGGCAATAAGGGCTCTGACTGCTGGTCGGAGCCTTTAGGACCGCATTGTAATCGGGCCCTTAGTGTATGTTTTGTTGATAACAAAGCTTGGAAACACAGGGCAGCAATTTACTCTGCTGCATGCAAAACATAGCTTGTGTTAATCAGAGTTGGATTGGGGCATAAATACAGGTTCGGACATCAAATTTAAAGTGACCACCATTTGCAAATCAGATGGGTAAAAAAGTGGCCCACATCTGCAAATTGGGGCAGTTGTGAACTTGAAAAAATAAACACTGTATGGTTATTTTGCAAGGCCTGGTAGATTGCATGCATTTATATTTGCTGCAGGCAGTGCTTGTGGTGATAACAATTATGTATTACGTTATGATTCATTGTTAGAAGTAAACATTATGGTAGGTGCGCGTGCAGCAGCAAAACAAAATGGCTGTGCATTAGAGCTCCTCCGCAACACCCAGGAGATTCCGTTTTCGGAGGGACTTCTCTAGGTGGCTGGGCGCAGCTGCGAACATGGCAAGCGGCATTGGAAGCACCCGGAAGCTCTGAGGCAATTTCGTGAACCCCTCAAGGGGATTATTGTCTGTCATCTGGGTTTCTTCCTCTGCTCCCGGGGCGCTCTGTGTTGCGGCCGCCATCTTGAGAATTCTTTACTCGCAATCACCTCAGCCTTCAAAGCGCCTGAGAAACTCTCTTGGTTGTTGTTGGTTACTTTACAAAGGATACATGCATATTCTAACAAGCTTCCCTGACTTTGAATGACTTTTGACCTCTGCAGTATAATATAATTATTTCTGAAGAAGTGATGGATATGTCCATTGCAGGAATATATGGTTTTATTGCCATTATCTACATGATTTGCATGTATACAAATATTAAGGCAATGTTTCTATGACTGAGGCCCCAGGGAACATGGATGTAAGATTTTTACACCTTACTACAGCAATTAGACAGCTGGTCACTTCTCACTCTCTGCACGTTTCTGTTTTTGACCGCCATTTTGTGAGTTTGGAGCCTGTCACCGCCTCAGGAAACAGGGCGCTGGGAGAAGTCTACTAAGTTTTTTAGGTTATACTAGCTCATTTCGGCAGTGACTCTTCTTTACAATATTTTTCCTATGGAGAATTTATGGAATTTCCTCTGTCTGCTTTAAGCACTGAAGTAATTATTTTCCACGCGCTTGGAGAGAGGTCTATTCATTTTTGGTGGAAATACACCACTTCTCTTCGGAGATCTCTCCCTCACAATATTTTTCCTCTGGAAATCATCTATAATTCTCTTCAGTCTGCTTTAAACATCGATTCCACCAATTCAAGCAAACCCCAAGGTTCTATGGGCTCTAATGCTAACGGTCGCAAAGACTCTGTCGTCAATACCAACAAAAGAGTCAAAAAGACCCTTCCTCTCCAAATAAATCACCTCTTCCTGTGACCTTAGAGGATATTATGGATGAAATGAGAAATATTCGACCCTTCATGACAGATACCACTGTGACGCTTCAAAGAATTGAAGAGAAATGGTCTGGTCTGGATTCAAGACTTTCAGATGTAGAACAAAAGATCAGTGACGCACAGGATGTCGTTGCTAAAGTGGACATTCTATCTAAAGAGGTTGCTCAACTGAAGAAAACAACAGAAGACTTGGAAAATCAAAACAGACGCAACAACCTAAGAATTTATGGAATTCTGGAAGGGTCTGAAGGGTCCAACGTGATTACTTTCTTGAAGGTGCATATTCCACCAATAGTCGTTTGTCTCAAGCCTCAAACAGACCACGTGTAATTATTCCCTACTTTCTTTTATACTCTGATTTAATGGTGATTCTTAATGCCGCTAAACTATGTAAACAGATGCTCTGGTCAGGTCAAAAAACTTTCTTCAGTCAAGATGTCTCTAAGCCTACAGCCAATCGCCGAAAAGAGTTTCTAGACATCAGACCCACGCTGCGATCCATGAATGCCCGCTACGGTCTCATCCACCCTTGCTTTTTCAAAGTAACATATAAAGACAGAACATTCACTTTTGAGGATCCTGCAGAGCTCAAGAAATGTATTCATGTGCACAAAGGAGAAGATATGGAACTTAGTCAAACATAATTGCCCTTTCACATGTTCTTTTTCTTTTGCTCCACAGGTTCCTAACCGTATCTTGTTTGACAATGATGTCCTAGTTCGCATTGTCCATCTGTTTTATTGTCCGTTCTCCGCTCAGTTGCGTTGTCTCCCTTTATGTTCGGTAAGTTCCCTTCCACTGTGTTGATGATGTTCTCTTTCATTATTATTATCCTTTGATTAGCTGTTGTTTTTACACCTACTTATTCTTTGTGTTACTCTTTAGAGCGGCTTCTATACTTTTCGCCACTCTCCACATTAATGTTCTTTTCGTTTGTGACTATTATGGCTAAAGTCGTCTGGCTTTTTGTCATCTTCTCTACATATATGTTTCAGAGGAGACAGTGTTCTCCTTTTGTTCCTCTTGCCCCTTTCTCATTTCTTATCCCTTTTCTCCTCCTCTTTCCTTTCTACTCTTTTCTTCAGTACAATACAGCCTTTCTATCCATTTATAAACTTGTTCTCGTGGCTCTTTTCTTTTTTCCACTTGGCCTGTACGGTTTTGGAAAATATGTTGTCTGTTTTTTCTCCTTCTTTATCTTTAACTTCTTATTTTCTCAAAGTATCTGGTCTAATATTATTTCTTTATTTATTGGCATTCTTTTTTCTCTGGACCTGTATTATTATCTACCATTTTGTTTTTTTCTGATCATGTACTTTACTTTTTTAAGTTTCATGTATGCTCTTTTATAACTTTTTATATATTCCCTTGATGAGTGGATTATGTATTATCTCATGGAATGTCAAGGGCATTCGTAACCCTGTTAAAAAAACAACGTGTGTTATCTCACCTTGCTAAATTGAAATGCAATGTAGCGTTATTACAAGAAACTCATCTTAAGGAGCAAGATACACTTTCCTTACGTAGACAATGGGTTGGAAATGTTTTTTATTCTCCAGCAGTTAATAATAAGAATGGTGTAGTAATATTATTTCACAAATCGTTAATTATTCTTTTGCTAAATGAAGTTAAGGATAACAACGGTAGATGGCTTTTACTAAACATTAAAGTAAACAATACTCAGTTCTCTATATGTAATGTCTATGGCCCTAATGGTATAGACTTAGTATTTTGAAATTACTTTTCTACTCTCCTTTCTTCTCATGCTTCAGAAAATCTGATAATGGGTGGTGACTGGAACCAACTTATGGACCCTTTCTTAGATCGGAAGTCCCAAACCAAATTTATCCCAAATAAAATGCAAAAGACTTTCCATAAAGCTATTACTTCTAGAAGATTGATAGATGTTTGGAGAATCTCTCACCCTGATGTCTTCAAGTTCTCCATCTTTTCCCCTGTTCATAGGTCTCATTCCCGAATAGATTACATATTTTTCACTCAATCATCTCTTCAATTCATGACACATGCGGAGATAGGCTCAATCCTTATCTCTGATCATGCCCCCGTCATTGTAGATCTTGACTATCCCACTTCCACACCTATCTCACGTAGATGGCGATTTAATAATGCTCTTTTGTTAGACACTCAATTTATAGATCAATTCTCATTGTTTTCACAAGAATTTTTCAAGAATAACCTTTTCCCGGACTCACGGATAAACTTTATCTGGGACGCCTTTAAGGCAACTGCCAGGGGATTTATAATTGATTTTGTAGCCTAAAAAAAAAAGAAGGCATTTAAAGATGCAACATTAATTTTAAAACACATCAAGGTCTTAGAGCATGAATATTTTACCTCAAATCGTGAAGACACCTTGTCCAATCTTATTAAAGCTAAATTGCAATATAATAAACAATCCTGGGATAATGCCTGTGGTAGTTTGCTTAAATTTAACGCTAAAATGTACGGCGGTCACAATAAAGCTGGCAAGTCCCTAGCTAACTACCTTAAAATTAAAAAGCAGAAATCCAAAATTGTTTCTATTACCGATAGCAAAGGGGTTAGACATATCAGTGACTCTAAGATATTAGAATGCTTTACAGACTACTATACCACTCTGTATACTCCGGAGTCCTTCCCTTCTTCTGATCAGATAGACGCATATTTTCAAGCCATTCCCAAATCCTCGGAAAATGTTGTTGATCTACCATCTCGCGATAGTCCAATCCTCGAAGAAGAAATTACAAACGCTATTAATCAACTTCCAAAGGATAAATCCCCTGGACCGGATGCTTTTACTGTGTGTTTCTTTCTTCATTTTAAACAATTACTTGTTCCTCGTTTGCTACTTCTCATAAATCACTTTTTAGCTACTGGAAAGATGCAAGGTTCCTTCACTCAAGCTATGCCCTGCTTGATTCCCAAAAAGGACAAAGATCCCTCTTATTGAAGTAACTATAGACCCATTTCCCTGATTAACACAGATTGTAAGATTTTTGCCAAATTATTAGCCCTTCCAGATCATTCCGGATTTAATCAATATATATCAAACAGGGTTTATAAAGGGATGTTCAATTCCAGATAATTCCAGAACCTTCCTTAACATCATTCATTTAGCCTCCAAAGCTGATTCACCAGTTGATGCAATAACATTAGATGCCGAAAAGGCTTTTGACAGAGTAAATTGGGAATTCATCTTCGAGTGCACTAAAATGGCATGGCTTTAGTCCTCTTATCATTCAATATATTTAATTGTTATACTCTGCACCATCCACCTCCATTTGGGTTAACAGATGTCAATCCAATTATTTTTCACTTCACAGAGGAACCAGACAAGGTTGCCCTTTATCTCCACTTTTATTTATTCTTGCCCTAGAACCTTTTTTGGAAAACATTTGTTGTTCTCCACAGTTTACGGGCTTCCAATTAAAAAATGTTGACATCAAATTTACTGCATATGCGGATGACATCTTACTGTATCTATCTAACCCTACTACCTCTTTGTCGACGTTTCTCTAATTATTAAAGGAGTACTCCATAGTTTCTGTATATAAACTCAACATTGACAAATCCGAGGTTTTGCCCTTAAATAAACATTGTCTCCCTGTCATGTTTAAAGATTCGGGGTTCAAATGGAATTCAAAAAGTATTAAATGTTTAGGTACATTATATACAAATAACATTAAAGAAACCATTAAAATCAACCTCGCAGATATAGTTACAAAACTTTTGGCGTTAATAGATAGCTCGCCCCCCTTATTTTTGTCATGGTGGGGTAGATTAGTAACAATTAAAATGATGTTGCTTCCGATTATAAATTTTTATCTGTCCATGCTCCCAATTACTCTTCCACTCACTTTCTTTAAAACCATCTACCGTTCCTTGAACAAATTCTTATGGAATAATCGCAAGACTAGGATCTCATTAAGTCGACTTCAACAACCCAAAGAATCAGGAGGAGTCAATTTTCCTATTCTCAGACGTTACCATTCTGCATTTACATTGAAACAAATCTGGACTTTCCTTTCAGACAACCCACATGTACCATTAACTGCATGGAGTCTATTAGAACAGAACCAATACACACCCTTCTCGTTAAACGCGGCTATTCATTTATCTCAGCTTCCTACGCGCTTTTTATCTCCTATTCTCACCCATTCTACTGCTGTAGCTAATTCTTTGATCAATGTCCATATCTGTCAGGTAGATATTTTTGCACAGACTCCTTTTTGGTATAACAAACACCTAAAACTTAATAATAGAGCCCTTTTTTGGAAAGAATGGATCGACAAGGGCATTATGACTATTGAGCACTTATTGACTGATGGGTCTCTTATGTATTTTTACGAGATCCAGAAAAAATACGATATTTCCTACTATCATGCCTATCATTACCTTCATCTTAGAACGTCTATTCATCATCTCCTTTCTCAGAACTCCTCTTCGATTCCACATAATCAGGTCCCCTCTCTCTCTTTGGACTTCTCCACTCAGCTTAAAGCATCTGCTATTTACAAGATTTTGTCTCACCCCACTGACTCTGTAATTAAATCAAAGATAGAAATTTTATGGGAAAAAGATTTGCAACAAGAACTCTCCTTTCAGACTTGGGGTTCCACATGGGCAAAAATTCACACCTCCTCACGTTCAGCTAGTACAACGCAGACATTGTATTATTTCTATAATAGGCTGTTTCTAACCCCCAAAGATCTCCATAAGTTCAAGTTGATGGATGATACAAAATGCTGGTCTTGTCCTCATGAAAATAGTGATTTACTGCATATGTTCTTTTTCTGCCCTTTGGTTAATAGATTTTGGTTGCTCATTTGGAAGAAATTGAATGAAATATTGTCCACAAACATTTCTTTTGACATTTTTCACATTTGTCTGGGTGGTTCCTCCCCTATTTGGACTGCTCAAGGGAGTGTGGGTAAATTTATTGACTTGTTCATAGCTATTACTCTACAGATTATTACCACAAATTGGAAGGATACTACTAAAATCTCTTACACTGCCTGGTGGAACCTTTTATGCCATCATCACAGACTAGACCGTGCTCATGCCACCTCTATACCCTTAATGATTAAAAAAGATTTACTTTGGTCACCATTCTTGACATATCTCTTTAAGACAGCTGATTGACCTATTTCTATGGTAATCAGACATGAACCCACTTAATGGTTATTAAGTTTAACAAGTTATTAATGCTATTTTTGCAATGTTGTTTTGTTTACTACACGCTTTTCATTATTTCTCTCCCTCTTTCCCCTTCCTCCCCTTTTGTTTTGACCCTTATTTTAAAATGCTAAATCGCATATGCTTATGTAAATTGTTTACATTGTTCAAATTGCTTTTGATACTGTACTTATTAAGATTGTTCACATCTTTCTTTTTCATTAACTGTACTTAATTAGACGTTGTAGAAGTGTTTGAACATTATATATTTATTTAGACCTATGTTTTACTTTGAATATTATCTCAATAAAGCATTCAAAACTCAAAAGAAGTAAACATTATATGATGTAATGGTCTAGTTCAAAGGCTACATTTCGGTTTAAAGCTCAAAAATGCACTTCAGAAATCAATGACAAATATTGAAGAAATGCAAACTCTTATTTTTTTCCATGATCACAATGCATTCAGCAAATTACCATGAAATTGGCCATCATGCCCCAATTATGCATCAGATTTTAAGATTGTCAGATCAATGTAGAAGCCACAAAATAAAGATTGTACTGTTGCAATGTTACAATTTTGCACCAGCATTTCTAGATTGCATAAATGGAATGAGTATCTTGCAGTTTTGTACCAACGTTTGCTCCACTTTACACATGCACAAATACATTTTCATCTAACTAGCCAGTGCAAAAATGACACTTCTGGGATGGGAATGTCCCCTGCATGCTTCTACAGACATGCACACGTGCCCTAGAGTTTAATTTGCAAATAGTAAGTGCAGGGGTGCAAAGTTTTTCTTAGGAGCCTACCACAGTAATTCTTGGGCTGCTGAATACCTGAGCTTCCTTTTTTCAAATTCAAATTTATTTATTATTGCCCGGCTAATTAAAGCTATTGCAAACAATTAAAACATATAAAACAACGTGACTTAGTACAGTGCCAAAACGCTACCATAGCGCAGGTTACAGTGTGATTTAAAATGTTAGTAACAAGGTCGCTCAAGTCTTCTTCAGAGTGTAAGTGCGAGGAGCGGCAGGTGGGTTCCTGGCATGCTTGGTTTGACTCAGTTAAGAGTCATCCCTATCCGACAATTGTTCTAACAGTGTTTTATTTTTTAAAAACTTAATGGTTGGATATTTACTATCGGCCCTTCCCTTCATCAGGTGGTATAAGATAGGAGTTCCATGCATGCGTGACCCATGCAAGAGGGTGATTGTGCCCTTGGAGCAGTTCCGGTTGTAGAGTGGGTCTCACTCATTAGTATTAAGGGGCGTGCAGGGTCAATGCTGGTAAAGACACAGGCAAATCCTATGAAAGTGCATAGAGTGCGTTCTGAGCCCAGTCTACATACTGGTCCCAGCAGTTGACAAGAAGGGTTAAAAGAGAAACATGTGCAAAGAACGTGGGGGAGTTGGAAAGGGGGTGTGCAATGGCCCGGAGAATGTGGTCTGTTAGAGTTACGTTAAATGTTGACAGTACCTGATTTGTGCGGTTTTAGGGCCAGCAGAGTAAAACACTGCTTAAGATTGGTGAGATTCATAATAAATTAGGTTGGTGCATAAAAGGAATGCTCACTAGAATGAGGAAACAGATTCGTAAGCCGAGCGAACTATAGGTGGGAAGAGATAAGGCTATACCAACGTGCAGGTAAGAAAGCGGTTGGTCAGATCCAAGAAGTCAGTTAGAAGGGTGCTGCATTCATTTGATCTTGGTCAGGAGGGCATCAGAAGGGGTGTAATTTGCACACACTGATTCTCGAGAAGCATGTTGTGAGAAATACTGTGTATAGCAGCTTACAACCCAGCAGAGGTTAATGGTAAATTTGAGGCTCTTAGAATTTTATAGGCTATGGTCAAGAATTTGACCAGCCCAGAGATTGCCTGAGGATAAGAGTCATTCAGGAGGAAGTTAAACGTTGCCTGAATTGTTTGGGTCCCTTATTTGATCAATGAATGACAAAGGAATTTTTTACGATCATCGATTAGTGCTGGGCAGGTGCAGAGAAGATGGAGTAAGCACTCCTGATATTGACCACAGTAGCGACACACGCTGGTGGAAGGGCGAGTCGACCAGGGTGGAAGAAGGTCCAATGATGTGAAATTTCCCATCCTGATGAGGCAATACTTGATTTTCCAGTGCACGGAGAAAGTGTCTGTGAGGTATTTTTGCACATTTATTTTCTTGTAACTGCTCAGTATGAGGTGTGCGTGCTTTCTGGACTTGAGGGCCCGGCAATCCTGTTCGAATGATTCTTAATGAAGTGCTTTGCTTGCTGCTATTTTGAAATGCTGATGAGGATAGTTTTGATGCCAGAGAGATGTAGCAGTTTTAAGTTTCAGTGCTTCCTGAAAGACAAGTTTCCAGGGATTTTGAGGGTCTAGATTATTCATTGAAGATACTTCCAGCCAGATTAAGTTTTTCAGTGTGCCTGCTTTTGCAGCACGAGTTGAATGTAGGTATTTAAGAGCGCAGCCTTTCTGTGCCAGAACTTGATTGCACAGCATACATTCCAATCGGATCTGGGCTGCAGAAGAATGGTTTGGGAGTTTGGACTGTCACAGTCCTCAAAAATAAGTGCCAATGGTCTCCATCTGAAACCAAAAGGACAAATAAAGCCCCATCTGCCCTGAGTAACACAACTGCAGGTTTTCACTAGTATCCTGATTTTCTGTGCCAAACATGCATGACAATAATACATGTATACAGAGGCCGAACTGAGGTTGTGAGAAACTGAGCATTGGTCTGAGTTCATGAAGGGTGCACCAAGAATGCCTTCTTAGGACACAGGGCTACTATCTGAGTCCCCTGACATAATTATCGAATGATGGTACTAGCATAAATTTTGTCATATCTATAGTTTCAGTACTTACCTTTTTCCAGTTGTGGAGCTTGAGATGCCTACTGGGTACATTTCTGGTATCATGATGTGCCCTTAGCCTGTGGTGATAACCCTGAATGAGTGGTATGTACGGGAGGAGTGGTGGTGTAGCTCCAGGTTCAATGTAAGTGTATAGCAGTGAGCCCTGTGGGATCCATTTTGGATTGCCCATGGTAAAGCATACCACAAGATAGAGACTAAGGGGCACCCTCTCTGACTAGCAAAGGGTATTGCTGGGCTTTGCATTCAGAATTAGACATTAAGGTTTGGAGGGAAAGGGGCAGGGATGCTTTAGGTATGCAGCAGTGACATTGTTACCAGAGTCCTGCTGATTGCCTCTTCTTGAGCACAATCATTTGGCCTAATGGAGGGTGCCTGACTGTGGAGAGAGTAGTCTTCTGTGTTGTGCAGAAGGAATCATCCAGGAAGGACCTGCCTCTTTGTCTCTCTCAGAGGTGCCACTTCCAAAAGCTGATGACTGCCAGCTGCAAGATCTTCATGAGTATTTGCGCTTATGTTTTAGTGCTGACGTTTGCCTTTTCTTGAGCACCATCATTTGGCCTAATGGAGGGTGCGTAGCTCATTCTCACCCTCATCACCACTGACAAAATCTCCTTAACTCGCAAACAGAGAACCAGCAGCCTAGTTGTGGTAATTTAAAGCTGATTTCTTTTAAGCTAAGAACAAAAGTAACCGGTAGAGCATAGAACCAACTGGCAACTGCCCATCACTTCATATCCTAACATTATACTTATCCCCCAACATTCTAGAACGAGCCCAACACTCCTATTCAGAATCTTTAATGGGCAGCCAAGCACTGGTGCACTCCCAGAGCCGACACTTTAGTACACTTTAATAACAGTTACTGAAGAGACAGTCTCTAAATTACCTGCTAATGTACCTAAATCTATCGCTGGCGCAGCTCTATGCTACCATCGTAACACCGACAATGCGGAGTGCAGTGTGTAGTACCGTCGATACTACCAAATATTGTTCCCGATGCAGTACACTGCTCAACAGATGGTACCATACCAAGAGGAATACACATAGTTAGCGCTCTATGTTTGTCCATGAGTGAACTGTGAGGATAGACCTCTTCTTTGGACTGCTTTTGCAAGCAATCCAAACTGGAATCTCTCCTAACTTTATGGGTGCTCTGCCCATGATCGCATTAATAGTATGTGGACTAATTACCTGTAGTGGAGGATGATGCATTTGTTTGGCAGGACATAGAACCAATACACCAGTCCCTGCAGCCTGTAAAATGTCCTGTTGAAGTAGTCTATGTAGCACTACTAATTGGTTTAATAAATGCCTTAATCACAGAGCGTTTAGGTTTGCTGCATCGGGATACAGAGTATAACCAGCTAACACGGGTCAGGTAGCCCCTGGATTACTTAATAGGCTCATTCTGACATTATGTATTACATGTGTTAAATGTCCACAAAACCAAGCTTGGTGTTCCAGATATCTTAGTGGGATTTCTAATGTATTGATATTCTGCAGGTGCAGGGGCTGCATTATATGTTTGAAGGTGTCTAGTGTTTGGATCTACAGACCCAAACTCCACCAATGAGTAAAATATTTCAAGGGGTTATGCAGCATGTGCATTTACAACAAAAGTTACTTTCTCTCATGCCTTAGGGAAAACCCATTCATGTGAGATGTACTGTTAATGGTGCCCTGAAGTTTACCCTCAATGCAATAGGTTTAACCTCCATTGTAGAACAGATTCAGAATGAGTTTCAAAAATGAAACAGAAAAGCGGGGGAAAGCCTTTTACTAGTCAAGCACCTGCAATAAGCAGATAAGAAGTTTCTGTGTGAAATGAGGGATAATGCCAATATTACAACAGACATGTCTGCTGTTAGTAATTATTGGTAAAGTCTTGTGTATCCCACTCATAATTACTTTTTGAAATGTATGCACAATACTGCCGGTATTAGGCTACCTAGATCCTCTGGCCAAGGCTCAGTGCCAACTTACCAACTAAAGACAGGAAACCCGGTGAACTATGACCCACCTATTAAGATGGTGCATTCTGGGCAACGATCAGTCCTGTGAGACGTACATGATTATTTGTTGTTAGTTAGCTCTTTCACCATGAATGGACACAAACAAATCCACACTTTGGATGCATTTTAAAACTTCAATAAAATCAAAGCACTAATCTAAAGCAAATAATGTGTATTGATGCAACTATGAAAATAAACAAAATAGTGCCACAAAACGTAATTATTAAGCAGAATGTTAAAAAGAATTGCAATATGATGACAGTATTTCATACGTTTATTTCATCGTATGCTTTGAATCAGTTGCTGTTCCACCAACCCCCCTTCTTGCCCCTCGCTAAGCTGTCTTTGTACCCAATGTCCCAGCCTGAGTTTCTTGAGAGGGCTTCCAACCGACATACATTAGCTGAACAACAGGAATGTGGTTCTGTACTGCGAGAAGTCCCCTCTCTCTGCATGTTAGTTGTGGTGTCCCAGTAAGATGATGAGGCCAGGTTTGTTCAGAGAAGCGCATGGCCTTCGATGAGGATGGTTAGAGCCAGGGCTTGCACAAACCAAATCTTCTAGGAAGTCACCAATTCCTCTCTGCCTAAGACATGTCTGTATCCTGCTTAAATAAACTTTTTTTTAGATATTTTGAAAAGGGCAGCCCTCTTGCAGAATGATGTAAGATGCAATAATAAACATATTAATCTTCTTGCGCCTTTGCTGAATTCTGTCACGTACTATAAACCAGGTAAATACATATAAATGAATAGATGATGTGCTATTGCACTATGGTACACACGTTATATGCTATACATTTGCAATAAATACTAAATGCAATATTCACACATTTATAATGAAAACATGCACACGGCTACATGAATATATGAAATACAGTGATAAGTACATAAGCAGAGAAACACATGGATTACACCATCCCTGATCGCTGTTATATCACCATCGGTGTACAGCACCCAAGAAGAAGGAGAGGGAGCAATGCACGAGCAACCTAAGTGCTGTATTGGGTCTCTCTTTCTCCCCGATCACTGTTATATTACCATTCGTGCGCTGTCCCCAAGAAGTAGAAGGATCAATGCAAGAGCTGACTCAAGTGCTGGAATGGGTCTACCTACCCTCTAGATTGCTGTTGAATTACCACTGGTATGCTGTACCCGAGAACAAGGAGAGGGGGCAATGCCAGAGCCGACCGACTGCTTGTGTGGTCTTCTCTGCCTCCCGTCTGCTGGTTAAACCGTAGCCAGTGTTCTGTGCCAACCAAGAATAAGTAAAGAGCAAGAGAATATAACAGCATCTTTGCGCTCTAAAGACTGTACCTGGCGAACAAAGTCCTGTGCTGACTCAGCTGATCACAGAAGACCGAAGAATCAGTGGCACCAGAGGATGGGCTCTTCACTTGTTTGGGAGGTGAGCTTTTACTTTGGTCATGTTTTCCCTCTAGAGGTGCTCCCTGACAAGTTGAGGTCTCCCTAGAGCAACCAAATACCATCACAGAAAGGCCGGACCATTCAGGCTCCCCCCACTGTCCCAATGAGAAATTCTATTTTTTAAGGGGTGAGCCTTAGATTGGGGTAGGAAAAAAAAGAAATGATGGGTGGAATGCTTGGATTATTCTTAGCCATTAGTTATTACTCTAGGCCACATTTAAATCCATCCTTTTCTGCTCTCTTTCATGGTACAGACAGGAAACAACCCTATGAAAATCAGCCTTTGTCTTGCCTCTGTAGGAACAGTCCAATCCAAAGAGCAAGGCCACATCACCTCAGAATAAGAACACAAGCAACTCCAGACCTGTTTTGGCCTGGTTGGACCTCACCAGTGACATGAAGGCTGAGTTCTGTAGCAAAGTGAGCTGCATTAACCACGTCTGTCCATGTCAGTCACAGGTTCTGTTAGACCATCCAGGATTGGAGATAATTAAGGATTTGAAGAGACTGAGAGAAAGAAAGAGAATGAGAGAGAAAAAGAGAGAAAAAGAGAGAGAGGGCGAGAGAGAGATAGAGAGAGAAAGCGCAATGCAGAACCTCAGACTCATTAGTAACATTTAGATAAAGTGGTTTACCTTCAGCTTATTGATGGCAGGAAATATGTGAGCTATACAGCAACTCACAAAGAGGTTTCATGTAAAAATTGACAATGGTGGGACCCAAGATGGAGCCCTGAGGAACTCCTTGGGACAAGTGGATAGGGCTCGATAAGAAGTGAACTATCATCACTATACAAGAATGGCTCTCCTCCCTGCCGGCCTTGCCTGTACTCTGCCCTCCCCGGACCACAACAGCCAGCAGCACTTGCGGCAGGAGCCGCGAACGTCGCCGGGAAGCGTTTGGAGGCGCTTCATAAGGCAGCACGGGTTCCCGCAGCGCGGGACCCGTTTCTTTTCCTCCCTGCCAGCCTTGCCTGTACTCTGCCCTCCCCGGACCACAACAGCCAGCAGCACTTGCAGCAGGAGCCGCGAACGTCGACGGGAAGCGTTTGGAGGCGCTTCATAAGGCAGCACGGGCTCCCGCAGCGCGGGACCCGTTTCTTTTCCTCCCTGCCGGCCTTGCCTGTACTCTGCCCTCCCCGGACCACAACAGCCAGCAGCACTTGCGGCAGGAGCCGCGAACGTCGCCGGGAAGCGTTTGGAGGCGCTTCATAAGGCAGCACGGGCTCCCGCAGCGCGGGAACGCGCGCGGGCGTGTCCAGGCCGCGCCCGGGCAAAGCCCGGGCCAAGGGTGGGCCCGTCTGTGCCCGTCAGCGCCAGACCGTGCCAGGGCAGGGCCACCTTATTTGGCCTTCATTTTCTCGCCCTTTATCTATTTTTGGAGAACAGGTGGACTACTGATTGTTCAGCCCCTGGAAAGGTGATAAACCAAAGCATTACTGATTGGCAGGCAGTGAATGTATAGAAAAACGGTAAGCGGTAAACGTTTAAATATTTGACAGGATCCTCCTCATCTTTAGCGATCTTTGGACTGCGTGAGCGGAGGAGTGACATCTAAAGGCTTCAAGGATTTTTTTGGACATATAATTGTGTATCTTAGTATATTTATAACAGTTCAACATTTAAATTTAAAAGGCATTTAAAAGGCAACATATATGCGAAATTATTCCCTAGGCCAAGTAAAGAAGAATAATGAATCTATAACTAAGGCAATCTACATATTCAATCGTTGTTTTAATTGTTCGTAACCCCTATATATTTTTGAGGCCTCATCTATCGATTTTAGCTATTGACTATTTTCCCAGACTCCCCCGATTTTAATATTTACTATTATTTTTTTGTCCCTAGCCGGGATTCTGGATTTTGAAACTTGGACGTTTGCACTTTTGTACTATTGTACTTTCACTCTTACCTTGGCGGTACTTGGTATCAACTGCACTCTGCACTTTCATATATTGCATTTTGCACATTGTTTCCTGATAATTAGCTTATTTCTATTTTGTAGTGTTGTACAATTGTGTTATTCTACGTTCTGCAATCTGAGGGTGCGGTTGTACGTATAGTACATATAGTAGAAAAGTAGAAAGATAATAGTCAAGATGTCAAAACGGAAAACACAAAAACAGTCAAAACCTATAGCTGACCCCCCATGCCCTACTATTGATTCTTATTTAGTACGGGCGGTCAGTGCAATTAATGTAGAAATAGATAGGGCGGAACGTCGTATATCACTAGCAGCAGGTTTGATAATGGAAAATGAATTTGAAGGTAACCACGAGAAAGATCGGCAAGAGGGAGAGGCCACCCCTGTAATAGGTCTGAGGGACGATTGCCGCTAAATGGAGATATCGAGAATCCTGCTAATGACCTATCCATTCTCCAACTTCAAGTGGATTCCCCTGGCGGCTCCCCTACTCCTGAGAGGAAACGGGGATGTAAAAAAGGGCAGGTGAAATCAGGGACCTCTAATAAAAGTAAGAAAGGCCCCCCAATAAATTCTAAAGTGGTTACTTACGAACAGGACCCCCATCAGGATGTACAATTTGACCAGCTAGCTGCCCGTTTAAAACCCAAGTAATTGAAGTATCATTAAAGCCCCTTTATGAAAAACTCGATAAACTTAATGGGGAAATTAGTCAGCTAAGAGTTGTAATATTAGATAGTAGTAAAAATCCCAGGGAAACCAGGAATGTGATTATGGGGGGACCGACTAGTCAACTACCACAGGGCGTACCCACCGTTAACCTGGGAGCCAGCAACCCAGGTACCATTATTAGTGCTAGTAGGGATAGTGGGACTCAAGGCAGTACAATGCAAGGGAAAAAAGTAGGTGACAATACCCCACTAACTCGATCAGGCCAGAGTGTGGCTATGACTAACCAACCCTGTCCTGGAAGAGAGGATAGTAATGTTAGGGCCCAATTGAACCCGTATTTAAATAACCACAACGAGAGGGGAAGTACTGATATGCCTATTAACTTACCCCCTGAATGCTGCCCTTATGTGGCCGTATTGGTGAATGTACCACAGCTAGAGGGGGGACAGAAGGAATCATATCATACATTAAAAAATAAGGTGGTACACTGGTTGGACAAGAATTGTGGCTTCCCAGCCAATTGTGCTGACCAGATTTTGCTGGTGAGAAGAGTAGGCTGGATAGGCCCTCTAGAAAAAATGTTGCAGGGGGACTGTATTATTATTAATTTTAGGCAGCCCAGTTGGACGAGGCGCACTCTGGATAGAGCAAAGCTACCTATATACTATGATACTAGTGTATCACTATTACCCCTGGGTTTTTTCTATAGACACCTTAAGCCCACTTACTGTAATGGTGGAGGTGAGGGGCTAAACAGAGTTAACCCCGTAGTGCACGCAAAACCCCTCTATGCTTTACCAGTTTATAATAGATTCCAAACACTTAGTACACTCGAAGATAATGATTGACAGTGTACCCCCCACCGTCCTCAAAAGGAGACTAGATATGGCGGTGTCATGCAAAAGGACAAAAATATGAAAAAAGATGGAGAATCTGATACCGCCATATTAATAGTAACTAACCCCTTACTGCAACTTACTGCCCCACTAATACCAACGATATACCTACCCACCGGGGAACTGGATGTTAGACCAGATGAGTACTTCTCTGGTATTGAAGGAACCCCGACATGTGGTGCTAACATGCAATCCATAATGCCCACATTCAATGACGATGAGGACGTGAGAATTTGTGAGCATCTCGACGACAACGTCGAGAATTTGCCAGTCAACGGTTATACGATTGTAACTTGGAATATTGCCGGACTGGCAAATAAAAAGGATACGCTGGGTTGGGCAGATTTTATTAACAAACACGACGTAATCTGCCTACAAGAAACTTGGAGTTTAGACCCTATATTTTTTGAAGGGTTTAGCTTATACGATTTGCCCGCGTTATCTTCTCCTGTTGGTAGAGCTAAAGGGGGCTGCTAATTTTGTTATCTAACAAATTACCTTTGATAGTCAAAAGGGTGGTCAAAATAGGACAACACTCGCAGATATTGTGGATACACCATAAAGACGGTTGGGATGTGCTGCTGGTTAATTATTATAATAATATCTTTGACTCAACCCGCCACCATGTAATGTTAGAATTAGAAAAGGGGTTAGATAGCCTGCTTCAAATAACGAATATTAATTTTTCCATTTTATGGGTTGGTGATTTTAATATTCCGTTATGCCCACTTTCCATGACTAAAGTTTGCGGACGTAAAAATGATGATGGAGACGACTATATTCACTTCCCACACAATACCTATTGTGATTCTTTAAATATGGTATTAACCAAATTCGATCTCGATCCAACCCAGAGCGTGTTGGATAGGAATGGGAAGGAGATACCGACTTTTATTGGTAGAAATGCTAGTACCACGATTGATCATGTCCTAGTTTCAGCAAACATTGCACACCTTTGTTTTACTCCGAGGACCGCCCAAATGTCGCTTAGCGACCACAACTGTATTATTATGCAAACATTGATCTGGGGGAACAAACTTGCTAAATCACATAAAATTGTTACAGATATTACTGCATTTAGATCTAATGGCACAAGAATCAAATGGAAGGGTATTAATCCAGTCAAAGTCATAAGTAATATTATTGAAGATTGTGGCAAGGAGATATTTGACTGTCTCGATGAAGATGTTAGCCCCCAGATGATTTTAACTAATTTTATTGAGATTAGTGATAAAATTGATGGAATAATGACTGCCCCGTTAAGAGGAAGAACTAATCAGACTAGGGGATGGTTTAACCACGCTTGTACTCAGTCCCTGAACCGGTTAAAACATGCAATCTGCCATAGACCTAAGGACAAGGCATTAATACAGAACCTAAGATCTGAATATAAATTAGTCCTAAAACAGAGGAAAAGGGAGCTTCAAGAGGAAGCATGGGATAACTTAACACAGGCCACTGATACTAGGAATAATAAACTCTTTTGGGAGACCGTTAATTTGCCCTTCCTTAAAAATGACTCTGTGCCAGTACTAACATCCTATGTCAGTTGTGAGGAATGGGTGCTATTTTTTACCAGTATTTTTAATCCACCAGAGAACGTAGATTACGTTCCGCAAAATTTTAGCACTATAGTACCACATTGGCCTATTATACCTCTCAATATCACGCTTGAAGAAGTGGAACTAGGAATTATGGGTAGTAAAAGTGGGAAAGCACCGGGGCCTGACGGTGTCCCCATAGATGTTTATAAAACGTTACCAGAACTATGGGGACCAATATTGACTAGAGTTTTTAATGCAGCTGTCACCGAGGGTGCCCCGTCTACATGGGGCCAATCAGTTATCATCCCGATATATAAAAAAGGAAATAAATCTGAAGCAAAGAACTACCGCCCTATCTCCCTTTTGGATTCATCAGTGAAGGTGATGAGTAGGGTCCTACTAGCGAGACTGGATGAATGGGTGAAGGAGAACGAGATTTTATCCCAAGCACAATATGGTTTTAGGAAGGCGTTAGGCACGATTGAGCAGTGTATTAATCTGGATGTTTTAATTGGTAAATATACACGCGTTTAAAATGGGAGTTTTTTTTATGCTTTGCTGACCTCAGTAGTGCTTTTGATTTGGTTGATCACGCTCTCCTTTGGCCAGTTTTACTCAATTTAGGCGCCCCGAAACCTATCATATATTTGCTTGCTAGGTTATATGAAAATCTATCAACCAGAGTTCGGTATGATCAGCGGGGTGAATGCACACCCAATTTTAAGGTTAAACGTGGCATTCGCCAGGGCTGCGTTTTAGCCCCTTTACTTTTTACCTTATTTATTAACGAGGCCGATGCCATTCTTAAACTGGTGCCGGCAGATGCCCCCCAAGCCGCTAGACAGAATATACCCGTACTATTATACGCAGATGATGCTGTACTTTTATCTAGAACTCAGGTCGGTCTACAGCGTCTAATGGACGGGTTTACAGATTTTATTAAGGCGAGGAAACTGTTAATTAATAAGGCAAAAACATATATTATGGTTTGTGGGGCAAAACCGAGGAACCAAAAGCCTTTTTTATAGACGGTACGAAAGTTGAAACTGTTAATAATTTTTGCTACCTGGGCATAACATTCAATGGTAACGGCCATTGGACACCTGAACTATCCAATGTCAGAGCCAAAATGACAAAAAGTGTGCATGGGGTATTTCGGTTTGCAACAAAATTGGGCGATCGTAGATTTAAAGACATGACAGCTATCTATAAAGCCAGGTGTACTCCTATTGCACTATATGGTGCTGGGGTATGGGGATACAATTGTAGCCAGGAGTTACAAATAGAGGAAAATTCCTTTTTAAAGAAACGATTATGTCTTCCCTTATCTGCTTCTACAGAATTAACCCACTGTGAAGTTGGCCTTAGATAAATGTCAGACCTGATTGCCCTAAGACCCTTATTGCTATGGAAATCAATTTGGACCAAAGAGGAGACTAAATTTACTCAATTAATAATACAGGATTGTCTGAAGTTGGATAACTACTCAGTGATACCGTGGTTAAAATATATTGTTGATTTTTATAGAGATCATTTTATGTTCACGATTCGGGAAAATCCTGCTGATGTGGTAGCCCTGACAAAATCTGAGATTAAGAATACATTTCTGGCCTATAAAAGTGAGTGTAGGATGAGAGTGGTTGGGTTGCAACCTACATATTTGCTTTATCAATCAATTATAGACACAGAGGGCTTCCAAGGTTATCTATCAACTGTTACCAGACAATCACATCGCTATGTATTAATGAGGATGAGACTGGGTATAGTCCACCACTTGGTAGCATTCCCTAAAATAAAAATGCATTCTACCACAGTATGTCCTTGTGATGAGCATTCAAAACAGAGCACTATGCACTTTCTACTATTATGCGGTCTATATTTGAATTACAGAGTTATCTATCTTAAACCCTTGTTTAAGAAACATAATGTAAAAACTACCAAGGCAGCTATGGAACTATTGTTTACACTTAGAGACCCCGAGATATGTTTTTTTGCTGCCACGTTTATTTTAAAATCAATACAGGAGAGGAAAAGTATCATTTATATCTAACTGAACTTAATGATTTTATGTGATATTAATGATGATTGTATTTGTATATAATGAATTTATTTACTGTTAATGTATTAATGCTGCTTTTCTGGTTGTCTTTCAAGCCGAATAAAGCTTGTTGAACTGAACTGGCTCTCCAAAAAGGAAGAGAACATCTCATGGCCTTGACTTCAAAAACTAGATGAGAGTTTAGGGGTGTCCAGGAGAATGTGATGATCTGCCATAATAAAAACAACAATAAGATCCAGGAGAATCCAAGAGAGTCAGAAGGCAGGAGTCTCCACTTTCATTGATGCAGAAGGCGATATCTGTAATTTTTAACATGGCAGTTACAGTGTTGCAATCATCTCTGAAAATCTACCTAAAGGCACCCAAATGGGAGACCTCCAAAAAGTATTTATTGAATTGGAAGCTATACAGTATTGAATAACTTCAAATAGGAAGAGTAGATCAATAATGGTCTGATGGCTGTCACGATCTATGTGTCAGAATTGATTTTGTTTTTCAAGGAGATTTAACCTCACTGATTTTATTATTTGAAAAATACCTTGGAATAGGGAGGCATTAACAAAGTTTAGCCAGATGGAAGCAATGAGATTGCTGAAAATCTTATCCAGGGGGGCATGAATAGCCTCAGATGAGTAGCTCGAGAACTTGAGATCAGAAATGATTTGCAGGATTTCAATTTGGGAGAGTGGTTAAAAAGAATAGCAACATGTTTTCTTAGACAAAGTCTGGCTGTGAAGGTGTAGTTCCTGTCGAATTATGTTTTTTGTAAAAACAAATAGTCATATTCATAGCACTGGTGCATCTTTGAACCTAATGTAGTGGTTAGTCTAACAGTCTCAAATAGTTGCCTTGTGGTGGTTCCGATCTAAGACCTAATATAGGAGTCTTTGTATTTGTGAATTTGTTTTTGCAGATCTTTCAGTGGAATTTATATGTCAGAGGTGACATTCAGAGCAATTAAGTTGTCATTTCAACCTCTTTTTCTTTATTGATAAATGGGGAGAACAAAGGAACATGGTTCGGGCATTTCTCGTTTAATTTTCATCTTAAATCAACAGTTGAACAGCTGGTACTCAACATACAACAGCATCAAAATACAATATTGATTGGGTGATGTGAGCTGTGAATAGAGCATTGATCGTGCCGACCAACCACTGTTCCAAATTCTGTGGCACTAGCAGCAGCTGTGATTGTGGTTGTGGTAGAGTCTCTGCCTCAAGCCTACATATTGTCCTGGTGATGATTCTTTGTTGCACAATCAGAGCAACATTTTTGGTGATCCACACATGCTACAACACACATCCTCCTAACCCATGCCTTTTGCAGTCATCTGTAGTTGTCGTGCGCCACTTATGGTATCAATTCCTACTAACCTCGCCTTGCTTGAATGACCGTATCAGAGGCCCCCATATGTATGCATATATATGGATGTGGCTGGAAAGGACAATAGTAGCAGGTTTGTCTACATTTAGAGCATGAAACAGATGATGTGCTCTTTAGCCAAAAAATTAAGATAGTGATCTGCTGTGCCAACACATTCTCCATCTCTAAAGTCTCTGCCAATTTTGGGATCGCTGCTTTGGAGTTGATTGCTTATACAACTATGAGTAGGATGTGCCTTCTTGAACTTGATCCCAACATCAGACAGCTGCAGTTGTTGCTCCTTATTGTCATTGTTATTACCATGCCCCACATGTACCTGAGCTCTCATTCTGATGTGGAAAATGATTTTTTGAATTGTAAGTCATCCTTTCAAGAATTTGTAAAGCACCAAATCTCACTGCCTTGAGCAGCAATGGTATGTAGACCACTACCATGACATTAAAGACCATCACAGAAAATACCACTTTAAAGAATCGATCGCTGTGAAATAAGAACAGAGTATTTCTTAATAAACATGGTGTTGAGTACCACAACGAACTAACGAGTGAATTCCACTCCAATACAAATTGGTCTACTCATCTTCACCATAGATCATTCTAACTCAACTGCAAACATAACTTTCACGAGTCATCTTAATCATACTCTTACTCTTTTGTCGTATCTCTATCTTTATCTCTATCTTCAAAAAATAAGATTGTTAAGCAATGGGAGATAGAGGCTACACTCTTGATAGGGATTGTTACAGGGCTCCCAAAATCTCTTGGAATCTGGATTTAAGTGAGGAATGCTTAGCTCACACTTGGCAGGTGGGCAAATGAGCATGGCTTACTTTAATGAAATGTATGTGGTTTATGTGTAACAACACCAGAGCACAACAGCTGAAAACAAGGACCATAAACAATTCAAACCATGATTGTTAAAACAAACAAATTAATGGTTAAAATGATACAAAAATTTGGAAAATTCTATCTAGGGATCAGGTATTATAGATAAATCTTTCACAAACTCTAATAGCAAACCACACCTGGATCCTCGCACTTCCTATTCCATATTGTGGTGTACAATTTAACAGTAGTAAAAACATTTTTAACTGCTAGGCATTCTTTGCTTACCATGGATCTATTTTCAGCATTAAATGCAGGATTACTGCTGTAAATAGTTTTTTAACTTGTGTCCTTAGTTATTTTAGTACAACATTCACGTACCATTCAAAGCTATTCCTCCCACTCCCTACTAACAGCTGCCCATCATGAATGTCAGTACAATTGCTGTTAAACATATTTATGATGACTTATTTGTATTCCAATAACTACGGCAACGGTACTAAATTTCGTACTTTAAGGCCCAACTACACCCACTATTATTGTCTGAAATGTATGCATGGTACTCAGATGTAGTGGCATGATAACACAATATTACAGACACTCTATGAATAGCCCAAGTAATGGTTTATGTAGAAATGATTGGAGAGAGGATCTGGGAAGAACCTACAGAATGAATATGCGATCAGAGATGTGTATGCATTGTCATATGGTCATCGTGTTGTTGCTCTGGGCATTAAAAACCATCTAAAGGCTAAAATCCAATGCAAGGTGTACAATGCAGCAGTTAAAGTTGGATAATCTAATTTGTTAATGCAAGCATAACAACTCTAGTCGTATGTCTGAATTTTTGCGGTGCAAAATTCGTTAATGCAAGCATAACAACTCTAGTCGTATATCTGAATTTTTGCGGTTCAATATCAAAACATAAATGTATATCAGAGATGGTTGAAGAAGTCACACTTGTGACGTTGACCGTTTGGCTGCACAATCAAGAACATGGATGATATCCCCATTGCAGAATCTAAACCTCAACATCATTAAACCACACTACCTCCATATGATTTTTCTCATTGAGTAAATTTACATTGGAAAGAGACCACTGGTGAAGAATGTACTAATTGTAGTTTCTACATTTGACCAGATGCCATTAGTAGAAGAATATACTCTAATTCTCCAGAGCCCTCTGAAATATGCTGAGATTTGATATTAAAATGCTGATGAAACCTGCTAAACATAAAAGATTCCACAGCTTGCAGTGAGGCTTCCGTGCTGAAATATAAATTCAGACCATGATTCCCTCATCGCATTTTAACTAGTAACCTAGGATTACTTGGTCTCACAAGCCAGGCAGTCAAGCCATGTTATAGATCCAAAATGTAATATGCTTGTGAGGACATGCGATCAGATCATGAGTTGACAATGCTGTGTTGACCACTATGCACACAGTCCTTTTAGGCCTGATTGATAAAAGTAAGACTGTCACTCCTCTTACACATACTGAGTGAATTTTCAACTTTTTTAGAATTCACAGGGAATATTTGGAACATTCCTGGGAATCTGCACCAGTAACTGATGACAAGGAATAGTTCAGGATTTCTTGAGAATTCCTAGTTAATCATATGCCAAAGTGTTTTGACATGCATAAAGATAGTCCAAGTGTTTTTGTACCTGTATGTTTTTTCTTTAAAGGGGGACTATCATTCCATGTGAAGAAATCCCTTCCCAACATCCCCACCAATTTTCAGGAAGTTCCCCCCAATTTCACTCTCTTATAATGAGTACACAAATGAAATGAATTCATGGTGGGACTTTGTCTGCCAAATGTTTGACACTATTCACAAACTTGCAAGTTTGAGGTGTTCATTTTCTTTGGTAGGCATACTGCCATCAAATGGCTACAATCTGCCCCCGGTAATATATTTTCTCACACATCATGCATGCTACACCCTATTAGTGTAGTATAACATGTGAGAATATCCATTTACAAGTGTAAATGTAGAGTTTCTGAATACTGAACTTGAGTCTATATTGTTAAAATGTCTTTGTGAATCAATTCCATCATGATTACAGGATTTTATACAATAGCAGACTTTGGGCTAAAACTTTAAATGTATCCAATAGCAAGAATTATCCATGTATTGATTTCTATTTTGTCTATGAGAATTATTTCAATTCAGAAGAAATATATCTAACACCAACACGGCCGAACTGGGAACAAGAAAGGTGACCACGGGAGTTCCGCAGGGCTCCACTCTGAATCCGCTTCTCTTCAATATATATGTTACTCCCTTGATCTATTTAGCGGAGAAGCTAGGAGCCAAGATCATAGCTTACGCAGATGATACGCAGCTCCTCTTTACTTGGGAGGAAAAGGACCTGTCTCAGGACCAAGTTAAGATCTGCCTTTCAGCTGTTTTTACATGGCTTGCGCAGGCCCAGCTCAAGTGCAACGAGGATAAGTCAGAGGTACTGTTGTATGGGTCGTTCCCCCCACAATTTAGGTAGGATCTTTGGCCCTCTGAGTATCCTCTGCCTCACTCTCTGGGCAACCCGGTTAAGAATCTGGGGGTCTGGTTTAGTGAGGACCTCCGGTTTCTCACGCAGATAAAAAGCTGACCGGAGCGTGTTTCGGCATCCTGAAATCGCTCAGGAAGTTCTTTCCTCTTCTGCCTAGGCCTGCTAAGGAAATGGTGACACGTGCCCTTATTTTGTCACGCATAGACTATGCTAACGCATTGTACATTGGCCTGCCTGGATACCAGCTGAAAAAGCTGCAGACTATTCAAAACACGGATGCAAGAGTTCTGCTCGGCGTTTCTGGCAGATCGAGCACCAAACAACATTTACGGGACCTTCATTGGCTCCCTGTTGCGCAGCGTGTCCAGTTTAAAGCTCTTACGCTTGCCCATGGAGCCCTTCACAAATCTGGTCCGCCCTATCTCAGGAGACGCTTTGATTTCTATGTCCCCCGCAGACAACTGCATTCAGCTGCACAGCGACTGGCAGTGATTCCCCGCTTCCGTCTCACTCGAATGGGGTGTTGCTCTCTATCTTTTAAGGCAGCCAAAGCCTGGAACTCTCTCCCTTTCGAGCTATGGAATATTCAAGATTCCAGGCTATTTAAGAAGCAGCTAAAGACTCTGCTTTTTAATTAACTCGTAGCTTCTGTCCGCTCCGTTGTTCTCTTAGTTGGCTTCCGTGCCGGGACACTCTTAAGTATCCGTGCGCGTTATAAACTTTCAATAACATAACATAACACTAAGCAACCCTGGAATATTTGTCAGACCAGTCCCCGGGGGAGGCAGGGGGGACTGCAAGTGTGAAGAACTGCTGCTTTTGTTACTAAGGGGCGACATTGTAGCACAGCTGCAAAACCAGCCCCCAGTAAAAAAAAAAACGGCTCCCACCATCTCAAAACTACCCCCACCCTTCCAGCCTCCCGGGAAAACCCCTGATGCCTGGTACGGTCTGTCCGGCCCTGAACACCAACTACTATCAGACAGTGACTTATAAACTTCTACTGGCATCATTTCAATAGTTACAAACATTTTAAAGTCAGTAGATTTGGAAGTGGCTGCCAGCATTGCAAATTCTTGTTCTGTTTTGCCATTGCTTTTGCAAACTTTTTTGTTGGGGAAAATGCAGGGCCCTCGCCAAAAGAAAAAAAAATGCCCAAAAGAAAAAAGCATTTGTTTTTTGCACTCAAAAAGCACACACTGCCTTAGTTGCTCCTGCACTGACGATAACTTTTTGTGTGTGGGTGTGTTCTTTGTGAAAGAGCAGAGTGCTGTCATTCACGGTGAAATTAGCCAATGGGTGACGTGGACTGACCAAGTGCCCCATGCTGTATGCTATAGTGAGTGGAACTTAAATGTGAATGACACAATAACAGCCCGATGGATGACAAGGGCTGGCTGAAAAGCCTGTGTAAGCTCATAGCATATATAATTTTAATACAATAAAAAGTATTGGCTAACATCAGACATAATAAAACCGTATGCACATCAGACCAACTTATGTTTTAAATATCCTGAACAATCACAGTAAAACAGTGTATTTTGGGAGTACCCTGAGATTCACAAAATGGGAACAGTGTCAGGCTGCATTTATTTATTAGCATTTTTTTGTATCACGGACCTGAACGAGTGGGTGACAGAGGGCTTTACAAATGGACAAACAAAGTATTATGAGATCATTGCTAGCAATACAGCAGCAGGTAGACCATAACTGGGTTAAACAAAATAAAACACAACAGACATAGTTACAGGAGCGCTACATTAAATGCAGATATTGAGCTGGGCGCTACATATAACACAAATATAAAGTTGAAAAAAGAAAATATACACCATATGCGGAACAGGATAAACATTGAGCACATATGACACCCATAATTTACAGGCCCATAGACTTTATAGTTTAGTAGAGTTCCTTCATAGTATTAAGTGGCGTTAGAACAACATATATTTTAATTCTTTTTTAAAGGAATCATAAACATAGGTTGATGGCTGGTGGTAAGGAGTTCCTGACACTAGGCTGTTCAGTCATGTCTGTCATTCAGTCATTTTTTCTGACACCCCAGCTTCCTGTGTGCCTACCTGTACTTCATTAATACACTGTTTGCTGACCTGTAAGTCCTCGTGTGGAAACAATATTAATTAATTTTCATTTCCTGTAAGTCTGCTGCTTCCTTCCTTAGAACTACCACTTCATAGCAGGACTGCTATACTTGCAATGGACTGTGCAAGCACTTCTCAGCAGGCATGCTATACGTGTAATAGACGGCACCAGCACTTCTCAGCAGGACTGCTATACTTGCAATGGGCTGTAACAGTACTTCTCAGCAGAACTGTTATACTTGGAATGGGCCATACTAGCACTTCTTAGCAGGACTGCTATAATTGCAAGAGGGTTGTACTAGCACTTCTCAGCAGGACTGCTATACTTGGAATAGGCTGTACCAGCACTTCTCAGCAAGCATGATATAAGTGTAATAGGCGGCACCAGCACTTCTCAGCAGGTCTGCTATACTTGCAATGGGCCATACCAGTACGTTTTCAGTAGAGCTATTGTACCTGGAATGGGCTGTACTAGTTTTCCATAGAAGGACTGCTATACTTATAAATGGTTTGTACTAGCACCTCTCAGAAGGACTGCTATATGTAGAATAGGCGGCACCAGCACTTCTCAGAAGGGTTTACTGACAAAATATTGAAAACCGAAATATCGTGATACAGAAATATTGTGTCAAAAATATCGATCACAAAAATATCGTTATCCTATGCTTATAATGTAAATGACAAAAATATCGAAAAAAATATCGTTTTGCACTAATATCGAAAATGTAGACAAAAATATTGTTTTGTAAGATATACATAGTTAAAAATACTAAATAATAAATATATTAACAAGTAACACTAATATAATGTAAATCAAATATATTCAAATAATATGTAAAATGTATATCAATAGACACTTATTTAAACAAACACACATACACATATGTATATATGTATGTTTAAGTACACATATATAATGTAAAACTATTTTTAAAATAATATTTTTAATTTATACTATAATTTTCTAATTTTTTTAAAGTTAATATTATAACAAGTATCCTGGTGAGCCTGTTTTCTCCGAACTGTCTCCCAGATTCTACTCAAATCAGTTAAAAAAGAACAGTGCATGGCACATCTGAAATTTTGCTCCATCCAGTTGGTTTATTTCATTTATATTCCACCAAGTGCATCAGACAGTATGGTATAGCCTACGCGTTTCTGTCGTAGCCTTCCACTGGGCCATAAAGACGTGTAAACAGAGCGTCCTTTTAAAGAAGACCTCAGCCTCCAACCATCACCACATTAAAAATACATTGTGCTTATTCAGAAACTTGACCTTATTTGTGCGTGCACTCAGTTGCAATATTGTAATTATAGATAGGCTTACTATGCCTCATTTGTTAAAGTGCAAATCATTTCCATTGCTTTTTCAAAATATTATCACATTGTTTTCAAAGTTTTTACAAACAATTTCAGGAACTATTATTTTCTAAAAATTGTTATACAGTGCTATTGTTCTGATTCTCCATTCTAAAGATGTTTTAAATAAACAATCTCTTTATACAAGGGAAGATATTTAGTGGTTGGTAAAGTACCATCATTCTAATAATTTCCAATAAATACAAGGTAATCTTTGTTATCACTCAGGTTCCTCTTACTCATCCTCATAAACCTACTCAATGAAAGAACATCTACTTCCTTGCTCTGATTACTATTCAAAATCTATCCCTTACATTTCCAATGTAATGATGCACTATTTCTGTAGCCCATCACCTTTCTTGCTATCAAGAGCCTCTCGAAAAGCTATTCTTACTATGCTTTTTTGCCATATATTCAATCTCTTCCTTTTAAGTTGGTTTTCTTTTTGTCATTTTACTATTCTCTAATAATTCTCAATCTGTATTACATCCAACCTTTATCAATGTTTACAATAATTGGATTTGTTAAGTCCATTGTTAACCAACAGTGAAACTTTCTTATCTTTACAACGGTGCATTGTATTTCATGTATGTCATTGTCCCTTCTCGTATCATGTTATTAGAAATCCTAGAGTCTATCACTAAACATGACCGTTATCAGATGCCTTACATTTATAAACCGGGACTAGCTTGTAAACATTACACTTTTTAACCATCAACTTGTAAACACTCCACTCCTTATTCAAGTTTGATTAGCACATATACTTGTTTATATTAATATGATACCCACAATTTATTTTTGACTAGTAGTTCGATTAAGATATCTTTACAAAAGCGCATTGTGCTTCATACGTAGACTTGTTACTTCCTATTTCAACATAGTCCATCATCTTGAACCGACTTCCCCATATGCCAGTTGTTAAGTACTTTATATTTGTAGACAGAGACTGACTTGTAAACATTGAGCTTCAATATACTGAACCATCAGTTCGTAAATAATACACTCCTTATTCCAGTGTCACTCGTTCTTGTCTTCTCTACACTTTAAAAACATTGTAAACGTTACACTCATATGTGCAAACTTTAACATGGACTGGATGGTAAACAAGTATTCTCTGTGCAGGTCATGTTGTTAACAATGTAAACATTCCACTCATATGTGCAAACATAAACATGGACTTGTTGGTAAACAATATTTTCTGTGCTAAATTCTATTATAAACATTGTAAACATTCCACTCATGTGTGCAAATGTAGACATGGACTGGTTGGTAAACAAATAGTCACCGTGCAAATCTTCAATAATTCCCCATTTACAATTGGCCATTTCTATTGCAGAGCTTTTGAAGCTTGATTCAGTTGGTATTACTCTTCCTAGTATCCAAAGAGGTAGTATCGGAGGAAAAGGCCGAGTATCACAGTCAGAGGGAGGTTTAGTCATAGCTGAAAAACCTCGATAAAAGACATTGATAAAAGACATTGATAAAAAGGATTAATAAAAAGCCTTGATAAGAAGCATCCGAAGAAAACATTCATAAGGAGTATCTAAAACATGTAACTCATCTTCCTCTCCATAGTCCATCGATCATTTTAAGTTTCTAGATACAAGGACAGCTGTTATTATCATCTGGGTGCTTTATGTTTTATAGATGGACATGGGCTTCAGCATCTGTATTCAAACTTCATGGATTTTCTGTACCAATCATTATAATCCACCTTGACTCTGATCTCCGTAAATTCAATTCACGATCAGATCCTCTTGGATTCAATACGATTTGTTGAATACCATAAAATACCAATTTACTCATATCTCCATTATGTTTTCCCATATATGTTTTGCAATGACATAGGTAAAATCTTTATTCACAATTGCCTGTATGTGTTGCAGAATCCAAAGCTTTAACTTGTTAATGGTACTTCCTATGCATTTCTTTCTGCATGCACATTCTAATACATATATCACATGTGTGCTTTCACAGTGTATGTGAGCCTTGATAATTTTAGTCCTTCCATCTACTAGATTGAAAGTAGTTCTGTTATCATCCCAATTAAAGGCATTGCATCTCTTACATTTGTTAAAGCCAGGTTTCTTGGGGGGTAACCAGATAGCTGTTTTCCGTGGTTGGACATAAAACCTTGGACTAAAATATCTCCCAGTGATGCCATCTTTCGATATGTTATCCTTGGATGGTTCAGAAGATGTTCCTTTAGGTCTTCATCTTGTTTCAGAATCTTCCAATTGCTCTTGATCAATGTCTTAGTCTCCTTGTCTGAGTCATTAAAATCCATGATATATTTTTTTTTTCCATTTTCCATTGAGACCCCTTTCTTTTTTGGTGTTAAAAGATCATGTCTATTCTTTAGTTTTACTCTATTTAAAGCATCGACTAAAACTGAAGTAGAGTAGCTATGTCTTACAAACTTTTGGGTCATCTGTCTTGACTATTCCTCAAAGTCTTTCTCTTCTGAGCAATTTCTTTTTACTCTTAGGAATTGTCTATATGGTACACTTCATTTTAGAGCAGCCGTATGTGTACTGTTTGCAAAGAGAATGCTATTTCCACTTGTAGGTTTTCTAATGATTTTTCTACTGATCTTATCTTTCTCAATATATAGTCAATATCTAAGAAATTGAGTCTGCTTTTTATGTTACAAATGTAAATTTCAGATCTTGGGGATTATCATTCAATGACTGTAAAAACCCTTCCAATTCATCTTGTTCTCCCTCCCAGATTATAATCTATGAATTGCAGACATAAAACCACCTTTTTCAGACTTTATGTATTTCTTTCTGTCCAGATCGTTTCAGTTTCCCAAAAGACCTTGGCTAGATTCACATGTGTTGGGGCAAAAGAAGTACCCATAGCATTTTATATTTTTGAATATAACATTTCCCATCAAATTTAAAAATATTGTTTTTGAGATAAAATTCCATAATTTCCAGCAACATCTCTGAATACTCCATCAGACTTAGCGATCTTGCTCTTAGATAATGTCTGCTTACCGCAAGTCTATCTTCATGTTTTATGGTTGTGTATAAAGATACAACATCAACCGTCACCATGATATAGTCTTTTTTCCAAGGTATATCATATATTCTATTTAGGAAGTCCATTGAATCTCTTATATAAGACGGAAGACTAGAGATGTATGGAAATAAAATCACATCCACAAATCTTGAGGCATTTTCTAATAATCAATCGCAGGAACTGACAATGGGGTGGCCCGGCGGGTTATTGATATTTTTGTGTACTTTGGGGAGGAAGTATATAGTAGGCAATGTGCAACAGTATTAAAAGTGTTGGATTTAGGAGGGATAAAATTTACTATTCCGACTCCAGTCGGTGGAACAACAGGAAAAGCATTGGACTCAGGAGGGGTAAAATGTACTATTCCCACTCCAGTTTGTGCAACAGTAGGGAAAGCATTGCACTCAGGAGGGGTACAATTTACTATTCCAACTCCAGTCTGTGCAACAGTAGAGAAAGCGTTGGTCTAAGGAGGGGTACATTTTACTATTCCCACTCCAGTCTGTGCAACAGTAGGGAAAGCGTTGCACACAAGAGGGGTACATTTTACTATTCCCACTGGAGCCAGTGCAACAGTAGGGAAAGTGTTGCATTTAGGAGGGGTAAAATGTACTATTTTAACTCCAGTCTGTTCAACAATAGGGAAAGTGTTGGACTCAGGAGGGGTAAAATTTACTATTCCGACTCCAGTCTGTGCAACAGTAGGGAAAGCGTTACATTCTGAAGAGGTAAAATGTACTAGTCCCACTCCACTTAATGCAACAGTAGCGAAAGAGTTGGACTCAGGAGGGGTAACATTTCCTATTCCCACTCCAGTCTGTGCAACAGCAGGGAAAGCGTTGGACACAGGAGGGGTAAAATCTACTATTCCCACTCCAATTGGTGCAACAGCAGGGAAAGCGTTGGACTCAGGAGGGTTTAAATTCACTATTTCCAATCCACTCGGTGCAACAGTAGGGAAAGGTTTGGACTCAGGAGGGGTACAAATTACTATTCCCACTCCAGTCTGAGCACAGTATGGAAAACATTGGACTCAGGAGGGGTAACATTTAGTATTCCCACTCCAGTCTGTGCAACAGTAGGGGAAGTGTTAGACTCTGAAGGGGTAACATTTACTATTCCCACTCCACTTAGTGTAACAGTATGGAAAGCCTTGGACTTAGGAGGGGTAACATTTACTATTCCCACTCCAAGCTGTGCAACAGTAAAGAAAGCATCGGACTAAGGAGGGGTAAAATTTAGTATTCCCTCTCCAGTCTGTGCAAAAGTAGGAAAAGCGTTGGTATCAGGAGGGGTAATAATGACTATTCCCTCTCCAGTAGGTGCAACAGTAGGGAAAGTGTTGCACTCAGGAGGGGTAAACTTTTCTATTCCCAGACAAGTCAGTGCAACAGTAGGGGAAAGCGTCGCACTCAGGAGGGGTAAAATGTATTTGTCCCACTCCAGTCTGTGCAACAGAAAGGAAGGAAATATAAATCAGGAGTGGTAAAATTTACTATTCCCAATCCAGTCTGTGCAACAGTAAGGAAAGCGTTGGACTTTGAAGGGGTTAAATTTACTATTCCCACTCCAGTCTGTGCAACAGTAGTGAAAGCATTAGACTCAGTAGGGGTAAAATTAACTATTCTGTCTGCCTTCACTGGTACATTAAAAAGAGAGTACTTTACTTCAAACATATAACATATTTTAACAACTCTGTTAAATACACCAAAACATCTTCAGCAACTTATATTTAGGACCATACTTTAACGCGAAAACTGTAAATACAAGGGGATAAAAACTCTTTCTGGGTTGAGATGTCCCATATGCCATTGGCGTTCTCCAACCAGGAAAAAAAGAACCCACTTGGCACTCCGTGGCTATGTTTTTTGAAGGTGAGACAGTACATCCAATTGTAATTAGATTATAGTTTTCCTTTTATTCTTTTTTGTACAATAGTAATGTATCAATTCACATTACATTATAGAGTTAATTACAACTTCTTCACATTTTCAAAGAAACCCCAATGCATTTCGGGCGGGGCCCTTCGTCAGGGGATAGTTCCTAAAGAAAGGAATATCACTCATTTAGTAACCAAGTCCTGAGTACCACCTTAAGCTACAATAATATCTGCAAACAGAAAAATCCAGTTCGTGGAAACTAGTATTAGAAAAACAAGATTGTGATATAGCCCAACGGAAATAATCCAAATAACTCCATTGTGACACAAACAATGAATGAGAACTAGGGTAAGTTGTGTTCTAAGTGGATGCGCATGCGAAGTGAAAACGTCAAAATTCCACCAAAATGTCATGTATATAGTGCGTGTAAAGTTGTAAAATCAGGGGTGAAAATCGACTAGTGACAAGTGACAGAAGTCAAAAGGAAGAGAACCGCATTCCAAATCAAGATGTGTTACTTGATAATTAGTGAAAATCAATAGAAGTTCAGAAACGCGTACCTGCCTGTCGGCATACAATAGGAACCATACTCCGTAAACGCGTGTACAAACGAGGGTGATACAGCGGTGAAAGGTGTGTCTTTTCGAGTGGTGGAAATAAACGACTGGTGAATTCCGGAAGTAAATCAGCGTTGCGAAAATGGGAATAAAAATAGGCTTAAAGAGAAAATCTTCTCGAGTGGTGAAAAAAACAGCTGGTGAATTCCGGAAGTAAATCAGCGATTAAGAAGATGTCATCGATGTATCTGTAAAAGACAATCAAATTTTGAAACCAACTATGTTTAAATAGAATGTGATCTAGTTCAAGGTGGTGCATGAAAAGGTTAGCATATGATGGAGCTGCACAATTTCCCATAGAAGTTCCAGCTTTGAACTAGATCACATTCTATCTAAAAATTGTTGGTTTGAAAATGTGATTGTCTCTTACAGATACATCGATGACATCTTAATTTGGATGGGAGAACAATCTAGCCTAATCAAGGCTATCACCCAGATAAATTCTATTGATGAAAGAATTGAGTTCACCCATCACATGAGCACTGAAAGGATTACATTCTTGGATGTAGAGATTATCATACAGGACAAACGATTAACAACCACTGTATTCACTAAACCTACATTTCGAAATCATTTTTACATTTTATAAGTTTCCACCAAATGACCCTAAAGGAACATCTACCATACTCTCAACTCCGGAGGTTGAAAATAATTTCTTCCAATGAGGAATTGTACAAACAAAGCCAAGATAAGATGGCTAGTAGGTTCAGACAAAGGGCATACCTCTCAACGGTTATACAAGCAGCGGTTGATAGAGTTCAAACTAAAGATCGCCGACAGTTATTGGAACCAAAAGAAACAACAAGCAAACAAGATGAGAGATCAGTGTTTGTATCTAAGTTTTCAACAAAAAGTTACTAAATAAAAAATATAATTTGTAAATATTGGCCAATATTACAAACAGAAATTGAATTCAAAGGCATATTTCAACATCAACCGATTTTTGCATATCCAAGGACCCACAACCTCAAACAACTACTTAACAAAACAAGTGACCAGAGCGACTGTGTATACAGAGGGACATTACCATGTCTAAATTGTGGGAATTGCAATAATATAATAAAAGGTACCACCATAATGACCCTCACTCAGGGAACACCAATTAAGTTAAGAACCACGGCGACCTGTGATACAAGTAATGTTATTTATCTATTGAAGTGCCGTTGTGGATTACCATATGTGGGGAAGACCGAGTGCAAAGTTAAAACACGGTTGACAGAAGATAAAAGCAATATACGGACAAAAAAACAGAAATCCACTGTTTCCGTGCATTTTAACAACTCCAATCACAACATAAGTCAACTTAGATTTTTGGTACTAGAACATATACCTATAAAAGAAGGAAGAGGCAATAACAAATATTTGCTTCAACAAGAAACTTACTGGATGAAACGATTGAATTCTATTAGCCCTAAGGGACTCAATGAGCGTATGGATCTTAGTTGTTTCCTATAATGCTCATGATACTAGCATGTATGCAGTTGCTGTACTTTGTTTTCATTTATCTTAAGTTGTTCAATTTTTTCATGTAAGTTATCTTAATAACTTCTTTAAACATGTTTCACTGTTTTCACTCTCTTAATATTTCACAAGTGTACTCTGAGCCCACTTCTATTTTGACACTTGGAACGTTGGCTCACTTCCGGTATTCACCGGCTGTCTTTTTCACCGCTCGAGAACATTTTATCTTTGCACTTTAAGCCTATTTTTATTTCCATGTTCACAACGCTGATTTACTTCTGGAATTCACTGGTCGTTTATTTCCACCACTCGAAAAGACACACCTTTCACTGCGGTATCACCCTCGATTCTACACGCGTTTACGGAGCATGGTTCCTATCGTATGCCGGCAGGCAGGTACGCGTTTCTGAACTATTAATTTTCACTAATTATCAGGTAACACATCCTGATTTTGAATGCGGTTCTCTTCCTTTTGACTTCTGTCACTTGTCACTAGTCGATTTTCTCCCGGGATTTTACAACTTTACTCGCGCTATATGTATGACATTCTGGTGGAATTTTGACGTTTTCACTTCGCAAGCGCATCCACTTACCCTAGTTCTCATTCATTGTTTGGGTCACAATGAAGTTATTGGATTATTTCCGTTGGGCTATATCACAATCTTGTTTTTCCATTACTAGTTTTCACGAACTGGATTTTTTTGTTTGCAGATATTATTGTAGCTTAAGGTGGTACTCAGGACTTGGTTACTAAATGAGTGATATTCCTTTCTTTAGGAACTATCCCCTGACGAAGGGCCCCGCCCGAAATGCATTGGGGTTTCTTTGAATATGTGAAGAAGTTGTAATAAACTCTATAATGTAATGTGAATTGATACATTACTATTGTACAAAAAAGAATAAAAGGAAAATTATAATATAATTACAATTGGATGTACTTTTTCACCTGCAAATAACATAACCACAGAGTGCCAAGTGGGTTAGTTTTTTCCTGGTTGGAGAACGCCTAACAGACATTTATATACAACACACCTCAGGATCAGGAGGTGATACCCACAGGCACCCAAAAATTGAGGAACGTTAACTAGCAAAGTTAAACTTCCATTGAATCAGGAGTGCGACAGTCATCTAATTTCCTTTCCCATATGCCATTGGGTCACTTGACAGCAATGCATCACGGGGAGTGGTGTCAGCATACGATAATTAGACACTTATCTTTAACTATGATGTCACAGGCATATCTACTAATTGCATGGCCAGGCTCACGTAATCATGGGACTACATAGAACAAACTGACACTCCTTTATGACATAATGACATCAGCTTAGTGTTTTTTGACATCTTGCAAAATAAAATCAGCATTGAGAAGAATGATTAACATAGGGCATTATGATTTCAGGAGAGACTGAGACATCACCAGGTGACATGATGGTCTTATCATAGGGCAGGATATCTGAGGTCTAGACCTGTATGGTTGGTGAACAGCCACTCATCCATCCATCATTGAACTCATCCATCAATTATCCATGTGCTCACTCATTCATTCATCCAACCACTGACTTATTGTCACTTTCACTTACATCTGTTCACGCAACCACACGCACGAACTTGCCAATAGATGAAAAGCACTTTCATTTATAAAAATGGCAGATCAATTTGCTTTGCTAATGCACAGGCACGTATAAATGAAGCTTCATTGCGATCAAATGTTTGTCAGTTGATGGATTGATAGATGGATAGGACATTCATCTATTCATTGACTGTTCATTCGTTTAGCCTTCCATGACTCATTTTCACCCGCCTACACAAACACACACAATCAAGGCAGGCATAAGCAGCAATTTCAAATGTAAAAAGTCAGACATATTGTTGACTTTACCAAAATTATGTTTACTGGTTTTGCCAATGTTTGCTTTTGTTATGCCCGCCTTTGTATAAGAAATACAGATGGGTAACAGGGTGTCCTCTGCTCTGGTTGTCATCTTGTAGAATACTCCACATCTGGATATGAATAATTCATTCGCATCAAGGATCTCTCTCAAGCCCTTTCGTTTTCCATTTTATTTTTCTATGTAATAATTATTTGATTTATTACACGCAGACATACTGCCGAGGGCACTTTACAGCGCATGCAGGACTGGAAAGGAAGCTATAATCATTTAACCAGGTTTAAGCTGGTATTTGAGTGTGCGGTGAGAGTAATCAGTTTGTCAGTATGATAGTGCTAAGCAGCCATAAACGGAATTCAAGCGCTTTCACAACCCCAAAAAAACAGAACACAAGATCCAGACTAATGAATCTATGCAGATAGCCACTTCTGATAACTTCCCTCATCGCACACACGCCCGAAAACATACACCAGGCCAGAGTTTTAGCCGTCATTTTAAAAGACATTCTACATTAATGATTTCCTCAGGCGTACTCACCCCCACCTGTCAAAGGTGTCTTCCGAAACAAAGTGCCCAACTCAGCAGAAGAGTAGAGCCACCTCTTAGCAATATCCCTCTGTGCAACCATCAACACATCCATCGGACACCGACGCTGGGAAGTCAAACAGCGAAAGCTAACACTGTTTTAAATACTTGGTTGACGCAGAGGCATCACAATCCTAGGGTAAACAGTTGGCTATTCTGCCAATTTGCCTTGAAGCTCTTCTTCTAACATTTGCTTTGCTGCAGCGTGCGCGCAGGGGCCGCAGGGTACGCAGTATTTGCATATATCTGAATAATAGCCTTAGATCCTGGAAGCAGGACAGAACAGAAGGCTTCTCTGATGTATTGCTCACGGACAGTCATTACCTCGAAAGAGAACAGTCATAAAAGTTACTGCAGGACACTGGTGTTTTTAATTGTGGAATGCTGGACTCATTGATTTATGCACGAAATGCAGAGATGCAGTGGGAAGCATATTTACCAAGGTTTTATGACTTTCTTGCGCCACGCAATGGGACGCAAGGGCGACGCAAAACCTAAATGAGATTTATCAAGCCACGCAAGGGCACCTTGCTTGACCCTGAGCGGCTTGATAAATCTAGAGCAGCGCAAGGCAGTGCAAACAGCGCAAATTGCTGTCTTGCATTACTCTGCGACAGGGGTGTGTTCCCACACATGGATTCTGCCACATTGCCACATTTACCAACATTGGTAGACCTGGGAATGCATCAGCATTGTACGCCTTCCCACAAGAGGCGCAAAGAGGAGAAATATCTTTATTTCTCCTTGTTGTTTCCGCTTCTTAGGAAAATGCATCTTAGGGATTGTTTTTGTGCAGGAAGATATTCCTTCTTCCACAAAAACAATCCTGCCTGCAATGCAGGCCCCTTTGCAATATGATGCGAGGATGCCTGCATTGGCGGTTTCGGACCATGGACCCGAGGTCGGTCAGTCTCGAAACCGCAGGGATGTCTGTCGTAGGAAACTCTGACTGACATCCTAAGCAGTCCCTAAGTTGTTTCCCCGTGCCCCCAAATAATAGATGGCCTAGAAAATGTGCCCTATGACTAAACAAGTAGGACACTATATATTTACAAAGTGTGCCCTCACAGTGACTAAAGGCATCGAAGCTATTTTTCTGAGTATGTTCAGCAAAACTTTCCAGATAACAGGCCTAGGTGCCATTAACATACTCTACATCTGCACATGCAAGAAACTTCAATTAAAGTTATTTCTCACTTATTTTCCAAATTCTTGCTGTTAGACCTGACACCTTTGGGTGGCAGTCTCCTAAACCTTTTGCCTTCATCTATTTTGTTGAATTTGATTTTGTTGGCTTTAGGACTCTGTGCACTTTACGACGGCTAACCAGTGCTAAAGTTCTTGTGCTCGCTCCCTAAAACATGGTACAATTGGCTAGTCCTAATTGGCACATTTACTTTAATTATAAGTCCCTAGTAAATGGTACTACATATACCCAGGGAATGTGAAGTAAATGCTACTAGTGGGCAGCACTCATTATTCTACCCACTAAAGTAGTCTTGTCTCAGGCCTACCACTGACTCCTGCGGTGCAGTTTTAAACTGCCATCTCACCCCAGCAAAATACACCTTTTGCCAGGCCTAAACCTTCCTTTTTAATGCTTATAATTCACACCTAAAGTAGGCCCTAAAAGTTTCTAGGGCAGGGTGCATGGCGTGTAAATAGTAGGTCGTGTGAGTTTAAGTTATACATGTCCTGGTAGTGAAAAAGTCCTAAAGTTGTTTTTCACTATCACACAGCCTATCTCTCCCATAGGATAACATTGGGTTGCCTTATTACACATAATAAGTGATAACTTATGTTTGGGAGCAGATAGCAAAACATGTTTCCATTCAAATGAATTGTAATTTAAAACCTTTATGGTAAAGTCAAATTATAAGACACAATTCCGAAAATGACACTTTTAGAAAGTTGGTATTTTCTTGTCCTAACTCATTTATGCCTTCTGCCAGTATCCTGGATCACATTACTGTGAATGGCTCTGCTAATAGGGTTTGTGTATTCCTCCCAGAGAGTGGCACAAAAGGGGACTGAGTGTTGGCAGGATAGGCTATCCTGCCAGTATGACTGTGGACAGAGCTGGGCCTTACCCCACGTTCACTTCAGAGGGCTTGCCTCCACCACACACAAAGAAACCTGACAATAGTTGTCATCCCGGAGTTCTTGGAGCCTTGACAGGGAAAGAAAAGTACTTTCCAGAACCAGATGTGGGGGTAGTATGGGGAATACCCAACTTCAAAGGCTGGCCAGAGGTATAAATATTGGACCTCCAGAACCACTCAGCAGGTCACTTCTGGACCTGTGGAAGACTCAGAAGAAGGACTGCCCGGCTGTTCTGCCCTCCTGCCCTGCTGCTGGGGGAACTGCCCTGCTGCCCTGCTGCTGGGGGGTCTACCCTACTGCCTGAGTAAGGAAGACTGAGCCTGTTCCTTGAACCTAAGACCAACAGAATAACTCCAAAGGCTACCTGACTGGCCTTCTGTGTGAGCTACAGGGACACAACACGTTCCAGAGACCTGTCCTGCACCTGCCCAGATCCAACTGGACTTGCCTGTGCCCAGCTGCTGGCCTCTGCTGGTATGAGTCCTGATGCCCAAAAGGTGCCCCCCAGGTCCTGGACCCTTGTTTGGCATCAAAGTGCTCTCCTCCTCACCTGATTAGAAAATTTGTCAAAGTCAACACCGCCCATTGCAGATGAAGTCGAACCTTGCACTGCAACTCCTGATCAGGGACTCCATTGGCACGACACACCATGACATAGCTTGACGCCAGACCTCGCATTGCAGATGGACGCTGGACCTCGTATTGCAGTTTATGATCATGATTGTCACAGGTATGCCAAGACATGGGTCCTGTGCTCTCCATGCCACTGGATTCAAGCTATCCTGGCTGATGAGGGGTGAAACCCCGAAACTGGTCCTAGGATGCATGTTTCCAGTCCAGGGAGGACCTGGCCTGGCAGTTCGGGCTAAACTGTTCCCGTTGGGCGCAGGGTCAAGACTGATTTGCATATGGCTGGGTTCAAACTGGAATGGCATGGGGAGCAAAAAAATGATGTATTTAGGCCCAGATCTCTGTACTGGGGTGAATGTATGACATTGTTCTGCATTCTGTCCATCAATTGTTCTTTTTGCATTCTAGGGACCCTCTAAAACAGCCAGGCTCTAGACACAGTGGGTCGAGAACCAGTCTGGATCCTGTCAGGTCAGAGTAGAGCTCATCTAAGGAGCTAAAGGCAAGCCTGCCTGGTGGCGCAGGCTATTCTTGAAACAGGAGCTTTAGGGTTATTTGACAGTAACACAAAGAGGAAGTTGTGCAAAACGAGGCAGGAGTATGTAAGAAAAGAGTTAGGATTGGTGGCAGATATTCTCCAATGTGTACCACAATGAAGCCGCTCCCAGTGGGGTGTCACAAATGCTAGTACAGTTTTAGTCTGTGAGTGAAGGCATCTCACATAAAATGAAGGACTGGTCTCACACACCACCTGGTGTCATGCTTCATCATTGGCCAGTCCTCGCCCTCTAAAACCTTGGTTTGATAGAGGGCGGGCATACACCTGACGACAGGGATGCACTTCTAAACTAAGTGGGGGCCCAAAGGAAAAGATAGTGAGTTAAAAGGCCATTAAGGATGTCAGCTTAGATTTAATAGTGCTGGCATCTATATGGTAGTTAAAAACAAAGTGATCGGTGTAATGGGGATATTATTGTCCCCCCACCGCTGTCAATGGGGTCAACATGTTTCTGCCTAAGGCCCAGTTGGGTGTGCGGCATTCATCAGGACCATAATACAAAAATATATAACGGGCTCCACTCTTACCACACTATGGTGAGAGGATTTCCACTCAGTGGGGTGATGAGGATCACACTTCCACTGTGATATGGCTAAATTCTTAAGCCTGAAAGGTAAAAACAAAATGTGCAGACAAACTGTCAAAATTGCATTGGACACAAACACAACAAAATAAAATAAGCCACATACACCCTGAATCTATCGTGAGTGGCTATAAGTGCAACAGTTATGTGACAGGAATCTGTGCACCAGCTTGGGAGAAAGTTCCTCCAAAATGCTTACCCTATAATGAGGACACTTGTGCCCCATAGGAGGGTGAGGGCAGGAGACCCCTTAGGTCAGAATGCTAGAAAAACAAATAAATAAAGAGAAAACACAGGAACACACGATGTTAAAACCAATTGAGATATTGTCAAAAGCACATGAGGTTCTGTAGTGCATCCATGGTGTGCAACCTGTAAAGGAAGTCATTCAACCCAACACTCATACTCTTACTATGACTGGACGTGATCTCCGCCTCTGCGCCTAGATCTATGCACCTCCGCTCCTCGTTGTGGAGTGAGTGAGCCGGCGTCCGGTTTTAAATAGTGTCAGCGTAGTGAGTAAATTGTTAATCACCGCTAAATAGGAAACTGCAGTGTGGGATCCGGTGTCCCAACAACATGGTATGTTGGCGGTCCGGAGGCTTGCCTGACCTTCCAAATATGGGTTGCGGATGTAACGAGTGACGGGATTCAATACGTGTTGGAAGGCAGGAAGTTCATGCCCTGGGTCGGGCCGGCGTCCCCATAGTAATGTGGAGAGTGAGTTAAAAGGCCATTAAGGATGTCAGCTTAGATTTAATAGTGCTGGCATCTATATGGTAGTTAAAAACAAAGTGATCGGTGTAATGGGGATATTATTGTCCCCCCACCGCTGTCAATGGGGTCAACATGTTTCTGCCTAAGGCCCAGTTGGGTGTGCGGCATTCATCAGGACCATAATACAAAAATATATAACGGGCTCCACTCTTACCACACTATGGTGAGAGGATTTCCACTCAGTGGGGTGATGAGGATCACACTTCCACTGTGATATGGCTAAATTCTTAAGCCTGAAAGGTAAAAACAAAAATGTGCAGACAAACTGTCAAAATTGCATTGGACACAAACACAACAAAATAAAATAAGCCACATACACCCTGAATCTATCGTGAGTGGCTATAAGTGCAACAGTTATGTGACAGGAATCTGTGCACCAGCTTGGGAGAAAGTTCCTCCAAAATGCTTACCCTATAATGAGGACACTTGTGCCCCATAGGAGGGTGAGGGCAGGAGACCCCTTAGGTCAGAATGCTAGAAAAACAAATAAATAAAGAGAAAACACAGGAACACACGATGTTAAAACCAATTGAGATATTGTCAAAAGCACATGAGGTTCTGTAGTGCATCCATGGTGCGCAACCTGTAAAGGAAGTCATTCAACCCAACACTCATACTCTTACTGTGACTGGACGTGATCTCCGCCTCTGCGCCTAGATCTATGCACCTCCGCTCCTCGTTGTGGAGTGAGTGAGCCGGCGTCCGGTTTTAAATAGTGTCAGCGTAGTGAGTAAATTGTTAATCACCGCTAAATAGGAAACTGCAGTGTGGGATCCGGTGTCCCAACAACATGGTATGTTGGCGGTCCGGAGGCTTGCCTGACCTTCCAAATATGGGTTGCGGATGTAACGAGTGACGGGATTCAATACGTGTTGGAAGGCAGGAAGTTCATGCCCTGGGTCGGGCCGGCGTCCCCATAGTAATGTGGAGAGTGTTGCCGCCTACCACATGCGCGTCAAGGAAACTGTGTATAGCGTGTGGTGAAATAACTGCATTACTGCGCATGCGTGAAAAGATGACCCGGCGTCTATGAGCAAAGCTCAAGTGAATTTTACTGAACCGAGCCAGCAGCGTGATAAAAAGAGTGTTTACGCGCTGTACATGCGCATCCCAGTCGTGGGAATGCTTAAGTAAAAGTGAGCTTTCCATCGCGCATGCGTGTTACAGGCCAAGAGTCTAAAAGTGGGACTCCGACCTATACTACAAAGACGGATAGTAGTATCATAATGTGACCTGCCATGTACTCAACCAAAACACTTGAAAATAGCCCAATTGTACTTTGCAAAGTTGTTAGCTGAGACCCACCGGGGGGAACAGTTAATATATACATATTCCGTAAATGCTGTTTAAGGAAAAAGCAATCTTATGGTCATATTGCCAAGACTAACCTATATCCCTGCGCCCTATGCGCATATATTAAGTGATCATGATTCCTAGTAGTGTGATATTGAGAACCATGGTAGGTGAGATGGGGACAGATGTAATGTGCAAATTACCATTCCCACAGTCCTTTAACAAGGGAATTCGAACCGAGGTGCAATGATCCAAGTCATTAAATTAAATGTCTAGTGCGTCTAAATGGGCTCGATGAAAACACTATGTACATATAGGTGGTATATAGATATAGAGATATATGGTAATTAGAAGGCTAGTTGCAGCCAAGGAATTTCTAGTGTCAAGTAATGGACTGGATGCAGGTCGCATGTATATATAGATGACATCTAATATTTACAGGGCTAGCTGAAGCCAGGGAATGTCGTCATTCAAGCCTTCTTTCCATGTGCGGAGGCGGTAGACCCACCGCTGTTCCCTCACATGGAGTGGCCTGCTAAGGTCTGTATTTTTGTTTTTTCATGACCTCCAGGACCACCCATTTTAGATCCGTGTCTCTATGGTTCTGTTCCAGAAAATGTCTAGTAAGTTTTGTGTTGTTTTTTGCAGCGAATGGTGCTACGATGCTCGTTGATACGGGTTTTGATTTTTCTCGTGGTCATACCCACGTACCTGAGGTTGCATGGGCATGTGAGAAGGTATACCACGTTTTCCGTATTACAGTTGCTGAAGTGGTTCAATAACCACGGGCGTGTGGTGCCGATGTCAACCGTCTTGGTGGTCACTGTGAGAGGGCAAGCAACACAGCCGCCACATGCATAATGTCCTGTGGGTCTTTGGGTATTCCATAAAGTCATTTGATCTTCCACTCTGGGTTGGGGATCTTTTGCCCGGACTAGCTCGTCCCGTAAGTTCTTACTTCTTTTGAATGCGAAAAGGGGTGGTTCCCAATGTTTGACAGTTTGTAGAAGATAGTTTTATGTAGTTTATATTATTTAATACACATGTAATTCTTTTTTTAAAGTTATTTGTATTACATTTGATTTCAAATGTGTATATTTACAGGTAAAGGGTTGAAAAGGTAAATATAGGGTTTGGGGTGGATAGAGATAAAGGGTAGCAATGGTACTTTTGGGGTTTGGAGTGGTAAGAGTATTTTTAGGGTTTTTGTGGTAGGTAGTGGTAAAGGGTGGTTAGGTTTAGATTACATAAAGGGGTAGATTGGGTGGAAAAATGAAATATATATATATATATATATATCTATATATATATATATATATATATATATATATATCATTCCACAACGCCCTCGAGTAGGACGCCAGCGTTCCTTCCTTGAAGCGGTGCAGTTTTTCTCCGACAGGGCAGCCGTAAATATTGCAACAATTAACCTCTGAGCCCAGAGGTTGGTATGAAAAACCGCACTCTCTCGGAATCCGTATAACAAAATTGCTTTATTTCATAACAGCAAACATCGCTATGCCCAACGCGTTTCGGTTCGCTCCTCGAACCTTGGTCAAGGGTAGTTTTCACTAACCGGCAAAACAGACATCTTTTATTTCCATTTCACACACATTTCCTGTTGTGTGTTGTTGCAAAGCATTATGGTATGCGTAGTTCAAAGAAATTTTACATTTTTTATATTTTTCAAAACGTGAATGAAAAAAAAGTGTGCTTATAAGTGTTGAAGTGTTATTTACAATTGGTGTGCACAAAATAATTGTGTGACAGTGCCTGATAGTGAAATTGTTCTAAAACATAATATTTTTAAAACGTATTTCAACATTTTGTATAAAAACAACTTTATAGTTGCAGAGAAGCCAAAAGACAAGTTTCTTTCCACTATGGTTTAAACTTCCTGTTTGGACTCATAGATCCCTCTAGTGAGGATTTTCTTAGCTTTAACCACTAATCTTATTTATACTCCTAATGGCTAGATCGGGGTTTAATTGACGAAGAAGAAAAAGAAATACCTGACAGTGGAAAATCCAGTGGTGGCAACAATTTACTTCTTACCAAAAGTTCATAAGCGTCTACACAAACCACCGGGTAGACCCATAATATCTGCGATTGGTTCATTGATGGAACCAATGTCAAATTATATTGATCATTTTTTGGCTCCAATGGTAAAAGATCTTAATTCCTATTTGCGAGATACAACAGATTTACTTCAAAAATTGGAAGGTATACCTTGGCATTCAGGATATAAACTAATATCTATGGACGTTGTATCACTGTATACAAATATAGAGCATGAAATAGGATTAAAAGCATGCAGTTTCTTCTTGGGCAAAAGGAACATTCAATTCAAACAACATAATAACATGCTGTTGGATATGATTTCTCTTTGTTTACAAAATAAATTTTTTTTGTTTAACAAAAAATTCTTTAAACAAATGAAGGGTACAGCCATGGGCTTTTCTTTTTCTCCAAATTTTGCTAATTTAGTTATGGGCTGGTACGAACAAAAAATAGCATGGAAATGTGAAAATGATATATATGTGCAAAAGACAGTTGCATGGTGTAGGTTTATCGACGACCTTTTTATCATTTGGGACGGGTCAGAGGAGGATTTTGCGAAATACTTTCAAATCCTGAATAACAATGAGGCCCATTTGAATTTCACATATGAGATCAGCTCAAGCAAAATTTCATTCCTGGACATTGAAATTTATGCAGAAGGAGACACCTTACAAACTACACTTTTCCGGAAAAAAACAGCCACCAATGCAGTTCTCCATGCTGATAGTTTTCATCCTTTAAACCAAAAATGGAATATACCTTACGGAGAGTTTCTAAGGCTACGAAGAAATTGCTCCACAGATAAGGAATTTGAAAATCATAGCAGTGCGATGCAAACAAGGTTCAAAAAGAGAAAATATCCCCATAAGATTGTTGACCAAAGTTTGGAAAGAGTAAAAATGAAAAATCGAGGAGAGATTCTTAAAAAACAAGTGAAATCAAATAAGGAGGACTCCTCTAAAATGAGATTGATAACAACTTATACAACGGAAAGAAGTGAACTGACCAGGATCCTTAAAAAACACTGGGGTATCCTGAAACTGGATCCGACAATATCAGAGATAATAGGGGATTATCCTAATATCACCTACAGGAGAGCCCGAATCTGGGTGATAAATTAATGAATAGTCATTTCAGAATGAGCCAACAGAACCATGGACTGAAATTGAAGGGTTTTGGCCGTGTAAAAGTTGCAAAGCCTGCAAGATTGCAATCCCCAAAAAAGAAGTGGCCATCAATAAGGGTGTAAATTGGAAAATCAGACAGCACATCACTTGTAAAACCAAATATGTCGTGTATATAGTTGAGTACCCATGCAACTTGAAGTACATAGGGAGCACAATTTGCGAGATTAAAAAACGCATCCTTGAACATATTAGAGCAACTGTGAACAAGGATCGCTCAAATGCTATAGCAAAGCATATGGAAAAGGAGCACGACAGTAACTGGGAGTCTTTGAGATTCTATGCAATAGAACATATACCGTACTCAGAAAGAGGAGGAAATCGTGAAAAACATCTGAGACAAAAGGAGTCAAAGCATATTGTGTCATTCAGGACTTTGACACCGTTGGGCCTGAACCAGGACGAAGAGTTATTTGTACATCTTTAAGAAATGTTATGTTATATTATATGAAGTTTATTTTGTGGTGTAATTAGAGCTACTGATTAGATAAGACACTAAATCAGTATACATACTTGTATATAATATGTACAAAGAAATGCAAATGGAGATGAAAAAGGGAAAAAAACATAGAGAAAAAAACATAGTGTCAAAAACATAATTTCCTGACTAAACAGGGATTAGTGGTTTAAGTTTGAAGAAGTATAATAAAGCCCACTAGAGGGATTTAGGAGTATAAATAAGATTAGTGGTTAAAGCTAAGAAAAATCCCTACTAGAGGGATCTATGAGTCCAAACAGGAAGTTTAAACCATAGTGGAAAGAAACTTGTCTTTTGGCTTCTCTGCAACTATAAAGTTGTTTTTATACAAAATGTTGAAATACGTTTTAAAAATATTATGTTTTAGAACAATTTTACTATCAGGCACTGTCACACAATTATTTTGTGCACACCAATTGTAAATAACACATCAACACTTATAAGCACACTTTTTTTTCATTCACGTTTTGAAAAATATAAAAAATGTAAAATTTCTTTGAACTACGCATACCATAATGCTTTGCAACAACACACAACAGGAAATGTGTGTGAAATGGAAATAAAAGATGTCTGTTTTGCCGGTTAGTGAAAACTACCCATGACCAAGGTTCGAGGAGCGAACCGAAACGCGTTGGGCATAGCGATGTTTGCTGTTATGAAATAAAGCAATTTTTGTTATACGGATTCCGAGAGAGTGCGGTTTTTCATACCAACCTCTGGGCTCAGAGGTTAGTTGTTGCAATATATATATATATATATATATATATATATATATATATATATATATATATATATATATATATATATATATATATATTATCTACTGGCGGTCGCCAGTAGATAGTTATAGTTTGGACCTATTTTCCATAGGAAATTCACAACATTCTATTTGAAATAACTTTGGCGCGGTTGACAAATCTTCGCGAAATTCTCAAAACGCGTGGGGCGCTCCGGTTCGCTCCTATCCTGAAAGTTTCGGGGTGATTCGGCAAGCGGGGGCCGAGAAAAAAAGGGGGTCCCAAAACGTGTTTTCTCCATGTTAATTCCCGTAGGAAATTTTAGACACGGCTACAGCCCGAACTGCTGAACGGAATTACACCAAATTTTGCGAAAAGGTAGCGCTTGGTTCAGAAAGCGACCTTTTTTTTAAATGGTGTAAATCCGTTCAGTAGTTGCGGAGAAATTAAAAAAATAAGTCAAAAAATCAATTTCCCATAGGAAACTTTAGACAAGGCTACAGCCCGAACTGCTGAACGGAATTACACCAAATTTGGCAAAGAGGTAGTTCTTGGTTCAGAAAGAACCCTTTTTGTTAAATGGTGTAAATCCGTTCAGTAGTTGCTGAGAAAATCAAAAGTAAAACCACATATATATCGATGGCAGCGGAGTATCCGCGCACCCTCCCGATCACGAGCTGTATGCTAATTGGCTGCCAACACTCCAAACCAGGAAGTGTTGGCAGCCATCTTGTTCCTCGGTAGAACCAAGGCACAGAAACAAGTGCGCAAAATGCAAAAAGGGGGCAGGGTAGAAACACCCTGACCCCCTAGGCCTGCTTAGGGGGTCCCACAAGGACCCCAGGGCCCAAAAAATTTAAAAAAAAAAATAAATCGGCGGGATGCGCTTAGGATGCGCGGATCCCGCCGTGGCAAATACAAAACAAAGCGCGGACTCCCGCGCTTCGCTGTTCTTTGGCCCCGGGTGGGCCAAGTCCCGGGGCATGCGGGGTTTATATAAATAATTAGTGGGGGGCCTCTAAGGCTCCAAGCCCGGGGACCACCACCCCCGGGGCTTTCAATTCAAAATGGTGCGGGAGGGCACTCGGCCCTCCCGCAGCCCCGAGACCGCCACCCCCGGGGCTTCTTTTTTAAATGAAAATTACCTGTGTGGGGGCTCAAGCCCCCACACGCCCGGGGACCGCCACCTCCCCGGGGCACTAAATATTTAAATATGGGGGTCCGTTATGGACCCCCAGAGCCCGGGGACCGCCACCTCCCGGGGCACTTACAATTTTAAATTGGGGATCCGTTTCGGACCCCGAAGCCCCGGGGACCACCACCTCCCGGGCGTTGAACATGTTGGGAGGGGGGCCGCGCGGCCCCCCTCCTGGAGCCCGTGATGGCCCTGGGGATCGCCACCCCCCAGGGCTGGCTCCTGCAGTGTCCCGGGGTGCCCACCCCCGGGACACTGCTGTTTGCTATGACAGGGCGGGAGCCTCGCGGCTCCCATCCTGTCATAGCAAACTTGCTTTGAATTTTGGAAGAGAGAGCAGCAAATTGCTTTTCCACATGGGGAGCTGCATCTAAGCAGTTCCCTGTGTGGAAAAGCAATGCCGGCTCCCGAGGGACGCGGGGAGCCGGCGGGACCGTGGGGGGATTGGGGACCCCCTCACGGTCCCCAACGGAGAGGGCCAGCCCCGGGGGATGGGGTCCCCGGGGCTACAAGTGGCCCGGGAGGGGGGCCACGCAGCCCCCTTCCCAAAATTTATAATAAAAAAAAACAAAGGCCGGCCCCGGTGGATGGGGTCCCCGGGGCCATAAGTGGCCTGAGGAGGGGGGCAACGCAGCCCCCCTCCAAAACATTTTTTGAAAAAAAAAAGGCCATGCCCCGGGGGATGGGGTCCCCGGGGCCGATTAAGGCCTCAGGAGGGGGGCCACGCGGCCCCCTTCCAAATTAAAAAATATATATATATATATTAGGGGGCAGGCCCTGGGGGATGGGGTCCCCAGGGCAAATAAATTATAAAAAGAAGGGGGGCCACACAGCCCCCCTTCTTAAAAAAAAAAAAAATACTGGCATCGCGCCGGAGGCCACGCCCCCTCCTTGCAGCACTCTGCAAACGCGCCCCCTGGCGCTTTTGCAGATGGGGAACAAATTCCTCTTGAATACTGGGGGTCCCTGGGGGCCAACTAGCCCACCAGGAACCTCCAGTATGCGCCAGGGGGTGCGTTGCAGAGAGGTGTGCTGAGGCCACACCCCTTTTTACACCTCTCTGCAACGCAGCTCTGTGGCGCTTAATGGAGGTAGCTGGTGGGCTAGTTGTACCCCAGGGACCCTCTGGATTCAAGGGGAGTTAATCCCCCAAATTAAAATGCGCCACGGGGCGCGTTTGCACAGTGGTGAAGGGAGGGCGGGGCCTGAGGTGACATGTGTGCAAACACGCCCTGTGGTGTGTTTTAAGTTGGGGATTAACTCCCTTGAATCCTGAGGGTCCCTGGGGTGCAACTAGCCCACCAGCTACCTCCATTAAGCGCCACAGAGCTGCGTTGCAGAGAGGTGTAAAAAGGGGCATGGCCTCTGATCACCTCTCTGCAACGCAGACGTGTGGCGCTTACTGGAAGTACCTGGTGGGCTAGTTGGGCCCCAGGGACCCTCAGGATTCAAGGTGACCTAATAACCCAACTTAAATCACGCCACAGGGCGCGTTTGCACAGTGGTGAAGGGAGGGGGCGGGGCCTCAGGTGACATGTGTGCAAACACGCCCTGTGGCGTGTTTTAAGGTGGGGAATTAATTCCCCTTGAATCCTGAGGGACCCTGGGGGCCAACTAGCCCACCAGGTACCTCCAGTGCACGCCACAGGGCTGCGTTGCAGAGAGGTGGTCCAGGCCACGCCCCTTTTACAACTCTGTGCAACGCAGCTCTGTGGAGCTTACTGGAGGTACCTGGTGGGCTAGTTGGACCCCAGGGACCCTTAGGATTCAAGGGGACTTTATCCCCAACTTAAAACGGCCAGAGGGCGTGTTTGCACACATGTAACCTCAGGCCCCCCCTCCCTACACCAGTGTGCAAACGTGCCCCATGGCGCGTTTTAAGAGGTAGTTTTAATCCCCCTGCCCTATTATGTACTAGGGAGTTACAGAGGAGGTCATGCTAATCACAGGGGTACCCCAACACATAGTGTTCCCTAGTGTATGTAGGTGTTTTAACTGTATTCTAAGTGTCTTTTACCATAGCACTGGCTCTAGGCCTGGTTAGTCAGAGTCAGTTACCACCAGTACACGTCTGGAAAAGGTGTGGGCACAGGATGATTTTGCAAAAGGCCTCTTTCTGCTCCTCTGTTGGTTCTTTCTGCACATGTCTTGCTTCTTCCTGGATTTTTCTTCGTCTTTGTGGACTTCTGTTTCTTTCGACATTTCTTTTGCTTCTTTCTGTGCGTTTTTCTTCTTTCTTCACATGTCCTACTTCTGTAGGCATAGTTACAAACTAGCATTTGAAAAACCTTTGAAATTCACTGAAAAAACCATAGGTTTCAGGCACGTTATAGTTAGAAATTAGCATTTAAAAAACCTTTGAAATTCACTGAAAAAACCATAGGTTTCAGGCACGTTATAGTTAGAAATTAGCATTTAAAAAACCTTAGAAATTCACTGAAAAAACCATAGGTTTTAGGGACAGTTATAGTTAGTTGGACATTGCACTCGTACAAAACCCGTGAAATTCCCCGTTATAGTTAGTTCAGCTAACTATAACTCGCGCCCCGCAATGCACTGCTGATGATGTCACATATTACATCACTCATGACATGGTCAGTGACATCACTGATGACATCTCAAATGACATCACTGATGACATCACTGATGACATCATCCATGTGATAATTTGATGCATCTTCTCACACCCTAATATAACCTTTGATACACCCACTCTAAAGTACAGACTGCCATTCTCAAAACCATAGACACTCCAACACCAATAACTACATACCCACTCACTGATTCTTAGGTCTACACACACATCCACTCACTCACCCGTGCAGTCACTCATACTTATGGTCACTCAGTACAGGACTATCATATGCACTCATACACCTACATAGACACTCACACACCGCCACTCATCCATAGAGGTACTCACACACCTAGTCAGTCATGCAAATAATTAATCACACTGCCATTTACTCACCTATACAGTTATACACACACCAGCTCACTTACTCATACAAATACTAGCACATTCTTATGCTCTTATACAATCACTGATACAAGTACACACTCATCCATACTGCCACTCTCACAATCACACACTCTCACTTATAGCCATTTATATACTCCAACACACATATATACTGCCTTTCACATATGTAGTTACTCACACATGTACCACTGAGATATTCATTCACTCACTAACACACCCATACACACACTCACCCACCCATACAGTCCATCACAGATGCACTCTTGAAACCATGCACCCAGTGAATCACCCACTCACACATCTATGCACAGAGTCACACACACCCCACCCACACAAACACTCAGGCACCCATACAGATACTCAGACAACCAATCAATAACCCATATAGACACTCATGTAGCTATTCGCAAACCCATGCAGCCGCTTACACACCAACAGACAGACGGATACAGACATTCACACAGTTTAGTCACTAACCCATGCATTCAGTAAGATATGTTTAATCACTCACTTATAGAGTCAGTCACGCACCTACTAAATCATCCATTCAGACACTTATACACCCACTCATTCTTCAATACGCCTTTCCCTATATAAATTAAACATATTTAAACTTTACAGAAACACACAGTCACTGGATGTGTAAATAGTAGGTCGTGTGAGTTTAAGTTATACATGTCCTGGTAGTGAAAAAGTCCTAAAGTTGTTTTTCACTATAACACAGCCTATCTCTCCCATAGGATAACATTGGGTTGCCTTATTACACATAATAAGTGATAACTTATGTTTGGGAGCAGATAGCAAAACATGTTTCCATTCAAATGAATTGTAATTTAAAATCCTTTATGGTAAAGTCAAATTATAAGACACAATTCCGAAAATGACACTTTTAGAAAGTTGGTATTTTCTTGTCTTAACCATTTGTGCCTTCTGCCAGTATCCTGGATCACATTACTGTGAATGGCTCTGCTAATAGGGTTTGTGTATTCCTCCCAGAGAGCGGCACAAAAGGGGACTGAGTGTTGGCAGGATAGGCTATCCTGCCAGTATGACTGTGGACAGAGCTGGGCCTTACCCCACGTACACTTCAGAGGGCTTGCCTCCAGCACACACAAAGAAACCTGACAATAGTTGTCATCCCGGAGTTCTTGGAGCCTTGACAGGGAAAGAAAAGTACTTTCCAGAACCAGATGTGGGGGTAGTATGGGGAATACCCAACTTCAAAGGCTGGCCAGAGGTATAAATATTGGACCTCCAGAACCACTCAGCAGGTCACTTCTGGACCTGTGGAAGACTCAGAAGAAGGACTGCCCAGCTGTTCTGCCCTCCTGCCCTGCTGCTGGGGGAACTGCCCTGCTGCCCTGCTGCTGGGGGGGCTACCCTACTGCCTGAGTAAGGAAGACTGAGCCTGTTCCTTGAACCTAAGACCAACAGAATAACTCCAAAGGCTACCTGACTGGCCTTCTGTGTGAGCTACAGGGACACAACACGTTCCAGAGACCTGTTCTGCACCTGCCCAGATCCAACTGGACTTGCCTGTGCCCAGCTGCTGGCCTCTGCTGGTATGAGTACTGATGCCCAAAAGGTGCCCCCCAGGTCCTGGACCCTTGTTTGGCATCAAAGTGCTCTCCTCCTCACCTGATTAGAAAATTTGTCAAAGTCAACACCGCCCATTGCAGATGAAGTCGGACCTTGCACTGCAACTCCTGATCAGGGACTCCATTGGCACGACACACCATGACATAGCTTGACGCCAGACCTCGCATTGCAGATGGACGCTGGACCTCGTATTGCAGTTTATGATCATGATTGTCACACGTATGCCAAGACATGGGTCCCGTGCTCTCAATGCCACTGGATTCAAGTTATCCTGGCTGATGAGGGGTGAAACCCCGAAACTGGTCCTAGGATGCATGTTTCCAGTCCAGGGAGGACCTGGCCTGGCAGTTCAGGCTAGACTGTTCCCGTTGGGCGCAGGGTCAAGACTGATTTGCATATGGCTGGGTTCAAACTGGAATGGCATGGGGAGCAAAAAAATGATGTATTTAGGCCCAGATCTCTGTACTGGGGTGAATGTATGACATTGTTCTGCATTCTGTCCATCAATTGTTCTTTTTGCATTCTAGGGACCCTCCAAAACAGCCAGGCTCTAGACACAGTGGGTCGAGAACCAGTCTGGATCCTGTCAGGTCAGAGTAGAGCTCATCTAAGGAGCTAAAGGCAAGCCTGCCTGGTGGTGCAGGCTATTCTTGAAACAGGAGCTTTAGGGTTATTTGACAGTAACACAAAGAGGAAGTTGTGCAAAACGAGGCAGGAGTATGTAAGAAAAGAGTTAGGATTGGTGGCAGATATTCTCCAATCACTGCTTATTTCATAGGATAATTCTGACAGCTCACGCCACCTTCCAGGACATTCCTGAACGTGAGTAGACTACACCTGAAGAAGAAGGCCCTGTTGAAAGAAAAAAGACTCCTGGATTGTGCTGTAAAAAAAGGATTCACCCAAGGACTCCTGACTTCTGCTTGCACCCAGAGGCTGGAACTTCTCTCCAAGGGTCTAGCGCTTGGTCTCGTCTTTGCCTGCTTTAGGTACACAGGAAGTAAAAAAGACTCCTGACTTCAAGAGAACCCAACAGACCACAGAGGATTAGACACTATTAGACACTATAGAAGACCTGGGTGGAGAGAGATCTGTTGCTGAGGGGCTGAAGAACTGACCAAAATGAACCTTCGTAGCAGTTGGAGGAAAGTGGGACTCATTCTTTCACCCACTGGAGGACTGTGGCAAGGCACTGGGGTGTGCCAACGGAGGCCGCACCCAAAGCTGTGAAGGAATCGAGGTTCTTCCCACTCACAGTTTTTTGCCATTCTGAAAACGGTCCAGAGGAACCTCATGGTAAAGGGATGCAGTTACATGGAACCCTGTCTGACTGCAAGGTGAACAATTTTATTACTGACTCAAAAATATTGCCAGCCACAAACATGATGTTATAAGAATATAGTGGCACAGAATATTGCAGGTAGATTATTGCTTTATTATTGTTATTTTTAAATGCAGTTGTTTACAATATTGCTGATTTTAGCTGTCAGTATTTTTTTAGTAGTTGTTTCATTAATTTGTTAATATTTTTCAAGTGCTGTTCTCAAATTTATTTTGTTTCTTTTAATTATTGGCAAGTTGTTAGGGAGCAGAGTGAGAGGTTAGTTAGATATGTATTTAAATTTTTCATACATTTTTAATTTGTAACATTTATTTGCTAAATAGATTAATACATATGTAAACTATGCAGTTCTTATGCTATTTAATTTTTATTATTACAAATTGTGATTTAATTTTTCATTTGCTGATTATATTATTGGTTATGTATATTTTTAAATAATTAATTCAGTGTTTTTTAAAATTGCTAATTACTTTATTATTTTGATCGGTTATTTATGCTATTAATTATGTCGATTATTTAATTGATTACATTTTTTATTTTCTTAAGTGTTATGATTTCATTTTTTAATATTTTGTATTTTGTGAACTCTTCATTGTGATTTATTTAAATTTCTTTATATAATTTTACATTTTATGTGGGTTGTTTGGATTGTAGGCTACAGAGTGGGAAGTGGTTTATTGGTAATGTTTTTGTGTATTTAATTGGTAAAAACGTTTTAAATTGTTAAATACATTTATTGATAATTTTAAAGGGTTTTTAAAATAAAAACTAACTTTGTAATTACTTTTTTAAAGTATTTTATATCAATTTTGTAATGTTGTGTTTTAAAATATGTATTTTATAATAAATATATTGTGGGAATAGTAAATCTGCCCCCTCCAAAGTCCAACGCTTTCCCTACTATTGCTCAGTTTGCGAATAGTAATCTGGCCCCTTTAAAGTTCAATAATTTCACCAGTGTTGCATAGGTTGAAATAGGAATAGTAAATCTGACTCTCCCAAAGTTAAGCTGTTTCCCTACTGTTGCTAAGGTTGTAGTGGGAATAGTAAATCTGCCCAACACTTTCGCTACTGTTTCTCAGGTTGCAGTGGGAATAGTAAATCTCGCCAAGTCAAACTCTTCCCTAGTGTTGCTTATGTTGGAGTGGGGAAAGTAAATGCCACCCCTCCAAAGTTTAGTGCTTTCCCTACTGTTGCTCAGGTTGGAGAAGGAATAATAATCTGACCCCTTTCCAGTTCAATAATTGCACCAATTTTGCTTAGGAAATTGAATGAATAAATCTAACTCTCCCAAAGTTCAACATTCTCCCTACTGTTCCTTAGATGGAGTGGGAATAGTGAATCCGACCCTTCCAAACTCAAACACTTTCCCTTTTGTAAGTTAGGTTGAAGTGGGAATAGCATATTTTATCCTTCTAAACTCCAATGCTTTCTGAATGTTTTTTGGGTAGAAAAGGTAGTGGTATTTTTTTAGGTTTACATTTTTTTATATTTTTGTGGTGATTTTGGAATGCTAATTTCATTTTATGCATGTCTTTAGGTTCGTTTTTATTTCAATGCAGCTTAATTGTTCGTTTGATCCATTTTTCATGTTTTTCTACTTTGGAAGTAGCATTTGAAATATTGTTTCCCTGTTTGTGGAGATAGCTATTTTTAATGTTCTTGTATATTAGCATATTAAAATTTTGCTTATGTTTTATTTTCAGTGTCTATTGTGCTGGGTTTTTCAGTTTCTTAAATATAGTTTTTGTATGGTATTTTACCTTATATTTCTATTGCAATTTAGTATTTTAATTTTATTTAGTAGCTTTTTAGCAACATTCATTTTAATAATGTGGTTTCAAAGTCTAATTTTAATTATTTATTAACTATATCATATAATGTTTGTAGTTTTTCAGTTTGTTAATTTCAATATATATTGTATATAGTTTGTGTTTTAAATTTTTTTAGTTATTGGCAGTATTAGTTTGACATTTTGTAGAAGATAGTTTGATGTAGTTTATATTATTTAATACACATGTATTTCTTTTTTTAAAGTTATTTGTATTACATTTGATTTCAAATGTGTATATTTAAAGGTATACACATCCAGTGACTGTGTGTTTCTGTAAAGTTTAAATATGTTTAATATATATAGGGAAAGGCGTATTGAAGAATGAGTGGGTGTATAAGTGTCTGAATGGATGATTTAGTAGGTGCGTGACTGACTCTATTAGTCAGTGATTAAACATATCTTACTGAATGCATGGGCTAGTGACTAAACTGTGTGAATGTCTGTATCCGTCTGTCTGTTGGTGTGTAAGCGGCTGCATGGGTTTGCGAATAGCTACATGAGTGTCTATATGGGTTATTGATTGGTTGTCTGAGTATCTGTATGGGTGTCTGAGTGTTTGTGTGGGTGGGGTGTGGGTGACTCTGTGCATAAATGTGTGAGTGGGTGATTCACTGGGTGCATGGTTTCAAGAGTGCATCTGTGATGGACTGTATGGGTGGGTGAGTGTGTGTATGGGTGTGTTAGTGAGTGAATGAATATCTCAGTGGTACATGTGTGAGTAACTACATATGTGAAAGGCAGTATATATGTGTGTTGGAGTATATAAATGGCTATAAGTGAGAGTGTGTGATTGTGAGAGTGGCAGTATGGATGAGTGTGTACTTGTATCAGTGATTGTATAAGAGCGTAAGAATGTGCTAGTATTTGTATGAGTAAGTGAGCTGGTGTGTGTATAACTGTATAGGTGAGTAAATGGCAGTGTGATTAATTATTTGCATGACTGACTAGGTGTGTGAGTACCTCTATGGATGAGTGGCGGTGTGTGAGTGTCTATGTAGGTGTATGAGTGAATATGATAGTCCTGTACTGAGTGACCGTAAGTATGAGTGACTGCACGGGTGAGTGAGTGGATGTGTGTGTAGACCTAAGAATCAGTGAGTGGGTATGTAGTTATTGGTGTTGGAGTGTCTATGGTTTTGAGAATGGCAGTCTGTAATTTAGAGTGGGTGTATCAAAGGTTATATTAGGGTGTGAGAAGATGCATCAAATTATCACATGGATGATGTCATCAGTGATGTCATCAGTGATGTCATTTGACATGTCATCAGTGATGTCATCAGTAATGTCACTGACCATGTCATGAGTGATGTAATATGTGACGTCATCAGCAGTGCATTGCGGGGGCGCGAGTTATAATTAGCTGAACTAACTATAACGGGGGAATTTCACAGGTTTTGTACGAGTGCAATGTCCAACTAACTATAACTGTCCCTAAAACCTATGGTTTTTTCAGTGAATATATATATATATATATATATATCCAGAACTAATAAATATATTATATATAAATTATTATAAATTATACCTAATATATCAACCACCAACTCACCGACACCTGGAGAGCAACAACTTGCTGGACACCTCCCAATCTGGCTCCTGCGCCAATCACAGTACCAAGACCACACTGATTGCTGCCATCAATCACAACAGGACCCTCCTTGACTGGGGGGAGACTGCAGCCTTGATCCTCCTCGACCTCTCAGCAGCATTCAATACTGTATTCCACTACACCCTGATCAAGAGACTGCAACATCGGTATCCAGAAAGATACCCTAAAATGGATCACATCCTTCCTCACAGGGCAAACCAGGAGAATACAGTTACCACCCTTCACGCCTGAACCCAAGAGCATTGTCTGTGATGTCCCTCAAGGCTCATCCCTCAGCCCCACCCTGTTCAACATGTACATGATGCCCCTAGCCAACATCACCCGAACCCACAAACTCAACATCATATCCTACGCAGATGGCACCCAGCTCATCCTCTTGCTCTCCGAAGACCCCACCACCTCTAGGATCAACTTCCACATTTGCATGATGAGCATCGCCGACTGGTTGAAGACCAACTGCCTAAAGCTCAACACGGACAAGATGGAGGTGCCGATTTTTGGGATCAATGCCTCATCGTGGAATGACACCTGGTGGCCAGCCGAAATCCGACCCACTCCCACACCGACAGACCACGCCCGCAAACTCAGCATCATGCTGGACAGCAAACTCACCATGAAACGCCAGATCAATGCAGTTGCCTCTAGCTGTTTCCACACCCTTCGTATGCTCCGAAAAATCTTTAGATGTCTACCAGTCAACCCCAGGAAAGCCATCACTCAAGCCCTAGTTACCAGCCAGCTGGACTATGGCAACCCACTCTAAGCAGGACTCACAACCCAACTCCTAAAGAGACTCCGGATGATACAGAACTCAGCTGCCAGACTCCTCCCTCGACTGACCCACATCACCCCCCACATCACCTCCCACATCAGGAACCTCACTGGCTCCCCATCCAGAAAAGATGCCAATTCAAGATGCTGTCACACGCCTACATGGTGCTCCACGACAAAGGAGCAGCATACATTAACCACCAAATAAACTTCTACCAACCCTCCAGTAACCTGCTCTCCACCTCTCTCGACCCTCTCTCACATGCCATGCATCCACTGAAGAAACAGCAGTGGACATTCCTTCTCAAACCTCACCGCCAAGTCCTGAAACGACTTTTCCCTGGACCTCCGAACTTCATCCTCCCTTACTGAATTCAGAAAGGAACTCAAGACCTGGCTCTTCGACTAATCCCAGCAACAACCCAGCGCCTGGATATATTTGCGAGTGATTAGCCATGCTCTACAAAACTGAGTTGATTTATAATATACATGTATTACCTACTGGTGGTTGCTAGGAGGTAGTTATAGTTGGGACCATGTTTCCATTGAAAAAGCATTTTTTGACTTGCCTATATCTTTGGCGCCATTTGATGAATCTTCATGAAAAATGTGTCATAGTGAGTCTTGTTGTGCATGGAAAGTTTTGGGATGATCCGTTAAGTGAGGGTCGAGAAAAAGGGGTGTAAAAAAAACTGCGTTTTCCCATGTTAATTCCGATGGGACCTTTAAACACAACTACAGCCCGAACTGCTCAACGGAATGAAACTAAATTTGGCAGAAAGATAGCTTTTGGTCCACAGATTGTGCTTTCTGTTATTTGGTGTAAATCCTTTCAGTAGTTGTTGAAAAAGTTAAGAGAATCCAGTTAGTGATATCTATGGCCACAGGTCCTTCATGATTAATCACAAAAAATGATGAGCTTGTGAAGGGAAATGCAGAGCTCTGTTCCGCTGTCAACACTTCTAGGGAGAGGATGTGGCCTAACAGCTAGAGCCGTCGACCTCGAAGCTGGGGAACTGTGTTCGAGACTCAGCAGGGACGCTCAATATACTGTGATTCTGGGCAAATCACTTAATCTCCTCGTGCGTACCAAAATTAATGTGTCCGTCTGTAATGGTACTGGAGCTCATGCAAACCGCTCTGATAACTTTGAGTCGAGTTTGCACTACATAAAACTAAAAAAAACCACAAAAAAACAGTAAGTGTTGGCAGCCATATTGGGACTCGCCTTCAACTAAGTCCCGCCCCAAAAACTTTAAAAAAAGAAAAGGGGCAGGGTATGAATACCCTGACCCCGTAAAGTTGGTCCTGGGGTCCCAGAGGGACCCTGACAGGCCAAAAGAGCATTTTAAAAAAAATACAGCAAGTATTCGCAGTATAACATTTTTAAAAAACAATCATGGGCTTTCTTGCTCATTTTCATTAATTCCTGGGTGGGCCTGTGTTGGGGTTTGTAGGGCACAGCCATCATAATAGCCCTCCGTGAACATAATAGCCCTCCGTGATCAGTACGGTAATGTTTGACCAGGTGTTAAAACACAGTAAGATAATCTTGACCAAACTGTGATTAACAGGTCAGGTTTATTCTGAGGTACTACCAACCCTATTTGTTTGTGCAATACATCATGGTAATTCAGTTTGCCTTTTGAGACTCTTCCTAGTGTTCACAGGCTTTGGATTGTTATATTGATTATGTTTGCCTGTTTTACATTTCACATCGGTAGAGGGTTCATCAGACTCGAACAACAAGAACAGGCGCAAGACCTTGTGCGCACGTTGCTTTCTGTAACTGACTAAATGTGTCTCAGCAACGTGAAAAGCAACCCCACCCTTCCTCGGCTATAAAAGACTGCCACTCCCACTTACTCGCGCTTGTGTTCGTTACCGCTATCCAGCAACTCCACTTACCTGAAATCTTCCGACGAAGCAGCAGCTCTCTGGTTCCGTTTTTGGACTTCCGGTTTTCTTCCTGCTTCCGCTGCTCTTCACTGCATCGAAGACTCGGATCCTCTTCCGTCCCCATTATCCGTCCGGCGTGTACTTCCTGGTCCAGTTTTTCTTCCTTCATCCTGCAACAAGAAACAAGAAGAAAAGAATCGTTAAACAAGTAAGAACGTTCCGCTTGCGGAGCGCGCACGCATGAATGCAGAACAATTAAGGTAAAGAAAAAACTTATCTTTGAACTCTCTGGCTGAATACTTCTTCCTGCCATAATCTTTTGTCCAGAGCTAAATAAATACCGAAGAGAAAGAACGCAAAGATTACAACAGGGTTGGTGAAAAGAGACTCTGTGCTTTCAATCATTGCGATCATTGCAAAGAACTTATTTTGCTCATTTAATTAGTGTGGGACATTATTGTTAAAGTGTCACAAGGACCTGATGTTTATGTACATTACGAATCTTTCTGGGCTAATGTGTTCTTGTTTTACAGTAAAAAGACAGTGGCACCTTAAGTCATCTTTTACATCGTATGGGAGTCATACAGTAAAAGCAAAGGTACTAGAGTGCAAGGAACAGTATTAATGTAATGCAACATATTAGAAGTCATGTTTAAGGAAGTAAGCAGTACTGCACTCATTATTGTTTGTTTTTTGTAGGGTAAGATCCACTAAAGGATTTGCAACAGAAGCTCTTTGACAGAAGTGAAGAGAGTGGCGTGTGTGTCCATTTATTTTGTCTTTTGGTTATTTTGTGCCTTTTTCCCCTTCCCCCAGGAACCTACGAATCCAAGCTGTATTATACAAACGGTTTAGGAGGAACTAGGTGCTAGGGGGCATTGGGAAAATAGTCATCTCATCTCTCAACTGGAACGACCTGGATTTCAGGTGAGTGAAGGTTAACAGAAACACAAGCCTTCACAACATTAAGTTCTATTTGAGAGATGGACCCCAACAGTGATCATATTAATACCCGTGACATGGCGCAAGCTCTATTTGGAGATACTGAAACTGATAGAACGATTACCGGATTAGTACAGAAGATGCAATTGGAAATGGAGAAGTTAAAACAAGAAAACCTAGAATTGCGACAAGAGGTCATACGATATAAACCGAGGGACTCAGCTTGGCCAAGCACAGCTTTTCCGCCCTTTACCACATCTTTTGAGACAGGAACCAAGTCAAAAACCGCAAATATTTTTAGAACTACTGACGATTGCACAACACCAATACAGGTCACAGTCGCAGTTCCGCCTGCTGTGCCATTGTCGGCCCCTGAAAGGTTTTTGGGCGATAGTGCAAAGTTTAACATCTTCATTAGTCAATGTCAATTACATTTTATGTGTAAACCTCAGGCTTTCACATCTGACGCGGCTAAGGTGGCATTTGTGCTTTCATACCTGGGAGGCACTGCTGCTAATTGGTCAATACCTTATATAGATAGGAACGACCCAGTACTGTATAATTGGCCATTATTTAAACAGACTATGACCAAATTGTTTGCTAAACATACTTATGTACAAGCTAGCGATAATGAGCTGCTTAATTTAAAACAATCTGGTAAAGATCTTTTGACATATTTAACACATTTCAATCGACTGCTAACAGAAACTCAATGGCCGGAAGAAACACGTATATCTCTATTTTATCGTGGATTACGTGACGAGTTGAAAGATGCCCTAGCCCATATAGTGGACCTCCCAGACGATTATGCCGACTTTGTAGACCTGGTGGTTAAACTAGACCATAGGTTAGGAGAAAGAAAGAGCGACAAAACCAGAGTAGAAAGTAGGTGGACATGGACGAAGTCAGAAAAGAAGGAAACAGAAGTTAAACAAACAGATTCAGAGCCCATGCAGATAGGCCCTATTAAGGGCCCACTCACCCCTGAAGAAAAAGAACGACGTAGAAAACTAAACCTGTGTCTTTATTGTGGTCGGTCAGGGCATTTTGCAAGAGACTGCCCCACTAAACCAAAAACCCCTAAAAGGGTTAGCGTTGCAGCAAAGATCCCTTCAGATCAGGAAAACTAGGTAACTCGTCAAGGAAGGAGATCACTTGCACGAGGCAGCATCTGAACAAGATCTCCCAATCCCGACTTAAGTTTGTAACCAGAATACCAAAACATTTCATAATTCAGGTTATCTTAATTTTGAATGCTCAAGTGAGGCACACTGTGTCTGTACTATTGGATTCAGGAGCAACAGGAAATTTTGTAGATAATCAACTAGCCCAGAAACTTCAGATACCCACTACACTTAAGGAACAACCAGAACCGGTATGTGCTGTAGATGGCACTGCTCTGTCTTCAGGAAACATAACCCATAAAACAGAGCCTATGGTCATGGTCTGTCAAAATGGGCATACGGAGTCCATTAGTTTTGATCTTATTGATACTCCTGCTTTTGGTGTAATTTTGGGAGTTCCTTGGCTTATAACACATAATCTGATAATAAATTGGGAGTCTAGAACAGTAACCCTGAACTCGGTATTTTGCAAGGCCCAATGTTATCAAGTGGCCCATCAAGAGTTTGAAACCATTGTTCATTGTGCAAACTCATTAGTCACTTCTAGTCTCATTCCACCTGAGTATCAGGAGTTTACAGATGTATTTGACCCTATCAAAGCCACTGTCCTACCACCTCACAGACCGTATGATTGTCGCATAGACTTGCTACCAGGAGCTCCTCTTCCAAACAGTAGGGTGTATGCGCTATCAGAGGAAGAAACAAAATATCTAAGATCTTATTTGGATGAACTTCTGGAATTGGGTTTTATCCGACATTCCACATCCCCTGTCTCCTTGCCTTTATTTTTTATCCCGAAACGGGATGGCGGCTTGAGAGCCTGCCTTGATTATCGAGGATTAAATAAGATCACTATAAAAAATAAGTATCCTTTACCACTAATACCAGTATTATTAGACCAGTTGAGAGATTCAACAATCTACACCAAATTAGATTTGCGAGGGCATACCATCTTGTACGAGTCAAGGAGCATGATGAGTGGAAGACGGCATTCAGAACCAAATTTGGGTTGTTTGAGTACACTGTCATGCCCTTTGGCCTGTGCAACGCCCCCGCTGCTTTTCAGTTTTTTATTAATGAAGTTTTAAACGAGTTTTTGGACATATGTGTTATCGTGTATATTGACGATATTTTGATTTATTCCAAGAATGACACAGAACATACTCAACAGGTTAAGGCCGTGTTAGCAAAATTTCTGGACAACCACCTTTTTGTAAAACTTGAAAAATGCGTGTTTAACACGAGACAGGTGGAATTTCTTGGTTATTGTCTCTCACCAAATGGTATCATGATGGACAAGAAAAAAGTTAGTGCTATTTTAGATTGGCCAGAGCCCACTTCGGTTAAAGAGGTTCAACGAGTGTTGGGCTTTGCTAATTTTTATAGACACTTCATTCCTCAATTTGCAGAAACAATGGTCCCCATTACAAAGCTGTTAAAGAAAGGACACCCATTTGACTGGTCCAAAGAGGCCTCGCAGGCTTTTCAAATCTTAAAAGAAAAGTTTACTTCAGCACCTGTCCTCCGACATCCTAATCCAGATGTGCCCTTTTTGTGGAAGCTGATGCTTCACAGGTAGCTGTGGGGCGTTCTCTCACAACGGGATGAACAGGATGGTCAGTTGCACCCAGTGGCCTTCTATTCAAAAAGCCGCTTCCAGCCGAACAGAATTACACAGTTATGGAAAGAGAATTATTGGCAATCAAACTGGTATTTACTGAATGGCGTCATCATTTGATGGGAGCCAAATTTCCGGTTACGATTTTTAGTGATCATAAAAATTTGCAATTTTTAGTTCAGTGAAAGCTCTCACTCCTCGACAGATGCGCTGGTTGAATTTTTTAGTTCCTTTGATTTTGTAATCACATTCAGACCAGGTACCAGACAAGTATTATCGGATCTGTTGTCTCGGTACGGGCATACTAATAAGTCTAAGAAAGAGACAGAAAATCCCTCTATCATTCCACCAGAGAAAATAGTAGCACCTTTGAGTTCCCCTGATTTTATGACCCAGATTAGACAAATACATTTAAAAGAACATGTGAAAGATTGGTTAAAGGACTCAAAAATTCCCTTCAAGAAGGTCTGTTCTATCATGATAATTTGTTATACGTACCCAGCGCAGATTTACAACAAAAGGTTATGCAGTGGAATCATGAGTCACCTCTAGCTGGGCATCCAGGAGCTCAGAAGACTTTAGACAATTGCCGGAAACACTTTTGGTGGCCTACCTTGGTGAAGGACGTTAAAGAATTTGTAGCTACCTGTCCTGTTTGTGCCACTAATAAATCTTCTCACAGCGCTCCTACTGGTTTGCTTCAACCCTTCAATCTTGAGGATGACCTCAAGACAGTAGTTCAATCCCTAGTTCTCTCTAAAATCGACTACGGGAACGCCATCCTAACAGGGACTCCAAAAGCTCACCTAGCCCCACTAAGGGCAGTGCTGAACATGGCCGCTCGACTCATATCTGGAGTGAAAAGATTTGAACACATCACTCTAGCTCTCAACTCCCTCAACTGGCTTCCTATGGAAGGGAGGTGTATTTACAAGCTGGCCTGCATCACACACAAAACCCTTCACTCTCCGGCCTCCAACTACCTGAACAACAAACTGGTAAGAGCAGGTCAATCCAGAACACTGAGAAGTTCTAACTCACTCCTTCTTATCCCTCCGAAACTGAAAAAGAAAACCACCCAATACCGATCGTTTTCTGGCAACGCTCCCAGGATATGGAACGCTCTCCTAGAGTCCTCAGATGCAACCCCTCCTTCTCCTGTTTCAAAAGGGACCTGAAACTCCATCTCCTTAACAAATACTTTCCTGACCAACATCAACTAACCTAGACTTCAATATCCGAGTTAACTCCTCTCTCTCTTGACATTCAAGGATAGTGGTGACCGGTCTGTGTTAACCACCTTCGTTTGTTTTCTCTCCCTCCGCTGCACTGTTTATCTATTTTTCATGTTGTATTTTTTATCTCTGTTTTTGCTTCCCTACTGCCTTCCTACTAAGTAATGCAATTTCCTTTGGTTTTGTACAGTGTGTATGTAAAGCGCTCTGATACCCACGGGTCTAGCTAGCGCTATATAAAACTCTTAAAAATAAAAAATAAAAAAATAAAATAAACCCTTACCTGGGCCCCCTCAACCTTGGCACACTATAAGTGTGGACTTCATTACTGGACTTCCGGTGTCAAATGGTCACACCGCAATTTTGGTAGTGGTGGATTATCTGTCCAAAATGGCCCATTTTGTTCCCTTATCAAAACTCCCCTCTGCAATAGAGTTTAGTCATATTTTTCTATCACACATTGTGAGGTTGCATGGCTTGCCGAATAAGATCGTTTCGGACAGAGGGAGTCAATTCGTGTCAAAGTTCTGGAAACATTTTTGTGGATTATTAAAGGTAAAGGTAGCTCTGTCCACGGCTTTCCACCCAGAAACCGATGGCCAGACGGAACGAGCTAACCAGACTTTATTACAAACCTTAAGATGTTTAATGGCGGAATTCACCAGTCACTGGGATAAAGCTTTAGCTCTAGCTGAATTCTGTTATAACAATAGCATTCATGTGGCCACACAATGTTCTCCGTTTTACTTTTTACAAGGTTTCCATCCCAAGTCATTACCTCTGTCTGTTGAAAAGTCTTGTTTACCAGCAGTAACGGATCGATTGCACAATATATTAGACATACAGGCAAGAGCAGTAAGACACTTAACCAAGTACAAGGAGCAAATGAAAACTCAGCTGATAAACATAGACTACCAGCCCCTAATTTTAAGGTAGGAGACAAGGTATGGCTTTCCACAAATAATTTGCAATTAGTAGGCCCCAGAAAGTTGCAGCCTAAATATATTGGACCCTTTGACATCATTCAAATATTGACCCCAGTATCAGTGAAGCTACATTTACCGCCAGAATACGCTGTGCATCCTACCTTTCATGTATCATTATTAAAAGCCTACAATCCACTTACTAGACAAGAACCCCCTCCTCCTCCTATGGTTATTGATGGCCACTTAGAGTATGAGGTTCAAAAGATTTTAGATGCAAAACGACTACAAGGAAAATTACACTATTTGATTTCCTGGAGAGGTTACCCGGCAGAAGAAAACTCTTGGGAACCTGCTTCGGTGGTGCACGCCCCTCGGTTAATTAGAGCCTTTTACCTCAGAAATCCACACAAACCACGTCCAGTAGGGAGGCCTTTGAGGGGAGCGACTGTTGGGGTTTGTAGGGCACAGCCATCATAATACCCCTCCGTGAACATAATAGTCCTCCGTGATCAGTAAGGTAATGTTTGACCAGGTGTTAAAACACAGTAAGATAATCTTGACCAAACTGTGATTAACAGGTCAGGTTTATTCTGAGGTACTACCAACCCTATTTGTGCAATACATCATGGTAATTCAGTTTGCCTTTAGAGACTCTTCCTAGTGTTCACAGGCTTTGGATTGTTATATTGATTATGTTTGCCTGTTTTACATTTCACATCGGTAGAGGGTTCATCAGACTCGAACAACAAGAACAGGCGCAAGACCTAGTGCGCACGTTGCTTTCTGTAACTGACTAAATGTGTCTCAGCAACGTGAAAAGCAACCCCACCCTTCCTCGGCTATAAAAGACTGCCGCTCCCACTTACTCGCGCTTGTGTTCGTTACCGCTATCCAGCAACTCCACTTACCTGAAATCTTCCGACGAAGCAGCAGCTCTCTGGTTCCGTCTTTGGACTTCCGGTTTTCTTCCTGATTCCGCTGCTCTTCACTGCATCGAAGACTCGGATCCTCTTCAGTCCCCATTATCCGTCCGGCGTGTACTTCCTGGTCCAGTTTTTCTTCCTTCATCCTGCAACAAGAAACAAGAAGAAAAGAATCGTTAAACAAGTAAGAACATTCCGCTTGCGGAGCGCGCACGCACGCATGCATGCAGAACAATTAAGGTAAAGAAAAACGTATCTTTGAACTCTCTGGCTGAATACTTCTTCCTGCCATAATCTTCTGTCCAGAGCTAAATAAATACCGAAGAGAAAGAACGCAAAGATTACAACAGGGTTGGTGAAAAGAGACTCTGTGCTTTCAATCATTGCGATCATTGCAAAGAACTTATTTTGCTCATTTAATTAGTGTGGGACATTATTGTTAAAGTGTCACAAGGACCTGATGTTAAGTAAGTAGCCAAAACTAAGAGGCTCATTTGTTTATGTACATTACTGAATCTTTCTGGGCTAATGTGTTCTTGTTTTACAGTAAAAAGACAGTGGCACCTTAAGTCATCTTTTACATCGTATGGGAGTCATACAGTAAAAGCAAAGGTACTAGAGTGCAAGGAACAGTATTAATGTAATGCAACATATTAGAAGTCATGTTTAAGGAAGTAAGCAGTACTGCACTCATTATTGTTTGTTTTTGTAGGGTAAGATCCACTAAAGGATTTGCAACAGAAGCTCTTTGACAGAAGTGAAGAGAGTGGCGTGTGAGTCCATTTATTTTGTCTTTTGGTTATTTTGTCCCTTTTTCCCCTTCCCCCAGGAACCTACGAATCCAAGCTGTATTATACAAACGGATTAGGAGGAACTAGGTGCTAGGGGGCATTGGGAAAATAGTCATCTCATCTCTCAACTGGAACGACCTGGATTTCAGGTGAGTGAAGGTTAACAACCTGGTCCCGGGGGGCATGACAGTGAAATAGGAGGGGGGCACATGGGGCCCCACCCCTAGGGATTAGGTAAGCTCTGAGGACTTGCACCTCCCCGGGGCATTGGGTAATATGTATGTGGAGGCTCTCCATGCAGCATCCCAAGCCACAAGGACTGCCACTTCAACAGGGCAAACATTTATTGAGTAATGTGGGGGGTCCTCGTGTCCCCCTGCAGCCTGGGGCACTTTACAATGTGTATGCGGGGGGGCCCACTGGCCCTCCCACGCTCCGGGGAGCACCACCTCCCTGGGGCAAATGTTTATTAAGAAATAAGGGGGGAGACTGCCACCTCCCCGGGGCACTTTATAAAATGTATACAGGCGGAACTGGTGGGCCCACCTGCACCCCAGGGACCGCCACCTCCCTGGAGCTAACAATCATATTAATACGGGGGACCGCAGGGCAACCCCACAGCCCCGGGGACTGCCACATCCCCGGGGCTGTGTACTTCAATGGAGGAGGCTGTGGGGCCGCCCTCCTGGAGACATAGTTGGTTCTGGGGACCACCACCACCCAGGGCCAGCTACTGCTATGTCCCAGGGTGCCCATCCCTGAGACATAGCTGTTTGCTGTGGCTTGGCAGGAGTAAAAATGCTTTTGCTTGCAGGAAGCAAAGCATTTGTCTGTTTACATGCCCACTCGCAAGCAAGTAGGGAAAGAGACAAATTGCTTTCACACACAGTTCCCTGTGTGTAAAAGCAATGCCGGCTCCCACTGGAGCATGTATGTTTTTTCTGCAGTTCCACTGTGAAAAGATATTTGTAATCCTTGATGAAAGTGTTTTGATCCTTGCTTTTCTCAAAGACAAAATCTCATATAGTGCTGTGACAAGGGGGGTCTTTTTTAACATCTGCTGCTGAGACCCTAGATTGTGTTCTAAAGTTTTACAAACTAGAAGTAGTAAACGTGCCTACAAGCCACATCCATATGGCCCGCCCTATATACTTTAGCGGTATGCAATGTGTTCCCGCCCTTTTTCAAAGATGATGGACAGCTTACTAAAAAGAACCCTCCAGCACCTTTCCTTCCCATTTTGGAGGCGCATCCCTCATGCCTAGGAATATGATCGCATCTCCCCCAAACAAAGAAGTACTTACTTCTGCAAAGTACAAATCATCCAAGTGTATTTTCTCTGCAGTTCTACTTTCTAAAGATATCTGGTGAAGACGCTCAAGGAACAATCACAATGGCAAAGGTACACACACGGTCACTGAAGACATTTTATAGCTGTCCTTGACACAGTTGTAGTGCAGGAGATGCACTATACATTTACCCAACAAGGTGGCACTTACTAATTAGCCAGTAGAAAGTACTCCAGTTGGATAAAAGTGTTGCAGAAAATGGTGGTGTCTTCTGGGATAAATACACAGGGCAGGTTTCATTCTGGCATGATGCTGATTTGACAGAAATTAAACCTCAACAGGTTACAGTTAGGAAATTAAATATAGAAGACCTGATAAATTCACTGACAAAACCAAAGGTTACAGGGATGTTATAGTTAGAAAACTGAACTAAAAAAAAAGTAGAAATTCACTAAAAAAACAAAGGTTACAGGGACATTATAGTTAGGAAATAGAATTATAAAAAACCTTAGAAATTCACTGAAAAAACCAAAGGTTACAGGGACATTATAGTTAGGCTTCCATTTCACTCGTACAAAACCAGAGAATTTCAGCAGTGATAGTTAGCTAAGCTAACTATAACTTACGCTCCCGTAATGCACTGCTTATGACCTCACATATTACATCACTCATGACATGGTCATTGACATCACTCATGACATCACTGACATCTGAAATGACATCACTCATGACATCATCCAGTGATTGTGAGTGTTATTTAAAAGTTACTGAGTGTTAAATATATATACTAGGATAACTGGCTATGGGAGTGCCTGTATGGGTGAGTGAGTGGGTGTGTAAGTGGTGTATAGTCAGGCAATCCCACACCACGCATTGCTTTCAGTGGTCATGCAGCCTGCCCTCCCCAAGCCACTATTGGCCACAGGGACCCAATACCCAGGTTTGGGGAGAGAGATGAATGGTCCACCTCTCTGAGCCATCAGAGGCTCCACGGGCCTTGTACAATTTAAGTGGGTGCCCCAGTGCCCACACGGGCCACCCACAAGCTATATCATTGGGAGCTGCAGGGGGAGCATAAGGTCCCCCGGGACCCCAGCTGGAACTGGCATTGCTCCCACTCAGCGGTAGCAGCTATTTCTGCTTGCTCTCACAATGCAGGAACACTCACAATTTCTCTGCTGACAAGAGCACGAACAGGGAAACAAAAGTGTGCTCTCACCTGGCATTTTCAAAGATCCGGTCAGGTGGCAGCATACTTCTTTTCCTGTCTGCGGTCCTGCAGGCAGGGAACGGTAATGTGTCCCGGGGTTGTCTCCCCGGAACATAGTTCAAGAGCTGGCCCAGGGAACAGGAGTAGGGCCATGCCTCAGCCTCCCCTGATGTGTATTGTTTGGCACAGGGGAATGGGGTCCCCTTGGGCCATTTGGACTTAGGGAGAAGGGTCGCAATTTGATTAATTTTGGCCGTGGGGGCTCGGGGAAGAAGACATATACCCCCTTCCCTTTGTAATCAAATGGTCCCAGTGGATGGGCTCCCTGGACCCACCTTTGCCCCCTCTCCTATTAATAATAATTAGAAAACCTCAATGGGTGTTGTCTTTTAAAACAAATATTAGCAATCCTTCAATCACAACGTTTTATACATATATGTATATATACACATTTCTATGTATTTTAAAATAAATTCCCCCAAACTCCCCCTTTTTTAATTTACACATAACTACCCTTTACCACTACCTACCACGAAAACCCTAAAAATTCCCTTACCAACCTAAACCCTAAAATTACCCTTATGACCCTTTACTACTATCTACTCCAAACCCTGAATTTATCCTTACCACCCTTTACCACTACATATCCCTAAAGCCTAAAAATGCCCTTACCATCCGTAAACTCTAAAATGACCCTTATCAGCCTTCACCATTGTCCACCCCTAACACCTGAAATTGCCACAGTCTACCATGACCCACCATAAACCCTTAAAATACTCTTACCACCTTTTACCACTACCCACCCTAAACCCTACAAATAGCTTTAATACCCAAAACCTTATAATTACGCTTACTGCCCTTTACAATTACCCACCCCTAAACTCTAAAAATACCCTTTCCAACCCAAACCCTAAAATTACCTTTACCACCCTTCACTACTATCCACCTCATAACCCTAAATTAACCTTTATCACACTTTACCACTAACGACCCCTCAATCATAAATGTACCCTTACCAACCCTTACAACTACCCACCCCTGAACAATAAAATTACCCTTACTACCCTTTATCACTACCCACCCCTGAATATCCATACCCACCTCACCTCTAAACCCCTAAAATTACCCTTACTATATATATATATATATATATATATTCACTGAAAAAACCATAGGTTTCAGGCACGTTATAGTTAGAAATTAGCATTTAAAAACCTTAGAAATTCACTGAAAAAACCATAGGTTTTAGGGACAGTTATAGTTAGTTGGACATTGCACTCGTACAAAACCCGTGAAATTCCCCCGTTATAGTTAGTTCAGGTAACTATAACTCGCGCCCCGCAATGCACTGCTGTTGACGTCACATATTACATCTCTCATGACATGGTCAGTGACATCACTGATGACATCACTGATGACATCTCAAATGACATCACTGATGACATCATCCAGTGACTGTGTGTTTCTGTAAAGTTTAAATATGTTTAATATATATAGGGAAAGGCGTATTGAAGAATGAGTGGGTGTATAAGTGTCTGAATGGATGATTTAGTAGGTGCGTGACTGACTCTATAAGTGAGTGATTAAACATATCTTACTGAATGCATGGGTTAGTGACTAAACTGGGTGAATGTCTGTATCCGTCTGTCTGTTGCTGGGTAAGTGGCTGCATGGGTTTGTGAATAGCTACATGAGTGTCTATATGAGTTATTGATTGGTTGTCTGAGTATCTGTATGGGTGCCTGAGTGTTTGTGTGGGTGGGGTGTGTGCGACTCTGTGCATAGATGTGTGAGTGGGTGATTCACTGGGTGGATGGTTTCAAGAGTGCATCTGTGATAGACTGTATGGGTGGGTAAGTGTGTGTAAGAGTGTGTTAGTGAGTGAATGTATGTCCCAGTGGTACATGTGTGAGTAACTACATATGTGAAAGGCAGTATATATGTGTGTTGGAGTATATAAATAGCTATAAGCGAGAGTGTGTGATTGTGAGAGTGACTGTATGGATGAGTGTGTGCTTGTATCAGAGATTGTATAAGAGCGTAAGAATGTGCTAGTATTTGTATGAGTAAGTGAGCTGGTGTGTGTATAACTGTATAGGTGAGTAAATGGGTGTGTGCTTAATTTTTGCATGACTGACTAGGTGTGTGAGTACCTCTATGGATGGGTGGCGGTGTGTGAGTGTTTATATAGGTGTATGAGTGCATATAATAGTCCTGTACTGAGTGACTATAAGTATGAGTGACTGTACGGGTGAGTGAGTAGATGTGTGTGTGTAGACCTAAGAATCAGTGAGTGTGTATATAGTAATTGGTGTTGGAGTGTCTATGGTTTTGACAATGGCAGTCTGTAATTTACAGTGGGTGTATCAAAAGTTATATTAGGGTGTGAGAAGATGCATCAAATTATCACATGGATGATGTCATCAGTGATGTCATCAGTGATGTCATTTGAGATGTCATCAGTGATGTCATCAGTGATGTCACTGACCATGTCATGAGTGATGTAATATGTGACGTCATCAGCAGTGCATTGCGGGGCGCGAGTTATAGTTACCTGAACTAACTATAACGGGGGAATTTCACGGGTTTTGTACGAGTGCAATGTCCAACTAACTATAACTGTCCCTAAAACCTATGGTTTTTTCAGTGAATTTCTAAGGTTTTTTAAATGCTTATTTCTAACTATAACGTGCCTGAAACCTATGGTTTTTTCAGTGAATTTCAATGGTTTTTTAAATGCTAATTTCTAACTATAACGTGTCTGAAACCTATGGTTTTTTCAGTGAATTTCAAAGGTTTTTTAAATGCTAATTCCTAACTGTAACGTGCCTCAAACCTATGGTTTTTTTCAATGAATTTCAAAGGTTTTGTAAATGACAATTTTTAAATGTATTAATTGTTATATTTATTTTTTTGATACTGATTTAATACATTTTTTAAAACTATTTATTTTTAGATATTTTATTTTTTAAATTACATTATAATTACATTATACATTACATTACAAAATATACTTTCTCAGAATGAATTACTTTAGTTTAAATACTTTGCAAATAGGCAATAGACTTTTAAGTACAGTAGTTACAGTTGTTGCAATGGGCAACACAATTTCAAACACAATGCAACATTGAGCTCAATGTGAATTTCTAGTTAAATGCAATTAGTTACTTTATGGATTACTTTTCTAACCACAGGACTGGATCCTAGATTCAGTCCTGGGATATCTCCTGTAAACAGTTGAGTAAAAGCGTTTTGGTTACAGTAGTGATTTTTAAGGAATATTATTGTATTTTAAAAGTTGACACAGAAACTTTTTCAAATAGATTCACCAATGTTATCCTATGGGATGAAATTCACTTAGCAGGTAAGTAGTGTTATCGTTACTTTTTCTTACTCAGTGGTGGATCCTGGATCCAGCACTGGTGCATCTCCTGTAAACAGTTGAAAGAATGCGTTTAAGTCATACAGGCGATTTTTAAGGAATATTTGTAGTTTGTGAAAATCGACACTTTGAAACTTTTCTGCTGAAAACCAGACAATGGATTCCTATGGAAGGAAATTCAAGTTACTGGTAAGTACGGTTAGAATTACTTTTCAGGATCTGTACTGGGCTCAAAGATGCAGCACTGAGGTCTCTCCTGATAACAGGTGAGTAAATTGGAATTCGTAGTTCGGCTGATTTTAGAGGAATATTATAAAGTTCCAAAACTCCACACTTAGAAGAATTTCCAAGTGAAACCAGTCAATGTTAGCCTATGGAAGGAAAATCAAGTTACTGGTAAGTACGGTTAGAATTACTTTTCAGGATCAGTACTGGGCTCAAAGATGCAGCACTGAGGTCTCTCCTGATAACAGGTGAGTAAATCGGAATTCGTAGTTCGGCTGATTTTAGAGGAATATTTGCACAATGGTGAAGGAAGGGGGTGGGGCCTGAGGTGACATGTCTGCAAACACGCCCTGTGGCGCGTTTTAAGTTGGAGATTTAATTCCTCCTCAATCCCGAGGGTCCCTAGGGGCCAACTAGCCCACCAGGTACCTCCAGTATGCGCCAGAGAGCTGTGTTGCAGAGAGGTGTTCAGAGGCCATGCCCCTTTTTACAACACTCTGCAACGCAGCTCCGTGGCGCTTACTGGAGGTACCTGGTGGGATAGTTGGCCCCCAGGGACCCTCAGCATTGAAGGGGATTTAAATCCCCATCTTAAAACGCGCCACGAGGCCTGTTTGCACACATGTCACCTGAAGCCCCGCCCCTCCCTTCACCACTGTGCAAACGCGCCCGTGGCACGTTTTAAGTTGGGGGATTAAGTCCCCTTGAATCCTGAGGGTCCCTGGGGACCAACTAGCCCACCAAGTACCTCCAGTAAGCGCCACAGAGCTGCGTTGCAGAGAGGTGTACAAAGGGCGTGGCCTGGACCACCTCTCTGCAACCCAGCCCTGTGGCGCTACTGGAGGTACCTGGTGGGCTAGTTGGCCCCAGGGACCCCAGTATTGAATGGGAATTATTTCCCCAATTTAAAACGCGCCACAGCGCGCGTTGCAGAGTGGTTAAGGGAGGGGCGGGGCCTGACGCTCGATCGCGTCTTTTTCTTTTGTTTTTGTTTTTTTGAAGGGGGCTGTGTGGCCCCCTTCTTTTAGTTTTGGGGCCCTGGGGACCCCATCCCCCAAGGCCTGATGCCTTTTCCTTTTAAAAAAATTAAAAATACTGTAGGGGAAGGGGCCGCGTGGCCCCTCCCGTGGCCTATTCCGGCCCCGGGGACCCCATCCCCAGGGGCATGGTCACTTTTAAAAAATAATTTTGGAGGAGGGGGCTGCGTGGCCCCTCCTAAGGCCTCTATTGGCCCCGGGACCCCATCCGCCGGGGCCGGCCTTTTTTTTTTTTTTAATTATTTTTGCGGAGGGGGGCCGCGTGGCCCCGCTCCCGGGCCACTACTTGCCCCGGGGAGCCCATCCCCCAGGGCTGGCCCTATCCTTTGGGGTCCGTGGGGGGACCCCAACTCCCCCACGGACCCTGCCGGCTCCCCGCGGCCTGCGGGAGCCGGCATTGCTTTTCCACATGGGGAGCTGCTAACATGCAGCTCCCCGTGTGGAAAAGCAATGTGTTTTGGATATTGGAAGAGAGAGCAGGTTTCCTGCTCTCTCTTCCAATATCCAAAGCAGTTTGCAATGACAGGACGGGAGCCACGAGGCTCCGGTCCTGTCATAGCAAACTACAGTGTCCCGGGGTAGGCACCCCGGGACACTGCAGGAGCCGGCCCTGGGGGGTGGTGGTCCCCAGGGCCATCAAGGGCTCCAGGAGGGGGCCACGCGGCCCCCTCCCAACTTATTCAAAGCCCCGGGGAGGTGGTGGTCCCCGGGGCTCTGGGGTCCGTAACGGACCCCCATATTTAAATCTTTAGTGCCCCGGGAGGTGGCGGTCCCGGGGCATGTGGGGGCTGGAGCCCCCCACACAGGCGTTTTAAATTTAAAAAGAAGCCCCGGGGGTGGGGTCCTCGGGGCTGCGGGAGGGCACAGTGCCCTCCCGCACCATTTTTATTAGAAAGCCCCGGGGGTGGCAGTCCCGGGGCTTTGGAGGCCTTAGAGGCCCCCCATTAACTATAAACCCACTCCCCGCATGCCCCCGGGACTTGGCCCACCCGGGGGCAAGATAGCATCGAAGCGCGGGAGACCGCGCTTCGATTTATTTTTTTACGGCGGGATTCGCGCACCCTAAGCGCATTCCGCCAATTTTTTTTTTAAATGCTTTTTTCTGCTCAGGGGTCCTTGTGGGACCCCTGAGCAGACCTAGGGGTCAGGGTGTTTCTACCCTGCCCCCTTTGTGCGTTTTGCGCACTTGTTTCTCTGCCTCGGTTCTACCGAGGGAAAAATGGCTGCCAACACTTCCTGATTTGGAGTGTTGACAGCCAATTAGCATGCAGCTCATGATCGGGAGGGTACGCTCCCATAGATATATATGTGATTTTACTTTTGATTTTCTCAGCAACTACTGAACGGATTTACACCATTTAACAAAAAGGGTTCTTTCTGAACCAAGAACTACCTCTTTGCCAAATTTGGTGTAATTCCGTTCAGCAGTTCGGGCTGTAGCCGTGGCTAAAGTTTCCTATGGGAAAATGAATGGGGAAAACACGTTTTGGGACCCCCCTTTTTTCTCGGCCCCCGCTTGACGAATCACCCCGAGACTTTCAGGATAGGAGCGGACCGGAGCGGGCCATAAAGTTTGAAAATTTCGCGAAGATTCGTCAACCGACGCAAGAGTTTTTTCAAATAGAATGTTGCGGATTTGCTATGGAAAATAGGTCCTAACTATAACTATCTACTGGCGACCGCCAGTAGATAATATATATATATATATATATATATATATATATATATATATATATATATATATATATATATTTCTTGTAATTTGCCGTTTTAGCGAGCTGCACTCCAAGCCGCTAAGCTGACAAAGGGCGCAAGCCCGAAACGCGTCGGCGGAGGAGGGAGATGCGTGTCCTGACATGAGGCTCCTGGGAGTGTCAGCTTAGCGGCTTGGAGTGCAGCTCGCTAAAACGGCAAATTACAAGAAATATATATATATATATACATATATATATATGCAAGCACAGTTGAGACAATCCAGGTCTCAAACAAAAGACGGCACTCTCGGGAATTCTTTCGTGGTGGTTTATTTCAGTGCAGAGACCCTCTCCCCTGCCAACAGACGCATTTCGGCGTTACCGCCTTCCTCGGTGTTGGCTGCCATACATAGAATCACCATTTTTAAAGTGCTCAACGTGTGTACACAGTGGTCACAAACAGCAAAGATGGCGTTACTCGACCCGAAGTTCATACTTTCTGTGGGGGCCATCTTGAAACGTCCCTTTTGTGCAATTTCATTAATGTCCTTTGCATATAAAAAAATAATTACGACATATCAAAAGAATGCAATGAATATATAAGGGAAGGTAAATGCTATTAAAGAGCGGGGGTAGGGGTAATGGAGAAAACATTCATAAACATTGTTAAATATTCATATAAAATTCTTTTTGTCCGATTAAATGTGACAATTCATTCATTCAAACCCTTTTGAAGTCTTACAAACAATATTGTTACATTTTATGAAACCCCTTCTTATTGTAGAGTCCATCGCTCTTTCACCCTCTCCTAAACCTAATTGCAGAATTGTATGCCTAATGGTCAGCTAGACATCATAATTAAGCCCTGAATGGGCAATCACAGATGATGCTAACAAGTCCTACATTAATATTTAGAGAACAGAACGGCCCTCTCTGAAGTAGAGGAAAGGAAGCAGTCACTCTCTAGTTGTTTTTGCAGTGTCTCTCAAACACGGACAAGTACCAAAAAAAAAATATATATATATAGGATTGATTTCCGTAATATTCAAAATTATAACATTTCAGCCATATGGAAGAGATCATATTTTAGATAGTGGGTATAAGATAGTTTCATTTATGCCAGTTTTCATTCTAAATGGGACCAAAGTTCTTCTGTCGTATTAAGACCTATGGGAGCCATGGTATTAAGTTCTATAATATACCTTGACTCCATCCTACGTAGAGTTTTTACTCTATCCCCACCTCTCTCATGTTTGGGGGCCTGGTCAATACAGAAGAATCCTATGAGGTCACGGTTACTGTTATGGACGCTTTCAAAGTGGCGTGCCACTGGGTATGTAGGATCTTTCTTAGTTATTGCACACATGTGCTCCAAAATCCGTTTTTTCGTTGGGTGGATGGTGCTACCCACGTATTTTTTAGGACAAGGGCACTCCAAACAGTAAATCGTGAATTCTGAGTTGCAATTGAGCAACGTATTGATCTTTCTCATTTGCTGTTGGCCCTTATGTTGAATACTGTAGCTACTAGTTTTCTGACTGTACTTGCACGCTTTGCACTTCAGGCAAGGAAAAAACCCTGTTATACACTCTTTGCGTCGCACCAACGCAACATAATGGTTAGATACCAGATGGTCATTCATGGATTTGCACCGTCTATGTGTGATCAGTGGTTGTTCTGGGATCACTGACTTGAGGACAGGGTCAGCTTGGAGGATATGCCAGTTTTTCTTAAAGATATGCATGACGTCTGGTGTTTTAGAGCTGTATCTTGTAATCATTCTAGCAGGCTTAGTGGTATTTGTCAGAGCTCTGCTTGCGGACAAGAAGTTCAGACCTATTTGGAATATCTGCTCTTTTCTCTGCAGTTCTCAAAACCTGTTGCGAATAGCCTCTGGCCTCAAATCTTACAAAGGCCTCGATCTTGGCAGCATTATACTCCTCAATAGATGTACCATTGCGTTTTAACCGTAGGAGTTCCCCATAAGGAATGTTGTTGGTCATGCTCCTAGGGTGAAAACTTCGAGCATGTAGAACGGAATTGCCCGCTGTAGGTTTTCAGTACAAACGGGTCATGATCTTTTCTCCTGTCACATAAACTTCTAGGTCTAGATAGATCACACTGGTGTCACTGATATGTCCAGTGAACTTTAAATTAAGATCATTCGTGTTGAGGAAGGCCACATATTCCTCAGCCGAGGTGCGGCTGCCACGCCACACGATGAATAAGTCATCAATGTAGCGGGCCCACAACGCGACTCTTTCAAACCAGTGATCTGATGAGTCCCTCCAGGCCACGTGCTTCTCCCACCAGCCAACGAAAAGGTTTGCATAACTGGGGGCGAAGCACGTGCCCATCGCTGTTCCGCGTTGTTGTTTGTACAGCTGGCCCGCGAAAATAAAAATATTATTTTCTATGCAAAATTTCACCATTTCAAGAAACATGATGTTATGCTGTTGGAATCTCAAGGGGCGTTTTTCTAGGAACCATTTGACTGCTGCTATACCTTGTTGATGATTGATACAGGTATATAAACTTGTAATATCCAGGGTGATGAATATCATATCTTCTTCCCACATGATCCCCTCAATTAATCTGAGGAAATCCTGTGTGTCCTGAATATATGAACTAAGACTCCTCAACCAAGGTGCTAAAAAACAGTGAATATAGGTAGAACAATTTTCCAAAAGACTTTTAATTGATGCCACAATGGGTCTTCCCGGTGGCTTCCTATCATCTTTATGAATTTTAGGAAGATGATAGAATGTCGGGAGGACCGGATACTCACATAGCAGAAAATCATATTCATCAGAATCTAGCATCCCTTCACTTCTCCAGGATGCCAGAAAGTGATGAAACGTAGATATACATTGTGCATAGACTGCTCGTGTCACAGGTAAATAACGTGCTTTATCTTTTAATTGACTCATTGCTTCTTCATAATAGTGATCCTTCGAGAACACCACAATGTTCCCCCCCTTGTCTGAGGTCTTGATTACTATAGAGTCATCATTTTTCAGGGACTGAATTGAATTCCACTGTGCCCGAGAGATGTTATAATGTGGACTATCCATTCCTCTGTTGGCTTCAAGATGTTTCAAATCTGCTATGATCGCGTCATTAAAGACATCAATAGCGTCGAAGGGAGTTTGTGGTACCGTTCTTGATTTCTTTTTCAGTCCACTCTTACCACTCGACTGTGGTATCCCTGTTGTTTCTGGGCATATTACGCACTCCCCTTCCGAGCAGTTCTCCAGAGACTGTAAAACTGCAAGAATTTCCATGTCATTTCCTATGAGTCCGTCAGAATTAGATGCACCAAGATTTTCTCTTTGAATTTCAGCGACAGGGGATGAAGTAAATGGATTTTTTGTAATTTCAGCTTTCGAATATATTTAAATAAATCTATTTGTGCTTCTGCATAATTGAATTCTGCTGTGGGGCAAAAAGAGAGTCCCAATTCCAATACTTTGCTCTCATCCTCACTGAGAGCCCTCTCTGATAAGTTGAGGATGGTTTTGGCGTTCACCACTTGCCTCTCCTCCCTCTGCTGCAAGTGATTCTGGGTGAGGCCGGCTCCCCTCCTGCCCTTCTACCCCCGTCTTGTTTTGCGTTTCTTTTTTGGTCTGGCGGATGTGTTCTGGGTGTTGGTCTCTGACGGTTTTCCCTGATTAAACGATATTCCCGGAAAAAAGTTGGCTCTGTCCCTCTTTGCTCGTCTTCTGTGCCATCAGTTTGCTCTCCCTCTGATGTCTCCACCTCCGATTCAGAGGTATCTCTTGTTGCTGACACTCTGGGTTTCGATAAATTCAATTTGCTTCTTGGTTGGTCATATTTCCTTGCAAACGTCAGGACTCTCCCTGAATTGTAATCGTCTTCATCTCCCTGAAACTTGGTTTGTTTTCTGCGATGTATGGTGCTTTCGTAGTCCTTGAGTCTTTTCATCATACCTGTTCTTAGTTCCTCACTTTGTTTTGTGTCTTTTTCTTTTTTGATAGTGTCCTCCAAGTTCTTGATTTCCTCAAGTAGTTTCGCTCTATCGCTCCAAGCATATTTTATTAGGATTTTCACCATACCTCTCTCGGACTCTGTTGTATGCTCCTGCCAGTCCTTTAATAGTAGCGGATACGGGTTCTCATACGAAGGTACAGTAAAAATTCGCAGACCTCTGGGAATACGCTCCACCTCCAAGTATTTCTCAAGGGAGGTGGCCTCCCACCATTTCCGAATTTCTTTTTCCATACTTTTTTCCAGGGTCTGGTACAGTATTTTTAAATTGCTTTGGGGATTTGAGCCACCACTCGCTGGTGGTGCATTTGACCTTATATATATATATATACATATATATATATATATATATATATATATATATATATATATATATATATATATATATATATATATATATATATATATATATATATATATATATATATATATATATATATATATATATATACACAAAGAAATTGCTGAAGCCCAGTTCCAGGAATAACAGTGCATTTCTTAAGAAGGCAGCATGCTCTCATGTTGTTATCCTTATGCGTTTCCGCTCCACAATGAGCCTTGCTCACAGGTGAGCAAATTATTTTAACATTGTGCTCAGTAAATATTGACTTACTGTGCCAAGCTGAGTTGAAAATGCACGTGATTCGTTTTTTGAAAGAACTTTATTGCACAACTGTACAGAAAAGCAAAGTGCTTTTAAATATACAACTGTGAAAGTTTGAACACAATTATGTTTTATTTGGAAATTGCATTGCAGTTGGCAAAGAAGGAATTTACATTTTCTGTGCATTGTGGGACATGTATACCTAAAAGTACAAGAGTTACATGATGGCATGGTTTTAAAAAAGCACCATATAGAATTATAACTGCACTTAGCACTTTTATTGCATATATGCAGTTTTTGAGAGTATAACTGAGAGGAATTTCTTTATGAGATCTTTGTACTTGACAGAAACATGCACAGTGCACTTTAATTTAATTAATGTGAAATGAATTTATCTGATTGTATTTTTAGATAATTTATATGGAAGGGGTGTTTCTCAGTGATGTCATCAGTGATGTCACTGACCATGTCATGAATGATGTAATATGTGACGTCATCAGCAGTGCATTGTGGGGGCGCGAGTTATAGTTAACTCAACTAACTATAACAGCCGAATTTCTCTGGTTTTGTATGAGTGAAATGTCCAACTAACTATAACGTCCCTGAAACCTGTGTTTTTTCAGTGAATTTCTCATAAGGTTCTTTAAATGCTAATTTCTAACTATAACGTCCCTGAAACCGATGGTTTTTTCAGTGAATTGCTAAGGTTTTTTAAATGCTAATTCCTAACTATCACGTCCCTAAAACCTAGAGTTTTTTCAGTGAATTTCAAAGGTTTTTAAAATGCTAATTTCTAACTATGCCTACAGAGGTAGGACATGTGCAGAAAGAGGAAGAAAAGCGCAGAAAGAAGCAAGAGAAATGCAGAAAGAGGCAACAAAAGTCATGAAAGACGAAGAAAGGTGCAGAAAGAAGCAAGAGATATGCAGAAAGAACCAACAGAGCTGCAGAAAGAGGCCTTGTTGCTAAGTCATCTAGTGCCCCCAAATTTTTGCTGACTGGTACTGGTGGTAACTGATTCTGACTAACCAGGCCCGGAGCAAGTGCAATGCTAAAAGACACTTAGAATACAGTGAAAACACCTACATACACTAGGGTACACTATGAGTTGGGGTACCCCTGTGATTGGCATGACCTCCCCTGTAAGGCCCTAGTACATAATAGGGCAGGGGGATTAAAACTACCTCTAAGTCAGAGGTGCAGAAAGAGGCAAGAGAAGTGCAGAAAGAAGCAACAGAGGTGCCAAAACAGGCAAGCGAGGTGCAGAAAGAAGCAAGTGAAGTGCAGAAAGGTGCAAGAGAGGTACAGAAACAGGCAACAGAGGTGCAGAAAGAAGCAGGAGGGGTGCAGAAAGAAGGAAGAGAAGTGAAGTGAAGAAAGAGGCAAGAGAATTGCTGAAAGAAGCAACAGAGGTGTGAAAAGAAGCAAGAAAGTGCTGTAAGAGGCGTGAAGGGTGCAGAAAGAGCAAGAGAAGTGCAGAAAGAACCAACAGACGTACAGAAAGAGGCAAGAGAGGTGCAGAAACAGGCAAGAAAGGTGCAGAAAGAGGGAACACCTCCCACATCAGAAACCTCACTGGCTCCCCATCCAGAAAAGATGCCAATTCAAGATGATTTCACACGCCTACATGGTGCTCCACGACCAAGGAGCAGCATACATTAACCACCACCTAAACTTCTACCAACCCTCCAGTAACCTGCTCTCCACCTCTCTCGACCCTCTCTCACATGCCATGCATCCACTGAAGAAACAGCAGCGGACATTCCTTCTCAAACCTCACCGCCAAGTCCTGAAACAACTTTTCGCTGGACCTCCGAACTTCATCCTCCCTTACTGAATTCAGAAAGGAACTCAAGACCTGGCTCTTCGACTAATCCCAGCAACAACCCAGCACCTGGATACATTTGTGAGTGATTAGCCATGCTCTACAAAACTGAGTTGATATATAATATACATGTATTACCTACTGGCGGTTGCTAGGAGGTAGTTATAGTTGGGACCATGTTTCCATTGAAAAAGCATTTTTTGACTTGCCTATATCTTTGGCGCCATTTGATGAATCTTCATGAAAAATGTGTCATAGTGAGTCTTGTTGTGCATGGAAAGTTTTGGGATGATCCGTTAAGTGAGGGTCGAGAAAAAGGGGTGTAAAAAAACCTGCGTTTTCCCATGTTAATTGCGATGGGACCTTTAAACCCAACTACAGCCTGAACTGCTCAACGGAATGAAACCAAATTTGGCAGAAAGCTAGCTGTTGGTCCACAGATTGTGCTTTTTGTTATTTGGTGTAAATCCGTTCAGTAGTTGTTGAAAAATTTAAGAGAATCCAGTTAGTGATATCTATGGCCCCAGGTCCTTCGTGATTAATCACGAAAAATGATGAGCTTGTGAAGGGAAATGCAGAGCTCTGTTCTGCTGTCAAAACTTCTAGGAAGAGGATGTGGCCTTACAGCTAGAGCCGTCGACCTCGAAGCTGGGGAACTGTGTTCGAGACTCAGCAGGGACGCTCAATATCCTGTGATTCTGGGCATATCACTTAATCTCCTCGTGCGTACCAAAATTAATGTGTCCGTCTTTAATGGAACTGGAGCTCATGCAAACTGCTCTGATACCTTTGGGTCGAGTTTGCACTACATTTAAGTAAAAAAAAAAAACAGTAAGTGTTGGCAGCCATATTTGGCTCGCCTTCAACTAAGTCCCACCCAAAAAACTTTAAAAAAAGAAAAGGGGGCAGTGTTTGAATACCCTGACCCCGTAAAGTTGGTCCTGGGGTCCCAGAGGGACCCTGACAGGCCAAAAGAGCATTTTCAAAAAAATACAGCAAGTATTCGCAGTATAACATTTTTAAAAAACAAGCATGGGCTTTCTTGCTCATTTTCAAATAACCCCTGGGTGGGCCTGGTCCCGGGGGGCATGACAGTGAAATAAGAGGGGGGCACATGGGGCCCCACCCCTAGGGATTAGGTAAGCTCCGAGGACTGGCACCTCCAGGGATCCACCCACTAGACACCAGGGAGGGGGGAGCGGCCCCTTGGGCAAGGGCTTTTGCTCCCCCCAATTTTTTTTGGTGCGATTTAGTCTTTTTGCCCCCCATGGGGGGCAGATGGGGGCAGTAGCCCCCAATCTGCCCCCCCGGGGGGGCAAAAAGCCCACTAGACCCCAGAGATATTTTTTGTTTGCCCCATAATTTATTAGGGTGGGGGCTGCCCATAAAGGGCATGTCCATGCCCCCACCCCACAAAATTTACAGCCTTTCTGCCCCCCCCGGGGGGGCAAAAAGCCCACTATACCCCAGGGATTTTTTTATTATAATTTGTGGTGGGGGCTGCCCAATATGGGCATGCCCATGCCCCCACCCACCCCCTGCAAAAATGACAGCCTTTCTGCCCCCCTGGGGGGCATCTGGGGGCAAAAGCCCAGTAGACGCCAGGGATTTTATGGGCAAATTTTAATTAGGGCGGGGGCATTGGCATGCCCATTTTGGGCCGCCCCCACCCTAATTAAAATTTGCCCAAAAAACTCCCTGGCGTCTAGTGGACTTTCTGCCTCCCCTGGGGGCAGATAGGGGCATTAGCCCCCAATCTGCCCCGCCGGGGGGCAAAAGCCCACTAGACGCCAGGGATTTTTTGCGGCAAATTTGAATTAGGGTGGGGGCTCCAAAAACGGGCATGCCCATGCCCACACCCCCTCCCCCGCAGAAATAACAGCCTTCCTGCCCCCCTGGGGGCAGATGGGGCAGTAGCCCCCAATCTGCCCCCGGGGGCAAAAGCCCACTAGACGCCAGGGATTTTTTGGGCAAATTTTAATTAGGGTGGGGCATTGGCATGCCCGTTTTGGGCAGCCCCCACCCCAATTAAAATTTGCCCAAAAAACTCCCTGGCTTCTAGTGGGCTTTTTCCCCCCCCTGGGGGGCAGATGGGGGCAATAGCCCCCAATCTGCCCTGCTGGGGGGGCAAAAAGCCCACTAGACACCAGGGATTTTTTGGGGGCAAATTTGAATTAGGGTGGGGGCGCCCAAAACGGGCATGCCCATGCCCCCATCCCCTCCCCCGCAAAAATAACAGCCTTCCTTCCCCCCCTGGGAGGCAGATGGGGCAGTAGCCCCCAATCTGCCCCCCCGGGGGGGGCAAAAAGCCCACTAGACGCCAGGGATTTTTTGGGGCAAATTTTAATTAGGGGGGGCATTGGCATGCCCGTTTGGGCAGCCCCCACCCTAATTAAAATTTGCCCAAAAAACTCCCTGGCGTCTAGTGGACTTTCTGCCCCCCCTGGGAGGCAGATGGGGGCATTAGCCCCCAATCTGGCCCGCCGGGGGGGGGGGCAAAAAGCCCACTAGTCGACAGGGATTGTTTTTGGGCAAATTGGAATTAGGGTGGGGGCTGCCCAAAATGGGCATGCCCATGCCCCCACCCCCTCCCTGCAAACATTACAGCCTTCCTGCCCCCCCTGGGGGGCAGATGGGGGCATTAGTCCCCAATCTGCCCCACCGGGGGGGCAAAAAGCCCACTAGTCGCCAGGGATTTTTTGGGGGCAAATTTGAATTAGGGTGGGGGCTGCCCATGCCCTCACCCCCTCCCCACAAAAATTACAGCCTTCCTGCCCCCATGGGGGGTAGATGGGGCAGTAGCCCCCAATCTGCCCCCCCGGGGGGGGGAAAGCCCACTAGACACCAGGGATTTTTTGGGCAAATTTTAATTAGGGTGGGGGCATTAGCATGCCCATTTTGGGCAGCCCCACCTAATTAAATTTGCCCAAAAACTCCCTGAGCGTCTAGTGGACTTTCTGCTCCCTGGGGGCAGATGGGGCATTAGCCCCCAATCTGCCCCGCCGTGGGGCAAAAAGCCCACTAGTCGGCAGGGATTTTTGGGGCAAATTTGAATTAGGGTGGGGCTGCCCAAAATGGGCATGCCCATGCCCCACCCCTCCCCGCAAAAATTACAGCCTTCCTGCCCCCTTGGGGGGTAGATGGGGCAGTAGCCCCCAATCTGCCCCCGGGGGCAAAAGCCCACTAGATGCCAGGGATTTTTGGGGCAAATTTTAATTAGGGTGGGGGCATTGGCATGCCCGTTTTGGGCAGCCCCACCCTAATTAAAATTTGCCCAAAAAACTCCCTGGCGTCTAGTGGACTTTCTGCCTCCCCTGGGGGGCAAAAAGCCCACTAGATGCCAGGGATTTTTTTGGGGCAAATTTGAATTAGGGTGGGGGCTGCCCAAAACGGGCATGCCCATGCCCCCACCCCCTCCCCACAAAAATTACAGCCTTCCTGCCCCCCCCTGGGGGCAGATGGGGCAGTAGCCCCCAATCTGCCCCCCCCCGGGGGGGCAAAAAGCCCACTAGACGCCAGGGATTTTTTTGGGCAAATTTTAATTAGGGTGGGGGCTGCCCAAAACGGGCATGTCAATGCCCCCACCCCCCACCCACAACAATTACAGCCTTTCTGCCCCCCCTGGGGGCAAAAAGCCCACTACACGCCAACGATTACGCTGGCTTTTTTATGTGTGGGGGTGGGGGCTGCCCAGAATGGGCATACCAATGCCCCTACCCCCCAAAAAATAGCCACAGTGTTTCTGCCCCCTTGGCGGCATATCGGGCAACCCCACCCCCGATATCCCCCAGGGCGGCAGAAAGCCGACTAGGCACGGATTTGTTTTTAGCAATATGCCTACCTCTGGATTTTGGGCCCTAGCGCAGCCGGCACATAGGGAAACCTAGCAAACCTGTACATTTTTGAAAACTAGACACCCAGGGGAATTCAGGATGGGGTGACTTGACTGGCTCTCACCAGGTTCTGTTACCCAGAATCCCTTGCAAACCTCAAAATGTGTATAAAAAAACACATTTTCCTCATATTTCTGTGGTGGACAGTTCTGGAATCTGTGTGGATCCACACAATTCCACTCACCCCGCATTCCCCAAAGTCTTCCGAGAAAAATGGTACCTCACTTGTGTGGGTGGGTCAAGTACCCGCAACAGGCAAGGCCCCAAAACCTAGTGATAGGCAATTTTGATGTCGCCTCAATACGTTTTGGGCCCTTGCCTGTCGCGGGTACTTGGGCCTCCCACCCGAGTGAGGGACCATTTTTATCGGGAGACCTGGGCGAACGCTGGGTGGTAGGAAATTTGTGTCAGCCCGGTGATGGCACAACTTTCCCACACACAAATGTGTGAAAAAAGTGATTTTTTCAGCAAAATTTCAGGTTTGCAGGGGATTCTGGGTAAGAAAACGTTGGGGGATCCACGCAAGCCATACCTCCCTGGAATCCCCCGGGTGTATACTTTTCAGAAATGTGTGGGTTTGGTAGGTTTCCCTAGGTGGGCGCCGAGCCCCGGGCCAAAAAGTCATGGGACCCCCCTTGCAAAACCAGGTCGTTTTGTGATAGGCAATTTTGATGTTGCCTCAATACGGTTTGGGCCCTTGCCTGTTGCGGGTACTTGGGCCTCCCACTCGAGTGAGGCACCATTTTTATCGGAAGACCTGGGGGTACGCTGGGTGGTAGGAAATTTGTGTCAGCCCAATGATGCCACAACTTTCCCACACACAAATGTGTAAAAAAATGATTTTTTCAGCAAAATTTCAGGTTTGCAGGGGATTCTGGGTAAGAAAACGTTGGGGGATACACGCAAGCCATACCTTCCTGGAATCCCCCGGGTATCTAGTTTTCAGAAATGTGTGGGTTTGGTAGGTTTCCCTAGGTGGCCGCCGAGCCCCGGGCCAAAAAGTCATGGGACCCCCTTGCAAAACCAGGTCGTTTTGTGATAGGCAATTTTGATGTCGCCTCATTACGTTTTGGGCCCTTGCCTGTCGCGGGTACTTGGGCCTCCCACCCGAGTGAGGCACCATTTTTATCGGGAGACCTGGGGGAACGCTGGGTGGTAGGAAATTTGTGTCAGCCCAGTGATGCCACAACTTTCCCACACACAAATGTGTGAAAAAGTGATTTTTTTCAGCAAAAGTTCAGGTTTGCAGGGATTCTGGGTAAGAAAACGTTGGGGGATCCATGCAAGCCATACCTCCCTGGAATCCCCGGGTGTCTAGTTTTCAGAAATGTGTGGGTTTGGTAGGTTTACCTAGGTGGCCGCCGAGCCCCGGGCCAAAAAGTCATGGGACCCCCCTTGCAAAGCCAGGTCGTTTTGTGATAGGCAATTTTGATGTCGCCTCAATACGTTTTGGGCCATTGCCTGTCGCGGGTACTTGGGATTCCCACCCGAGTGAGGCACCATTTTTATCGGGAGACCTGGGCAAACGCTGGGTGGTAGGAAATTTGTGTCAGCCCAGTGATGCCACAACTTTCCCACACACAAATGTGTGAAAAAAGTGATTTTTTTCAGCACAATTTCAGGTTTGCAGGGGATTCTGGGTAAGAAAACGTTGGGGGATCCACGCAAGCCATACCTCCCTGGAATCCCCCGGGTGTCTAGTTTTCAGAAATGTGTGGGTTTGGTAGGGTTCCCTAGGAGGGTGCCGAGCCCCGGGCCAAAAAGTCATGGGACCCCCCTTGCAAAACCAGGTCGTTTTGTGATAGGCAATTTTGATGTCGCCTCAATACGTTTTGGGCCCTTGCCTGTCGCGGGTACTTGGGCCTCCCACCAGAGTGAGGCACCATTTTTATCGGGAGACCTGGGGAACGCTGGGTGGTAGGAAATTTGTGTCAGCCCGGTGATGCCACAACTTTCCCACACACAAATGTGTGAAAAAAGTGATTTTTTTCAGCAAAATTTCAGGTTTGCAGGGGATTCTGGGTAAGAAAAAAGGTTGGGGGATCCACGCAAGACATACCTCACTGGAATCCCCCCGCTGTCTACTTTTCAGAAATGTGTGGGTTTGGTAGGTTTCCCTAGGTGCCGGCAGAGCTAGGGTTCAAAAACTACAGCTAGGCACTTTGCAAAAAAAGGGTCATTTTTCACTGTGAAAATGTGGTGTGTCCACGTCGCGTTTTGCGCTGTTTCCTATTGCGGGCACGAGGCCTACCCACACAAGTGAGGTACCATTGTTCTCGGAAGACTTTGGGGAACGCGGGGTGGGTGGAAATTTGTGGATCCACGCAGATTCCAGAACTTTCCACCACAGAAAAGTGAGGAAAATGTGTTTTTTTTGACAATGTTTTAGGTTTGCAAGGGATTCTGGGTAACAGAACCTGGTGAGAGCCAGTCAAGTCACCCCATCCTGGATTCCCCTTTGTGTCTAGTTTTCAAAAATGTATAGGTTTACTAGGTTTCCCTAGATGCCGGCAGAGCTAGGGTTAAAAAACTACAGCTAGGCACTTTGCAAAAAAAGGGTCATTTTTCACTGTGAAAATGTGGTGCGTCCACGTTGCGTTTTGCGCTGTTTCCTGTCGCGGGCACTAGGCCTATCCACACAAGTGAGGTAATATTTTTCTTGGAAGACTTTGGGGAATGCGGGGTGGGTGGAATTTTGTGGATCCATGCAGATTCCAGAACTTTCTACCACAGAAAAGTGAGGAAAATGTGTTTTTTTTTACAATGTTTTAGGTTTGCAAGGGATTCTGGGTTCCAGAACCTGGTGAGAGCCAGTCAAGTCACCCCATCCTGGATTCCCCTGGGTGTCTAGTTTTCAAAAATGTATAGGTTTGCTAGGTTTCCCTAGGTGCCGGCAGAGCTAGGGTTCAAAAACTACAGCTAGGCACTTTGCAAAAAAAGGGTCATTTTTCACTGTGAAAATGTGGTGTGTCCACGTTGCGTTTTGCGCTGTTTCCTGTCGTGGGCACTAGGCCTACCCACACAAGTGAGGTGCCATTTTTCTCGGAAGACTTTGGGTAACGCGGGGTGGGTGGAATTTTGTGGATCCACGCAGATTCCAGAACTTTCCACCACAGGAAAGTGAGGAAAATGTGTTTTTTTTTACAATTCTTTAGGTTTGCAAGAGATTCTGGGTACCAGAACCTGGTGAGAGCCAGTCAAGTCACCCCATCCTGGATTTCCCTGGGTGTCTAGTTTTCAAAAATGTATAGGTTTGCTAGGATTCCCTAGGTGCCGGCAGAGCTAGGGTTAAAAAACTACAGCTAGGCACTTTGCAAAAAAAGGGTCATTTTTCACTGTGAAAATGTGGTGTGTCCACGTTGCGTTTTGCGGTTTCCTGTCGTGGGCACTAGGCCTACCCACACAAGTGAGGTACCATTTTTCTCCAAAGACTTTGGGGAACGCGGGGTCGGTGGAATTTTGTGGATCCACGCAGATTCCAGAACTTCCCACCACAGAAAAGTGAGGAAAATGTGTTTTTTTGGACAATTTTTTAGGTTTGCAAGGGATTCTGGGTAGAACCTGGTGAGAGCCAGTCAAGTCACCCCGTCCTGGATTTCCCTGGGTGTCTAGTTTTAAAAAATGTATAGGTTTGCTAGGTTTCCCTAGGTGTCGGCAGAGCTAGGGTTCAAAAACTACAGCTAGGCACTTTGCAAAAAAAGGGTCATTTTTCACTGTGAAAATGTGGTGTGTCCACGAGGAGATCGTGGCGTGCAGAGGCCCCACCATCCGGGATTTCAATGCTATCAAAACACAATAATTCCACACAATAGCGGATATTTAATCGAAATTAAAAATCATAAGGACGGCACATATCGAGTGCGAAACCCGGTACATCATAAACCTATCTTGGATGTGAAAAACATTATTTAGCGTTGGAGACTTATAGCTAAGTTGGTCCTCTAATCAAGAATCAACCAATACCTCAAAGTGTTCATGCAGTAGCTGTCAATATCTGACGAGTCTACTCCGAGACATAAGATATCAAAAGTTAACATTTTGTGGCCCTTTTTCCTGACGAAGGCACAGTTGTGCCGAAACGCGCGTCGAAAACAACAGATTATTAAAATTCTGCCACATTGTTTCTTTAAGATTCTTAGAAACTAATTGTCATTTATCATCAAATCATAAACGATGACGTGTTTTTTAAATTGATTGTTAGTTACATGTTGTATGAATGAAGAGGAATGAATGAGTACAAATGGGTTGTTATTTTTAAAATGAAATCATCAAAATATTTTTATATTCTTTCTTGCTATTGTATATCAATAAAAATTATTTTTGTATAGCAATACAGATATTGTTGGTTCTCCCTTTGTTTTCTATAAAGTTTATTCCATTTTTTGTGTTGTTTATATTATTGTTGCCTTAAGTTTATACATTAGAATAATTAGAAGAAGTTACAGGTGAAAACGTTGACACAAATGGCTGGTTTTTAGGTCTCGCTGAGCCAGCGCATGCGCTGCTCTGCGAGACATTTAGTAAGGGGCTTTTGAAAGTGCTACTTTTGCCGGCCACCAGCTTGCGGTTACGCGCGCACACAGCCCCATTCCTCTCGCTCTCCCATGCCTCAACGCAGGCCCCTCCCCCTCCCCCACCCCCACCACGGAGCGCGTCCAGCTCCTCCCGCTGGAACCATCTTAAAAGTAAAGCGCCGGTGCCGCGATTATAGTAAAAGTAAAGAAATAGATGTTTTTTTCTATTTCTTTACTTTTGCTATAATCGCGGCACCAGCGCTTTACCTTTAACCATGTTAAAAGTAAAGCGCCGGTGCCGCGATTGTTTTTCAGGCTTGCTCTTCTGTCCTTCTCTGAGCCGGATATCTTCGTGCCACCCACCCGAGACCCCACGTTTGTTGCTCGTCACTTGCATAGCCTGCCTGGCCTACTTGTTTTTATTGTTTCATGTTTTTTGCAGTATTACACATGCTTATATAGCGCGAACTCAACCCGAAGGTATCATACCGCTTTACTTGACCACCAGTTGCTTTACAGATGGACACATTCAATTTTCAGACAGGGGAGAATACGTGATTTGTGCAGAATCAAAGAATGCTTGAGCTGACGCGAGGCTCGAACCTGGTTCCCCAGCTTTAAGGTCGGCCACTCTGGCCATTACGCCACAACCGACCGTTGCTTCCTCCTCTCATATTCCTCCCTCTTTCCTCCTTCTCACGTGGTCACTCCTTCTAGGCACACCTCACTCATGATTTCTCCCTTCCTAGGTCCCGCACTCATCACCGGTTCTCCTTCTTCCCTCCTCCTCGAGCTGACCCTCCTTCTAGCCCCTCCTCGCTCGGTCTTTCTCCCTTCCCTCGATCCTTCCCTTCTCTCCGGTTTCACCCTCTTTCCTCCTCCAGTCTAGCCCCTGCTCACGATGTTGCATGCCTCTCAGTCCGGTGTTGGACACACGCCCCCCCACCCCTATATTGCTTCTTGCCCAAGGGTCCCTTCTCCAGTGCCCCCGCAGCTCTGTCCTGACAGGAACCCTCCAGCCTGCTCACCCAGCTTAGAGCACAGCCCTCCCCTGTTCTTATAAATACCTGTAATGACCTAATCACCTTTCGATTACCAGAGCTGGCCGACTACTGGGTTTGTATTATCCACAATCACTGTGATAACGGTGCAAATACCCATTTCATGACTACATGTACCAGATTGCACCGGGGGCACGTTACTTCCAAAATCTGTAAACGTAACTGGCCCCTTCAGAGGGAGCTGGACTCAGCCTTACGTCTGCCTTGTTAAAATAGTGGTATTGTTAGGTGACTTCAAAATAAGTGCATTGTTTTCTTATCGCATCTGCATTTGGAAATCTGGACATTCAAACTACCGCCGCTGCAGGGTTTATAAAGTATTCATGTTGGTGATGCAGTGGAAAGTGAAAAGGCAGCATTCGGCGACCAGCACTGACTTTACACAAAGAACACCAGTAGATGGTCGGCCCCGTAGTTAAAAGAGGTGAAATGGCTCTTCCGTGGATTGAGGGATCTCTGCCTCCATGATGAGACCAGGTCTGCGATCGTGTTTCATGTACTTCCATTTAATTTCACTGCGAGCAAGCAGGCCCTGGCTGCCATACCAGTATTTTGTGTCAGCCAAGCTCGTATTTTTATTTCCTCACTTTATCTGTTCTGCATGAGAGGAAGTTTAGCTGTTGCTTATCCATGCTGTATCAGGCTGTTGTGTGTGATGGAAGCTTGCACTTCTCTTTTCAGTTCTGGATCTGTTTCGTGTAAGAGGAAGCTTGATCTGCTGCAGTTCATGATGTATCAGGCGGTTGTGTGTGAAGCCCTTCCTTCTTTCTGTGTAGAATCCAGTGCTGGAATGGCATGGCATCTGTCCAGATTCCGGTTCCAGCAGGTATTATTGATCAGGAACCGGGTTCCGGGCCGCTCCCAGCAGCTTCCTGCCTGTGTCCAGGGACAGTGACAGAGCCTGTCCTGGACAAAGGCATCAGCTCTCTCACACTCATTGAGTGCACCACTGGCGAGCAGCTGCCTGCAGGGGTCTGATGGGGCTCTTTTCATCCTTCCCCAGAGCGGCCGGTTTCAATACTGAATATGATGCCATCTGTTACGGACCCGCCAGATAGCCTGGTGAATTATAAACTAGGGCCAGATTACGACGGTAGAGGGCTAGTAAAATGTTGCTTCACTTAAGGTGAAAAAATTCTAGCACAGGCTCTGCATTTTACCCCTGCATATGTGTAGCTGGCTGAACAATAATCCCTGTTGGAACTTCCATCACCGATTTCATATTAAGCTGCGGCAGGTACTTTAACCTCCTGAACCTTATCTACAGGACACCGAGGGACACAGACATTTACAGATACACACTAAGAGACAGACAGACATATACAGGTACATGGTGGCTTTACACACACAGATAAACACAGGCGTGATCAAACCGACAGATGTATACAGACACAACCATACAGAGATTTGCAGAGATGCATAGAGGCGCACACAAACATACACAGAGATATACAGACACAGGAAGATACAAACATACATCAAAACAGACACATGGTTGCATGCACTGCACACATGGATAGGCACACATACAGATTAAACTCATAATAGACACACTCATTTCAAAGCAAAGACACCTACACACAGACACCAACATATACAGAAGCGTACAGAGGCAAAAAATACACACACAAACACATGAATAATACAGATACAGGAATACAATTGGTCACCCACAGGTATACAAAGAGGCAACTGCTATACAAATGCTGCAATACAGTTGAATACTCACACACATAGACAGCTACACACTGATTCATACATAGAGGCCCATGCACAGACTCGTAAAGAAAAACACACTCACACTTAAACACATGTACAGTCTCAGTATTACTAAAATCTTTATTTTGGAAGCACTATTTTATCTTGAACATTTTTGTGCATTTTGTAGCAGTCTATATTATACAGTGTGTGATGCAAATTTTAAATAATAACTTACAAATTCACACAGGCTCTGACCTCGTAGCACTAAAAATACACGTCACTATTCTCTACTGCACTAACCAAGATTTAATTCTGTTTCATAAGGCAAACATGTATTCCACTGCATGACCCAGTGTGTAGTAATTGTATAGCTCTTCAATCCCTGGCGGCACATCTCCCAGGGTAATATGCTGGGCAATATGCTGCATGGCTAAACACTTATACACAGGGTAATATGCTGCATGGCTAAACACTTATAAGGTCCCAAAAGCGAGACCTATTGGCTATGCCAATGCTTGTTTCAACTAATTTTCAATTTTTCCTATATTTAACTGTTTGTTTCTATAAAGAAAACTTGAAGGATCTACACAAATGACCCCTTGCTGAATTCAGAATTTAGTCTACTTTTCAGAAATGTATGGCTTTCCAGGATCCATTATTGCTTTCATACCCATTTCTACCATTAACTGGAAGGAGGTTGAAAGCACAAAAAATAGCAAAAATAGGCTATGTCCCAGAAAAATGCCAAAACTGTGTACAAAAGTTTGGTTTTCTGACAAAAGTCTGCTTGTCCCTGAAAGCTGGGAAGATGGTGATTTCAGCACCACAACCCCTTTTTGATGCCATTTGCAGGGAAAAAACAGATGCTTTCATCTGTAGCCCTTTTTCGCATTTTTCCCCAAAAACCAAAATGTAGCTGTATTTTGGCTAATTTCTGGGTCCCCTCCAGGGGAATCCACAAACCCTGGGTACCTTTAGAATCCCCATGATGTTAGAAAAAAAGGACGCAAATTTGGCATGGATACCTTATGTGGACAAAAAGTTACAGGGCCCTAAGCGCGAACTACCCCAAATAGCCAAAAAAGGCTTGGCACAGGGGGGAAAGGCCTAGCAGCAAAGGGGTTAACATCTGCTGCTGAGACCCTAGATTGTGTTCTAAAGTTTTACAAACTAGAAGTAGTAAACATGCCTACAAGCCACACCCATATGGCCCCGCCCTATATACTTTAGCGGTATGCAATGTGTTCCCGCCCTTTTTCAAAGATGATGGACAGCTTACTAAAAAGAACCCTCCAGCACCTTTCCCTCCCATTTTGGAGGCGCATCCCTCATGCCTAGGAATATGATCACATCTCCCCCAAACAAAGATGTACTTACTTCTGCAAAGTACAAATCATCCAAGTGTATTTTCTCTGCAGTTCTACTTTCTAAAGATATCTGGTGAAGACGCTCGAGGAACAATCACAATGGCAAAGGTACACACACGGTCACTGGAGACATTTTATAGCCGTCCTTTACACAGTTGTAGTGCAGGAGATGCACTATACATTTACCCAACAAGGTGGCACTTACTAATTAGCCAGTAGAAAGTACTCCAGTTGGGTAAAAGTGTTGCAGAAAATAGTGGTGTCTTCTGGGATAAATACACAGGGCAGGTTTCATTCTGGCATGATGCTGATTTGACAGAAATTAAACCTCAACAGGTTACAGTTAGGAAATTGAATTTAGAAGACCTGATAAATTCACTGACAAAACCAAAGGTTACAGGGATGTTATAGTTAGAAAATTGAACTAAAAACCGTAGAAATTCACTAAAAAAACAAAGGTTACAGGGACATTATAGTTAGGAAATAGAATTATAAAAAACCTTAGAAATTCACTGAAAAAACCAAAGGTTACATGGACATTATAGTTAGGCTTCCATTTCACTCGTACAAAACCAGAGAAATTCAGCAGTCAAAGTTAGCTAAGCTAACTATAACTTACACTCCCACAATGCACTGCTTATGACCTCACATATTACATCACTCATGACATGGTCATTGACATCACTCATCACTCATCACTGACATCTGAAATGACATCACTGATGACATCATCCAGTGATTGTGAGTGTTATTTAAAAGTTACTGAGTGTTAAACATATATACTAGGGTAACTGGCTATGGAAGTGCCTGTATGGGTGAGTGAGTGGGTGTGTAAGTGGTGTATAGTCAGGCAATCCCACACCACGCATTGCTTTCAGTGGTCATGCAATCCACACTCCCCAAGCCACTATTGGCCACAGGGACCCAATACCCAGGTTTGGGGAGAGAGATGAATGGTCCACCTCTCTGAGCCTTCAGAGGCTCCACGGGCCTTGTACAATTTAAGTGGGTGCCCTGATGCCCACCCGGGCCACCCACAAACTATTTCATTGGGAGCTACAGGGGGAGCATAAGGGCCCCCGGGACCCCAGCTGGAACTGGCATTGCTCCCACTCAGCGGTAGCAGCTATTTCTGCTTGCTCTCACAAGGCAGGAACACTCACAGTTTCTCTGCTGACAAGAGCACGAACAGGGAAACAAAAGTGTGCTCTCACCTGGCATTTTCATAGATCCCGTCAGGTGGCAGCATACTTCTTTTCCTATCTGCGGTCCTGCAGGCAGGGTACGGTAATGTGTCCCGGGGTTGTCTCCCCGGAACATAGTTCAAGAGCTGGCCCGGGGAACGGGAGCAGGGCCATGCCTCAGCCTCCCCTGATGTGTATTGTTTGGCACAGGGGAATGGGGTCCCCTTGGGCCATTTGGGCTTAGGGAGAAGGGTCGCATTTTGAATATTTTTGGCCGTGGGGGCTCGGGAAGAAGACATATACCCCCTTCCCTTTGTAATCACATGGTCCCAGGGATGGGCTCCCTGGGCCCACCTTTGCCCCCTCTCCTATTAATAATAATTAGAAAACCTCAATGGGTGTTGTCTTTTAAAACAAATATTAGCAATCCTTCAATCACAACGTTTTATACATATATGTATATTTACACATTTCTATGTATTTTAAAATAAATTCCCCCAAACTCCCCTTTTTTAATTTACACATAACTACCCTTTACTACTACCTACCACGAAAACCCTAAAAATTCCCTTACCAACCTAAACCCTAAAATTACCCTTACGACCCTTTACTACTACTCCAAACCCTGAATTTACCCTTACCACCCTTTACCACTACACATCCCTAAAGCCTAAAAATGCCCTTACCATCCGTAAACTCTAAAATGACCCATATCAGCCTTCACCATTGTCCACCCCTAACACCTGAAATTGCCACAGTCTAGCATGACCCACTGTAAACCCTTAAAATACTCTTACCACCTTTTACCCCTACCCACCCTAAACCCTACAAATAGCCTTAATACCCAGAACCCTATAATTACGCTTACTGCCCTTTACAATTACCCACCCCTAAACTCTAAAAATACCCTTTCCAACCCAAACCCTAAAATTACCTTTACCACCCTTCACTACTATCCACCCCATAACCCTAAATTAACCCTTATCACACTTTACCACTAACGACCCCTAAATCATAAATGTACCCTTACCAACCCTTACAACTACCCACCCCTGAACAATAAAATTAACCTTACTACCCTTTATCACTACCCACCCCTGAATATCAATACCCACCTCACCTCTAAACCCCTAAAATTACCCTTAATATATATATATATATGCACAAAGAAATTGCTGAAGTCCAGTTCCAGGAATAACAGTGCATTTCTTAAGAAGGCAGCATGCTCTCATGTTGTTATCCTTATGTAGAAAGAGGCAACAGAAGTCCAGAAAGACGAAGAAAGGTGCAGAAAGAAGCAAGAGATATGCAGAAAGAACCAACAGAGCTGCAGAAAGAGTCCTTGTTGCAAAGTCATCTTGTGCCCCCAACTTTTTGCTGACTGGTACTGGTGGTAACTGATTCTGACTAACCAGTCCCGGAGCCAGTGCTATGCTAAAAGACACTTAGAATACAGTGAAAACACCTACATACACTAGGGTACACTCTGAGTTGGGGTACCCCTGTGATTGGCAAGACCTCCCCTGTAAGGCCCTAGTACATAATAGGGCAGGGGGATTAAAACTACCTCTAAGTCAGAGGTGCAGAAAGAGGCAAGAGAAGTGCAGAAAGAAGCAACAGAGGTGCCAAAACAGGCAAGCGGGGTGCAGAAAGAAGGAAGTGAAGTGCAGAAAGGTGCAAGAGAGGTGCACAAACAGGCAACAGAGGTGCAGAAAGAAGCAGGAGGGGTGCAGAAAAAAGGAAGAGAAGTGAAGAAAGAGGCAAGAGAATTGCTGAAAGAAGCAACAGAGGTGTGGAAAGAAGCAAGAAAGTGCTGTAAGAGGCACAAAGGGTGCAGAAAGAGCAAGAGAAGTGCAGAAAGAACAAACAGAGGTACAGAAAGAGGCAAGAGAGGTGCAGAAACAGGCAGGAAAGGTGCAGAAAGAGGGAACACCTCCCACATCAGGAACCTCACTGGCTCCCCATCCAGAAAAGATGCCAATTCAAGATGATGTCACACGCCTACATGGTGCTCCACGACCAAGGAGCAGCATACATTAACCAACACCTAAACTTCTACCAACCCTTCAGTAACCTGCTCTCGACCCTCTCTCACATGCCATGCATCCACTGAAGAAACAGCAGTGGACATTCCTTCTCAAACCTCACCGCCAAGTCCTGAAACAACTTTTCGCTGGACCTCCGAACTTCATCCTCCCTTACTGAATTCAGAAAGGAACTCAAGACCTGGCTCTTCGACTAATCCCAGCAACAACCCAGCACCTGGATACATTTGCGAGTGATTAGCCATGCTCTACAAAACTGAGTTGATATATAATATACATGTATTACCTACTGGCGGTTGCTAGGAGGTAGTTATAGTTGGGACCATGTTTCCATAGAAAAAGCATTTTTGACTTGCCTATATCTTTGGCGCCATTTGATGAATCTTCATGAAAAATGTGTCATAGTGAGTCTTGTTGTGCATGGAAAGTTTTGGGATGATCCGTCAAGTGAGGGTCGAGAAAAAGGGGTGTAAAAAAAACTGCGTTTTCCCATGTTAATTCCGATGGGACCTTTAAACACAACTACAGCCCGAACTGCTCAACGGAATGAAACCAAATTTGGCAGAAAGCTAGCTTTTGGTCCACAGATTGTGCTTTTTGTTATTTGGTGTAAATCCGTTCAGCAGTTGTTGAAAAATTTCAGAGAATCCAGTTAGTGATATCTATGGCCACAGGTCCTTCGTGATTAATCACGAAAAATGATGAGCTTGTGAAGGGAAATGCAGAGCTCTGTTCCGCTGTCAAAACTTCTAGGGAGAGGATGTGGCCTAACAGCTAGAGCGCTCGACCTCGAAGCTGGGGAACTGTGTTCGAGACTCAGCAGGGACGCTCAATATCCTGTGAATCTGGGCAAATCACTTAATCTCCTCGTGCGTACCAAAATTAATGTGTCCGTCTGTAATGGAACTGGAGCTCATGCAAACCGCTCTGATACCTTTGGGTCGAGTTTGCACTACATAAAACTAAAAAACAACAACAAAAAAACAGTAAGTGTTGGCAGCCATATTGGGACTCGCCTTCAACTAAGTCCCACAATGCACAGAAAATGTAAATTCCTTCTTTGCCAACTGCAATGCAATTTCCAAATAAAACATAATTGTGTTCAAACTTTCACAGTTGTATATTTAAAAGCACTTTGCTTTTCTGTACGGTTGTGCAAAAAAGTTCTTCCAAAAAACGAATCACGTGCATTTTCAACTCAGCTTGGCACAGTAAGTCAATATTTACTGAGCACAATGTTAAAATAATTTGCTCACCTCTGAGCAAGGCTCATTGTGGAGCTGAAACGCTTAAGGATAACAACATGAGAGCATGCTGCCTTCTTAAGAAATGCACTGTTATTCCTGGAACTGGACTTCAGCAATTTCTTTGTGCATATATATATATATATATATATATATAGTAAGGGTAATTTTAGGGGTTTAGAGGTGAGGTGGGTATTGATATTCAGGGGTGGGTAGTGATAAAGGGTAGTAAGGTTAATTTTATTGTTCAGGGGTGGGTAGTTGTAAGGGTTGGTAAGGGTACATTTATGATTTAGGGGTCGTTAGTGGTAAAGTGTGATAAGGGTTAATTTAGGGTTTTGGGGTGGATAGTAGTGAAGGGTGGTAAAGGTAATTTTAGGGTTTGGGTTGGAAAGGGTATTTTTAGAGTTTAGGGGTGGGTAATTGTAAAGGGCAGTAAGCGTAATTATAGGGTTTTGGGTATTAAGGCTATTTGTAGGGTTTAGGGTGGGTAGTGGTAAAAGGTGGTAAGAGTATTTTAAGGGTTTACAGTGGGTCATGGTAGACTGTGGCAATTTCAGGTGTTAGGGGTGGACAATGGTGAAGGCTGATAAGGGTCATTTTAGAGTTTACAGAGGGTAAGGGCATTTTTAGGCTTTAGGGATGTGTAGTGGTAAAGGGTGGTAAGGGTAAATTCAGGGTTTGGAGTAGATAGTAGTAAAGGGTCGTAAGGGTAATTTTAGGGTTTAGGTTGGTAAGGGAATTTTAGGGTTTTCATGGTAGGTAGTGGTAAAGGGTAGTTATGTGTAAATTAAAAAGGGGAGTTTGGGGGAATTTATTTTAAAATACATAGAAATGTGTATATATACATATATGTATAAAATGTTGTGATTGAAGGATTGCTAATATTTGTTTTAAAAGACAACACCCATTGAGGTTTTCTAATTATTATTAATAGGAGAGGGGGCAAAGATGGGCCCAGGGAGCCCATCCCCTGGGACCATGTGATTACAAAGGGAAGGGGGTATATGTCTTCTTCCCCGAGCCCCCACGGCCAAAAATATTCAAAATGCGACCCTTCTCCCTAAGCCCAAATGGCCCAAGGGGACCCCATTCCCCTGTGCCAAACAATACACATCAGGGGAGGCTGAGGCATGGCCCTGCTCCCGTTCCCCGGGCCAGCTCTTGAACTAAGTTCCGGGGAGACAACCCCGGGACACATTACCGTTCCCTGCCTGCAGGACCGCAGACAGGAAAAGAAGTATGCTGCCACCTGACGGGATCTTTGAAAATGCCAGGTGAGAGCACACTTTTGTTTCCCTGTTCGGGCTCTTGTCAGCAGAGAAACTATGAGTGTTCCTGCCTTGTGAGAGCAAGCAGAAATAGCTGCTACCGCTGAGTGGGAGCAATGCCAGTTCCAGCTGGGGTCCCGGGGGCCCTTATGCTCCCCCTGCAGCTCCCAATGATATAGTTTGTGGGTGGCCCGGGTGGGCACCAGGGCACCCACTTAAATTGTACAAGGCCCGTGGAGCCTCTGAAGGCTCAGAGAGGTGGACCATTCATCTCTCTCTCTCCCCAAACCTGGGTATTGGGTCCCTGTGGCCAATAGTGGCTTGGGGAGGGCGGGCTGCATGACCACTGAAAGCAATGCATGGTGTGGGATTGCCTGACTATACACCACTTACACACCCACTCACTCACCCATACAGGCACTCCCATAGCCAGTTACCCTAGTATATATGTTTAACACTCAGTAACTTTTAAATAATACTCACAATCACTGGATGATGTCATCAGTGATGTCATTTCAGATGTCAGTGATATCATGAGTGATGTCAATGACCATGTCATGAGTGATGTAATATGTGAGGTCATAAGCAGTGCATTGCGGGAGCATAAGTTATAGTTAGCTTAGCTAACTATGACTGCTGAATTTCTCTGGTTTTGTATGAGTGAAATGAAAGCCTAACTATAATGTCACTGTAACCTTTGGTTTTTTCAGTGAATTTCTAAGGTTTTTTATAATTCTATTTCCTAACTATAATGTCCCTGTAACCTTTGTTTTTTTAGTGAATTTCTACGGTTTTTTTAGTTCAATTTTTTAGCTATAACATCCCTGTAACCTTTGGTTTTGTCAGTGAATTTATCAGGTCTTCTAAATTCAATTTCCTAACTGTAACCTGTTGAGGTTTAATTTCTGTCAAATCAGCATCATGCCAGAATGAAACCTGCCCTGTGTATTTATCCCAGAAGACACCAGCATTTTCTGCAACACTTTTACCCACCTGTAGTACTTTCTACTGGCTAATTAGTAAGTGCCACCTTGTTGGGTAAATGTATAGTGCATCTCCTGCACTACAACTGTGTAAAGGATGGCTATAAAATGTCCCCAGTGACCATGTGTGTACCTTTGCCATTGTGATTGTTCCTCGAGCGTCTTCACCAGATATCTTTAGAAAGTAGAACTGCAGAGAAAATACACTTGGATGATTTGTACTTTGCAGAAGTAAGTACTTCTTTGTTTGGGGGAGATGCGATCATATTCCTAGGCATGAGGGATGCGCCTCCAAAATGGGAGGGAAAGGTGCTGGAGGGTTCTTTTTAGTAAGCTGTCCATCATCTTTGAAAAAGGGCGGGAACACATTGCATACCGCTAAAGTATATAGGGCGGGACCATATTGGTGTGACTTGTAGGCATGTTTACTACTTCTAGTTGTAAAACTTTAGAACATAACCCCCTTGTCACAGCACTATATGAGATTTTGTCTTTGAGAAAAGCAAGGATCGAAACACCTTCATCAAGGATTACAAATAACTTTTCACAGTGGAACTGCAGAAAAAACATACATGCATTGCTTTAGCCATGCTGATGAAGTTAGGATGATTAGTACTTTACAGAAGTGGTGCTTCAACTCTGGCACCTGCATTGTTATCGTACAGGGAGGGGGGCCACTCAGCCCACCTCCCCAGGCCAATTTTGGCCCCGGGGACCCCATGCCCCAGGGCCATGGTTCTCTGGGTGCCCCCAGGGCACTTAGTCTGCAATGGGACCACAGGGGGAGCCTCAAGGCCCCCACGGTCCATGCCGGCTCCCCGCCTCCAGTGGGAGCCGGCATTGCTTTTACACACAGGGAACTGTGTGTGAAAGCAATTTGTCTGTTTCCCTACTTGCTTGCGAGTTGGCATGGAAACAGTCAAATGCTTTGCTTCCTGCAAGCAAAAGCATTTTTACTCCTGCCAAGCCACAGCAAACAGCTATGTCTCAGGGATGGGCACCCTGGGACATAGCAGTAGCTGGCCCTGGGTGGTGGTGGTCCCCAGAGCCAACTATGTCTCCAGGAGTGCGGCCCCGCAGCCCCCTCCATTGAAGTACACAGCCCCGGGGATGTGGCAGTCCCCGGGGCTGCGGGGTTGCCCTGCGGTCCCCTGTATTAATGTGATGGTTAGCTCCAGGGAGGTGGCGGTACCCGGGGTGCAGGTGGGCTCACCAGTTCCACCCGTATACATTTTATAAAGTACCCTGGGGAGGTGGCAGTCTCCCCCCTCATTTCTTAATAAACATTTGCCCCAGGGAGGTGGTGCTCCCCGGAGCGTGGGAGGGCCAGTGGGCCCGCCCGCATACACATTGTAAAGTGCCCCATGCTGCAGGGGGGCGCGAGGACCCCCACATTACTCAATAAATGTTTGCCCTGTTGAAGTGGCAGTCCTTGTGGCACGGGGTGCTGCGTGGAGAGCCTCCACATACATATTACCCAATGCCCCGGGGAGGTGCCAGTCCTCGGAGCTTACCTAATCCCTAGGGGTGGGGCCCCATGTGCCCCCCTCCTATTTCATTGTCATGCCCCCCAGGACTAGACCCACCCAGGGGTTAATTGAAAATGAGCAAGAAAGCCCATGCTTGTTTTTTAAAAATGTTATACTGCGAATACTTGCTGTATTTTTTTTAAAATGCTCTTTTGGCCTGTCAGGACCAACTTTACGGGGTCAGGGTATTCAAACCCTGCCCCCTTGTCTTTTTTTAAAGTTTTCTGGGTGGGACTTAGTTGAAGGCGAGTCCAAATATGGCTGCCAACACTTACTGTTTTTTTTGTTTTTTTTACTTTTATGTAGTGCAAACTCGACCCAAAGGTATCAGAGCGGTTTGCATGAGCTCCAGTTACATTACAGACGGACACATTAATTTTGGTACACACGAGGAGATTAAGTGATTTGCCCAGAATCACAGGATATTGAGCGTCCCTGCTGAGTCTCGAACACAGTTCCCCAGCTTCGAGGTCGATGGCTCTAGCTGTTAGGCCACATCCTCTCCCTAAAAGTTTTGACAGCGGAACAGAGCTCTGCATTTCCCTTCACAAGCTCATCATTTTTCGTGATTAATCACGAAGGACCTGTGGCCATAGATATCACTAACTGGATTCTCTTAAATTTTTCAACAACTACTATACGGATTTACACCAAATAAAATAAAGCACAATCTGTGGACCAAAAGCTAGCTTTCTGCCAAATTTGGTTTCATTCCGTTGAGCAGTTCGGGCTGTAGTTGGGTTTAAAGGTCCCATCGCAATTAACATGGGAAAACGCAGGTTTTTTTACACCCCTTTTTCTCGACCCTCACTTAACGGATCATCCCAAAACTTTCCATGCACAACAAGACTCACTATGACACATTTTTCATGAAGATTCATCAAATGGCGCCAAGGATATAGGCGTCAAAAAATGCTTTTTCAATGGAAACATGGTCCCAACTATAACTACCTCCTAGAAACCGCCAGTAGGTAATACATGTATATTATATATCAACTCAGTTTTGTAGAGCATGGCTAATCACTCGCAAATGTATCCAGGTGCTGGGTTGTTGCTGGGATTAGTCGAAGAGCCAGGTCTTGAGTTCCTTTCTGAATTCAGTAAGGGAGGATGAAGTTCGGAGGTCCAGCAAAAAGTTGTTTCAGGACTTGGCGGTGAGGTTTGAGAAGGAATGTCCGCTGCTGTATCTTCAGTGGATGCATGGCATGTGAGAGAGGGTCGAGAGAGGTGGACAGCAGGTTACTGGAGGGTTGGTAGAAGTTTAGGTGGTGGTTAATGAATGCTGCTCCTTGGTCGCGGAGCACCATGTAGGCGTGTGAAATCATCTTGAATTGGCATCTTTTCTGGACGGGGAGCCAGTGAGGTTCCTGATGTGGGAGGTGTTCCCTCACAGGTGAGCAAATTATTTTAACATTGTGCTCAGTAAATATTGACTTACTGTGCGAAGCTGAGTTGAAAATGCACGTGATTCGTTTTTTGGAAGAACTTTTTTGCACAACTGTACAGAAAAGCAAAGTGCTTTTAAATATACAACTGTGAAAGTTTGAACACAATTATGTTTTATTTGGAAATTGCATTGCAGTTGGCAAAGAAGGAATTTACATTTTCTGTGCATTGTGGGACATGTATGCCTAAAAGTACAAGAGTTACATGATGGCATGGTTTTAAAGAAGCACCATATAGAATGAGAACTGCACTTAGCACTTTTATTGCATATATGCAATTTTTGAGAGTATAACTGAGAGGAATTTCTCTATGAGATCTTTGTACTTGACAGAAACATGCACAGTGCACTTTAATTTAATTAATGTGAAATGAATTTATCTGATTGTATTTTTAGATAATTTATATGGAAGGGGTGTTTCTCAGTGATGTCATCAGTGATGTCACTGACCATGTCATGAATGATGTAATATGTGACGTCATCAGCAGTGCATTGCGGGGGCGCGAGTTATAGTTAGCTCAACAAACTATAACGGCCGAATTTCTCTGGTTTTGTACGAGTGAAATGTCCAACTAACTATAACGTCCCTGAAACCTGTGTTTTTTTCAGTGAATTTCTAAGGTTCTTTAAATTCTAATTTCTAACTATAACGTCCCTGAAACCGATGGTTTTTTCAGTGAATTGCTAAGGTTTTTAAAATGCTAATCCTAACTATAACGTCCCTAAAACCTATAGTTTTTTCAGTGAATTTCAAAGGTTTTTAAAATGCTAATTTCTAACTATGCCTACAGAGGTAGGACATGTGCAGAAAGAGGAAGAAAAGCGCAGAAAGAAGCAAGAGAAATGCAGAAAGAGGCAACAGAAGGCCAGAAGGACGAAGAAAGGTGCAGAAAGAACCAAGAGATATGCAGAAAGAACCAACAGAGCTGCAGAAAGAGGCCTTGTTGCAAAGTCATCTTGTGCTCCCAACTTTTTGCTGACTGGTACTGGTGGTAACTGATTCTGACTAACCAAGCCCGGAGCTAGTGCTATTCTAAAAGACACTTAGAATACAGTGAAAACACCTACATACACTAGGGTACACTATGGGTTGGGGTACCCCTGTGATTGGCATGACCTCCCCTGTAAGGCCCTAATACATAATAGAGCAGGGGGATTAAAACTACCTTTAAGTCAGAGGTGCAGAAAGAGGCAAGAGAATTGCAGAAAGAAGCAACAGAGGTGCCAAAACAGGCAAGCGAGGTGCAGAAAGAAGCAAGTGAAGTGCAGAAAGGTGCAAGAGAGGTGCACAAACAGGCAACAGAGGTGCAGAAAGAGGCAGGAGGGGTGCAGAAAGAAGGAAGAGAAGTGAAGAAAGAGGCAAGAGAATTGCTGAAAGAAGCAACAGAGGTGTGGAAAGAAGCAAGAAAGTGCTGTAAGAGGCACGAAGGGTGCAGAAAGAGCAAGAGAAGTACAGAAAGAACCAACAGAGGTACAGAAAGAGGCAAGAGAGGTGCAGAAACAGGCAGGAAATATGCAGAAAGAGGGAACAGGGGTGCAGAAAGAGGCAAGAGAGGTGCAGAAAGAGAAAAGAGGGGTGCAGAAAGAGGCAAGAGGGGTGCAGAAAGAAGCAAGAGCAGTGCAGAATGAACCAACAGAGGTGCAAAAGAGGGAAGAGAGGTACAGAAAGAGGCAGGAGGGGTGCAGAAAGAAGGAAGAGAAGTGCAGAAAGAGGCAGGAGAATTGCTGAAAGAAGCAACAGAGGTGTAGAAAGAAGCAAGAGAAGTGCGGAAAAAGGCAAGTGAGGTGCAGAAAGAAGCAAGAGCAGTGCAGAAAGAACCAACAGAGGTGCAAAAAGAGGCAAGAGGGTGCAGAAAAATGTAGAAGAGGTGCACAAAGAGGCAAGAGAGGTACATAAAGAGGCAGGAGGGGTGCAGAAAGAAGGAAGAGAAGCGCAGAAAGAAGCAACAGAGGTGCTAAAAGAGGCACGAATGGTGCAGAAAGAGCAAGGGAAGTGCAGAAAGAACCAACAGAGGTACAGAAAGAGGCAAGAGAGGTACAGAAACAGGCAGGCAAGGTGCAGAAAGAGGGAATGGGGTGCAGAAAGAGGCAAGAGAGGTGCAAAAAGAGAAAAGAGGGGTGCAGAAAGAGGCAAGAGGGGTGCAGAAAGAAGCAAGAACAGTGCAGAATGAACCAACAGAGGTGGAAAAAGAGGCAAGAGGGGTACAGAAAAAGGTAGAAGGGGTACACAAAGAGGCAAGAGAGGTACAGAAAGAGGCAGGAGGGGGTGCAGAAATAAGGGAGAGAAGTGCAGAAAGAGGCAAAAGAATTGCTAAAAGAGGCAACAGAGGTGTAGAAAGAAGCAAGAAAAGTGCAGAAAGAGGCAAGTGAGGTGCAGAAAGAAGCAAGAGCAGTGCAGAAAGAACCAACAGAGGTGCAAAAAGAAGCAAGAGCGGTACAGAAAAAGGTAGAAGATGTGCACAAAGAGGCAAGAGAGGTACAGAAAGAGGGAGGATGGGTGAAGAAAGAAGGAAGAGAAGTGCAGAAAGAAGCAGCAGAGGTGCTGAAAGAGGCAAGAGGAGTGCAGAAAGAGGTAGGAGAGGTGCACAAAGAGGCAAGAGGGGTACAGAAAGAGGCAGGAGTGGTGCAGAAAGAAGGAAGAGAAGTGCAGAAAGAGGCAAAAGAATTGCTGAAAGAAGCAACAGAAGTGTGGAAAGAAGCAAGAGAAGTGCTGAAAGAGAAAAGAGGGGTACAGAAAGAGGCAAGAGGGGTGCAGAAAGAAGCAAGTGAGGTGTAGAAAGAGGCGACAGAGGTGCATAAAGATGCAAGAGAGGTGCAGAAACAAGCAAAAGAAGTGCAGAAAGAGGCAAGAGAATTGCTGAAAGAAGCCTTAGAGGTATGGAAAGAAGCAAGAGAAGTGCAGAAAGAGGCAAGTGAGGTGCAGAAAGAGGCAAGAGAGGTGCAGAAAATGGCAAGAGAACAGCAGAAAGAAGCAAGAGAGGTGCAGAAAGAAGCAAGAGCAGTGCAGAAAGAACCAACAGAGGTGCAAAAAGAAGCAAGAGCGGTACTGAAAAAGGTAGAAGAGGTGCACAAAGAGGCAGGAGGGGTGCAGAAACAAGGTAGAGAAGTGCAGAAAGAAGCAACAAAGGTGCTGAAAGAGGCGCAAAGGGTGCAGAAAGAGCAAGAGAAGTGCAGAAAGAACCAACAGAGGTACAGAAAGAGGCAAGAGAGGTACAGAAACAGGCAGGAAAGGTGCAGAAAGAGGGAACAGGGGTGCAGAAAGAGGCAAGAGAGGTACGGAAAGAGAAAAGAGGGGTGCAGAAAGAGGCAAGAGGGGTGCAAAGAAGCAAGTGAGGTGTAGAAAAAGGCAACAGAGGTGCATAAAGATGCAAGAGAGGTGCAGAAACAAGCAAAAGAAGTGCAGAAAAAGGCAAGAGAATTCCTAAAAGAAGCAACAGAGTTGTGGACAGAAGCAAGAGAAGTGCAGAAAGAGGCAAGCGGGATGCAAAAAAGGGAAGAAGGGTGCAGAAAGAAGCAAGAGAGGTGAAGAAAGAAGCAAGAGAAGTGCAGAAAGAGGCAAGAGAGGTGCAGAAAGAGGCAAGAGAGGTACAGAAAGAAGCAATGGAAGTGCAGAAACAGGCAAGAGAAATGCACAAAGAGGCAAGAGAGGAGCAGAAAGAGGCAAGAGAGGTGTAGAAAGAAGCAAGAGAAGTGCAGAAAGAGGCAGGAGAGGTGCAGAAAGAAGCAAGTGAGGTGCAGAAAGAGGCAACAGAGGTGCAGAAAGACACAAGAGAGGTGCAGAAACAAGCAAGAGAAGTGTAGAAAGAGGCAAGAGAATTGCTGAAAGAAGCAACAGAGGTGTAGAAAGAAGCAAGAGAAGTACAGAAAGAGGCAATTGAGGTGCAGAAAGAAGCAAGAGCAGTGCAGAAAGAACTAACAGAGGTGCAAAAAGAGGCAAGAGGGGTGCAGAAAGAGGTAGGACAGGTGCAGAAAGAGGGGATAGGGGTGCAGAAAGGGGCAAGAGGGGTGCAGAAAGAAGCATGTGAGGTGTAGAAAGAGGCAAGAGAGGTGTAGAAAGAAGCAAGAGAAGTGCAGAAAGAGGCAGGAGAGGTGCAGAAAGAAGCAAGTGAGGTGCAGAAAGACACAAGAGAGGTGCAGAAACAAGCAAGAGAAGTGTAGAAAGAGGCAAGAGAATTGCTGAAAGAAGCAACAGAGGTGTAGAAAGAAGCAAGAGAAGTACAGAAAGAGGCAATTGAGGTGCAGAAAGAAGCAAGAGCAGTGCAGAAAGAACTAACAGAGGTGCAAAAAGAGGCAAGAGGGGTGCAGAAAGAGGTAGGACAGGTGCAGAAAGAGGGGATAGGGGTGCAGAAAGGGGCAAGAGGGGTGCAGAAAGAAGCATGTGAGGTGTAGAAAGAGGCAACAGAGGTGCATAAAGATGCAAGAGAGGTGCAGAAACAAGCAAAACAAGTGCAGAAAGAGGCAAGAGAAGTGCTGAAAGAAGCAACAGAGGTGTGGAAAGAAGCAAGAGGAGTGCAGAAAGAGGCAAGTGAGGTGCAGAAAAAGGCAAGAGAGGTGCATAAAATGGCAATAGAACAGCAGAAAGAGGCAAGAGGAATGCAAAAAAGGGAAGAAGGGTGCAGAAAGAAGCAAGATAGGTGCAGAAAGAAGCAAGAGCAGTGCAGAAAGAACCAACAGAGGTGCAAAAAGAAGCAAGAGCGGTACTGAAAAAGGTAGAAGAGGTGCACAAAGAGGCAAGAGAGGTACAGAAAGAGGCAGGAGGGGTGCAGAAACAAGGAAGAGAAGTGCAGAAAGAAGCAACAAAGGTGCTGAAAGAGGCGCGAAGGGTGCAGAAAGAGCAAGAGAAGTACGGAAAGAACCAACAGAGGTACAGAAAGAGGCAAGAGAGGTGCAGAATCAGGCAGGAAAGGTGCAGAAAGAGGGAGCAGGGGTACAGAAAGAGGCAAGAGAGGTGCGGAAAGAGAAAAAAGGGGAGCAGAAAGAGGAAAGAGGGGTGCAGAAAGAAGCAAGTGAGGTGTAGAAAGAGGCAACAGAGGTGCATAAAGTTGCAAGAGAGGTGCAGAAACAAGCAAAAGAAGTGCAGAAAGAGGCAAGAGAATTGCTGAAAGAAGCAACAGAGGTGTGGAAAGAAGCAAGAGAAGTGCAGAAATTGGCAAGAGGGATGCAAAAAAGGGAAGAAGGGTGTAGAAAGAAGCAAGAGAGGTGCAGAAAGAGGCAAGAGAAGTGCAGAAAGAGGCAAGAGAGGTACAGAAAGAGGCAAGAGAGGTGCAGAAAGTAGCAAGGGAAGTGCATAAACAGGCAAGAGAAATGCACAAAGAGGCAAGAGAGGAGCAGAAAGAGGCAAGAGAGTTATAGAAAGAAGCAAGAGAAGTGCAGAAAGAGGCAGGAGGGGTGCATAAAGAAGCTAGTGAGGTGCAGAAAGAGGCAACAGAGGTGCAGAAAGACACAAGAGAGGTGCAGAAACAAGCAAGAGAAGTGCAGAAAGAGGCAAGAGAATAGCTGAAAGAAGCAACAGAGGTGTTGAAAGAAGCAAGAGAAGTACAGAAAGAGGCAAGTGAGGTGCAGAAAGAAGCAAGAGCAGTGCAGAAAGAACCAACAGAGGTGCAAAAAGAGGCAAGAGGGATGCAGAAAGAGGTAGGACAGGTGCACAAAGAGGCAAGCGAGGTACAGAAAGAGGCAGGAGGGTGCAGAAAGAAGGAAGAGAAGTACAGAAAGAGGCAAGAGAATTGCTGAAAGAAGCAAGAGAGGTGCAGAAAGAAGCAAGAGAAGTGCAGAAAGAGGCAAGAGAGGTGCAGAAAGAGGCAAGAGAGGTACAGAAAGAAGCAATAGAAGTGCAGAAACAGGCAAGAGAAATACACAAAGAGGCAAGAGAGGAGCAGAAAGAGGCAAGAGAGGTACAGAAAGAAGCAATGGAAGTGCAGAAACAGGCAAGAGAAATACACAAAGAGGCAAGAGAGGAGCAGAAAGAGGCAAGAGAGGTGTAGAAAGAAGCAAGAGAAGTGCAGAAATAGGCAGGAGAGGTGCAGAAAGAAGCAAGTGAGGTGCAGAAAGAGGCAACAGAGGTGCAGAAAGACACAAGAGAGGTGCAGAAACAAGCAAGAGAAGTGTAGAAAGAGGCAAGATAATTGCTGAAAGAAGCAACAGAGGTGTAGACAGAAGCAAGAGAAGTACAGAAAGAGGCAATTGAGGTGCAGAAAGAAGCAAGAGCAGTGCAGAAAGAACTAACAGAGGTGCAAAAAGAGGCAAGAGGGTTGCAGAAAGAGGTAGGACAGGTGCAGAAAGAGGGGATAGGGGTGCAGAAAGGGGCAAGAGGGGTGCAGAAAGAAGCATGTGAGGTGTAGAAAGAGCAACAGAGGTGCATAAAGATGCAAGAGAGGTGCAGAAACAAGCAAAAGAAGTGCAGAAAGAGGCAAGAGAAGTGCTGAAAGAAGCAACAGAGCTGTGGAAAGAAGCAAGAGGAGTGCAGAAAGAGGCAAGTGAGGTGCAGAAAGAGGCAAGAGAGGTGCATAAAATGGCAATAGAATAGCAGAAAGAGGCAAGAGGGATGCAAAAAAGGGAAGAAGGGTGCAGAAAGAAGCAAGATAGGTGCAGAAAGAAGAAAGAGCAGTGCAGAAAGAACCAACAGAGGTGCAAAAAGAAGCAAGAGCGGTACTGAAAAAGGTAGAAGAGGTGCACAAAGAGGCAAGAGAGGTACAGAAAGAGGCAGGAGGGGTGCAGAAACAAGGAAGAGAAGTGCAGAAAGAAGCAACAAAGGTGCTGAAAGAGGCGCGAAGGGTGCAGAAAGAGCAAGAGAAGTACGGAAAGAACCAACAGAGGTACAGAAAGAGGCAAGAGAGGTGCAGAATCAGGCAGGAAAGGTGCAGAAAGAGGGAGCAGGGATACAGAAAGAGGCAAGAGAGGTGCGGAAAGAGAAAAGAGGGGAGCAGAAAGAGGGGTGCAGAAAGAAGCAAGTGAGGAGTAGAAAGAGGCAACAGAGGTGCATAAAGATGCAAGAGAGGTGCAGAAACAAGCAAAAGAAGTGCAGAAAGAGGCAAGAGAATTGCTGAAAGAAGCAACAGAGGTGTGGAAAGAAGCAAGAGAAGTGCAGAAATTGGCAAGAGGGATGCAAAAAAGGGAAGAAGGGTGTAGAAAGAAGCAAGAGAGGTGCAGAAAGAGGCAAGAGAAGTGCAGAAAGAGGCAAGAGAGGTACAGAAAGAGGCAAGAGAGGTACAGAAAGAAGCAAGGGAAGTGCAGAAACAGGCAAGAGAAATGCACAAAGAGGCAAGAGAGGAGCATAAAGAGGCAAGAGAGGTATAGAAAGAAGCAAGAGAGGTGCAGAAAGAGGCAGGAGGGGTGCATAAAGAAGCTAGTGAGGTGCATAAAGAGGCAACAGAGGTGCAGAAAGACACAAGAGAGGTGCAGAAACAAGCAAGAGAAGTGCAGAAAGAGGCAAGAGAATAGCTGAAAGAAGCAACAGAGGTGTTGAAAGAAGCAAGAGAAGTACAGAAAGAGGCAAGTGAGGTGCAGAAAGAAGCAAGAGCAGTGCAGAAAGAACCAACAGAGGTGCAAAAAGAGGCAAGAGGGGTGCAGAAAGAGGTAGGACAGGTGCACAAAGAGGCAAGCGAGGTACAGAAAGAGGCAGGAGGTTGCAGAAAGAAGGAAGAGAAGTACAGAAAGAGGCAAGAGAATTGCTGAAAGAAGCAATAGAGGTGTACAAAGAAGCAATAGAAGTACAGAAAGAGGCAAGTGAGGTTCAAAAAGAAGCAAGAGCAGTGCAGAAAGAACCAACAGAGGTGCAAAAAGAGGCAAGAGGGGTGCAGAACAATTTAGGGGAGGTGCACAAAGAGGCTAGAGAGGTACAGAAAGATGCAGGAGGGGTGCGGAAAGAAGGAAGAGAAGTGCAGAAAGAAGCAACAGAGGTGCTGAAAGAGGCGCGAAAGGTGCAGAAAGAGCAAGAGAAGTGCAAAAAAAAAGCAATAGAGGTACAGAAAGAGGCAAGAGAGGTGCAGAAACAGGCAGGAAAGGTGGATAAAGAGGGAACAGGGGTGCAGAAAGAGGCAAGAGAGGTACAGAAAGAGGGGAGATGAGTGCAGAAAGAGGCAAGAGGGGTGCAGAAAGAAGCAAGTGAGGTGCAGAAAGACGGAAGAGAGGTGCAGAAACAAGCAAGAAAAGTGCAGAAAGAGGCAAGAGAATTGCTGAAATAAGCAACAGAGGTGTAGAAAGATGCAAGAGATGTGCAGAAAGAGGCAAGTGAGGTGCAGAAAGAATTAAGAGCAGTGCAGGAAGAATCAACAGAGGTGCAAAATGAAGCAAGAGCAGTACAGAAAAAGGTAGAAGACCTGCACAAAGAGGCAAGAGACGTTCAGAAAGAGGCAGGAGGGTTGCAGAAAAAGGCAAGAGAAGTGTAGAAAGAAGCAACAGAGGTGCTGAAATAGGCACAAAGGGTACAGAAAGAGCAAGAGAAGTGCAGAAAGAACCAACAGAGGTACAGAAAGACGCAACAGAGGTGCAGAAAGACGCAAGAGAGTTGCAGAAACAAGCAAGAGAAGTGCATAAAGATGCAACAGAGATGTAGTAAGGGAGAAGTGGGGTGGAGAAGGAGGCAAGAGGGATACAGAAAGAAACAAGAGAGGTGCAGAAAAAGAGAAGAGGGGTGCAGAAAGAGGGAAGAGTGGTGTGAAAGAGGCATGAGGGGTACAGAAAGAAGCAAGAGAAGTGCAGAAAGAAGCAACAGAGGTGCTTAAAGAGGCAAGAGGGGTGCAGAAAGAGGCAAGAGAAGTGCAGAAAGAAGCAACAGAGGTGCCAAAAGAGGCGCAAAGGGTGCAGAAAGAGCAAGAGAACTGCAGAAAGAACCAACAGAGGTACAGAAAGATGCAACAGAGGTGCAGAAAGACGCAAGAGAGTTGCAGAAACAAGTAAGAGAAGTGCATAAAGACGCAACAGAGATGTAGTAAGGGAGAAGTGGGGTGGAGAAGGAGGCAAGAGGGATACAGAAAGAAACAAGAGAGGTGCAGAAAGAGAGAGGAGGGGTGCAGAAAGAGGGAAGAGTGGTGTGAAAGAGGCATGAGGGGTACAGAAAGAAGCAAGAGAAGTGCAGAAAGAAGCAACATAGGTGCTTAAATCAATCAATCAATCAATCACAAGATTTGTAAAGCGCACTACTTACCCGCGAGGGTCTCAAGGCGCTGAGGGAGAGGAGGGGGGGTGTTGCCGCTACTGGTCGAATAGCCAGGTCTTGAGTCGTCTCCTGAAGGTCAGCAGGTCTTAGGTCTGTTGTAGGTTGAGGGGAAGGGTGTTCCAGATCTTGGTGGCGCGGTGAGAGAAGGATCTGCCTCCGGTGGTGGTTCTCCGGATGCGCGGGACGGTGGCCAGGGAGAGGTCGGCAGAGCGGAGCTGACGGTTGGGAACGTAGAAGGAGAGTCGACTGTTGAGGTAGGCTGGGCTGGTTTTGTGGAGTGCCTTGTGTGCGTGGATCAGGAGTTTGAAGGAGATTCTCTTGTCGACGGGGAGCCAGTGCAGGTTTTTCAGGTGGGGGGTGATGTGGCTGTGGTGTGGAATGTCGAGGATCAGGCGTGCAGAGGCGTTTTGGATTCTTTGCAGTCGTTTGATGAGCTTGGTCGGGGCTCCTGCGTAGAGGGCGTTTCCGTAGTCGAGTCTGCTGCTGACGAGGGCCTGGGTGACTGTTCTTCTCGTGTCTGTCGGGATCCACCTGTAGATCTTGCGGAGCATGCGGAGGGTGTTGAAGCAGGAGGAGGAGACTGCGTTGACTTGCTTGGTCATGGTGAGCGTTGAGTCGAGGATGACTCCCAGGTTGCGTGCGTGGTCGGTTGGTGTCAGGGGTGCCCCTAGTGACTAGGGCCACCAGGAGTCATCCCAGGCTGATGGGTTGGAGCCGAGGATGAGGATCTCCGTCTTGACTGTGTTCAGCTTAAGTCGGCTGCACTTCATCCAGTCGGCGACGGCTTTCATTCCTTCGTGGAGGTTGGATTTGGCGGTGAGGGGTCCTTGGTGAGGGAGAGGATCAGTTGAGTGTCGTCGGCGTAGGGAGATTATGTTGAGGTCATGCTGTCGGGCGATGCGTGCGAGTGGAGCCATGTAGATGTTGAACAGTGTCGGGCTGAGGGAAGATCCCTGGGGTACGCCGCAGATGATCTTGGAGGCTTCGGATCGGAATGGGGGGAGGCGGACGCTCTGGGTTCTGCCAGAAAGGAAGGAGGTGGTCCAATCCAGGGCCTTGTCTCGGATCCCTGCGTCGTGGAGGTGTGTGCGTAGTGTGTGGTGGCAGACAGTGTCGAAGGCGGTGGAGAGGTCCAGGAGGATGAGGGCCGCCGTCTCGCCGTTGTCCAGCAGGATCCTGATGTCGTCTGTGGCGGCAATGAGGGCGGTCTCGGTGCTGTGGTTGCTGCGGAATCCTGACTGGGAGGGGTCCAGGATGCTGTTATCTTTGAGGTAGCGGGTGAGCTGTCTGTTGACGATCTTCTCGATGACCTTAGCTGGGAATGGAAGCAGGGAGATGGGCCGGAAGTTCTTGAGGTCGCTCGGGTCCGCCTTGGGTTTTTTGAGTAGGGCGTTGATCTCGGCGTGTTTCCAGCTCTCTGGGAAGGTCGCGGTCTCGAAGGAGAGGTTGATGACGTTGCGCAGGTGGGGTGCGATGGAGCTGCCGGCTTTGTTGAAGATGTGGTGTGGAAAAGGGTCTGATGGGGAGCCGGAGTGGATTGTGCCCATGGTCTTGATTGTGTCCTCGGTGTTCACGTTGACCCAGGCTGTCAGGGGGTCGTGGTCGATGGGGTGCGGCGGGTCTGATGTGTCGGGCCTGTTGGGGTCATCCGGGAGTCGAAGCTGTCATGGATGTCGGCGATCTTGCGGTGGAAGAAGGTGGCGAGGGAATCACACAGGGCTTGCAATGGCGGGATGTCGTTGGCGTTGGAGCTGGGGTTGGAGAGTTCCTTCACGATGCTGAAGAGCTCCTTGCTGTTGTGTGCGTTGTTGTCGAGGCGGTCTTTGAAGGAGGTCCTCTTGGCGGACCTGATGAGGTGATGGTGGTTGCGGATGGCGTCTTTGTGGGCTGCGTGGCTGTCCGGCGTCTTCTCGCTGTGCCATTTGTTCTCCAGTTTCCGGCAGGTGCGCTTGGATGCTAGGAGTTCCGGGGTGAACCAGCTGGCTCTCTTGCTGGTGTCTTTGTAGGTTTGTTTTTTCAGCGGGGCTAAGGTGTTGGCGCAGTCGTCCATCCATCATCTGAGATTGCGGGCGGCGGCGTCGGGGTTGGAGGGGTCGGTGGGTGGGCTGAGTGATGTTTGTCTGGAGTTGGTCTTCGGTGACTTTGCTCCAGCATCTGCGGGGGATCTGTAGGGTGCGGTGGTGTGCGGCGGGTTTCCGGAAGGTGAAGTGGATGCAGTGGTGGTCGGTCCAGGTGAGTTCGGAGGTGTGGCTGAAGGAGACGTGGGAGCTTGAGGAGAAGATGGCATCGAGCGTGTGTCCGGCGATGTGGGTCGGCGTCGTGACAAGCTGTTTCAGTCCGAGGTTGGCGAGGTTGTCCATTAGGGTGGAGGAGTTGCTGTCGTTGTTGTTCTCCAGGTGAAAGTTCAGGTCTCCTAGGAGGATGTAGTCGGTGGAGGTCAGGGCGTGCGTGCTGATGAAGTCGGCGATGGAGTCGCTGAACTGGGGTCGGGGTCCGGGGGGTCTGTAGATGAGGGTGCCTCTTACGGTGGTGTTGGGATCCGTGTGGATCTGGAAGTGCATGTGTTCGGCGGTGCTGAGAGTGTCGTCGGTGCTGTTCGAGACCCTGATGGTGTCTTTGTGGACGATGGCGATTCCTCCTCCGATTCCGTTGGTGCGGTCTCTGCGGGTGATCTTGTAGCCGTCGGGGATGGCTATGGCGATGTCGGGTGCGGAGGATTCGTTCATCCAGGTCTCTGTCAGGAAGGCGACGTCCGTTGATGAGGTGTCGAGTAGGTCCCAGAGTTCGACGGCGTGTTTGCATGCGGAGCGGGTGTTTAGTAGGATGCACCGGAGATGGTTGAGGTCCTTCTTGGCTGGAGTCTCGGGCTCTCCGAGGCAGGTGAAGCTGCAGTTCCGGCAGGTGAAGGGACCATGGGTGCGTTTCGGGGCGGCCTTGAAGCAGGTGGAGGTCCGTCCTGGGTTGAGAGCGATGAGGGTGCTGGCATCGTATCGGAGGTGGTCTTTGTGGCGGATGCGGGGGCCAGGGGTTCTGGCGCTGGGCGCGGTCCAGGCGCAGACGGGCGCAGACGGGCTTGCCTTAGGCGCGCCTTCGGCGCGCCAGCGCCCGCCATATATGGGGAGGTGGGAGGGAGGAGCAGCTGGGAGGCGGGAGGCAGGGGCAGCAAGTGGTCAGCGAGGGGGGTGGGGCCGCAGGGGACACAGCGGCGGGAAACGGGAGGGTGAAGGGGTACAGAAATCAAAAGGGGCACAGGGGGGCAAAGAACGAAAAACAGTGCACAGCAGTGGGGGCACAGAATGGAAGGGCAAAAACAGTGGAAAAGCAGTGGGGGCACAGAACGAAAACAGTCACAGCAGTGGGGGCACAGAACGGAAGGGCAAAAACAGTGGAAAAGCAGTGGGGGCACAGAACGAAAACAGTCACAGCAGTGGGGGCACAGAACGGAAGGGCAAAAACAGTGGAAAAACAGTGGGGGCACAGAACGAAAACAGTCACTGCAGTGGGGGCACAGAACGAAAACAGTCACAGCAGTGGGGGCACAGAACGGTAGGGCAAAAACAGTGGTAAAGCAGTGGGGGCACAGAACGAAAAACAGTCACAGCAGTGGGGGCACAGAACGGAAGGGCAAAAACAGTGGAAAAGCAGTGGGGGCACAGAACGAAAACAGTCACAGCAGTGGGGGCACAGAACGGAAGGGCAAAAACAGTGGAAAAACAGTGGGGGCACAGAACGAAAACAGTCACAGCAGTGGGGGCACAGAACGAAAACAGTCACAGCAGTGGGGGCACAAAACGGAAGGGCAAAAACAGTGGAAAAGCAGTGGGGCACAGAACGAAAACAGTCACAGCAGTGGGGGCACAGAACGGAAGGGCAAAAACAGTGGAAAAACAGTGGGGGCACAGAACGAAAACAGTCACAGCAGTGGGGGCACAGAACGGAAGGGCAAAAACTGTGGAAAAGCAGTGGGGGCACAGAACGAAAACAGTCACAGCAGTGGGGGCACAGAACGGAAGGGCAAAAACAGTGGAAAAACAGTGGGGCACAGAACGAAAACAGTCACAGCAGTGGGGGCACAGAACGGAAGGGCAAAACAGTGGAAAAACAGTGGGGGCGCAAATATCGAGGGGAAAGACAGTAACAGTGACGCTCACAACGACAAGAACATACCTACGGCCTACCACTGGCCACCAGGGATGAGGCGCAGGTGGTAGCCTGTGGGTGGAGGAGGGCCTCAGATCAGCAGCAGCAGGGAGCTGGACGCATAGGTGGCGCTGTGCGGATGGGGGGACGACCTACCCAGAGGTCAAGGGTCGCTCACCTCACCGTGCAGCGGCCGCCATATATGGGGAGGTGGGAGGGAGGAGCAGCTGGGAGGCGGGAGGCAGGGGCAGCGAGTGGTCAGCGAGGGGGGCGGGCCCACAGGGGACACAGCGACGGGAAACGGGAGGGCGAAGGGGTACAGAAATCAAAAAGGGCACAGGGGGGCACAGAACGAAAAACAGTGCACAGCAGTGGGGGCACAGAATGGAAGGGCAAAAACAGTGGAAAAGCAGTGGAAGAGGCAAGAGGGGTACAGAAAGAGGCAAGAGAAGTGCGGAAAGAAGCAACAGAGGTGCTGAAAGAGGCACGAGAGGTGCAGAAACAGGCAAGGAAGGTGCAGAAAGAGGGAATAGGGTGCAGAAAGAGGTAAGAGGGATACAGAAATTTGCAAGAGAGGTACAGAAAGAAGAAAGAGCAGTGCAGAAATAAGCAAGAGAATTATAGAAAGAAGCAAAAGAGGTGGAGAAATAGGGAAGAGGGGTGCAGAAAGAGGATTGAGGGATGCAGAAATTTGCAAGAGAGGTACAGAAAGAGGCAGGAGGGGTGCAGAAAGAAGGAAGAGAAGTGTAGAAAGACGCAACATGGGTGCTGAAAGAGGCACGAAGGGTGCAGAAAAAGGCAAGAGAAGTGCAGAAAGAAGCAACAGAGGTGCTGAAATAGGCGCAAAGGGTGCAGAAAGAGCAAGAGAAGTGCAGAAAGAACCAACAGAGGTACAGAAAGACGCAACAGAGGTGCGGAAAGACGCAAGAGAGTTGCCGAAACAAGCAAGAGAAGTGCATAAAGAAGCAACAGAGATGTAGTAAGGGAGAAGTGGGGTGGAGAAGGAGGCAAGAGGGATACAGAAAGAAACAAGAGAGGTGCAGAAAAAGAGAGGGGGGTGCAGAAAGAGGGAAGAGTGGTGTGAAAGAGGCATGAGGGGTACAGAAAGAAGCAAGAGAAGTGCAGAAAGAAGCAACAGAGGTGCTTAAAGAGGCAAGAGGGGTGCAGAAAGAGGCAAGAGAAGTGCGGAAAGAAGCAACAGAGGTGCTGAAAGAGGCACGAGAGGTGCAGAAACAGGGAAGGAAGGTGCAGAAAGAGGGAACAGGGTGCAGAAAGAGGTAAGAGGGATACAGAAATGTGCAAGGGAGGTACAGAAAGAAGCAAGAGCAGTGCAGAAATAAGCAAGAGAATTATAGAAAGAAGCAAAAGAGGTGGAGAAATAGGGAAGAGGGGTGCAGAAAGAGGATTGAGGGATGCAGAAATTTGCAAAAGAGGTGCAGAAAGAAGCAAGAGCAGTGCAGAAAGACCTAACAGAGGTGAAAAAAGAGGCAAGAGGGGTGTAGAAAGAGGTAGGAGAGATGCACAAATTTGCAAGAGAGGTACAGAAAGAGGCAGGAGGGGTGCAGAAAGAAGGAAGAGAAGTGTAGAAAGACGCAACATGGGTGCTGAAAGAGGCACGAAGGGTGCAGAAAAAGGCAAGAGAAGTGCAGAAAGAACCAACAGAGGTACAGAAAGAGGCAAGAGAGGTACAGAAACAGGCAGGAAAGGTACAGAAAGAGGGAACAGGGGTGCAAAAAGAGGCAAGAGAGGTGCAGAAAGAGGGGAGAGGGGTGCAGAAAGAGGCAAGAGGGGTGCAGAAAGAAGCCCGTGAGGTGCAGAAAGAGGCAACAGAGGTGCAGAAAGATGCAAGAGAATTGCAGAAACAAGCAAGAGAAGTGCAGAAAGAGGCAAGAGAATTGCTGAAAGAAGCAACAGAGGTGTAGAAAGAAGCAAGAGAAGTGCAGAAAGAGGCAAGTGAGGTGCACAAAGAAACAAGAGCAGTGCAGAAAGAACCAACAGAGGTGCAAAAAGAGGCAAGAGGGTTGCAGAAAGAGGTAGGAGGGGTGCACAAAGAAGAAAGAGAAGTGCAGAAAGAAGCAACAGCAGTGCTGAAAGAGGCTCAAAGGGTGCAGAAAGAGCAAGAGAAGTGCAGAAAGAAGCAACAGAGGTACCAAAAGAGGCAAGAGAGGTGCAAAAACAGGCAGTAAAGGTGCAGAAAGAGGGAACTGGGATGCAGAAAGACGCAGGAGAGGTTCAGAAAGAGAAAGGAAGGGTAGAAAAAGATGCAAGAGGGGTGCAGAAAGAAGCAACTGATGTGCAGAAAGAGCAAGAGAGGTGCAGAAAGACGCAAGAGAGGTGCAGAAACAAGCAAAAGAAGTGCAGAAAGAGGCAAGGGAATTGCTGAAAGAAGCCTTAGAGGTGTGGAAAGAAGCAAGAGAAGTGCAGAAAGAGGCAAGTGAGGTGCAGAAAGAGGCAAGAGAGGTGCAGAAAATGGCAAGAGAACAGCAGAAAGAAGCAAGAGAGGTGCAGAAAGAAGCAAGAGAATTGCTGATAGAAGCAACAGAGGTGTGGAAAGAAGCAAGAGAAGTGCAGAAAGAGGCAAGAGGAATGCAAAAAAGGGAAGAAGGGTGCAGAAAGAAGCAAGAGAGGTGCAGAATGAGAAAAGAGGGGTGCAGAAAGAGGCAAGAGGGGTGCAGAAAGAAGCAAGAGCAGTGCAGAAAGAACCAACAGAGGTGCAAAAAGAAGCAAGAGCGGTACTGAAAAAGGTAGAAGAGGTGCACAAAGAGGCAGGAGGGGTGCAGAAACAAGGAAGAGAAGTGCAGAAAGAAGCAACAAAGGTGCTGAAAGAGGCGCAAAGGGTGCAGAAAGAGCAAGAGAAGTGCAGAAAGAAGCAACAGAGGTACCAAAAGAGGCAAGAGAGGTGCAAAAACAGGCAGGAAAGGTGCAGAAAGAGGGAACTGGGATGCAGAAAGACGCAGGAGAGGTTCAGAAAGAGAAAAGAAGGGTAGAAAAAGAGGCAAGAGGGGTGCAGAAAGAAGCAACTGATGTGCAGAAAGAGGCAAGAGAGGTGCAGAAAGAAGCAAGAGAAGTGCAGAAAGAAGCAACAAAGGTGTGGAAAGAAGCAAGAGAAGTGCAGAAAGAGGCAAGAGGAATGCAAAAAAGGGAAGAAGGGTGCAGAAAGAAGCAAGAGAGGTGCAGAAAGAAGCAAGAGAAGTGCAGAAAGAAACAAGAGAGGTGCAGAAAGAGGGAAGACGAGTGCAGAAAGAGACAAAAGGGGTGCAGAAAGAGACATGAGGGGTGCAGAAAGAAGCAAGAGAAGTGCACAAAAAGGCAAGTGATGTGCAGAAGGAGGCAAGAGAACTGCAGAAAGAGGCAAGAGAGGTGCAGAAACAGGCAGGAAAGGTGCAGAAAGAGGGAAGAGGGGTACAGAAAGAGGCAAGAAGGATGCAGAAATATGCAACAGAGGTGCAGAAAGAAGCAAGAGCAGTGCAGAAGGAACCAACATAGATGCAGAAAGAGGCAAGAGGGGTGCAGAAAGAAGGAAGAGAAGTGCAGAAAGAAGCAACAGAGGTGCTGAAAGAGACAAGAAAGGTGTAGAAAGAGGCAAGAGAAGTGCAGAAAGAAGCAACAGAGTTGCAGGAAGAGGCAATAGAGGTGCAGAATGAGGCAAGAGAGATGCAGAAAGAAGAGAGTGAGGTTCAGAAAGAGGCAAGAGAAGAGCAGAAAGTGGCAAGTGAGGTGCAGAAAGAGGCAAGAGAGGTATAGAAAGAGGCAAGATAAGAGTAGAAAGAGGAAATAGACGTGCAGAAAGAGGCACTTGAGGTGCAGAAAGAGGCAAGAGAGGTACCAAAAGAGGCTCGAGAAGTGCAGAAAGAGGCAAGAAAAGTGAAGAAAGAGGCAAGAGAGGGGCAGAAGGAAGAGAGTAAGGTGCAGAAAGAGGCAAGTGAGAAGCAGAAAGAGGCAAGAGAGGTACAGAAAGAGGCAAGAGAGGTGTAGAAAGAAGCAAGAGAATTGCAGAAAGAGGCAAGTGAGGTGCAGAAAGAGGCAAGAAAGGTGCAGAAAGAGGCAAGAGATCTGTAGAAAAAAGCAACAGAGGTGTTGACAGAGGCAAGTGAGGTGCAGAAAGGGGCAAGAGAAGTGCAGAAAGAGGCAAGTGAAGTGCAGAAAGAAGACAGTGAGGTGCAGAAAGATGAAGAAAGGTGCAGAAAGATGCAAGAGAAATACAGAAAGAGGCAAGAGATGCACAGAAAGAAGAGAGGTTTGTGCACCATTAGTACCAATTTAACACCCACATTCCAGCTTTATAAAGGGCCTTCCACCACGCTGTAACACGTGAAGCTGCATTTTTGGGGACATTTGAGCTAGAAACAAGGCTTTTTTTTGTTCAAATCTGCAGATTAGGCAGCAGATGATGGAATATTTGGCAAATGAGAAAAATTTTTAATTATGTGAAAATTGGTGCAGCCAAACAGTCACATAGTTCCAGCGGCCCTGCTCATACCTCTGACTATGTCCAGAAGTGCTCCTCAGTGGTTCCTTCTTTTTTTGTGTCTCATTGAGTTTATAGTTTAGCTTCTATGGAAACGAGGAAGACTAAACCTGAGGTTACCACTCCACAACACAGACTACAATACCACATAATTACTCTCCAAAACTCATAATCCCACTACACATAATTCCTATACACTAAATGCCACATACTTTCTATTCACATAATTCCACTGCACAACATACCACATAATTCCACTACACACAACGTACATCCACTCTACACCAAAAAACATTAGGAAAAAACTTTTACATTTACAACGCCAATACCTCTAACTCTCGCAAATGCAAAACCTATTACATTGCAAATGCTTCTTTAACTAGTAGTCACGTTTGCAGAGTGGTGGAGAAAGGGTGCTGGGCCTCCAACCAGCGCTCAGGAATTCCGCTGCATAGGACTTACAGGAGGAACCAGGAGGGCTTCTTGGCCCCCAAAGTCCCTCAGAAGTAAAGTGGACTTCATCTCCCATCCCATAGTCTGCCAGGAGGCGCGTTTGCAGAGTGGTGGAGAAAGGGGGCGTGGCCTCCGAAGACGTCTTAGCAATCCCACTGTGTGGGACTTACTGGAGGTAACAAGAGGGGTAGTTGGCCCCCAAGGACATCCTTGGGGGCCAACTATCCCTCCTATTACCTCCAGTAAGTCCCACACAGCAGGTTTGCTAAGTTATCATAGCAGGCCACGCCCCCTTTGCCCACCACTCTGCAAACGCGCTACCTGGCGCGCTCTTGGATGGGGATTGAATTCCCCTTTGCTGCTGGGGTCCTTAGGGGCCAACTAGCCTACCTCTTACCTCCAGTAAGCCCCACAGAGTGGGATTGCTGAGAGGTGGACATAAGCCACGCCCCCTTTCACCACCACTCTGCAAACACGCCTTCTGGCGCGCTCTTGGTTGGGTGATGAAGTCCCCTTTCCTCCTGATGGTCCCTGGGGGCCAACTAGCCCTCCTGTTAGCTCCCTAAGCCCCATACAGCTGGTTTGCTGAGAGTGCTCAAAGGCCACACACCCTTTTTACACCACTCTGCAAACATGGCTCCTGGTGCACTGCTGCTCGGTGATGAAGTGAATTTGTGTCCTGAGGTCCTCAGGACACAAGAGGACCTCATCACCCCACGAGCAGTGCACCAAGAGGCGCGTTTGCAGAGTGGTGTAAAAAGGGCCATGGCCTCGGACAACCTCTCAGCAATCCCACTGTGTGGGGCTTACTGGAGGTACCTGGTGGGCTAGCTAGCCCCCAGGGACCCTCAGGAATGAAGGGAACTTAATCCCCCAACTTAGAACGCGCCAGGGGGCGCATTTGCAGAGTGGTGCAGGGAGGGGGCGGGGCCTCCGGCGAAATGCCGGCTTTTATTTTTTGGGGTTTCATTAGAAGGGGGGCTGTGTGGCCCCCCTTCTCTTACTATTTTTTGGGGCCTTTGGGGACTATTTTTTGGCCAGGCCCTGCGGGACCCCATCCCCCAGGGCCTGGCCAGCCTTTTCTTTTTTTTAGGTGGGGGGCCCGCGCGGCCCCCCTCTGAGGCCTTTATCGGCCCCGGGGACCCCATCCCACGGGGCATTGCCTCGTTTTTGTTTAAAAAAAAAAAAAAAAATTCAATATCTGTGAGGGGGGCCGTGTGGCCCCCCTTCCCTGGGCCACTTCTGGCCGCGGGGACCCCATCCCCCGGGGCCTGCCCAGCCTTTACTTTTTTTTTATTTAGGAGGGGGGCCGCGTGACCCTACTCCTGAGGCCAACTATAGCCCCGGGGACCCCATCCCCCGGGGCCTGGCCAGCCTTGTTTTTTTTTTTTTGTAGGGGGGCTGCGTGGCCCCCCTCCTGAGGCCAATTATGGCCCCGGGGACCCCATCCCCCGGGGCCGGCCTTCCGTTTTTTTTTTTTTTAAAATTAATTAATTAAAGGGGAGGGGGGCCGCGTGACCCTACTCCTGAGGCCAACTATAGCCCCGGGGACCCCATCCCCCGGGGCCTGGCCAGCCTTGTTTTTGTTTTTTTTGTAGGGGGGCTGCGTGGCCCCCCTCCCTTGGCCACTTCTGGCCCTGGGGACCCCATCCCCCGGGGCCAGCCCTCAAGTTGGGGACTGTGGGGGGAGCCCCAATGCCCCCACGGTCCCTGCCGGCTCACCGCCTCCTACGGAGCCGGCATTGCTTTTGGGCAAGGGGAGCTGCTGACATGCAGCTCCCCTTGTCCAAAAGCAATCTGCTTCGCTTCATGGAAGCAAGAGCAGGTTTCCTGCTCTCGCTTCCATGAAGCGAAGCAGTGTTTGCTATGGCAGGGCAGGAGTGCTCCCGCCCTGCCATAGCAAACGGCAATGTCCCGGGGGTGGACACCCTGGGACATTGCAGGAGCCAGCCCTGGGGGGTGGCGGTCCCCAGGGCCATCAAGGGATCCAGGAGGGGGGCAGCGCGGCCCCCCTCCCAACTCTTTAAAGCCCTGGGGAGGTGGTGGTCCCCAGTGCCCGGGGGTCTGCAACGGACCCCCGTATTTAAATAATTAGTGCTCCGGGGAGGTGGTGGGCCCTGGGGCAGTGTGGGGGGGCCCCCACACTCCTCTAATTAGATTGGAGCCCTGGGGCGGTGGCGGTCCCTGGGACTTGGAGGGGTCCACGAGGCCCCCCGCCCCTATTAAATCAAAGCCCCGGGGAGGTGGCGGTCCCCAGGGCAATGTGTCCACGCATTTTTTTGTAAAAAGCCCCGGGGAGGTGGTGGTCCCCGGGGCTGTGGGGGCCCCCACGGGCCCCCACACCATAATTATAAATTGCCCGCAGGACCTGGCCACCCAGGGGCTTATAGAAAATGAAGCACAGGAGCCCGCACTTCATTTTGTTTTCTTTTTTTTCTTAAAATGCTATTTTTGGGCCTGGGGGTCTTTGTGGGATCCCCTGAGCAGGCCTTGGGGGTCAGGGTGTTTCTACCCTGCCCCCTTTTCTTGTTTTTCATCTTTTTTCTATTGTTTTCTTGTGACTCGGTTACCGAGTTACAAGATGGCTGCTGGGGCACTACTGGTTGGGAGATGAAGTCCCCTTGGCTGATGAGGGTCCTTGGGGGTGAACAAGCCCTCCTGTTACCTCCAGTAAGTCCCACAGAGTGGGATTGCTGAGAGGATTCAAAGGCCACGCCCCACTTTCTCCACCACTCTGCAAACGCACCTCCTGGCACACTACTGGTTGGGGGATGAAGTCCCCTTGGATGCTGTGGGTCTTTAGGGTCCCAGAATCCCCCGTTACCTCCAGTAAGTCCCACACTGTGTGATTGCTGAGAGCTGGTTGAAGGCTCACCCATACAGCCACTCAGGCAACCAGTGACTCACCTGTGCAGCCAGTCACATAGCCATACACTCACTCATACAGCTACTCACACACCCACTTATTTGCCTACACAGTCACTCACACACCCACTCACACACCCATATAGACTCTCAACACAGCCACTTGCTCACCCATACAAGCATCCACACACTCACACTCGCTCTCACACCCACACAACTACTTACATACCCATTCACACATTCATACAAGCACTCATACATCTGCTCACTCACCTATACAGCCATTCGCACAGACACTTACTCTCCAATACAGCCACTCACACACCATCTCCCTTAAAAAAACACCCACTTAAACAGCCACTCACTCATCCATACAGCCACTTACAAACCAAGTCACTCACTCATACAACCATTCAAAGACCTACTCCCTCACCCATACCGTCACTACATACCGACTTACCCACCCATAGAGCCACTCACACCGCCACTCACTCACCCTTACAGCCACTGACATACCTACCCACTCACCAATACAGCCACTCACACAGCACCTCACTCACCCACACAGCTACTCACACACCCACTTATATAGCCATACAGCCACTGACAAACCCATACACAAAAGGATGCATACAGTCACACAGCCATTCACGCCACTCGCATAATATATGTTAGAAGTAGTACCCCTCAGTAGTAGTGCACCAAGTATACTAATTTAACTTTTGTAGTAGGTTAGTATATATGTTCAACAATCCTTGTAGTAGGTTAGTATATATGTTTAACAATCGTAAACTCTTAGAAAATACTTACACTCACTAGATGATGTCATCAGTGATGTCATTTGAAATGTCATGAGTGATGTCACTGACCATGTCATGAGTGATGTAATATGTGAGGTCATAAGCAGTGCATTGCTGGGGTGTAAGTTATAGTTAGCTCACATAACTATAACTGCTGAATTTCACTGGTTCTGTATGAGTAACATCTGAGCCTAACTATAATGTCCCTGTAAACTTTGTTTTTTTCAGTGAATATATACATATATATATATATACATATATATTACCTACTGGCGGTCGCCAGTAGGTAGTTATAGTTAGGACCTTGTTTCTATTCAAAAAGGCGTTTTTTCTTTTGCAAATATCTTTGGCGCCGTTTGACGAATCTTCGCAAAATTTTCAAAACTAATGGGGCACTCAGGTCAGCTCCTGTCTTGAAAGTTTTGGGTTGATTTGTCAAGCGGGGGCCGAGAAAAAAGGGGGTCCCAAAATGCATTTTCTCTGTGTTAATTTCCATAGCAATTTTTGGAACAGGCTACAGCCCGAACTGCTGAACGGAATTACACCAAATTTGGCAAAATGGTAGCTCTTGGTTCAGAAAGCAACCTTATTTTTAAATGGTGTAAATCCGTTCAGTAGTTCCTGAGAAATTCAAAAAATAACAATATCGATATCTGAGCACCAAGGAGGATTCGCGAATCCTCCCGAGCACAAGCTTCATTTTGATTGGCTGCCAACACTCCAAACCAGAATGTATTGGCAGCCATCGGGACCCCAGGACATAGCAGTAGCCGGCCCTGGGGGGGTGGCAGTCCCCTGGGCCATCTATTTGTCCTGCAGGGGGGCCGCACGGCCACCCTCCTTTCTTATTGTAGGGCCTGCCCTGGGGAGGTGGTGGTCCCTGGGGCTAAGAACAGCCCTGGAGGGGGCAGCAACGCCCCCCTCCATTTAAGAAAAAAGAACTTGGCCCCGACGAGGTGGTGGGCCCCGGCAAGGGGGTCCTCAATGCCCCCCTGATTTGTTTTTGGTGTATGGCCCTGGGGAGGTGGTGGTCCCCGGGGCCCGGGGAGGATCCAAGAGGCCCCCCATTTATCATTAAACAAGCCCCGGGGAGGTGGTGGTCCCCAGGGCATAATAAGCCCAGGGGGGTATGTGTGCCCTCCTCCTTTATTTGGAAAATGTCCCCGGACCTGGCCTACCCGAGGACCGATAATTAACAAAGCGCAGAAGCCTGTGCTTAATTTTTTTATTATGGATCCTCCACGTCCCTATATATACAATTTGAAATTTCTTTAAATGACTCCGCAACTACTGAACGGATTTAAAACCAATTTATAAAAAGGTCACTTTCTGGACCAACGGCTACCTTTCTGCCAAATTTGGTGTAATTCCATTCAGCAGCTCGGACTGTAGCTGTGTTTAAAGCTCCTAAGGAAATTAACATGGGGAACACGCGTTTTGAGACCCCCCTTTTTCTCTGCCCCTGCTTGATGAATCACCCCAAAACTTTCAAGTGAGCAGCTGAAGTGAGCATCAAACTAATTTAAAAAATGTCATGAGGATTCATCAAATGACGCCAAAGTTATTGGCAAAAATGAAAACGCTCTTCCTATGGAAACTACATCCTAACTATAACTACCTACTGGCGTCCGCCAATAGGTAATATATATATCCACCGTTCCCCACGCCACAGCAGGGTCCTGATTGGCCAGCCACAACCTGAGAGAAAAGTTGCGCCCACCATTTTATGCATCGGAAAATGGTCCCCGGGGCTGAAAAGAAGCATGAAAAACAGATGTAGGGGTTAGGGTAGAGGTGCCCTGACACTATGGGTGTCTTAAAAATGAGGTGAAAGCATGTTTAATGGGCATTAAAATATCCTAAAACATTTTTCGGGTCACTTGCAAAATCTGCTGAGCCGGTGCGGGGGTCAGCTTGGCCCCGTGAAAATCCGTGAACCTCGCCGTGAAGTTGCACGGGTATGCCGTGACGAGCGGCAATGAGAATCCATGGATTCACGGAAAACCCCAACTAAATTGGGCTTCTTCACAGGAACCATGTAAAAGGTTAAAGAAATGCTGACCATTTAGAAGTGGTATAACAAAAAATAAAGATGAAAGGAAGCCTGTGATTTGTTAACTAGAACAGCATAAGTAAGAGCACATGGTGAGGGGTAGCCATGTTACCTGCTATTCTACTTAGAGTGGAGATGGTTTGAATGAGTTCTGACTGGAGATTTGGAACGAAAATACAAGACATAGAAATAAAAGTGGGAGAACGGCAAAGAGCTTTTATAGGTATGTTAATTAGGTTGTATTATATAAAAGTATATTCAGACAAAACATTGAAAGAAAATGTGTACCTTCTAGACACTATACTAGAAGGGAACATAGAAGGGAGTTTAAATGAGAACATTAACTAAAAATACAGTGAGCAGGAAAGAAGAAAGAAAAAATTGTTATAGTGAAAGTAGGTTGGCATCACCATCCATGCATAACTTTTGCCGGCCAATAAAGCTTTGTCTGTTTGCAACGATGTTTGTTTGATCGCTTTATTGGTAATTTGTTTGAATGCGGAGTATGGCATCGGTGTGTGCCAGGCTTCCTCAAGGTTTAATGTTAAAAGAGCTTGTTTTAAAATTCGGACTATGGACTGGGTCTGCCTTGATTGTTTTTCAACCTCCTCCCAGCAGTGATGGGCAAGCGTGTTGTCTTCAGCTGCCCTCATTCTCCAGTAGTACTTGACCATGGCTCCTTGTCTGGCCGGTATCTGATTTTTTAATCCGTATTCCAGACGTATCTGCGCCTGAGAGATATGATGTGGGATGATGAACAATTTCTTGAATAGTCTGGACTGGGCTAAATTTAGGGTTGTGGAGTCCTTGACGTTTAACATTTCAGAGCCATATGTGATAGATGGCAAAAATTTGGCTGCTACGACCTTTAGTAGTTGGTTTGTTGAACTGCTGCCTAGTTTGTTTTGCAGAGTTTTAAAGGCAAATAATAATTGTTTTATTTTGGTTTGATCATGGTCTTGATGTTGTTTGTAACTTAGTTGGCGATCTAAGAGGACCCCCAAATATTTGTATGTATCCACCTGCAAGAGGATGCTGGAATTTATCCTCCAGACGAAATTCGGACGTTTTTTATAGGTGCTAGAGAAGCTTAAGACATTAGATTTTTTTAGATTAATTATTAGTTGTTCTTTTGAGATATATAGCGCCAGTTGTGAAATCAGTCGCTGCAAACCAAGTGGAGTTTGGGAGAGCAGCACGATGTCGTCCGCATATTGCAGGCTCGCTATTTTTGTCTTACCCAATTTGGGAGGGTTGCCCTGAATAAGACAGAGGTTGCTCTCTAAGTCGGCGGTATAGATGTTAAATAAGCTGGGCGCCAGGACACATCCCTGCTTTAGCCCGTTGATTGTCAGAAATTTCTTAGTTAGGCTCCGGCCGTCCCCTTTTTTTATTTGGACCCAGGTTTGCGATTATAGGTTGACGATAGCTCCCTATAATTTAGAAGGGGCTCCCCAAGCTTTCATCTTGGCCCATAGCTTGGATCGTGGCACTTTATCGAAAGCTGCTTTGAGGTCTACAAAGCATGCGTAGAGGATATGAGAGTTGACAATTGCTTGCTTTGCTAAAAGGGTGACTGCCTAAATGTTTGTTAAGGTGCCCGTGCCGACCCGGAAAGGTCTGCCAATAAATTAGATGCATAGATCTTTGCCTCTACATCTATGAGGGCTATCAGTCTATAGTTGTTAGGGTCTGAACGTGTCCCTGACTTGTGTATGGGCTGAAGAATGCTGCCCCTCCAGAAGTCCGGAATGATACCGGACTCTAAGCTGTGTGAGAACAGGGGGGTTAAGTGGCTGGACCAAAACGTTGGATCGCACCTGAACAGGGCGTTCGGTAGGCCATTGGGGCCTGGTGCACCATCCGATCGCAGGTGTTTAATTGTGTTCAAGACCTGCTTTTGCGTTATCTGAGCTAGTTCTTCCCTAGGCTCATTCTTGGTTAGATCTCTGCTTTCTTGCATTTTGATGTTGTTAGGAGCGTCGACTGTGCTAACTGCGATCGGGGGGGGCAATGGAGTTATATGTGGCTTCGATGTGAGCACTCCAAGTTTGCTCCATGATGTCCGAGTTAAAGTGGCGATGTTTGCCGTGTAGCAGGGAGTTGATGTTTGCCCAAAACTGTTTTGAATTTCTCTGCTTACTAGCATGAAGCATTTTGATCTCAAGTTTTTCCTTATGTATTTGCTTAGCCACCTTTATTTCATGTTTTAGCTCCTTTTTCGTTTTTTCTATAGTTGATAGGATCAATTGTGTTGGTTGAAAGCCCTTTGTTCGAAATGTCCTTAGTTGTTTATTTAGTCACGTTTTTATTGCCCGTATTTTTGGTGTGTACCACTGCCCCCCTCCGCTTCTTGGAGTTTTGTGGCCGGTGTAGTTGTTTTGAAATATTTTGTTTAAGTTGGTAACAAATGACTACCAGGCCTCTACGATATCTTGATCTGCATCTAGAGGTGTTAATATTGTGCTGCATGTCTCCCTAATGGAGTCACTGTTTTTTGCATTCCAGGTTAACCGTTTTAGGTTGTAGGATTGCGTTGATAGTGTAAGAGGCTTGGCCCGCTCTGACCCAATTGGGGTGATGGTTAATGAGAAGGTCTGGGGGTAGTGATCACTTTCGACTCGTTCCTGTATTTGAAAATCCGTTATGTAAGGAAATAAATCAGGATCTGCTAGGGTGAAATCAATTGTTGAACCTGTTTTCCTTGTAACTCGCGTGAATGCGGCTGGGCTATCCAGAGAGCCTCTGCCGTTTAACGTGTGCAAGAAGAGGTCATCCAGTTTTGCTGCACATTTCTTTCCCATGATGTCTTGTCTGCTTGTATTGCCCAGTCTCGGCTGTATAATCTCGCTAGGTTTCTCTCCTGACCTTGAATTAAATTCATGTTGAAGTCCCTGGTTATTATTATATTTTCACTTGGGTAGGTGCCTTTCAACATTTTAATTGCAGCGATTAATTGCTTGATTCTTTGCCCCTTCTGCTTTCCTGCTGGGTGGATATAGATGTTCAGAATTAGCAGGCACGTTAAGGGCCGACGATCTAGTTTGGTGCATTGCATCCAGGGGGAATCAAGGTCGATGGTTACAACTCTCCAAAGGAAGTCGATAGAAATGAAGGTCGATAAGCCACCTTTTGCCCTTCCGTACTGTGCCTCCTTTATTGCTGGAATAAAGTATTCTTTATAACCTATTAATGGAGAGTTGTTTGTCTGCCAGGTTTCTTGGAAAAGGAGTATGTCGTACTGATTGATGAATTCAACGAAGTCGGCTTCTTCTAGCTTTGTGCTTAAACCATTTACGTTCCAGGAACAGATCCTACAACCCGCGCTTTCCCTGGAGGTGAGCTTGGTCTAGTTCATACTACTCCCCACTGCTTTGGTTCCGATGTCACTTGGGGGTGACCCTCGAGGTTCACTGCTTCTTGTTGAGCTATTGTTATTGTAATTTGTCTGAGTAAATGGCCCTCTTCTACCTTAGAGCTAGTCTGGTCCGGGCCTTTTGCTCATTTTAGAAGCCCTGTTTTTGTGTTTGCTGTTGTAACGGGCTGAGTTACCGAAGGGGCTCCACCTTTTTTAGCTCTATGCCCCCATTAGAGAACTCTTCCCTGTGCTGCAAGATCTGTTCTGTGATGTTGTGGTCGATCCAAGTTACGATTGTGGAATCATGGCCTATTTGGTTGGGATTCGATTTGAACTCTATTCTGTCCAAGTCGCAAGATTTTATATGACTCAGGGATGGTAGTGCTGCCAATAGTTTTAATATAGACCCTCTGTTCAGGATATCGTGTGGCCCCCTCGAACTATATTGAGGAATTAACTCTATTTTTGTGCTTGTGTTTGGCCGTGCTGAGTTTGCATGTTGTTTTTTTGCACGCTTGCTTGATATAGCAACTGATGTCCAGGTTGCGTCTTGGTCCGGTGGGGCTGGGTTAAGTTGGTTAAGTGCGCTTTTTATTGAGGAACCACGGGAGTTCACAGCCGGCACGGCCTCGGTTCCGCCCAGTAGCTGATTCCTTTTCTTTCCTCCTTTGGACTTGCTACTCTCCTCTGGGTCCACTTGTCTACTGGTGATTACCTCTTGTAAGTTGAGGGAACTTTTACTTGCTGTATTACCCAGGGCAATAAGTGTGTGTTTTTGTATATCTAGAATGGGTGAATTGATTGATTCTTGTCCTGCCTGAGGGTAGAATATGCTGTACATTTTCCTTGCTTGTTGGTTCACACTAGTTCGTTGATTTGGGTTTTCTGAGGTTGTTACCTCCTTTGAGGTAGAGTTTTGGGGTGCCCTTACCCCGATCGAAGGCGTGGTATTGTTTCCAGTGTTGTCCCTCTCTGTTGATTCCTTGTCTTTTGCATTGGACATTTTTTATTGGGGGTGCATTACATTCGGCCCACGATTATTAGATTTGCTTTTTTTTGCTTTCCTCAGGTGTTTTCTTTCCCTCTTCGTGAGGGAGATGGCAAGGATGGGTTGTCTGGGGCTTGAGTGTACCGATGTTTGTGAGACGTGATTAATTGACGCCGCCTCTTGTGCTCCCAGGTGGGCTTGTTCGGTCAAATCGTCTGGCCTCCTTAGATCATCTGTGATAGGAGTGCTTAGGTACTCTGGGGGTTTTAATCTCTCCTTGTTGCTTGGGCTACTACTTGCCCTGCCATTTCCTTGGTGGCCTTCTTGGTCGTCTGTTGCCAGCTTAGAGTCTTTGTTAGTCTCTGTGGGAGGTTCCCTGACAGCCCTTAGCATCTGTGACATCAGAGTTGGTACCGTTGCCAGTTTATCAATTATTTGGGGGCAGTGGCAAGTATGAAAAGTGGTATCCCTGTCAAGCTGAACCTTCTTTATCATGTCATTCAGGTCTTGCAAATTTGCTTCTATCCCCTGTACGTGGATAGCTAGGATGTTTAAAAGTTCGACTTGAGTGTCGAGTTTATCTGCATGATACGTCAATGCATTTCCAATCGATTCCATGGTGTTTAGTAGTTGGGGCCATATAGAAGCCGTTGGAGGACTAGTCACTGCTTCCGTTTGTGTTCAATTTAATTGAATTGATTTCTCCAGATGCTCCGTTTGATCATTATACTCGCACGGTTGTTCATTTCTTAGTGGAGAGTTAGATGCCGTTGCCCCTGCCCTTGCGGGACTGGGCTTGATGGTTTCTTGTGACGGGCGCCTGCTTAGTTTGATATGGAGTGAGTCATTAACCTTTAGTAAATTGGGAGTTTTGGTAATATCAAGTTCTGTTTGTGCGGCAAGCTGGTCGTGATTTTCCACCGAGCCCCCTTGTTCCAATAAGTGTGGTTCTGCCGTTAAGGAGGGAAAATAGGCCATTGCAAACGGACTTGGAGTTTGGTCCTGATGGTGGTGGTTATACAAGGCATCTCCTTCTGTTTCTTTCATAATCATTTGCAGTGATTCCAAATGTGATTGTTGGTTGGAGAGGAAGTCCCAGCTTGTGTCAGGCACCCTGTGAACAAGAACCTCTGCTAGCTGGAGATGTTGGACTTGAGGTAATGAAAAAGGATCTAGAGCTTTGGGTAGTGGTGGCCTGCCAAGGTCTTCTGATCCGGGAGGACAGATATCGATGCTCCCTAAACATGGGGTTTTTTCGTTTTTGTTGTTGTTATTGTTCGTGCTGCAGACCACCGTGCCTTTACTTTGTATACCTGATATGTTGTTGCTGTGTCTAAGTTCCTTGGGGACCTCGGGGTCGTTGCATTCCATGTGATCCTTATGGCTCCCGGATGAGAGTCTGCGACATACTTTTAGAAAGTCTGTTATCAGCGCCCGCTTGCTGGCTTTAGTGCCAGTGCCATGTGCAGTGATTGTGGTTGGGTCATCTTCTTTTGCTCCCTTTTTGTTTTTAACTGATCTTTCCTCTGTTTCGACGGCACTAGCGTCTACAGCTGAGCGGGGGGCAGGGCTCAATATCCCTTGCTTTGCGATGTTTAGATGGGATTTTTCGTGGGTTGTGATTTCTCTTTCTGGGCCGGGCGCTGGCTCGGTCTTTACCTCCGTCTCAATTTCAGTTTCGGTTTCAGTCTTGGTCGCCAGCCAAACGCTGTGGGTGTCAATGTCAGTGTCCATGTCCGTGTCCCGTGACCCCCCTCTTCCCTTCCTAACTCTTCCCTGGGGTTTCTCTTCACCGCCTCTGGTTTTCCCTGATCTCATGATCTGAGTACTAGTGATTTATTGGGGGTTATATGTCACGAGTATTCCGGGTATTTCAGAACTTTCGAGAGAGCCGGGACCTGGGTCCTAGGTCCTGGGTCCTTGGAAATCTCTCGTGGCCCTGAGGGCAAATCTGTCAATTGTGGTTGGGGCTGGGGGAACCCAGCACGAGGCAGGGGATTTAGACCAGGTGGGGGGAGGGTGAGTGCCCCCCGTGAGACTGCCCTCCCAGCCCAACTGCCCCAACTGCCCCAAGCCTCTTACCTTGGGATGTGCCCTCAGCCCTCAGTCCAGAGGAGTCAACTCTCTGACGGCCCCAAGAAGTCCGCTCTAGGGTCCCACTGGTAGCGGCTGGCCAGCCGTCCGATAAGCCAGTTATCCGGTGTGCCAGGCTGCTGGGGAGTCTACTTGTGATCACGATGGTTGTGGCCACTGGACCTTTAGGCCTCCTTGCACTCCTTGTAGGTCTTGTGAGTCTTTAAAGACTTTAAGTGTTGGTTTGCAAGCGTGGCCTCAGGCAGACACAGGTCGCACCCGGGACTAACCTGGGCCGCCTCCGCGTCGCTCCGGGCGCTCTCTTAGCAGCTGCCATCTAACGGCAGCTGCGCTCGCGCTTCACTTCGCTTCACTTCATGTGTTTGGTCCCCCCGCCGGCGTCCCGAAACTAACCGGCGGGTTTTGCCGCTTTTCCGGCTGCGGCTTGCGGCTCTGCTGAGGCTGAGGCTATGGGGCTAACGAGGATGCATGTACAGCGCGGAGCTCCTGCTCCGATTGCGCCCCGCCCTCTGCTCTCAGCATGTCTCCGCGTTACGGCGTTTCCAGCACACCAATGACTCTGTTGCGGGGGTGGAACAGGGAGTCCCCCCATCCAATGTCTGGCACCAGGTATAATTATTAGACCTCCAGAGCCAATCATGATCACACTCCTCTACCTGTGGAAGATTCAGAAGAAAGACTGCTTTGCTGTCTGAAGAACGAAGACTAGACCTGCTTGCCTTGTCCCAGGCTACCCAGAGTGACTCAAATGGTCAGTTGGCTGCTCTCCTGTGTGAGCTACAGCTGCAATGGCCAAGCTGACCAGCTGCAACTGGACCTACCTGATCCTGCCTGAGCACTGCTGCTGCTTCTGCTGGAGTTCTGAACCCCAAGAGGTGTCCACCAGGTCCTAGACCCCTGGCTGACATCAATGGAAGCTTCTTCTAGAAGAAAAGGTGAATATCCTAAAGTTTGGCCTCCTCGCAACCATAGATGGGCCTGTTCGCGCTGGAACTGTGCCTCCTGTGAGGACTACCAACACAGAACAACAGTGAGACCTGCTCTTCGCATCAACAGCAACCGTCCGCAACGACTAACAAAGCGAGACCTGCTCTATGCTTCAGCAATGACAGCCCATAACGACTGCCAATGCAAAGCTCGAGCGATGACCAGATCTTCTCACTACAGCAACGACCATCTGTGATGATCAACCTGCTTTTATCACCGAAAGCCTCCTCCTTGCAGCCTCCTGCCTCCTTCACCTTGAACGGAACTCTTCACGCTGAACTCGAGAAAGTAACCTTTCAGCTGAACTAACCTGGTCAGCCTGAACTTGTGACTTTCCCCTGGTTTAGTGTGACCAGATGACTGTGAGTGGCCCTTAGTACTTTTAGGCGCTATTTTCATTTAAAAATTAAATATTTAATATCTCCTGTTCTACTGAAGAATCTAGCGGGATTATGGAGACACATAAATCAGCTGAGCAGCCGAGGGGTCCCGAGAGAAAACGGCGTAGCGGATAAAGATTGGATACTATACGTGAGGCAGCTATACGCAATCGTGCCTATCAACACAGACTGCATAGAAGGGATCAGCCGTGGGGCAGGTCGAGCCCGGCAAGCCAGCACAAAGCCAGGAAACACGACCCTTAGCCCAGGCAACTCGTCTATGGATAACAGATCCCTGGTTGATGCACATCGCACTCCACCAGCCTGGATAAACCCCCAAATGGTCGTTAAGACTATCAAGAACATGAATAATGATGGGGCTCCTGGGCCAAATGGGATTCCAGCACCGGTCTTTAAAATGGCCCCTGACTTCTGGGCAGCAACCCTAACCCCGCTCTATAATTAGACGTTTTTGACAGCTATAATCCTCGATTCCTGGAGGGGCTCAATATTGGTCCCCATTTTCAAAAAAGGGGATCGCCTAAAGCCATCAAATTACAGGCTCATCGCCCTGCTAGACCTTGAAGCCAAGGCTTACGCCCGCCTACTATTGAAGGATCTGGAGAAGTGGGCTGAAGAGAAAAGTATAATACCCTTCTACCAGGCTGGCTTTAGGTCACAGTCATCGACCTTGGACAGCGTATTGGCGCTAGCGTACTTATCATCCCAGGCAACTTTGAAGAACCATCCTCCACTCTTCTGCTGTTTTGTGGACTATAGTACAGCCTTCGACAAAGTCGTCCGCAAAAGATTATGGTGGAAGCTAGAAAACTGGGGCATTCCACCAAACCTTCTGAAGGCAATTAGGTCACTTTATGAAGATACCTGGGTGCGGGTCAAAACTAGCGGCTGCACAGTGTCCCCTAAAATAACCACGGAGAACGAGCTGAAGCAAGGATGCGTGTTGGCCCCCATTCTTTTCAACTTATACACTGCGGATCTGGGGGAGGCCCTAAAAGGAGCCAGTCTAGTAGCCCCTAGACTAGAAAGCGTGAGGCTGCCGGTGCTACAATACGCCGATGATATGGCTATATTGGATCACACGAAGGTGGGCTTACAAAGAGCCCTAAATGCATTAAACCGTTTCAATAATACCAACAACCTGACAGTTAACCAGGGAAAGACCAAGGTTGTCATTTTGGGACTTACCACCTGAAGAAGAAAACACATTGGCTAATGGGAAATTTGCAAATTAACTCGGTGGCTTCATACAACTATTTAGGGGTTTGGCTGATGGAACGGGCCAAGGAGAAGGCCTACCTAAAACAGCAGAGCTCCAAGGCCAGCAAGGTTACACAGCTACTAAAACAACTAAGCCATCACCTGATTAGCCCATCTGCTGGTCCAATATTAAATGTCCTGAAAGCGAAACTTTTACCGGCTATCAGCTACGGTCACCTGGCCTTCCCCGGGTTACAGGACGCTTTCCTCAATTCAGCCCAAGTTAAGGCATACAAATCAGTGCTACACATCCCGAGGTCAGCAAGGAAAGCAAGGCTAAGACTGGAGCTAGGCTTAGCAAGGCCAGACCTGATATGCCAGGGGGAGATTATAAAGCTATACTTAAGGATACTAAGGACCCCGGCCAATTCTCTAAAATATCAACTGAGATCTATCTTTGAGGAGTTAAGCCCGGCCTGGCACACCAGCCTAGGAAAAGCATTTAAAACATTGAAGATCAAGGCAGAAATCATATCGCGGCTGCATAAATAAACAAGTGCGAGAAACCTCCTTTGATATCGACCTCAAATCTCTCCGTTCAAGCCCCCACTTAGATCCACTGAATAATTCCTACACGGCAGGTAAAGCACAACCTTACCTAAGCGAGGTTCTTACTCCACAGGTCCGAAGCAAAATCCTTTATATGAGACTGACCATACTAGGAATTGCTGATTTTAACCCCGCATGGGCCCGCGCGGGGGAATCCATAAACTGCAGACTGTGCCCCTACACAAGGGAATCCTGGTTGCATCTTCTATGCTGTTGCCCCAACATTAATAACGAACGTTGGCGACTTCTGCGCCCGATCTGCATCATCAATGGAATAAAGTCCTGTAGTGAAGCATCAGCCTTGTGCCTATCTACCACTAACACGACGACTCTAGCTAGATTGGCAAAATTTATCCATCAAATCAGTATTGCCCTAAAAGCTGTTAACGAAAGCAATAAAACCTTGGTGAAAGGTACTGAAAATTCAGCGGAAGAAAGTGGACCGGCTTCCCAATAAGCTCTGCTGCTCTAAACACCTCCAGCACGCCCTTTAAGACAGCGCCATTCCAAGATGGTCAATTGGAGCGCCAGGGCGTTCAGTTCATCGTCCTGTAATGTATTCTATTTTTCTAGGTTCAAAGGGGACCCTATGGAGGTGCGCAAGGCCATACGACAAAGACTACAAACTCTGGAGAAGGCCGACCGTGCGGGCACTGGGGTAGGGCGCTAAATTTTATTTAACATAAATTGAAGCTTTTAGTATCACTGTTTTATTTTTTATATGCTGATTGTTTTTACTGTAATGATTTTAATTAATTGTACAGTTAATAATAATAAAAAAAATAAAAAAAATACTGATTGGGTTTTTGTCGTTCTGGTACCATCTTATGTATTAAATTGTATTCTATTTGTCTAAATTGGTTTGGGATTTTTCTTGTGTTATGTTTTAACTTTATTACTCTTTGTGTCCTGCATAAATATTCTAAACATTGGCTCTATGTTAAGCCTGACTGATTTGTGCCAAGCTACCAGAGGGTTATTCACATGTTAATTTATTGACTATTTGTGATTCAACCTGACAAAAATTGTTGTTGTTGCCTGACCGGGGCTTATACCCCCTCAATCAATAACCCAATTTCTTACAGTATAGCATAGTATAATCCTGTCCAGGTCTGCAAACTATCATTATCTAACCTCCTGAAACAACACTCACATAAAACTTGCCAAGCGCTCCCATTGACTACTAGCTGAAGAGACAAAAACTAGTGCACAACAGCCTTGAGAAGTGAGAAAAGGGAAATAAACTGAGAACTAAGAGCCTGCAACCAAAACCAACAGAATCAAGGATATGCAGACAAGATTAAAGAGCTGCGACAAGAATACTATGCAGCAAAAAGAAAAAATAATGATGCCTTCTGTGCGAGGATCATTCACGCCACTAAGGAAAAGAATGCCAAAGAATTTTGATGCATTAATAACCACATTTCCGAGAACACCGCAGTATCAAACAACTCAAACATCAGTGAAAATGAATGGTTTGACTACCTCAATAAGTTGCAATACGCAACGTGGTTAGACCATGAGGTCAACACTTTAGTAAGAAGATTCCCTAAAGTTCCCTAAGTGACTCCGATGTACAAAATCCCGGGACACTGGCTAGTAACTCTTTAACTGGTGTCACAGTTTGCATGGAGTAGCAGGTAGAAAAATCCTAAACAAAAGCCATACACATGGCACCCAGGCCCACGTTACCTTTCTCAAGCACTGTTTGAAATGAACCCAAAGTTCTGGTCAAAAAAAGTGAATGGCTATATTAAATCATGTGCTAACAACCAAACAAGTGCCGGATTCATGGCGTGGGGCCATCATCCAGCAAATTTTCAAAGGTGGAGATCGCTCCAATCCAGTAAATTATAGGTCAAATCTCATTGCTCGACAATGAATCTAAATACTTCGGCGGTCTTCTACCTAAAGATCTGGATGCTTAGACCACTGGGAAAAAATAGTCCCAGTGACCCAAACAGGATAAAGGAAAGGTATGCGCACAACTTCTAACCTAATGACCCTCTCCATATTAATTGATAAAACCATAACCGATCGCAGATTATATTTATGCTTTGTGGATTTTAAGCCCACCTGAAATCTAGTACCAAGAGACACCCCATGGGCCAAAATATCGAGACTGGTTATTCACCCAACTTTATTAAGAGGAATCATCTTGCTGTACTCTGACATGACTAAGAGTAAAATTTGGAGAAGGAAGCATAGTCTCATGAAAGATCTACTCTACTATAAGGCTGAAACAAAGATGTTTCTTGCACCATTATTGTTTAATATCTATCTTGCAGACCTCTCCATGACACTTAATAGGTTGGTAAATCTAAAGGAGAAAGATACATACATATTGGCTAATTTGTTGGCACTGATTCCAGGGTTTCCAGGGTATCTTTCCTTGCCCCCTCTAACACACTTCACCCTGCAGAACAAAGCTCATCAAAGAATTGACAGCTGATTTCTCTATGAGCTCCTTTCACCACTCTCTATGTTGGCTCACCTCAGTGTTTTACCCATGAAATGGACATATGACTGTGTACAAAGAAACTGCATTTAATATGTTGAGGGTTATAGTCCACCAAATGCTAAGTGGGGATGACCATGGATGCCTTTTTCTGTATTGATTGTACAAGCTCAGCAGGCAGCTAAATCTGTCCATGCCCAGAACTAAAAATACTTTTTGTGTAATATGGTCAGAACATATGTATTTCGCAAGCGCTTGAGTCTGTCAAACACTTGGAGTGCCGAATGTTCAAATAGCAATGTATCAAACAGCAGCATTTCTGGCTGAGAATGTGTCACTAAGGGCTTGATGTGCTGAGCCGTATGGTGGTCGCAAAGTCTGCGACTCACAAAATCACAGGGTTTGTGACTGCAAAATGGCTTTTTATTATGTACTAAACTCATTTTCCAATTCAGTAACACGTTACCAAATTGGAAAATTAGTTTAGAAACATATAACTAATAGCAATTTGGAAGAGGATATGTAGGGCATCCCTTTCGAATAGCGATTCATTAAGGTATGTACCAAAGTTTTTCGACTGAAATTCAGTCAAATATCATAGTAATTTTATTGACTCCCTAACAGTGGTGTTAATCCAGTCGCAAATGGGAGTAAATCCCCTGGGTGCCCCTTTTCCTCTGTAAATGGTAAAAAAAAAATTGTTGGGAGAAGTCAGTAGCCCACTGGACCCCTACCAACTCTCAAACAACCAAAACACCCCTTTTCTTTATAAATGCGGCCCCATTTCCTGTAAGGAAAATGGACTGAGCAACCAGATTGGAACTGCACCACTGCTAGTCAAATAAGTCCATAAGTAATAGTCCATGGATATTGCAGAATCTTAATTCAATGAAGGAGATAGCTGTAACTACAAGATATGTCTCGTTTTCTTCTTTATTCAGTTCATGAAACAAACCATCAGCCAACGCGTTTCGTCCTTTTAAACATAGGACTTCTTCAGGGCTGTAAGTTAAAAACAAATATAAAAAAGACATATACAAAAAACACATTCGATATAACCAACAACACTTATATATACACAACAATTATATAATAAATATCACATTAAAAACAATGATACAATGTTGTGTATCAATCCTAATACATAAAGAAAAAATTCCTCTCTACACCATACCCAAGGTGACATACAAGACAAAAGTTTACATAAACAATTCTTAAACAATAATAAAAAACAATATTGGCATGCATATGTACAGACAAGTATAGCAAGAAAGCAGGAGGAAAAAGAAAATGGAAAGATCCAAGTCTGAGAATCAAAGACACGCTAAAAAGTATATATGAAATAGAAAATCAGACGACAAAAAAGACAATAAAAGATAATAAACCCACAGGCCTCATGCCCATAGAAATTCCTCTTCAAAAGGGATTATTAAGTTAACCCACAAGAGCAGGCGAATGAGTAAAAATTTGTAGATCCAAAAGTGGTCACTAGACTAAGTGCACCCCAACTCCAGACCATAAGTGAAACCAAACGACGCTGTGAAACACCCTACATGAACACATTAAAAAGACCCACCACTGTCAATAGAAGGCGACAACCATTCCAATGGGTTGTGGCCCAGTAGTAAGATTTCTCTTGAACAGAAGCTGTAGCCAAGCATCTGTGAAGATCAAAGAAAGAGTCCCACACAATCGGTTGCGCAAACTATCATTTTATATATAACTTGGAAAATATATGTGGTGCGTAGTAGCCAAGCCTACCTGGTCCGTGCCGCAGAATATTAATTCAAGTCAAGATGTAAAGATAAGTTGGCCAAATCCTATGCCCAGTTGAGAGCAAAAGTAAGGAACAAGTGGTATGATAGCCATAAATAGATCTTTAAACGTGCAAATTCTATTGGAACTGGCACATAATGATGGAGAATATCCACCCTAGCTAGTGCACCTAAGAAAAAGAGATATAAAACAATGCTTAGGCCAAGGTTAAAGGGCGTAGTTCTCTTAAGCAAACCATCCTTTTGTACATCCCTGTTTTGTTTACACATAAGACAATAAAATTGTATAAACTTCATTAGTTGCAACCCGTATATCACAATATATTATAAATAGAAAATGATAATGTAGGCATCATCACAGGATCACACAAAAGTATGGCCTACAAAACGGGTGCTCCGCAGGCAAAAAGAGTAGCCTGAGATGAATCCCCAATCACAACCTATGACGCAAAATGCGGTCTAAAGCCCAGTCACATAAAGGTATGACCTAAATGTCTCAAGCACCGCAGAAATATAGAAGCCCAAGGTGCTTTCACCCTTGTTCAACACATGTTCCCAAACAAAGCAGCTAATTACTCAGCTGGGTCAATCAAACCCACAGCACCCTCCACATTAAATTATTAGAGGAACTCGCCAACACAAAAAGACTATGGTGAGCCGACACAAGTGAGCACAAAATAAACGATAACATAAGCCAGCATAGGCCAGCAGTAACACAAATAAATGAAAGGCCAGACTAGTTTTTGCACCTTCGCGGATGGTTAGTTATTTATTTTCTGAATGGTTGGGCTCATGACCTGTGTTTTGCATCTTGACATCCGGATTGAAATCCGACATAGACATTTTTTGGTTTTGGTGTGCCTAGTCGGGGCACCTTTGGGCTCTTATTTACGGTCCGTATGGTATGGATGTTTCCATTCTTATTCCTTCACATAGTGTCAATATGGCGGACTCTTTTTCCTTGGTTATTTGGTTATTATATGGTGTCGGACGTACCACGTGATCACTTGGTGACGTCTGGCCACGTAAAAGACTGCCCGAAACTGAGCGGGGCTTGTTTGCGGACATCGGAGCCATGATTCACGCCGGGCTACACTCCGGATTCTAGTAAGTACGTGCTCGCACCGTTGTTTGGTTGGGGGGAGCCATCACCCACATATCGTGCTTTTGACTGACCATATGTGCATATTTAGATGCACATCTGATGGCATATGGGTGTTATTTATCTGCAGTCTTAATATATGGTCTGCATGTTGGGTGCCCACTCACACGGGTTTTGCAGACAGAGCCAGTTTATCCACGCCTGCGTTGTTCCCCTCGTGTAGGCCTTTCATTTATTTGTGTTACTGCTGGCCTATGCTGGCTTATGTTATTGTTTATTTTGTGCTCACTTGTGTCAGCTCACCATAGTCTTTTTGTGTTGGCGAGTGCCTCTAATAATTTAATGTGGAGGGTGCTGTGGGTTTGATTGACCCAGCTGTGTTACGAGTAATTAGCTGCTTTGTTTGGGAACATGTGTTGACCAAGGGTGAATGCACCTTGGGCTTCGTTATTTCTGCGGTGCTTGAGACATATAGGTCATACCTTTATGTGACTCTGGGCTTTAGACTGCATTTTGCGTCATAGGTTGTGATTGGGGATTCATCTCAGGCTACTCTTTTTACCTGCGGTGCACCCGTTTTGTAGGCCATATTTTTGTGTGACCCCTTGATGATGACTACATTATCATTTTCTTTATATAATATATTGTGATATACGGGTTGAAACTAATGAGGTTTATACAATTTTATTGTCTTATGTGTAAACAAAACAGGGATGTACAAAAGGATGGTTTGCTAAAGAGAACTACGCCCTTTAATCTTGGCCTAATCATTGTTTTATATCTCTTTTTCTTAGGTGCACTAGCTAGGGTGGATATTCTCCATCATTATGTGCCAGTTCCAATAGAATTTGCACGTTTAAAGATCTATTTATGGCTATCATACCACTTGTTCCTTACTTTTGCTCTCAACTGGGCATAGGATTTTGCCAACGTATCTTTACATCTTGACTTGGATTAATATTCTGCGGCACGGACCAGGTAGGCTTGGCTCCTACGCACCACATATATTTTCCAAATTATATATAAAATGATAGCTTGCGCAACAGATTGTGTGGGATATGGACTCTTACTTTGATCTTCACAGATGCTTGGCTACAGCTTCTGTTCAAGAGAAATCTTACTACTGGGCCACAACCCATTGGAATGGTTGTTGCCTTCTATTGACAGTGGTAGGTCTTTTTAATGTGTTCATGTAGGGTGTTTCACAGCGTCGTTTGGTTTCACTTATGGTCTGGAGTTGGGGTGCACTTAGTCTAGTGACCATTTTTGGATCTACAATTTTTTACTCATTCGCCTGCTCTTGGGGGTTAACTTAATAATCCCTTTTGAAGAGTAATTTCTATGGGCATATGAGGCCTGTGGGTTTCTTATCTTTTATTGTCTTTTTTGTCATCTGATTTTCTATTTTATAAATACTTTTTAGCGTGTCTCTGATTCTCAGACTAGGATCTTTCCATTTTCCTTTTCCTCCTGCTTTCTTGCTATACTTGTCTGTACATATGCATGCCAATATTGTTTTTTATTATTGTTTAAGAATTGTTTATGTAAACTTTTGTCTTGTATGTCACCTTGGGTATGGTATAGAGAGGAATTTTCTTTCTTAATGTATTAGGATTGATACACAACATTGTATCATTGTTTTTAATGTGATATTTATGTATATAATTGTTGTGTATATATATGTTGTTGGTTATGTCGAGTGTGTTTTTTGTATATGTCTTTTTTATATATGTTTTTAACTTACAGCCCTGAAGAAGTCCTATGTTTAAAAGGACGAAACGCATTGGCTGATGGTTTGTTTCATGAACTGAATAAAGAAGAAAAAATACATATCTTGTAGTTACAGCTATCTCCTTCATTGAATTAAGATTCTACAATATCCATGGACTATTACTTATGGACATATTTGACTGCAGTGGTGCAGTTTCCAATCTGGTTGCTTTGTATTTAATCACCTTGTGAGGGGTGGTGCTTCTGGGCAGGCGGCACATTTGGATTGCTGCACAGAGGATTGTTTTTGCCTTTAAATAGTGGTGGTAACTTACGGTATAGGTGCCTCACATGTTGCTTTGTGGTCCACTGTCCAAATTTCGAGTTTTTGGAAAATGGACTGCATTAAATAAAATAAAAAACGTGACTTCATTTAAAATGTGATCACAGGCATGGTGGCCCACGAATATTGATGAGGTAGGTCGCATTGCAACCGACTACGATTCAGAATTTAGTGAACAGACCTATTAGTGTATAGGTCAGTTCACGAAATTCCTTTCCATTCACAAAAATTCAGTGTGCATTTTGCTACCACTTTTTCCAAATGGAAATTTCGTCCACCAGGCCCTAAATTGTGAATTCATTTATTCATTATGATCTTGTAAAGGAGAAGAGACCACCTTCGTGCAACCAACTACACTAACCCTTTTTGTACTCCTTGTTTTAAAGATACTCTAACTGGGTTATGTTATTAAGATAAATTGAATCGGATTAGCAATGCATTTTGTTTAAAAAATCCCTAAAGAGCACAGCGTTTAGTACAGCTGTATAGTTTACAAATTTTAAACTTGAAAATACATTTTAATTTGAAATGTTTATGTAGTGTAAATGCACTTATCATCAACTAAAACTGCACTAGTCATGTTGGAGATATCCTAAAAATTAAGGGGCATATTATCAAGGACTCTATCGCCGCTTTAGCGGCACTTTTTGCCGCTAAAGCGGCGATATTTCTATCGCCCTATCAGCAAGCTGTCGCTAACAGGTGTTAGCGACAGCTTTTAGGCGATAGCGACTGGTTTGGGTGCCGCTTTGCATGTCAGCGATATTTATCGCTAATGACATGCAAAGGAGGCGTTCCCAACCTAACAGCGACTGTAAGCAGTCGCTAACATCACTATCGCCTATTAGCAATAACCGCAAAGCGATAAAAAAACGCGCGCTAACCGCGATTAGCGCTGGTTTTTTAGTACTGGTAAAAACATGACTTAACAATATTAGTCAATGGGAGGTGGATTGTAAGGTTAAGTCCCCAGCATTAGCGCGGGGATTCTATCGCTGGATTTCTCGCGTTATTGCTGGGTTTCGCCGCTATCGCTGGTTATTTTATCGCATTGGAGATAAACCTTGCTAATAGCATGTTATCTCCGCGGTAATATCCAGCGATAGCCGGTGATAGATAAACGCGCGCTAAGCAAGCTTTGCGATAATTTTCGCAGGTTCTTGCTAATATGCCCCTAAATATTCCCCAGTGTTATGTTTGTACACCAGTAACCCATTTTGTTCAAAAATACTGTATCAGGCACATTGGGTCTCGAGAGATGTGTAGATATGTGGGCATAGAGGCTCGTGTTGTATCAGTATAGGTCAACAAAAGTCAGTGATCTCCATCTTTATGAGTGCATCAGTGCAGTAAATGTAATAAACTGGAAGAAAGAAAACCAGCTTAATAAAAGGCTCATGTGTAGTTCTTATCAGCCATTATTTGATATTATTCTTCCTTCCTCTTCCAAGAAGAAGGAGATTTGAAAGGCAAATTGTGGACACAATGTACAAGTGCGCTTTGTATTGTGTAAGCACAGTTCCCCAAATATGATCTGTTGACTTTCTGCCTATGCGGAAGTTAAAGGCTTGTAGCACGCTGTTGAATTGATCATTGAGCTCTGCAGTGGGGAAGAGGTGTTTATATAATGAGAAGAAATTGTGATAGTCCACACCCTCAGGTATCATCCACAAACACAAGAGACATCACAACATTTAGTTATCAATTGGCCATAGATTATTTTATTCAAACAGCCATAAACTTGACAAATATAAGTCAGTCCATTGTCAACCTGATTTTGAGCACAATGAATGAATGAATGAATGTATTTTTGAATACGCGCACGAATCACCCCCTTAGGGGTATCTCGGCTCACAGTCAGTACAACAGGTGAAAACTGAGTTAAAACAGAACCGTTTCTAGTCCTTTCCTAAATTTATTATAGTCAGGACCGGTTCTGACATGAAATGGCAGTTTGTTCCAAAGTGTAGGAGCCAGATAGGAAAAGGATCTTCCACCTCATCTAGATCCTCGGATACGGGGGACTGACAGTAGTTCCTTCTCACTGGAACACAAGTTCCTAGCAGAGTGACATCGTTTGAGCATTTGACAAAGATACTCAGGAACCTTGCCCAGCCGGGCTTTATAGGTTAAGCAGCACATTTTGAATGTTGTCCTGTGCTTTACTGTCAGCCAGTGAAGGGATTTTAGGAGGAGAGCAGAAGCTGATCTAGGTGGCTGATTACAAATTAACCACGCTGCTGTGTTTTGCATGACCTGTAGTTTCGAAATTAGAGACTCATTGGCAATAAACTCTGGGGCATAACATGTTTATGTTTGCTGGATAAATACACACACTGGGCCTGATTCACAGAACTAACTTACGTCAAAAACGTAAAGTTAGTACTTTTTGGTATTCACAGAATACACTTACCACTACTAACTTTATGTCCGCTCTCGGGCCGGAGATTCCGGCCCCGTGGCGGAGATTCCGGGCCGGAAGCGGAATTTCCGCCTCCAGGCCGGAATCTCCGTTATTGGGCCGGAATCTCCGCCTCCGGGCCGGAATACCCGCATTTAGGCCGTTTGAGCATTTCAAATGCCATGAAACGGCCTAAATGCGGGTATTCCGGCCCTGAGGCGGAGATTCTGGCCCAATACCGGAGATTCCGGCCCGGAGGCGGAAATTCCGCCAGGATAGCTTAATTCCAGTGGCAAGGAGAGCACGGGACCCACGTCTGGGCATACCCGTCCCACTCGGGGTGACAAATGCAAAAACAACAATGCCCAGACGTGGGTCCCTTGCTCACTTTGCCACTGGATTCAAGCTAGCCTGGCTGATGACGACTGAATAGCCAGAAACCGGTCCCAGGATGCTTGTTTCCGGTCCAGAGAAGACATGGCTTGGCAGTTCGGGCTGGACTGTTCCCATGAGGCACAGGGTCAGACTGATTTGCATATGGCCATGTCGGAACTGGGGTGGTGGAGTGAGCTAAAGAATGATGATGGATTATACCCAGATCAGTTGACTGGGGGCGAGTGTTTGATTTGCTCAAGCGCTCCGTCCATCATCCCCTTTGGTATCGCTTTGTTCGCCCTAAGTTGGCAGGGTATGCCCAGACGTGGGTCCCTTGCTCACTTTGCCACTGGATTCAAGCTAGCCTGGCTGATGACGGCTGAATAGCCAGAAACCGGTCCCAGGATGCTTGTTTCCGGTCCAGGGAAGACATGGCTTGGCAGTTCGGGCTGGACTGTTCCCATGAGGCACAGGGTCAGACTGATTTGCATATAGCCATGTCTAAACTGGGGTGGTGGAGTGAGCTAAGGAGTGATGATGGATTAAACCCAGATCAGTTGACTGGGGGTGAGTGTTTGATTTGCTCAAGCGCTCCGTCCATCATCCCCTTTGGTATCGCTTTGTTCGCCCTAAGTTGGCAGGGTATGCCCAGACGTGGGTCCCTTGCTCACTTTGCCACTGGATTCAAGCTAGCCTGGCTGATGACGGCTGAATAGCCAGAAACCGGTCCCAGGATGCTTGTTTCCGGTCCAGGGAAGACATGGCTTGGCAGTTCGGGCTGGACTGTTCCCATGAGGCACAGGGTCAGACTGATTTGCATATGGCCATGTCTGAACTGGGGTGGTGGAGTGAGCTAAGGAATGATGATGGATTAAACCCAGATCAGTTGACTGGGGGTGAGTGTTTGATTTGCTCAAGCGCTCCGTCCATCATCCCCTTTGGTATCGCTTTGTTCGCCCTAAGTTGGCAGGGTATGCCCAGACGTGGGTCCCTTGCTCACTTTGCCACTGGATTCAAGTAGCCTGGCTGATGACGGCTGAATAGCCAGAAACCGGTCCCAGGATGCTTGTTTCCGGTCCTGGGAAGACATGGCTTGGCAGTTCGGGCTGGACTGTTCCCATGAGGCACAGGGTCAGACTGATTTGCATATGGCCATGTCTGAACTGGGGTGGTGGAGTGAGCTAAGGAATGATGATGGATTAAACCCAGATCAGTTGACTGGGGGTGAGTGTTTGATTTGCTCAAGCGCTCCGTCCATCATCCCCTTTGGTATCGCTTTGTTCGCCCTAAGTTGGCAGGGTATGCCCAGACGTGGGTCCCTTGCTCACTTTGCCACTGGATTCAAGCTAGCCTGGCTGATGACGGCTGAATAGCCAGAAACCGGTCCCAGGATGCTTGTTTCCGGTCCAGGGAAGACATGGCTTGGCAGTTCGGGCTGGACTTTTCCCATGAGGCACAGGGTCAGACTGATTTGCATATGGCCATGTCTGAACTGGGGTGGTGGAGTGAGCTAAGGAATGATGATGGATTAAACCCAGATCAGTTGACTGGGGGTGAGTGTTTGATTTGCTCAAGCGCTCCGTCCATCATCCCCTTTGGTATCACTTTTAGAAAGATGGCATGTTTGAGCCCAAACAAACGGTGCCTTTTTGCTATTAAACAGGGATACATTGGGTGGCTGTCTTTCCTGTGATGAGTTGCTCATTCCTTCCAGACATGGGGACAAAGTGGCTTAGGTGTGGACAGGATGGGCCAACCTAGCAGGATGTCTGGGGTGGAGTTGTGCCCAGTCCTGATTACATTTCAAAGGGCCATGCCTGCAGCATACACAAAGGAACCCAACACCAGGCATGCCTTTGCTCTTGTCACCATAGACAGTTAGGAGCTGAACCCAGGCACGACAGGGCATAATTAGTTTGAGAGGGGTCTAGGGTTTCCCCCCCCATACAGAGGCTGTCACTGGAGATAAAAGATAGCACTCTCAGACCCCAAATCAGATCACTTCTGGACCAGTGGAAGATTCAGAAGAAGGACTAGACTGCCTTGCTGCCCAGCTGTCTGAGGAAGGAGGACTGGACCTGCTCCCTTGAACCAAGGACCACCAGAGTGATTCCAAATGCTAGCTGGTTAGCCTCCTTTGTGAGCTTTAGGCACACAATAAGCTTCCAGAGGCTTCCCTCTAACTGCCCAGCTGACCAGCAGCAGCTGGACTTGCCTGGACCTATCTGAGCTCTGCTGCTGGCCTCTGAGTAAGTCCTGAACCCCAAGATCTGCCCCTCAGATCCTTGACCCTTGATTTAGATCAGGGTGTACTTCTCCTAAAGAAAAGGTGAAAATCCTGATGTTTAGGCTCTTCGCGAGCGCAAACAGGCTTCCTAGCGTCAAGACTCTGCCACCTGAGACAAACACCACTGCGAAGTTGAAGGAAAGCTGCTCTTTTCGTCTATAGTGACCATGATGGCCAGCAACGTGAGACCTGCACTTCCCACTACAGTGACCACAGCCCACGATGACTGCCAATGCAAGGCTCCAGCAACGTACAGCTCTTTGCGCTACAGCGACATCCGCTCGCGACGCTCAACCTGCTCTTCGAGCCATCAACATCTGAAGATAACTCTTCAGCAGGATTGTCCTGGTCCCTATACCTGGCCCACGCGCCATCAAGATCACCCTGAACTTGTTACTTTCCCCCGGTCTAGTGTCACCAAATAACTGCGAGTGGCTCTTTCTGCTTCTTGGCGCTATTTTTACTAAAAATCTTAAAATTCAATATCTCTGGTTCCACTGATTTGATTTTGCTAGTTTTAGTTTAATTTTGTTTATTAAAATTGACTCTAGCTATCAAAATTAGTTTGGGATTTATTTTTCTTGTGTTTTCACTTTATTACTGTACATGTGCTGCATAAGTATTTCACATATTGCCTCTAAATTAAGCTTGACTGCTTTTCTGTCAAGCTACCAGAGGGATAAGCACTGATTCATCTAGTGACTTTTGTATTTCATCCTTACAAGGACTGTGGCTGTTACTTAAGAGGGGTTTCCACCTCTCTCAACCAATAACTCAATGTCTTACACTACGCATATTTTCAATCACCAAAACTAAATGCCCCTCAGCTTACTGCATACAAAGCTTGTATTCCCCTTACTAGGGGCAGAACCTGTACAAATGGAGTCCATGTGTCCGATGGAGAAGCGAAAGTAGAGAAGTGACTTCCTAATTGGGCATTCACATATAATTAGGTTTGGCTGTTTTAATGCTTAATTGAAAATGACTAGTACATATGTCCTGAAGGCCTGTGCTGTGGGAAACATTTTGGGTGCCAGGCCGAGAAAAGCTTCTGGAATTCAAGCCCTATGCTTTGTTCAAACAACTCAAATATGTTACTGCGTCTCTTCACTAGTAGACTCCAGCCTTCACCGCGTCATATACTGTTATTCCCTTTAAGTCATGTTGGACTGCAGCCCCCACTACTGTGCAATATGTCTTAAAACAGTGCGTGGGAATTTATGGTGGCAAGCAACACAAGGGAGGAAGGTGGGGAACAAATAATTTGCAGTGTGATGAGCGTGGTAGTGAACTGGGTTTAATGAGAATGACGGTGGGAGGAGGACAGGGATGAGTTTAAAAAATGGACGGCTGGAGTTGGACAGGAGAGTATTTAAAAAGAATGGACAGCAGGGGAGCAGTGCTTAATTTGAGCCAGTAGTTTCCGGTGCTCGGCACCTGCACTTAATTGTCAACACTGGAGCTTGTGACAGTCTGCCAGAAGGTGGCGCTGTCTGGCTAATTTAGAGATGACCACAGCAACAGGTAATTATTAATTCAATATACATTAAATATACTATTACCAGGTATCTGGCTCAAAAGCTAGAATTATCTGGAGGCGGTAGACCTTCAAGAAGTGCTAACTCTTTCCTCTTGAAACCACAGATCTTTCACAAAAAGAGAATGTGTTACAGAGCTTTCTCAGGCTCTGCCCTGAAGATCTGGAACTCTCTCCCACCGGAAGTCCGCAGAATACCCTCCACGGTTGCTTTCAAAATGGAAGTAAAAATATTCCTTATGAACAAGTTCTTGCCTTAAATGGGTCTGGATCGTCTGTTTTAAGGTATTGGACTTTTTTTTTACTAGCTAATGTGATGTTCTTTGATACCCCTTTTGTAATTGTTCTTATTTTGTATACTTAATTGACGCCTGTCTTTCCCTTTATTATTTCCTACCCGCCAAGTGTGAAGCGCTCTGATACCCATCTGGGTCATGCTCGCGCTATATAAAACTTTATAAATAAATAAATACCTGCCTCCTAAACCATTCTTATACCTTTGGGGCCTGTTATTCACCAATTTGTCACACTTGTAAGAGTGTGATGGTTAGAAGTTGTGTTGTTACTATTATTGGCAACTCGAAGAACAGGAGTGAACCCGTTAACCGAGTTGAGACCCAGGTGAAGTATGCGAGGGCGCTTAAATCGCCTGTATCTATTGCATCCCTTTCAAATTCTCCCGCATGCCTACTTGGACTACGTGACCCCACCGAGGACCGCTGGCCTTGCCGTAACTAGGTCCGATTACCCCGGACCAAGGTACATTGTTACCACGCCTTTTCAAACACGGATCTACCTTTACTGAATCCTCACGTACAGTGGTCCTCTCAGGATCCTCCACTTTGCCTTCGCCGTCGGGCTATTCCCACTCCTCGTCTGGATTGATTTACAACTACCATCACAGCACTATACTGAAATCAGTAACCATTGTCCTGATGATGACCTGGAATTGAACAGGTGGAAACGCCGTCGACTACTCAGCGTATACCTTGGCCTTGTCGTGGTCTACCTAATCAGTCTAAACCAAAAACCCTACTTTGTATATAATTTTCACTGTATCATTGACCACTTAATTATTTTTAGGTCTCGCCTGGCGTGGCAGCGCATGCGCTGCTCGCCCGGCGAGATATATTGTAAATGAGGACTTTGAGAAGGGGGCTTGAAGCCCCGCCCCTCATTTCCATTGGCTGGCGTCACCGTTTATGCTAAACGGTGGCCTGCCATTGGAAATGAGCTGTTGGCGTTGCCTCCCTTTCGCCTTTTGGTCCGGCCCATCGGACTGGATCGCCTGTTTCACGGCTGTCGTGAAGCAGTTTCTTATCGCAAGGAGGCGTGTTATATAAACAAGCTGTGCGATCCAGTCCGGATGGGCCGTCTCAAAAAGAGACAGGGCGCCGCATGTTTATTTTTGCATCGCGCTTTCACTTTAAAGTGAAAGCGCGATGCAAAAATAAACATCGGGAATGGCGTGCGCTTGTTATTTCATTCGCCGGGCGGCGGGGGGTAGCTATGACGAAGGATAATGGCTTGTTTGCAATGGATGCAATAGCATCTCTTCCTTTTAATGGCAAGCGAAGAAGATGTATAAAAGCTTTATTTATGTACAGCCAATGTAGGGAGGCAAGGTTACGGCACGTGCGCACAGTCTGTGTATTTCCTGAGCATGTCTGTACCAGAATGGGGGGTGTCGGCTTTATGAATCATTTTGTGGAAATAGGAGTTTTATTTTTGGGTGGGTGCGGTGTGTGATGACGAGGCGGCGTCTTTGAACTCAGCACAGGTGAACAGCATTAGCATACAGCGGACAGATGGCGTTGCTGCATTCCCCTGGTGCTGTGTTCCAGCTTCCAGTTGCGCCTCGTAGTCTGATACCTACTGGTGGGATGCCTGAGATCGCCTTTGCTTTCCTCTGTGCGGTGCTGCTGTTACCGAGTCTGATATTAAGAAAGAAACGTGAGGCCCACGAGAACAAATGCACGTTGTCACGTGAAAGATAAATAGGTATAGCACCCTTGCACTTTATGAAAATAGAGATCTTCTATAGCACATATTACACATGCGCATGCCCACCCATGCAAACCCAGTAATATGTAATTAATATTTAATAATTAGCTTGTTGACTTTGCTCTTTATTTTAGTTTGATGTCAGGAAGGATGTTTTGTAAAAAGTGAATAATTAATGGATGGTCTGACCATGGACTACAAAGAAAGAGTTTTTTCGATTATCACCTGCACCCTCTATCAAGGTAGAAGCAGGGGTTGTGAGCAGTCCCTTCAGCTTAAATGTGTGTGCTCTTCTGCAAAATGTGAATACATGCCTCTTCTGACTGTACCTTGAGTCTGTAGATGAGGCCAAAATAGCTGCAGGAGAAGTGCAGATGATCACAGGGAATAGTTCTTTTCTATATTAAAAAATGCTTACAAATGCAAAGTGGGGAATACTGAGCACCGGATTAAGTTGTATTTTACTTATGCCTTCTGCTGTTTCTTTGTAGGGTTCAGCGGACTCCTACACTAGTCGCCCGTCCGATTCAGATGTGTCTCTGGAGGAAGACAGAGAAGCAGTGCGGAGCGAAGCAGAGAGACAGGCCCAGACACAGCTGGAAAAAGCAAAGGTAAATGAATCCTCGGCCTCCTGCTCATTTTTGATGCACATCCTTGTCTTCCAATATAGTGTGTCTTTTTCGAATGGCTGAAAAAAAAATGGATGGAACAGAATGGAGATGCTTAACCTAGACCCAGTGGGGCTGCAGTCGAGACCGGTGTTCACTGTAATCACTGACTATGCTATAATTCACATTTATGTTAATTTTGTGTGAATGTATCTCTTGAGGAAACACTTAAAATGAGGCAGGGCTCAGTTCCTCATGGACCTGCCCTGTAATAGAATATTTTCATATCTGAAAACATCTTGCCAAGTAGCATCTAGATGTTCAAACTCTGACACACAGAACAGGGACCAGGCTATTTCATCTGTTCACTGTACTTTTAGTATGTGACATCCTTGTCTTCTGTCGTTTTTTACATGTTTTGGTTAAAGTGACATTGTTGATGTAGCTGACACGATTAAGAGTCTGTAGTGTTGGAAAACTGCTGAGGTTGGCAGTATGTTACACTTTAGTTCATTGGTTACTGAGCGATCACTGGTTGGTTGATGATTTATTGTCTTGCTGATATATGCATCTCACAGGTGAAAGTTAACTTTAGTGTGCACAACTCTTCAAATTGTTAATTTTACCTTCGTTTTATTCTGTCTATGACATCACGAACGCGATGATATGTAAAAAGTTGCTTAGAAAGTAAGGTTAAGTTTTCTTCAATAATATTTAAGAAAGGTGTTGAGGCAAGAGGCTCCCGTAATTTTTCAATTTTGTTGAAGGAATGTTTAATTTATAAGGAAAAAGAATGCGCAAGAAACAGAGCAGCAGCAATACATTCGACGTAATTTTTAGCATATTTTATGATATAACTATACACGTCTCTGGTGGTGTCTTCATGGACTTTTTTGGTTTTATTACTTCTGTTCACTGATACAAATGGTGATTTGTAATTAAAGTAAATACAATAAAAATAATGAACATTTTCTGAACTCTCAAAGGTCTCCTTTCCCCTTTTTCCCTTTCACATATGTTGAGAGACTGGATTTTTTATAGAGACAAACACTTTTAAAAGACCAAAGTTTTTATCTTATAAAAAACTCTTGGCTAGTCTGAGTTTTAATCCATAATGAGCGTGGATTAAAATGTGCGGGTTCCAGTAGTCTCAACTATATCTGTGTATCCTGGGCTCTAATTACCAAACTTCAGCCTTTTGGAAAATCACCATTTTTGTTAGGTCGAGCATTCGAGACCTCTTGTATATACTTTAGTATATACTTATATGTGTATGTACTTTATGGGCTCTGGAGATCAGCCCTAGGACTTGTCTGCTTCCGCTTAGGGACTTTTTTTCCTGTTCAACTGCCTCTATTTAACTGTCTTGATAGAAAACGACCAGTAGAGGTCAGTAAAATATCAGAATTGCTTTCTGCTTGTTCAACTGCCTCTATTTAACAGTCTTGACAGAAAACAACCAGTAGAGGTCAGTAAAATACCAGAATTGCTTTCTGCTGAGGGATTTTCTTTTTTACATTTTTCTGGCAACTGCCTCTATTTAACTTTCTTGATAGAAAACAACCAGCAGAGGTCAGTAAAATACCAGAATCACTTTAGCATTCTCTAGATTCCAATCCTTAGAAATTGTCTTCCACGAGCACCCGTAGACAATAATATTTTTTCAAATCTTGTATTTTCAGTGATATGACCACCAAAGGCCCTGATTTTATATTAAAAACAGAGCTTTGGACTATACCATTTCCGCTGAAAGGCAATATTTCTCTCCATGTGTTCCCATACCTGGCGTGTCACACAGTTTGGTGCTTACTTTCCCTCCATGTTAAAGAACAGTAGATGTTTCAGCACCCAGGCTAATATGCTGCATAGCTAAATACATATAAGGTCCCAAAGGCGAGACCGATTGCATTGCAAATGCTTGTTTATTTTGCCTTGCGCCCCTCACACTGATTTCTCACTCCTGTGTCACTGCGCCGTTCACCGTCACTAGCACGTTCATTGCACACTTGTGTGTTTTGGTTACTTTTGTATAAATTGTACTGTAGTGTTGATACAACTACTTTCAAATAAGAATCTATATTCTATCAAACTCTCTTGTGGTCTCCCTTTCTTCTTCCCCTTTTCTGAGTGATTTATACTCTCCTTGCATTTGCCCCCCTTAATGATTACCGGTTGAGACATTGTTCTTATGCTACGTTTCTATTATTGGCAGCATGGCCGGGGCAATGTGTGGCGCAAGCTGCAGTGGCCTCCTGACGAGAACCTTGGTACTTTTATTTTTTTTACAAATGAAGTCCCTCGGGGGAGCAGTTTAAAAAGAATGGATGCATATACTATGTGGTGTTAGAAAGCGTGGCTCCCACCCTATGGAGTGGTAGATTGCATGGTGCGTACATTTAGTGTTGGTGGGATTCGTGGACACTGGCTCCAGACAGGAAGCTGTACCTAGTCCATGCTCCAGGGCAGGGACACAGACTCAAAGCCCAGGAGGAAGCCGAGGCTAGGAGGACGTTCTGACCTATCAGAAACAAGGAGATGAGAGTGACGTTTTAAGATTTGTTTTGTTTACAAGAGATTTCACAAGCACAGCACAAGCACTGAGCAGTCGAAACCTAAAAACTGTCATGGGCATGGTTTACACACCCAGTTATCCCTTCATAAAAGTGAGCATTCACCTTAGACAGGAACTATGCTATTCCCATGTAGGTCCGAATAAAATTGACATGACTATACATCTAAACAATAAGGAAATTTCAACTTGCTCAGTGCCAATTAACTTTTACTCTAGGCAGGGGAATTGCTAGGCCACTGTATGTGTGTATATATATATATATATAAATATGTTTATACATAGAAAAATATTCTAAGGAAAATCTTTAACACCACAAATGTGTGCTTGTAAAGCGCACGCTCACCTGTGGGCATCTTGCTCTGAATAATGAATGCTTATTGATGTTTGCATCAATGATAATCCCCGGTTTTCCAAGGCAATGTGGATCTCTCGGCTCGAGCAGGTCCATCAGCACTTTCACTTAGCAATTGACCTCCACACCCTTCGCAATTCCAACAGATGCATATTTTATGGGAGCTGGCTGTAGAATGCTTTAAGCAAGCCTCCTACTTTTCTTTGTTAAGCTTCTACCGTACCCGCTCCCCTACTATGTATCGTGGATTGCCAGCACCAGGGGCAAGGCAAGTATCCTTCCACTTTTCTTTTAAAATTTTGCACCCTTAAGAATGCCCCCACACACCTAAGAATGCCCCTAAGAATATTGCACCCGGGGCAACCGCCCCTGTGGCCCCGCACACGCTACCCCTCTGGTCGGACCTAAAATTGCACTTCTCCTGGGTGCGGAGCAAAGCAAAGAGGGCTGGTTGGGGGTCCTCATGGCTTTTAAGCCCAACTTCAGGACCCCTCCTAAAACCTTCCTCATGGGTGTGCCCTGATACACAGCTCAGAAATAGAAACAGAGAGACAGAGAGCTCTGTTCTCGTCATTGTTTGTAATGATATTGGATTTTAGTTACCACTGGGTTGTCAGGTACCATCTTGCATTGTAGCTCCTGAAATATGGCAGAGCTTCAGGATGAGCGCTTAAGGCATGCTGCTGATTGGCCAGATTGTAAAGTATGCAGAGTGGACAAGGCTATGCAACAGAAGGCTGATATTCTAACCTTACATGTTAGACATGTATGTGCTGTGGTGGAAAATTATGTGTAGGTCAGCAAAATATTTAAGAAGATGTGCTGTGAAAGCGCAAGGGTTCAGGTATTAGGTTAGGGAATTGAGGGCATGTCAGGCCTTGGATCTTGTAGTTCCAAAAGATCTACCTTTGTGCTTTTGTTGATGGAATACGGGGTGTCTAGCTGGGTTGTAGTGTGATGCCAATTGCTGCAGGTATTCAAACACCTTGAATTTGATCCTGGCCTCCTTTGAAGCCAGTGGGGAGCACTTCAAGAGAGATTGTTATAGTTGCCTATGAAGAGCCATTAGGCACAGTCTTGCAGCTTGGATTTGTAGCCTTTCTAGTCTGGCAAATATGTCTGTGATATGTGGGCATTATATTGGTTTGATCCTAGGTATTCCCCTATATGTATTGTTGGTTTGTTCTATATGGAATGTACAGAATGTTATGTCTTGCTCCACTTTGACTGTAGAGCAGGGTTTATGTGGATGGAGCTCCTCCTTTTTCCAATGAAGAACTTCCCATCTCATCTTGGCCTTTTGACGTTTACTCGTGGAAAGTTTGAGGAATGCGAATTGGTGGCCAGGCATGGATTTGCACATTGAAAGGGTTGTCAGGAAATGCTGTGAATGCAGGTTGAGTGACAAGTCTCAGAAGGTGAGAACAGCACCCAAGGTTTGTCGAAAAATCCCAACTAAGGTGTGGGAGGAAATTCCTCTGGGCATTGTGGGTCCCCTGGATAAACAAAAGGAATTTCGAGCAAGTATGTGCTAGTGCTAATGGGCGTGTTATCCAGGTGGCCAGAAGTCAAGGTGGTGCATGCCATATCCACATGCTCGGTGTATCTGTTATTTAGCAGGGGTGTTTGCCAGAGGAAGCAATCCCTGTTGCATTCTTACTGATAATGGGGTATGATTCACATCTGCTGAAATGGAAAGGTTTTTCCTGGAGAGGGGAATTGGGCAAAATAAGGGTGCTTTATATCACCCCGAAACAAATGTAATGGTTGCAAGGTTCAACAGAACATTGAAAGAAACTATTCAGCTTGCAAGGCTGAATGGAATGGGCTGGGTCATGGTGATGGCAGGAAGGGTGGAGGTGTACACATCGCTTCCTACTACAAGTCCATTTCATTGTGAAGTGTTTCATAAACGCAAGCCTTACACCAAAGTTTGTCCTCCTTGGGTCAGAACTCACAGTAGTCAATCTTCTTAATTGAGGAAAGGTTAAAGTGCAATTGCCTGGGAAAACGTGAGGAGGATCTCAGTTTAGTGATCTTCGTCGTGTTATTAAGGTGTTCGAGGCAGCCGCGAAACTGGATCCTGGAAGAATTTGGAATTTTAACAGATTAGCCATAAATGATTACTTCTTTTTCATTTGTGTTTTCTTTGATCTTTTTCCCCCTTTATGTATGTTTTTGGGTGCGGGTGGTTTAATTTAAGGGTGGGAGATGGTGTGATATGTGGGCATTGTATGGATTTGCTCCTATGTATCCCCCTAGATGTATTGTTGGTTAATTCTATATGGAATGTACAGAATGTTATGTCTTGAATACCTGAGAGTTACTTTGACTGTGGAGCTGGGTTTATGTGGATGGAGTTTCTCTTTTCTCCAACATAGAACTTCCCATCTCATCTTGGCCTTTTGAAATTTACTCGTGGATACTTCCCACCTCACACTTTCTTACAGAGACCTGTGGAGATTATGTAGCTGCAGCCCAGGTATGACATGAGAAGGGCGTCCTTCAATTGGATACTGCCCATGTGTGCCACTTGCCAGTGAATGATGTCTTGCTGCCATCCATCTGCTTTGCACATTTCATAATGGTGATGAAGGGGCACTGCCAGGCTCGCCTAGACGTGTTCAACATGCATGGCACACATGGGATCTGGTGTGAATTCTGTGGTAGCTACCTCTGTCTGCACTATCGTGGCACAACCAGCTCGCACCTCCGTGGGTGCCAGTTACTCTTTTGCACTTCCTGCAATAGCTCGTCTGTTCTGCACACTTTTGTGGTGAGTACAACTTTGTCACTTGCGACTGCAGAAATGTTGGCAATGCTTTTGAATTGCATTAGGCTGTGGGCATTTTGTAGACTGTGGGCACGCGGCAGTCAGCTGCAGGTTTTTGCACAGTTTTCTTTTTTTTTTTTTGCAGCGTTTTATATAGCGCGAACTTGACCCGAATCGGGTATCAGAGCGCTTTACATAGCACCAGTTACGTTACAATAGGAGACACATTCATTTTTGTTAGGCACAGTAACACCCATTTTATTTTGTTCTTTGATCTGTTCAGTTGTCGGTCTAACATACTTACTCTGCGTGTTCGGCTTTTTAAAGCCACAATTTACTAACATTTTATATTTTAAGCATTTTCACCTTTGATTTCATCCTTTCACCTTGCTGTTTGCGTTTTATGATTTGATACTTGTTTTTACATGTGCTGAACTCTAGACTTAATAGAGGTTCACTGGCGTTCCAGGCCTCATAGCAGATCTGGAAACATGCCACAAAGTAGGTGCACATTCTTAAACATAGCGTGCCTACATTCAAAGTCCAGTGTGGAGATCTTTATTGCCAACAAAATCGAAAAATGTGTGAGTATATATGTAATGTGTCCCAGTATGCCCTCTCTTTATTGTTTTTCGCTCAGTGTTGTGTCTGTTGCCTTTCAGACTTTTTGTATCTCTATCTCATCTGTAACACGGTGTGCAGGATGCACAACTATAGTGAGCCTGTAGCACATATCCCCTTTAATTGATGGAGGTTCTGTATACAGTACTGGCATTGTTGAGACCAGACGGCTTAAAACAACATCCACAGTCACGATTTAAGCTGGATGAAAATTAATATTTGCTGACAAATACAATGTCAACAAAAGGTGGGAAACAGGTATTGAATTTTGCAAAGCGACGCATTTGCATACCCAACACAAGACTTGGATGGAAGATGACGTCAGTGTACTATTTAAAGCTGTCCATTGCATCTCCATTATTATGCACCAAAAAGCATTATCTATTTAAACAGAGCTGAGATCCATGACTTAAATGTGCTTGTCAATGCCAGGGCTGGCTAAAGTATTACTAAAAGGTTGGACACTGTGAGGTATGAAAGGTACAATATGTCAACCAGTATTAGAACATGTGTATTTTACCTGCCTATCAGAACGCTTACAACATGTCCACTGACTAATATTAGCTGCCTGCTTTGTAAGCACTCCAGTATAATTGATGTATAATATAATATATGTATGTTGGTAACCTAGTTGCAACGTAAAAGAGCTCTGTGTAAGAGTTGGGTTTATAGTAAGTTTACAAGAAGACCAAAGGAGGCGGTGTGACGTATTGGGGAAAGGGAGGAGGGCAGCTGTAAAATAGTGAGGGAGAGGTGGATTGAAAAAGGAAGGATGGAGTTCCAGGTTAAGTGGGGGAGGAAGGGGTGGTGAGCATTACAATTTGGAGATGCGGGAGAGGGCTTATGGTGGCTATCAAACAGGCACGGGATGGAGCAGGAGACATGTAGTAGGAGGAAAGAGCATGAAAAGGGTGGGCAGCGGTAAGGTTATGGAAAAAAGTTGGGAAAAGAGCTGGAATATTTATTCACTTGGGTCTGGCAGAAGGTGTTAATTATAGGAAATTGGGTTACTGGGTGAGGGGGTGAAACTCTTCTCAAGCAGCAACCACAGTTCTTGTCAGGGTGAAACACAAGCAAATCCCAAATTAACCATCTGGTAATTTGGGAAAAAAAATGAGGCTTAATTTAAAGGCAATGTGTAAAGTATTGATGTAGCATTTCAAACAGTAATAAAGTGAAAACACAACAAAAGAATAATCCCACACAAACTTAGAAAAATTGAGTAAAGTTTTATACATTATTTGACATCCAAACAACAGAAATCCAGTCAGTGGAATCAGAGGTATGCAATTTTAAAGATTTAAGTGAAAACAGTCCTTAGAAGCGCAAAGTGCCAACTGTGGTTGATTGGTCATGCTAAAGTCACAAGTTCAGGCTGATCATGATGGAGTGTGGGCCAGATACAGGGACCAAGTTAGGCTCGCTGATCAAAATGCCTTAAATACTGGTTGTGGAGCATTGCAAGATCCAGCATCAAGGATGCGTCATGCAGCAGTGGTTCCGAGAAGCTGCAGGCGGTGATGCAAGGTCCTGTGAAGTCATGCGTCAAAGATGTGTCACGCAGCCATTGAGAATGCCTTCGATAAAAGCTTGCGATGCAATGTCCTGCGTCAGTGCTTGTTCGTGCAGCACAGTTCCAAGAACCTGTTGGCTGCAATGCAAGGTCCTGCACTAGGGATGGGTCGCTGCAAGGGTATGAGTCACGCTGCATTGGTTCTGCTCATAGGTTTGTAGAGCACCTTCTAAAGGTCCAAGACTAGGGTGGCTCCACTTGAGGGGCAAGATTCACAGCAGGCAGTGTCCAGGTGCTGTGTTCAAGGTGGCTGGAGCCATTTCTGTCCCTGAGGCTCTGAACAGGAGGCCAGCCAACTAGCCCTTGGAGTCACTTTGGTGGTCCTGGGTTCAAGATGCAGGCCTAGTCCTTCTCATTCAGACTAAAGGACAGCAGGGCAGCAGAGTAGCCATCCATCTTGCATAGCAGCACAGCAGTCCTTCTGAGTCTTCCACATGTCCAGAGGTGTAATGAAGAGTTGGGTCTGAGGGTCCAATATTTATACTTGGGCCCAGCGTTGAAGTAGGGGAAGGTTCTGGAGGTTTCCACCCCAGAAGTGTTTGGAATTTCCTGACTCCTTGCCCTATTTCCAGCTTTTCTGGGGACGTAGTAGACTGATGTGGAACCCTTTGCAAGTGTGCTGAGGCAGAGCCTTTGTGATGCCAAGTGTGGCAGGTGACAGCTTTTCCCTTCTATCAAGTCAGAGATGGCCCATCCTACCACCACCTATTCCCCCTTTGTCTCACTGTCTGGGAGCTTTTGAAGAGAATTCAAGTTAAGCAACAATGGCCCACGGAAACACTTCACTGGTGAATTGAGAAAAAGTAAGAGAGTGTCCCGACGGGAGAAATTTGAAGAAAGAGTCCTACCCTATGATGAGAAGCAACATGGTGAGACATGAACAATTCAATCACTTTACACAGGAGAGACGTGGCTATGCAATAACATCAGACGGCACAGGTACTTTAGAAGCTCTGACATGCCCTGTGATAATGCATACCTGATTCACTTGAGGTCTGATTTTCCAGCTATAAACACAATTGCCGAAGGACCACATATAGTGTAAACACGCACACACCTAGTACCAACACGTGTACAAAATAAACAGAGACTACATATGTGCCAAGTAATAGCAGCCGTGCACACATGTTCCACTCAGCACGTCATCTATACACTAACAGCACATTAAAAACCACCACCCACTCGAACGAAACAGATTACAATGGGGGTTTAAAGCAGTAACGGGGTCGGGGGTGATTTGTGGATGGGGCAAACACAGGGAGGTGCGAGGGAGCAAGCAGAGACGGGAGAGAGGAGGTGGGGAAAATGGAAAGCAGCAACCAAGGAAAAAGCAGTGATGGAGAGGGGGTGAGCTGTGGACGGGGCATGAGGGCAGGGGGAGGAGACAGAGCTCGTAATAGCATGAGCACAGTGTAGAGTGCTGAAAAAGAAAGAAAAAAGTAGGGCCTAAATTGGTCGTAAAACAGGAGCAGTGGATGGGTGGAGGGCTAAACACAAGAAAAGGCAAGAAAAGGCATGACCATGCATGCCAGGGACAAATGGTGACAAAGAATATGAGACAGACGATGGAGACAGCAAATGGGAAGCTTGTGGGAGAGATGAAGCCCACAGATTAAGCACAACATGTCTTTTTGAGACAGTCAATGCGCTGTCTAGCCGAGACCTAAAAAGGAAGGTTTAGGCCTGGCAAGAGTTTACCTTGCCAGGTCAAAATGGCAGTTTACAACTGCACAGACATGCTACAATGGCAGCCCTGAGCCATGTTTAAAGGGCTACTTAAGTGAGTGGCACAATATGTGTTACATGGCCACTGGTAGCATTTCAGTTATAGGTCTTGTGTATGTGTAGTACCATTTTACTAGAGACTTCCAAGTAAATTAAATGTGCCAACTGGGTGTAAGTCAATGTTACCATGTTTTAGGGAGTGAACACACATACTTTAGCACAATTGTTAGCAGTGGTAAAGTGCACAGAGTTCTAAGGCCAATTAAAATGAGATCAGCAAAAAGGGTTGAGTAAGGCAAAAGGTTTGGTGGAAGACCACCCCAAAGCTGACTGGTCTGACAGGAATTCTATGAGGAGCGTTGTTTGAAGAGAGGGGTCTGCTGTTGTTTTCAAGAGTGAAACATGTATGAGCTGGTCAGTTTTCTACTGGTATAGAATTTAGCATAGGAGGACAAAGTTTGGTGTCTCATCTTCTCTTTACTAAATTTCCCGATTTGCAGTCTTGTGGTGTTGCTGCTGTGCATCTTGCATGTTCAGCTGGGGATCTTGATCTTGGTGACCAGGTAAAGTGAGGAGTTGGCATTAGCTACCTTGTAGAGGATGCTGGAGGCCCTGAATCTGATGTGGCTGGCATGGAAAGACAGTGGAGGTCTTTGAGAATCAGTGTGATACTGTCAAAGACATTTGATGAGAATCACTGCTGCATAAAGACAGTGGAGGTCTTTGAGAATCAGTGTGATACTGTCAATCAATCAATCAATCAGGGGAATTGTAAGCGTGCTACTCACCCGTGAGGGTCTCAAGGCGCTGGGGGGGGGGTCCGCAGATCTGTTTAGCCGAAGAGCCAGGTCTTGAGGGTGTTCCTGAAGGTGTTCAGGGAGGGGGCGCGTCTGATGTCTGCCGGTAGCTCGTTCCAGGTCTTGGCTGCAATGTGAGAGAAGGATACTGTGATACTGTCAAAGACATTTGATGAGAATCACTGCTGCACAAAGAGTTCTCTTCAACAGTGTCTGGTGGGTCTTGGGGATTCTAGCCATCTCAGAGTTACCCCCATGAAGAAGAGCACTTGAATGAATATTCTGAAGCCCATTTCTTTTATGGCAAACTCGACTCTGTGGAACATATGTAGCTCATATGTGTGATATAGGCATCTGAGTGGAAGCTTAAGTCTTGATGCTATCAATGAATAAGATTGTGAAGCCAGCCAGGTTAATCTTTTAGAGTCAATCAATCAACCAGCATTTGTATAGCCCAGCACTGTCACCCCTAGGTGTATCTGGGCGCTGTGGGTGCGACGTCTCCGTTGAAGAGCCAGGTCTTGAATTTCTTCCTGAAGTCTGCCAGGGAGGGTGTTGTTCGAAGATGGAGCAGTAGGTTGTTTCAGGTCTTGGAGGTAATGTAGGAGGGAGCGGGCCCAGCTGCGGCTGTGACGTATACGAGGCATGTGTACTCGGCCTGTTGAGGAGGAGTGCAGGTGTCGTGCAGGTAGGTGGAAGTGCAGTCGTTGGTTGATGTAGGCTAGTCTTTGATCGTGCAGAGTTTTGCAGTCGTGTGTGATGATCTTGAACTGGCATCTCTTCTGGATGGGGAGCCAGTGGAAGTTTCTGAGGTGGGGAGTGATGTGGGAGGTCCAGGATGAGTCTGGCTGCAGCATTCTGTATGGTCTGGGTGGGGATACCGGCGTAGGGAAAGTTGTCATTGTCGAGGCGGCTGGTGACGAGGGCCTGAGTGACGGTCATTCTGGTGTGGTTGACTGGGATCCATCTGATGATTCTGCGGAGCATGCGAAGGGTGTGAAAGCAGGAGGAGCAACTCGTTGACTTGTTGTTTCATGGTCAGTTCACTGTCCAGGATGATGCCTAGGTTGCGTGCATGGTCTCTAGGTGTGGGTGTTTGTCCAAGTTCTGCAGCCACCAGCTGTGATCCCATACAGTTGTGTTCTTCCCAAAGATCAGTACTTCTGTCTTGTCAGATTTGAGTTTAAAGCAGTTGTCTCTCATCCAGTTGGCTACATTGGTCATGGCGTCGCAGAAGTTGATTCTGGTGGTGGAGGAGTCTTTGATGAGCGAGAGGATGAATTGAGTGTAGTCTGCGGAGAAAATTATGTTGAGGCCCTGGGATCTGACGATGTCTGTGAGGGAGTTCATATAGGCATTGAACAAGTTGGGGCTGAGGGATGATCCTTGGGGTACGGTGCATAAGATGTTCTTGGGTTCAGAGGTGAAGGGAGGCAGCTGGATGCTCTGTGTGCATCCTGTGAGGAAAGAGGCAATCCACTTGAAGGTGTTTTCTGAATGCCGATGTTGTAGAGTCTGTTGATGAGAGTGTGGTGGGAAACGGTGTTGAAATCAACAGAGAGGTTGAGGAGGATAAGGGTCACAGTCTCTCAATGGCCGAGGAGGGTTCTGATGTCATCTGTGGCAGTGATCAGGGTTCTCTAAGTGCAGTGGTTGGCACAGAATCCTTATTGGGAGGCGTCAAGTAGGTGGTTTGTTCCAGATATTCGTTAAGCTGTTTGTTTTGAGTTCGCTGGGGTCGGCGGACAGTTTCTTTAAGAGGGGTCTGACCGCTGCATGTTTCTATCTGTCCGGGAAGGCTGCTGTGGTGATGGAGGTTTTGATGATGCTGGTGAGTTCTGTGCTGATAAGGTCGGTTCTGAGGTTGAAAAGGCGGTGGGTGCAGGGGTCGGTGGGTGCTCTGGAGTGAATGATTTTTTTGTGTTTTTTGAGTGAATGATGACATGATTGCCGTGGTGATCTGAGTGGTGAGCGGAGACCAAGTGGTGATCATTCAGCTGCTGTGTACTCATTGGTCGAGGATGTTGAGATTGAGAGCAGTGGGTTGGGGGTCAAGGTTGTTGTAGACAGTGGCCATCTTGCTGTGGAAGTAGTCCAAGAGGGTGTCGCAGAGTTCTTGAAAGGGGTGGATTGTGCTCTCTGTGACTTCGGAGTTGGAGAATTCCTTAACAATTTTGAAGAGTTCTTTTGTGTGGTTGACCACTGTATAAATGCGAGCTGTGATGGCTGTTCTCTTGGCTTCCTTGATTCGCCGTTGGTAGCTGCCTTGTGAGCGGCTCTGTCGTAGGGGTTCCTTGTGGCGCTCCACTGTTTCTCTAGTCAGTACCAGTTGGGCTTGGTGGTTCTGAGCTCTGGGGTGTACCAGCTGGCTTGTTTTGAAGTTTTGATGGTTTTTGCTGGTTTCATCGGGGTGACTATTTTGGCGCATTTGGTGATCCATACGGAGAAGTTCTGGACGGGCTGGTCTAGGTCTGATGAAACTTAGGGTTGGGTGGCGCAGAGGGCCTGTGTCCACTGTGTCTCCGTTACCTTGCCCCAGCTGCGGTGGGAGGAGCTGTGATGCTTGAAGATGGTGTGCTGAGTACTGGAGATGGTGAAGTGAACAATGGTGTGGTCGGTCCAGGTGAGTTCTGTGATGTGGTTGAATTTGATTCTGTTGCTAGAAGTGAAAATGGAGTCGAGTGTGTGTCCAGCTTTGTGCGTGGGTGCAGTAACCAGTTGGGTGAGGCAGATGTTGTTCAGGTTCTCCAGGAGTGCGGTGGAGTTGGCATCGCTGGGGTCATCGACGTTGGTCGCCGAGTAGGATGTAGTGGTAGGAGTCGATGGCCAGGAGAGCGATGAGTTTGGAGATGGAGTTGCAGAAATCTGGTCGGGCTGTGGGCCTGTATATGAGGGTACCTCTTATCGTGGTCCTGGTGCAGGCTTGCCTTTGGCACGCCTTCAGTGTGTCGGCTGCGCGCTCGTGCTGCGGCTTCCACTAAATAGGTCCTGTGGGAAGGCTGGCACTGGGTGGCGGGAGAAGGGAAACGGGGGGAAGAAACAAGCAGAAAATGGCAAAGTAAAGGGCAGAAAATGAGCAGAAAAGACAGTAAAGGGCAGAAAATTAGCAGAAAAGGAAAAACAGAGTGCAGAAAAATGAGCAGATAAGGCAAAACAGGGCAGAAAACGAGCAGAAAAGGCAAAGTACAGGGCAGAAAAGAGCAGAATAGTCAAAACAGACGGCATAAAAATGAGCAGGAAAGGAAAACAGAGGGCAGAAAAATGAGTAGTGTTGGACTTGGCCCTTTTTGCAGGGTCATCCCTGAACTTTTTGCCTTCCTCCTGTATTGTTTCTGACCTGTTTTTGTTGGTTTTAGGACTCTGGGCACTTTACTACTGCTGATCAGTGCTAAAGTGCATATGCTCTCTGTATAAAGTGTTATGGTAATTGGTTGTCCATAATTGGTATGTTTGCCTTACTAGTAAAGTCCCTAGTAAAGTGCACTATGTGTGCCAGGGCTGGTAATGCAAATGCTACTAGTGGGCCTGCAGCACTAATTGTGCCACCCACACAAGTAGCCCTAAGACGAGATCTCAGGCCTGCCACTGCAGTGCCTGCGCGCAGTTTGTTAACTGCCTTGTTGTCCTGGTAAGTGCATCCACTTGCCAGGCCTTACCTTCCCTTTTTATGCACATCAGACACCCCTATAGTAGGCCCAAGGTACCCCCTGGGCAGGGTGCAGTGTATGTGAAAGGTAGGACATGTACTGAGGTGTGTACCATGTCCTGACAGTGAAATACTGCCAAATTCGTTTTTCACTGTTGCAAGGCCATCTTGCCCATAGGACAGAATGGGGAATGCTGAGTCCCATGTTTCCAGCATATCTTCCCATAGGCATAAGATGGAGAGATGGAGTTTAGTGTGCCTGAACTCAGAATTTAATAACACATCTTTTTGTGAAGATGGTTTTTGATTTGTGTGTTTAGAAAACACGCTTTTAGAAGTGGCTGGTTTCTTGTCTTAAACCATCCTGTGTGCCTCTGCCTGGTTGTGTATTGCCTGTCTGGGTTTGGATGTGACAGGGTCTGGGAAGTGTCCTGACCCCAGGGAGGAGTAGGTGAGACAGCAACAGGCTGGCCTAAGTTTGATGTGGGGGGGAGGAGTAGCCCCCTGCATATGAAGAGGGCTGTGTTGCTGCCCCCAGAGGATGGCTCCACCTCCTGCTGAGCGTATGGGCCCCAGACCCTGACTATCAAAGGAAGAGGGTGTGCACTGGCAGGAAGACACCCAGGTCTGGTTTGGACCGGGGTCAGAGCCCCCTGAACACAAAGACTTCAAAGGCATTTAGGGGTAGAAATGTAAGAGCTGAAACCCCTGAGCTCAAGACTGAAATCCACACTGAAAAGGGATTAAAACTACTTCGTGATCAAGAGGAACCTCTGCCAAAGAAGAACAGCTGAAGAGACTGAAGAGAAGGACTGCCCTTGCTGTGTGTTCTGGGGCTGGCCTGCAGTTTGCTGATTTGACTGAGGAGAGGACAAGGGACTTTGCTGTGTGCTGTGTCCCCCTGCTTGAGAGACTTTGCTGTGTGCTGTGTCCTGATGTAACTTGTCTCCAAGGGCCCAAGGAGAGCTGGTCCCCTGTTGTGGAAACTCAGGAACATAAAAGTTTCCAAGTGTGTCTCAGCGACGCTGTGTGTGTGGGCTTTTTGCACGCCTGAGACTGCTGTGTGGGCCGTGGTGCTGTTTACGAGGTGCCCCGTGACCGCACTGCCCCCGCAGCGCGAAACATCGTCCACGCTGCTGCATTGCTGTTTGTGGCCCGAGCCGTCATCGTAACTGAGGCTGTGAGTAAAGATCGCCGCCGCCGGCCCGAGCCGCAACGTGCTAAAGGCTTACTTGAAACTAAGGACCGTGTCTCAGGGACGCTGTGTGCTTGTGCTTTTTGCATGCCTGAGACTGCCGTGTGGTCCGTGGTGCTGTTTACGAGGTGCCCTGTGACCGCATTGCCCCTGCAGCGTGAAACATCGTCCACGCTGCTGCCTTGCTGTTTGTGGCCCGAGCCGTCATCGTAACTGAGGCTGTGAGTAAAGCTCGCCGCCGCCGGTCCGAGCCGCAATGTGCTAAAGGATTTCTTGGAGCTAAGGAAGCTACAAGGTGAAAGGGATCGTGATCATTGTTCGTCGAAAGGAATCTGCCCAAGATCGTCAACGAAGGAGAAGGCAGCGCCGTAACCCGTCCGGCTACAGCGTCGCCTGGCAACAGAGCTGCAACGGGATCGGGATCGCCCAGCAGGACGTCTGACGAGCGGAGAGAGAGAGCGAGGCAGCGCACCCCCCCAGGTAAGGCTTGGAGTCCGGTCGGGAGCCACAAGCGTGTGTGGCCTGGGGAGGCGTGCAGGAGGAGTACAGGAGTGCTCCGAGCTCTTTCCCGCTGCACCGCGTTAGACTCGCTGAGTCCCCGAGCGGCCCGTACCTGCCCAGCAGTACTGGGGCCGCCCCTTTAAGCTTACGACTGTTGTCTCTGTTGTTGGGGCCTAGTGGTGCCCTAGTTGACCGCGCAGATTGGCTAACCGCATTGTCACAGCATTGCGAACTGCCTGATTCTTGCATTACGAAGCGCATTATTCTTGCATTACGAACTGCCCGATTCTTGCATTACGAACCGCATTATTCTTGCATTACGAACTGTCCGATTCTTGCATTACGAACCGCATTATTCTTGCATTACGAACTGCCTGATTCTTGCATTACGAACCGCATTATTCTTGCATTACGAACTGCCTGATTCTTGCATTACGAACCGCATTATTCTTGCATTACGAACTGCCTGATTCTTGCATTAAGGACTGTCTTATTACTACATTACGAACTGCATTACGAACTGCATAGCATTGCATTAGGACTGCATTTGAGATCGTGAATTGCTCATTAGTACCGCAAGAACCTACAAGTGATTGCTGGCCTAATAACCGGCAAAGCGAAATATTACGAATACGCATATGTTGGATTTCTATCGTTTGGTCTCATCGTATTCCTTTTATAAAGATACCGCTATTTTTATGAAACCCGTGTGGTGTCCATTTGTGGTGTCATCACTGTGTTACTGGGAGTGTGGTTGCAAATACTTTATACATTGCCTTGGAGATAAGCCTGGCTGCTTGTGCCAAGCTACCAGGGGGTGAGCAGGGGTTATCTAAGTGTGTGACCCTCCTTACCCTGACTAGAAGCAAGGGTCCCTATTTGGACTAAGGTACCTACCTCAGCCAACTAGAGACCCCCAGTTCTAACATTGGTGGTCAGCGGTTGGGGATTTGAACGTGTATTTGCAACTGACTCACAGTGATTGGTGTACATCACTAGTTTTAGCGCAGACCACGACGCAACCACATATTGTGTTTTTGATTTTTTGGTTCTATTTTTGAGCGACCTTTAAGCCACACATCATGTCTCAAAGGAGTCAAGTAGCCAGTGAGGCTGCAGAATTGGAGTTCGACATTGAGGCATTGCTTACCTACAAAGTTGATCAATTGAGGCAATTCTGCAGAGCTTTGGGATGTCCCATGAAAAGTAGCGCCAAGAAGGAGGAGCTGCAAACGGCCTTGAGGGCCTGGTGGGAAGCCAAAGTGGCTCAGGAGACAGGTGATGCTGAGGTGGATGAGGATGACCCAGGGAATGGATTTGGTCCACAGGATTTGCCGGTGGGAGGACCAGCCTCAGGGGCTGGTAGGAACCATTCAGGGAGGAGCTTTTCCCCAGAGGAGTTGGAGGAAAACCAAAGGGTGAGAGAGCATGAGTTGGAGGTTTTGAAACTAAAGGCTCAGGCGGATGAGAAGAAGTTGCTCATTGAGAGCAAAAGGTGGGCAGAGGAGAGCATGAACACTCTCGTTTTGGAGGAAAAGAGATTGCTTTTGGCACATAAGTTAAGAATGAGGGAGCTTGATTTGGAGCTCGAAAGGCTCGAGGCCATGAGTGTCTCAGCGAAGCCAAAAGAGATGTGTGTAGCTCAGGAAGTGAGCTCTGCTGGGTTGGAGGTGGAGTCCAGCTCAGATGGTGGCAGCAAAAATGTAGTGTCTAGTGCTGAGAGAAAAGTACATACACCCAGAGATGTGGCGCCTGACTTGAGGGAGGGGGCTAACATACACCAGGGGGTTCAGGCTTATGAGGTAGCTCCAGTGGTGTGCAGTGTCCCTGAAGTAGATTGGGGAACTGACACAGGGGATCATATTCCTAGTGGTGGGAGGGACACCATACTGACCCTAGATGAGAGGTGCATTGAGAGGGGTTCCACCATGGTAGAAACCTTGGTGTGTGAGTCTGGAGACCGCCCAGAACAGTGTAGGTTGAGTGACAGAGACAGTCAGACTCTGTCTTGCCAATCTCAGGAGAGTGGTGTGGGGTACTTGTGTGAGGCACTGGAGGGTGATGCAAAGGATAGCTTGGTTAACAACTGGAGGGGGCTGTGTGATTCATTTGTTGGAGAGCATATATATTTTTTTTTTAATTTTTCAAAAACCTTTATTGACAAAGTTGCATAGACAAATTACATTCTGGCACTGAATCAAAGCACCATGCACAGGAGCACAATTGAAAATCGCAAAGGGGACCAATAGCTCAAAACATCAGAAAACGACAACATAGCGAGTGTTATACAGGCACATTTGGACAATAAACAGTCATTGGTATGAAGTCCACAAGTCTCGGGGGAGGGGCGGGCCCTGCTGAGAAGGAGACGGGACAGGGAGGGGAGGCCGATTGCTATCCTACACCGGCGGCCGCCGCGGGCGGGGCGCCGGCGGGGAGCGTGGGAGAGGAAGCCAGGCGCTGGGGGGAACGAGCAAGGAGGTATGACACGAGGGGCCCCCATATGTCGAGTGGGCGAGATCTAGCTGGCATAAGGTCCCAGTATTCAGACAATAGGGTCTGGCAGCGCGATGCATCTTCGAGCCATTGAGCGAATTTAGGTGCAGGTTTGCGACCCCAACACATGGAAACCCTACGCCGTGCGAGGACAAGCAGCATGGCGATGAGGCGGCGGGAAGCGTCCGGGCAGAATTTAACAAAGCCGAGGAGGCAGAGCGGGGGGTCAGGCTGAACCAGCGAGGAGGTGATCTCTGATACAGCAGAACAGACCTCGCGCCAGTAATCGGCGACCTTGGGGCACAACCAGGCAAGGTTAGCGAAATCCGCCGCAGGAGCTGAACAGCGTAGGCATCTGTCACTAGGAATAAGTCCCAGCTTATGCAACTGAACGGGGGTACGGTAGAGCCTATGCAAGTATTTAAAATGGATAAGGCGCAGATGATAGTTAGGGGACAATCGCTTAGTTTGCTTACAACAGTATAGCCAATCAGCTTGAGAGATATCTATGCCAAGGTCCTCGCCCCATGCCACTCGAGCGCGATCAGCGGAGATGGAGGTGTCCGCTAGCGTGAGGGCGTATTGTTTGGTTACTGTTAGAAATGGGATCTCTGGTTGGCTAAGGCTTGCGCCAAAGCCAGGCAGAGACCACCACTCTAGTCAGGGCAAGGGAGTTACACACCCAAGATAACCCCTGCTCACCCCCTTGGTAGCTTGGCACGAGCAGTCAGGCTTATCCCGGAGGCAATGTGTAAAGCGTTTGCGCACGCACACAGCAACAACATACCAGGCACACCACAAGAAGGAACTCCACACAAGGTTATATCAAAAATAGCCTTTGTATTCTCATAACACATTAGAATAGTACTCACATAATATACATGGTGCCACCTGGCACTAGGTCATATTTACAAGGGATTATTTACACCTGACAGGGCCAACTGGACCACTGTCAGGACCAGCACAAAGCGAACTTAGTAAATGTAAAACAGATCCTAAACGTACAACCAGTAATCACTGGTAACCACTGTACTTAGCATCAGCCTGTAACATAAACCACATTATGCACAGCATCACATTAGGCGCGAATTACATTCTGCGCCAACCTCACCAGCATAAATACATTATGCAATCCTCTCATCAGTCTAAACACATTAGACCCTAACCTCCTAAGTATAACTCACATTAGGGGCGTAAATCACAGTAGAGAATAACTCATAACCTAAACGCATTAGGTAATAATAAAATCACTAGCATAAACCATAATATGCCAAACAACCTCAATCTTAAAACACATCTAGAGGTATAACACAGGGTGCGTAAATCAGGGTAAATGCATCACATTTCCTAGCACCACATAATCCCTGACCCTCCTGGCCAACGGCCTTCTCTAGGGCTCAAAGGCCCTTTGTCCAAAGTCAGAGTTCAGCTGCCAAGGCAGCAATATCCGGAAGCGCGTAATTGCGCTGGGGCAGAGGAGTGCATCTCACTCCTATCTTAAGCAAGAATGCCCCCACAGAACTGTTGCCTAAACGTTGCAGCTGCCCACTACTTGCTGGGCAGCTGTGAATCACGGGAAGGCCTGGCACCTCTGTGCCTCCCGTCCCCCTCAGGGACTTTGGATTAATTGTGCCCAAGGGTTGCAACTGCCCGCGCTGGTGCGGTGCAGCTGTGGCACTTCTTATCAAGGGGGCCCGGCACCTCTGTGCCCTCTGGACCCCCACATGGCAATCAACACATGCCCCCATCGTTGGGGCGGCCCGCTCTCTGGCGGGACCGCCCAGGCGCCGACAATGCGCCTCGATATGCCCCAAGACTTTGGGGCCCTCTGGAAGCAAACATGCCCCACGTTGCAGCTGCCCTGTGCGAGCGGGGCAGCTGGGATGAACCACGCTATGGGGCCCTGGCACCTCTGTGCCCTCACGTTGGAGTGGCCCGCTGCCAGACAGGGCCACTCATGGCAATTAGGGATTGGCACCTCCGTGCCTCAGGGGAATAGCTCTGGGGGCAGGCACCGCTCGCGTGCCTCGACTCACCCCCCCTCCCCACCTGGTTCACTCACCGGACTCTCTCTTTGCCCGGTCACACTGCGGCTGCCGCGGGGCTCCCTCTTCACCACGGGAGCCCCGCCTGGGATGTCGCTCGGCCGCGGCCTCCTCCGGCCGCCTCTCTTCACCCGGGCCCCCCCCTCGGGACCCGGGACTTCATTGTGGAGCCCGCGAGGCTCCAGCCGCACTGTTTTTCTGCCTGGGCCCTCTCCTAGGGCTCAGGACTTCTCTGGTGCTTCGCCGGGAGGCGGGGTGGGCTCCCGTTCTCCCTTCCTCTGCACACCGGGGCTCCCCTCGGCTCATGGGAGCCCCGCACCGGTACCGCCATCACTTCCGGTCCTGCCGCCGGCCCCGCCCACGTCGCAGGCAAGGTTGCCTGACTTCCGGGTCGCGCTGGCAGCGTCCCGGCAACGTTTTCTTCTCGGCTGCAGCCATGAGGGGTAGGCTCCCTCGGAAATTAAAATATAGAGCGGGGTGGGCTCCCGCTCCATCAATAAAAGGCAAAGACGCGGGGTGGGCACCCGCGCACTTGAGCATCACGGGGGAATCCCTCGCATCGGGATTCCCTCCAACGAGGCGAACAGCATCGCGCTGCACAGCCCCCGCTCCTGCTCAGCTGGGCAATTAAAGGATAGCGCTTCCAGGCGCTAGATGAAGCAAAAGTCCTCAAAGGTGAAGGGGCAATGCAGGGCCCAGGGAGGCAAGCCCTCCTGGCAGCCCCCCCTGGGCCCCAACAGCAGCACGCCCCGTAGGAACAGCAACCAGGAACTGCACACTTTCATGGGGTCACAGCCCCTTCTTTTATACAGCATTTTCCTTTGTGTCACAGCACAGGGTTTGGGGGAACCAGATACAACTGGTTTGGGGGAGCATTGGAGCACTTTGTTTTGCTCAGCTCCTCTCTCCTTTCACAGGACAGGCTAGGGACATCAGACGCACCACAGGGGGTGGAGCCAGCATTGTGGAGGGAAGGCACAGCCCTATTCAGGTCCCAGGTGCAACTCCTCCCTCCCATCTAGATGCAGATCTCCCTATTCAGCCCTGCGCTGACTCACCCTGCCCCTCCTGGAGCCACACACACACCTCCCAGCCCCTGTCACTCACAAGCCAGACATGCAATTCACATCAGGCAGGCAGACACAGAGCACACATAAATGCCAACTTCTAGATGTGGCATTTCTACACCAGTTATAATAAATCTGCGCACACCATTGCGCAGCATTTATTCTCACGAGATTCGCACATACTAAACTCGCCCCTGCACTCCTCTCACACCAGGAATTACCATGGACACACATATCCCCAATGCATTCCTATGGGAGGCAGGTCAATCTCACTAAATGTGCACAGAGCGCGCACGCACTTTCCACTGGACCACAGTGCGAAAGTGCCCAGAGGCCTAAAACCACCAACACTAGGTTACAGACCAGGCAAAAAGTTCAGGGGTGAACCTGCCAAAAAGGGCCAAGTCCAACAGTTACCAACTTCCGAGGGGATGAAGACGAATAAAGGAACTCGAGAGCGGTCATCGAGGCAGGAGGCAGAGGGAACCCAGGGTGCAGCTCCCTGCAGATAGCCCTCAGCTGATAAAAAAGCAGAGTGTCCATGGGGCCGGAGTCCTCAGCCAGGGAATAAAACGTACTCTCCGGATAGAGATCCGCGACCGTATTCAGCCCCAGGCGAGTGGCATGTTTAGCCATGCCGGATGGTTGGAGAGGAGGAAAAGCCGGCTGCCGAACTATCGGCATCGAATTTGCCGAAAGCAAGGGGGCACCGGAGAACCGACGAAGTCCCTCCCAGGCCCAGCGCAGGGTCTCAACTGTGTCTATTTCAGTACGTGGGAGTTTGGCCAGGGCAAACAGGGCAGTGGTGAGCGGCCACGGGGCAGCAAGATCCGCCTCGACCGCCACGTGCGGCTGGAAAGGAGTGGGGTGAAGCCAAAAGTGCAAGAAACTGGCCTAAGCACACATTCCATAGAGCTTGAAGTTAGGGGCGCCGAGGCCGCCACATGACATTGGAAGGGTGAGAACGTCATACGCGATCCTGGGTTGCCTGCCGGCCCAGATTAGAGAGATGATCAACGAGCGAACCCTGCGAAAAAAATGGGCGGTGAGGGGAACAGGTATGTTCAGAAATAAATATAAGAATTTTGGGAGGACGACCATCTTGGCAATGGCTATTCGACCAGCTAACGTCAGGGGCAGCCGGCTCCAAAGGGGGATCTTCGACTCAAGCCAGTCCACCACACAACCAAAATTAGCCCTCCAGAGTTCGTCCACGTCCCTGCTCAGCCAGACACCTAAATAGCGAGTGGGACCGGACGCCCAGACGAAAGGATATTCCGAGGTGAAAGGAGTGTTGGCATCCGTGAGAGGGAAAAGGATCGACTTGTTCCAGTTGACCTGTATGCCTGAATAGCCCCCAAATCGTATAATCTCGCGTACTAAAGGACTAAGATGTTCCTGGGGGTGACGGACATATAAAGTGATGTCGTCTGCATACATAGAAACCAGGAGGGCGCGTGCCGCAAACCCGATGCCCCTCTGGGTGTGGTGTTGTCGGAGTCGGGCCGCCAGTGGTTCCATCGCGATAGCGAATAGCATAGGTGAGAGCGGGCACCCCTGGCGGGTGCCACGTCCGATAGGGATAGGATCAGATACCATGCCATTGATCCATAGACGGGCGGTGGGGAGAGTGTACAATAATGAGACTTTACGAATAAAAACTGAACTAAAACCGAGACGTGGGAGGATAGAGAATAGGAAGGGCCATTCCAGGGTATCGAAGGCCCTGGTGGCGTCGAGCAGGGCGGCCACCGCAGGAAGCGCTGGGTTGATTTGATGCAGGACGGAGAAGATGGTCCAAAAATTGTGGGAGGTTGCCCGGCCCGGTATGAAGCCGGACTGATCTGGGCGAGTGATGAGCGGCATGAGAGGGAAAAGACGCGACGCAAGCAGTTTGGCGAAGATTTTGTTATCAATATTAATGAGGGACAGGGGGCGATAGGAGTCGTGCAGTTCGGGGGGTTTGTCCGGTTTTAGAAGAAGGGTCAGCATGGCCTCACGGAGCGAAGGTGGAAATTGGCCACTCTCGAAGGACTCATTATACATGGTGGCCAGATGCGGCACCAGTAGTGGAGCGAAAGTCTTGTAGAAAGAAACGGGCAAGCCGTCCAGACCAGGGGCCTTGTCACCAGGCATACCATTGATGGCGGCAAGTATTTCCTCTTTAGAGAAGGGCTCGTCCAGATATTCCCGATGGTGGTTTTCGAGCCATAAAAGCTTGAGGGTATCGAAATACTGGTCGAGGGCCTCACGCAGAGGGGCGGATCCCGCAGTGTACAATTGCATATAAAAGTCAGTGAAACGCGCCTTGATCTCCTCGGAAGAGGTGGTACGAACTGGGCAACCGTCCTGGAGCGCCATGATGTAGGAAGGCAGCACGGGCCGGATGGAGAAGGTTGGCCAAAGTCTTACCTGGCCGGTCGCCCTCGCCGAAGCGGCGCGCCCGGGCCTCCCTGCCAAGGAATGACAGCTCTCTGTTGGCCTCCTCAGCGAATTCAGTATGTTTCTCGCGGAGACGGGCGAGTGTGTCGGGGCTAGGAGCAAGAGCGTGAGAGGCGTCCAAGCTTTTAATTTCGGACTCCAGCTTATGAAGAGTATTGCGGATGGAGCGTAGGACCCCGGACTGTTTAGAAATACATGCGCCGCGAATGTCGACTTTGAAACCCTCCCAGAGAGTGGAAGGGGAGTCCACAGAGCCCTCATTGAGCTCAAAGTAGTTAGTGATCGCGGTCTGGATCTCGTCACAAAAGACGGAATCACGCAGAGCGTTAGAAGGTAGCCGCCAGGAGAAAGCGCGTCAGGGGGACAGAGGTAGGCGGAGACCGAGCTGAACTGGCGCGTGATCTGAAAGAGTTCGCGCCATGTGATCAATGGAAGTGAGCCAGGAGAGAATGTCAGGAGAGGAGATCCAGAGATCCAACCGGGACCAACATCCATGAGTGCCGGTGACGCAAGTGCCCTCGTGGGCCACGGGATGTGTGTGTCGCCAAGCGTCGTGCAAGGAGTTCTCGGCGAGGATGGAGTTTAAGAACGCTGCGGCATGAGGGTGGGAGGCATGAGGGCCAGAGCGATCCAGGACGGAGGATAATGTAACATTAAAGTCCCCACCCCAGAGGAGCGCAGCGGGGCCGAGTGATGAAATGTGGTGCCATACCTGCGCAAAAAAATCCGGGTCATCAGTGTTGGGGCCGTAGACAGCAGCTATCGTGAGGGGTTGGGCCTGAAGGGAGCCGTGAAGGATAACAAATCGCCCTGCGGGGTCGGTTATAGCGTGGGAGGTTTGCCAAGGGAGCCCCCTACGTATGAGAGTAGAGACTCCCCGAGAGTAGTTGGAATAGTAAGAGGAGTGTGATTCTCCCCAGCGCCGGGAGTGCAGTCTGGCAGCAGATGCAGGAAGCAGGTGGGTCTCTTGTAGCAGACAGATGTCCACCTTGTGCCGGACAAGATGTGCATGGACAAGTCGAGCCTTGCGGTGGTCGTTGAGACCCCGGATGTTCCATGTCCAACAGGTAATGTCAGTCATTCAGACATGTCGTGGAGAATAATCAAACACAGTGTGGTGAGTATGGCCTGGATCTTCGTGCGGGTGCATATGGTGGTGCTAAACAACTGAGAAAGCGATGTGTGATACAACAACGAAGGGGATAAACAAAGACAACTGAGAGCCTGCCACGACAGATAGCTGGGCTGCAAGGGGGAAGCGCAAACGTCAAACCCCTGGAGGAGGATGCTGATGAGTGTCGAGCCCAGGAACAAGGACTTGGGGTAGTGCACAAAGCAATGCAGCGTGACCAAGCAGAGCCAGTAGAGAATGGCATCGCAAGGCAAGCAAAAGGACAAAACAATACAAAATAACCAAAGCAATCACACCACAGAAGGAGGCAGCAAATCCCCAAGGACCCCTCACCCCCCACCCACACCAATCCCCCAAACAGGTTGAATTCCATGTCCAGAGGATTGTATCAGTCGTTTAGGCAAGGAGTATAGTGTGAATGCAAGGAGTATGATACAAGCGGTCGGGGCACCAGTGCAGGTGAATGGGAAAGTGCCTGGCGACTGGGGAGAGTGTGAGAAATGCAACAATATGAGAGGTGCTGAATGACAACCAGTGAACTGCCAAGGCAGGGGACTGGGCTTCGAGGGGGAGCCATTAGACCCAACACAGGAGAGAAGGTGGCAGCAGGTGCCATGCGCAGAGGCGTGGCGTCAGAGGAACAAATAAGGTAGTGCAGAAAGGTGTATCGAAACAGTGCTGGAGCAACATCGTCAAGCGTGCAATATATCGACAGAATGCAAAGTAACAAAAACAAATTACCCTCAGAGGGAGGCCTCAACACCCCAAGAAATACCCCCCACCCACCGCTCACACCAACCCCCCAAACAGGTTGAGAGACCACCCAAACCCGCCCTAGGGAACCACAACTGGGAAGGGGTAAGTCAGTAACCAAAGTGGGAATCATCCCGCGGGGGCATGGCAGCGCTCGGCATACGCCCCTGTCGAGGAGACAGGGTGGCCAAGCCAAAATTTAACAGCAGATAACCAGATATTTAGAGTCTTGCAAAGGTCCATTTAGTCCTGGTCCCTCAGCAAACCACCAAGAGCTGTGTGGTGCAAGTTAAGCCTGGTGGGGTCTTCGGGCTGGAAGCCAAAGTGGTGAGCAGCTAGCAACGCAGAGTAGGATGGAGTCAATCATTGTCACTTAAGACGCCGGAGGCTGAGTCCTGAGAGGGGGCTGGAGTGGAACGGTTGGTGCGGTCTAGCTTCTTGGCAAAGGTGAAGGCATCTTTAGGGTCAGGGAAGATGAGAGTTTTGGAGCCCTGTCTGACACGTAGCTTGGCTGGATACGCGAGGGAGTATGGGATCTCGAGCTTTTGGAGGATCCGCTTCGCAGGCAGGAACTCACGTCAGGCAGCCTGCACCGCCAGAGTATAATCCGGATAGAAGGACAGGGAGTTACCTTGATGACGGACCTCACCCTTGTCCCTGACCGCCCGGAGGATGGCATCGCGATCCCGGAAGTTGAGGATTTTGGCGATGATGGGACGAGCTGGCAATCCAGGGGCAGGACGGGGGCCAAGGGAGCGGTGGGCGCACTCTACGATGAAGACTGGGGAGAGCACGTCTCCAAACAATTCACGCACCAGTTGTTCCACGAAATCCTCCATTCGCGAGATGTTCGTGGACTCGGGTACCCCCGTGATGCGGAGGTTACTTCTTCGGGAGCGGGCCTCCAAGTCCTCGTTTTTAGTGCGTATGAGCTCCAGGATTTTGTCCATTTGAAGGAGTTTTTGACGATCCTGGGTGGCGGCATCCTCAGCATCAGAGATCCTCGTCTCGGCATGCAGAAGGCGGTTGTCGTGCGAGTCCACTCGTGACTTGACCACGTCGAGGCGTGAAGAGAGCTGGTCCAGCTGGGCAGCAATGCCAGAGACGGCGGATTTGACCTCCAGCATGATGGCATTGAGATCGTCCTCCCGGGAGGTGACCATCTCCGTGGGGGGAGTGGAATCGCCTCCGTCGGCGACTGCGCCGTCCTGGCGCGTCTGGCGGCATTGGTCAAAGGTGAGCCTGGGCTGCTTGGGGTCGGTCTTACCCATGTCACCAGCCAAGAGGGGAGTGGACAGGGAGCACCGCGGGTGACGGAGCGACTGTCTCCACAGCTACAAGGGCGTCAGGCAGAACAAGAAGATGGTGCTGAAGGCGGCACCTGGGAGGATGCCAAGAGGAGGAAGCGAAGAAGGTTTGTGCGGTCCCACGCCGCGAAAAATGTTAGAAGGCCCCCCCTGGGCAATCGGGCCAGCCGGCAGACAGGAAAGCATCTCAGTAGCGTGTGGCAGGCCAAGCCCGAGGACACAAGCTGACGGGGAGTCCGTGGGCCACACGTCAGGGAGCACCGCCAGTGGCAGCCGTGCAGATATTAACGGGGGTGCTGCTTCGGGGAGCGGCGCGGCAGGGATGCAAGGGGGGTGCGCGGCCTAGCACACACGGGGCCAGACCCCACGGGGCAGCAGAGGCATGAAGATGGAACAGGAGCGGAGGGCCCGCGGTGTGGCGCACGCTACCCCTAACCCAGCCGCAGCGGCCCCCAGCAGTGATGGCACTCACCCCAGTCCACAGGGAACAGGCTGCAATCGGGCCGTAGCAGGTGCTAGCAGCAGGGAAGAGCAGGGAGGCCCGCACGGTGAAGCCGCGGCGTGTAGAGGCCCCTGGTGTCGCCGGTGAAAGGGCAGCCCCGCGCCGGAACTGCGCCCGCGTCGGGGGGTCCAGCGGAGCTCAAGGCGGTCAGCAGGAGTGCAGAGCAAAGGCAGGTGATCCCGGCAAGGAGGCGGGTCGCAAGATGAGGCCGGGTACTCAGTGGCGAGGCGTAGAGTTAGTGAGCCTGCACCCGGGTGCCAGTGAGGGCGGGAGACGCACCACCGAGAGAGGAGTAGCGGCGGGGAGTCGCGGGGGGCGCGCCACCCACGTCGCCCGACCTAAGTGGAGTGAGGGCAGGCCCAGCGGGCGCCGATATGGGATCGGCCGGAGCCCGCACCTAGCGACAGGGAAGGCCGGGCGGTACGGCGCATGAGCCCCCAAGCCCCGTCGCCGAGAGCCCCCGGCGATCGAAACACTCACCAGGCCCCTCCGGAAGCAAGGAGAGACCGAAGCCGGGTCAGCGCTCCAGGCGTGGTTGGGCTGAGGCGAAGTGGCCTTGTGGCAGCGACTGGAAGGCCCGATCCCGGGGCGCAGGCCCAGGAGCGTAGCTCGGCACAGGAGCGGCAGAGCGAGGTGCAGCAAGTGTCCAGCGGCACCCCGGGATGAGGTGAGAGTGAGAATACCGGGGCCAGGCAGTCAGGAAGCCGTCATCTGCAGGATTATGGCGGATTTATAGCTTGGCCGGCAGAGCCCACCTAAAGTGCGGCCATCTTGCAGCCGGCCAAGCCACGCCCCTGGAGAGCATATTTTAAGTCCCTGTTTTCCAGAGCTATGCCAACACCCGGTGGGGTGCGAGTTCTCTGATTCCAGGGAGCTTGCGCAGGAGGCAGACCTTTGGGTGGATTCCTGAGGGTCTGAGGAAGCTTTTGGGAGTGACCCAGAAGGGGGTAGTTCAGGTTTTCCCCAACCAAGGGAGGTAGGGGAGGTTTGTGGTAGCCCAGATAGGTCCCAATGTAGTGGGAGGGGTGTAGGGTCCCACGTCCTGTCTCAGAGGAGAAAGAGTGGGAGGGGGCTGTGTCCCACGGTGCCCGATATCCAGTCCCAGGACCTGGTTGGTTCCATAAGGGAACACCAGGAGGGGAGCCTAGTCTGTACCGGGAGGCCATTTCCTGAGTGGGATCCCAAAGTGCCAGGTGAATTGAGGGGGACTGCTGTAACCAGCATCCCACCAGTTCTGGTGTCTGGTAGCACCGCTCCAGTGGGGAGGGTGCATGGGTCCAGAGAGAAAGGCAGGGTGTGGGAGAGCCCACCCCAGTCTTTTGTCCAGCCGGAGGGTACAGACCCTGGGCTGGCGGGCCAGTGTCAGGATGCCATACCTGACTTGGCAGAAGGGAGAGTGGAGAAAAGGTGCCAGGCACCTGGGGCTACTGCCCCCCGCTTTCTGACGCCACAGAGGTTAGAGAGGCCTGAAAGGCATGAGGCCTGGCTCTCATCACTAACAACTGTCATTGGCCCCTGTGGCTGGTTGACCCGGTGGAAAGATTTGCCCCTGGGAGGGGGGCTGGAGTCACACCTTGAGGGTAGACTGGGCCACACCACTGTGTTGGCCATGTGGGTACTGTCTACCAGTGTGGACACATCTGTGAGCAAAGTAAGTTTAGGCGCTGCACAGATGGGGTCCCCAGCTGAGGAGATGGGTCCCCCTGGGCTAGCTTAGGGGGCCCTGAGAGTATGGACAGAGGGATCCAACTGGGTTCAGATTGGCGTAGAACTGGAATATGCCCCTGCAGTTGCGGGCCAGGGTCCGTGTTCTATCGCCCAAAGCAGGGAAGCCCATCATGGTAGTGATTGGTCTACCCTGTGTTTTGGCTTGAAGGGGGTTGTGTTGGACTTGGCCCTTTTTGCAGGGTCATCCGTGAACTTTTTGCCTTCCTCCTGTATTGTTTCTGACCTGTTTTTGTTGGTTTTAGGACTCTGGGCACTTTACTACTGCTGATCAGTGCTAAAGTGCATATGCTCTCTGTATAAAGTGTTATGGTAATTGGTTATCCATAATTGGTATGTTTGCCTTACCAGTAAAGTCCCTAGTAAAGTGCACTATGTGTGCCAGGGCTGGTAATGCAAATGCTATTAGTGGGCCTGCAGCACTAATTGTGCCACCCACACAAGTAGCCCTAAGAAGAGATCTCAGGCCTGCCACTGCAGTGCCTGCGTGCAGTTTGTTAACTGCCTTGTTGTCCTGGCAAGTGCACCCACTTGCCAGGCCTTACCTTCCCTTTTATGCACATCAGACACCCCTATAGTAGGCCCAAGGTACCCCCTGGGCAGGGTGCAGTGTATGTGAAAGGTAAGACATGTACTGAGGTGTGTACCATGTCCTGACAGTGAAATACTACCAAATTTGTTTTTCACTGTTGCAAGGCCATCTTGCCCATAGGACAGAATGGGGAATGCTGAGTCCCATGTTTCCAGCATATCTTCCCATAGGCATAAGATGGAGAGATGGAGTTTAGTGTGCCTGAACTCAGAATTTAATAACACATCTTTTTGTGAAGATGGTTTTTGAATTGTGTGTTTAGAAACCACGCATTTAGAAGTGGCTGGTTTCTTGTCTTAAAACATCCTGTGTGCCTCTGCCTGGTTGTGTATTGCCTGTTTGGGTTTGGATGTGACAGGGTCTGGGAAGTGTCCTGACCCCAGGGAGGAGTAGGTGAGACAGCAACAGGCTGGCCTGCGTTTGATGTGGGGGGGGGAGGAGTAGCCCCCTGCATGTGAAGAGGGCTGTGTTGCTGCCCCCAGAGGATGGCTCCACCTCCTGCTGAGCGTCTGGGCCCCAGACCCTGACTATCAAAGGAAGAGCGTGTGCACTGGCAGGAAGACACCCAGGTCTGGTTTGGACCGGGGTCAGAGCCCCTTGAACACAGACTTCAAAGGCATTTAGGGGTATAAATGTAAGAGCTGAAACCTCTGAACTCAAGATTGAAATCCACACTGAAAAAGGATTGAAACTACTTCATGATCAAGAGGAACCTCTGCCAAAGAAGAACAGCTGAAGAGACTGAAGAGAAGGACTGCCCTTGCTGTGTGTTCTGGGGCTGGCCTGCAGTTTTCTGATTTGACTGAGGAGAGGACAAGGGACTTTGCTGTGTGCTGTGTCCCCCTGCTTGAGAGGACTTTGCTGTGTGCTGTGTCCTGAAGTAACTTGTCTCCAAGGGCCCGAGGAGAGCTGGTCCCCTGTTGTGGAAACTCAGGAACATAAAAGTTTCCAAGTGTGTCTCAGCGACACTGTGTGCGTGGGCTTTTTGCATGCCTGAGACTGCCGTGTGGTCCGTGGTGCTGTTTACGAGGTGCCCCGTGACCGCACTGCCCTCGCAGCGTGAAACATTGTCCATGCTGCTGCATTGCTGTTTGTGGCCCGAGCCGTCATCGTAACTGAGGCTGTGAGTAAAGATCGCCGGCCCGAGCCGCAACGTGCTAAAGGCTTACTTGAAACTAAGGACCGTGTCTCAGCGACGCTGTGTGCGTGTGCTTTTTGCATGCCTGAGACTCCCGTGTGGTCCGTGGTGCTGTTTACAAGGTGCCCCGTGACCGCACTGCCCCGCAGCGTGAAACATCATCCACGCTGCTGCATTGCTGTTTGTGGCCCGAGCCGTCATCATAACTGAGGCTGTGAGTAAAGATCGCCGCCGCCGGCCCGAGCCGCATCGTGCTAAAGGCTTACTTGAAACTAAGGACCGTGTCTCAGCGACGCTGTGTGCATGTGCTTTTTGCACGCCTGAGACTGCCGTGTGGTCCATGGTGCTGTTTACGAGGTGCCCCGTGACCGCATTGCCCTCGCAGCGTGAAACATCGTCCACGCTGCTGCCTTGCTGTTTGTGGCCCGAGCCATCATCGTAACTGAGGCTGTGAGTAAAGCTCGCCGCCGCTGGCCCGAGCCGCAACGTGCTAAAGGATTTCTTGGAGCTAAGGAAGCTACAAGGTGAAAGGGATCGTGATCATTGTTCGTCAAAAGGAATCTGCCCAAGATCGTCAATGAAGGAGAAGGCAGCGCCGTAACCCGTCCGGCTACAGCGTCGCCTAGCAACAGAGCTGGAACGGGATCGGGATCGTCCAGCAGGACGTCCGACGAGCGGAGAGAGAGAGAGAGAGAGGCAGCGCACCCCCCAGGTAAGGCTTGGACTCCGGTCGGGAGCCGCAAGCGTGTGCGGCCTGGGGAGGCATGCAGGAGGAGTACAGGAGTGCTCCGAGCTCTCTCCCGCTGCTCCGCATTAGACGCTCTGAGTCCCTGAGCGGCCCGTACCTGCCCAGCAGCCCTTTAAGCTTACAACCGGTGTCTCTATTGTTGGGGCCTAGAGGTGCCCGAGTTGACCGCGCAGATTGGCTAACCGCATTGTTCTAGCATTACTAACTGCCTGATTCTTGCATTACGAACCACATTATTCTTGCACTACGAACTGCCTGATTCTTGCATTACGAACCGCATTATTCTTGCATTACGAACTGCCTGATTCTTGCATTACGAACCGCATTATTCTTGCATTACGAACTGCCTGATTCTTACATTAAGGACTGTCTTATTACTACATTACGAACTGCATAGCATTGTATTAGGACTGCATTAGAGATCGTGAATTGCTCATTAATAACGCAAGAACCTACAAGTGATTGCTGGCCTAATAACCGGCAAAGCGAAATATTATGAATCGCATATGTTGGATTTCTATCGTTTGGTCTCATCGTATTCCTTTTATAAAGATACCGCTATTTTTATGAAACCCGTGTGGTGTCCATTTGTGGTGTTATCACTGTGTTACTGGGTGTGTGGTTGCAAATACTTTACACATTGCCTTGGAGATAAGCCTGGCTGCTCATGCCAAGCTACTAGGGGGTGAGCAGGGGTTATCTAAGCGTGTGTCCCTCCTTACCCTGACTAGAAGCAAGGGTCCCTATTTGGACTAAGGTACCTACCTAAGCCAACTAGAGACCCCCAGTTCTAACAAGCAGAAAAAGGCAAAACTGCCTAGGTACCCCACCCACCCCGAAGGAGGCTATCAAAAATCTTGGTTTCTGGCTTGACAAGGATCTAACAATGGTGATCCAACCCAAGAAACTAGCTAGCACATGTTTTGGTATACTTAGAATGCTCCGCAAAGTTCTGGAGCGTATCCCCATACTGCTCAGAAAGACAGTAGTCCACTCCCTGGTCACATCACGTCTGGACTATGGAAATTCACTCTTTTTAGGGGCACCAAAATACATGATTAATAGACTCCAGGTGGTCCAGAATGCGGCAGCAAGGCTGCTGTGCAAAGTCCCAATCCAGGAATCAGCCAGAAAGCATCTTGAAGCACTTCACTGGCTTCCAACGGAGGCTATAATTAAGTTCAAGACACTCTGTATGACACACAGAGCGTTACACAACAAGGACCCGAGGAAAATCAGAATCCTGCTGATCCCCTATGTCCCAAACAGAAGCCTCAGATCAGGCTCCGAATGGTTGATAAGGACAACCAGAAACAGGAGAGCCAAATGGGGAGGCAGATCCTTTATGCATCTAGCTCCCAAGCTGTGGAACTCACTGCCACAGGAATCTAGACTCCTGGAAACGGAAGCAGCCTTCCGGAATCGCAGGGGGAGCTGGCACGGGGACCTGCTCAATAGGGTCGCACTGCAGCCTCCATTAAGTCCTGGGGAGAGGTCGCGGCGCTGGGTGGCGGGAGGAGGGAAATGATGGGAGGAGGGAAACGGCAGGAAAATGGAAGAAAAAAGCAGAACAGGCAAAGCAAAGGGCAGAAAATGAGCAGAAAAGGAAAACTAGAGAGCAGAAAACTACCAAAAAAAAACAAAACAGAGAGCAGAAAAACGAGCAGAAAAGGCAAAACAGAGGGCAGAAAAACGAGCAGGAAAGGCAAGACAGAGGGCAGAAAACAAGCAGAAAAGGCAAACCAGAGGTCATAAAACAAGCAGAGGAGGCACAGAGAGCAGCAGATTGACAGGCAGCAGAGGGTAGTGGACTGCGGGCAAGCTGGACAGGAGACAGTCGTTGGGGGAGCTGGCACGAGAACCTGCTAGAGGGCTTTTCATATCCGTTGCTGCTTTAAATGACTGACAGAGAGACAGCTCTTCAGAAGGTCATTGTTGCGGTAGGAGGAGACCTTCTAGTAGAGTTGGGTGTCATCCATGTATTGAAGAATATTGATGTTCTTGCTAGTCAGTAGGACACTCAGGGGCACCATGCTGGTTGGATGTCATTGGTAAAGGGATAGAGCTTTAGGATGCTGCAGTTAACATGAATGATTTGAATCTGGAGGAAATGATCAGAACATTGAGAATGTGCTCTTTGGGTACAAAGCGACCCACTACAATATGGCTCAGTTGTAGCCTGACTTAACTGCAGGGGTGTCAAGTAGAGCATAATAATCAGTGCTGCCACAGGCTGAGGAAAGATTCATCAAGACAAAAGGACATGGGTTGCCATTATTTTAGTGTGAGCCTGAAGCCAAAATCAAAAACCAGGATACCAGAAGAGAGAGGGATAGATAATAATATCTATTGCACCGCAGTGCAGCGTCTGACATCAGAAGTGGAAGGACACTAGTTATCCAATCAAATACGATGAGACCAAATTCTCCTTGTGCAAGCACAAGAACAGGGATGGAATCCATTGAATAAGGAGCAGAGAACTGAGAGGGAGAAGAAAGCAATTAAATCAAGAGCAAGGGAAAGGCAAAAATGTCACTTTAAGTCTATAATGCATAAAACTGGTGCAATTCACAAAAGCGTGCAGTAAGACTTCTTACTTACTATATACATAGAGAGAGGGTTTGGGTCCACTTATTTCAGCCATTGGCTTTCTTTGACCAGACTCTTTCTGCCATTGGATATAGACTTTGTCAACCACGACTTGCCTCAGTCCAGTGGAGTATCATCTCTCTCTTAGCGCTGCTGTCTGTTTGAGTATATCATTCCATCACCACTCATGAGCTTGCATTGAGTAGCAGAAGAGACAAGTTTACAACTATTGCCCTCTCTGTCTGCTCCTGCTGGCTCCCTTCTGTGTGTCTTGCTCTGTTCCTTCCCTCTGCTGAAAATAGTTTGTACAACAACTGTCTTCAATCCAATATGTACTCATACACGTTTTATGATATATTGGTGCTTTGATTCACTACCATATATGAATATACAGTTGTCATCGTTCATGCTGCCTATAACACTGGGGATGTTTGTGTGAATACCAATGATATTTTCATATAGCAGCAATTTTGTAATATATTCAGTAAAAGAGCAAGCATAATGATGCTAAAAATGTAAATCTAAATTCTCTCCTTGTTCTATTGAGTTGGGTAACAATAAACATCTGTTATTCAGCGCCAAGATACCCTTGGGTGAACCTGCGCTTTACAAGTACACATATTATGTTATGCTCCCTCGCTTACCACTCTCTCATAGCTCCCTCCTACACCTTCCTCCTTCATATGTGCTCCCCTGCCTGCTACGATCTAATACCTCCTTCTTCCCCTCTTTCCCCTGTGCACTCATTGTTCACCCCACCCGCCATTTTCCTTCCACTGGTTTCTTTTAAGTGCTGCCTGGACGGCGCTGTGTTCAATAAAATGAAAGAGGGGATATGCTGAAAGCGACCTTATCTTCAATACTGTCCTGTTTTGTGTTTCTTTGCCCAAGAAGGCCATCTGTCAAGGGAACCTTTCCTTTTAGTCCTTCCATTCATTCGAAGTCAGAGAAATTAAATATGGACTTTGATGAAGGCTCAATTGAAATCTGATCTTTATTTGAAATAGAAACAGAAAGATGATGTTATTGAAGGCAAGGAGACCTTCAATACAGTCCACCTTTTGTTTCTTGTGTAGCTGCATGTGCTGGAATATTAAAGACAGAGCTATTGGCTCTTCCAATGCTTGTTCAACTTCTCAGCTCCGATGCTGCATGGTGTGCACGTTAGTATTGCTATTGTGGGTGCTTATGACACTCCCAAGACAATGTTCCCTGATATGTTTCAATACACCACAAAACTTTTGATGGAGTGGCAGCCTGATATACAAACATGTAGAAATGACCCCATGCTCTTGGTGGTCTCCTGTTCTCACAAAGCTCATCAGTAAACTTGGGGTGACCTGGAAGTCAAAATTATTGTTCAAAAACAAAAAGTCAAGAAGTTAATAAGAATATGTTCTTTCACACCTGTCACCTTCAAGGGAGCTTCCCCTACTTCAGGCCCACGACTGAATATCACTTATTGCTGTGATTCTCATGCATCAACTACTGCAAATAACTTTCAAGAGCTGGCAATTGCACTGCCTAACTCCATACTGGAACTGGTCCCATCAAGCCAGCTCTGTCGTCAAGCCACTGGTTACCAACAATTTTTATGGTCTAGGGTGAAATACTTTTTCTAGTCAAAAGCATATTGCATAGCAACGCTCTGGGGCAATTTCCCAAACTATTTGTCCCATGTGTCTCAACTTTACACAGAAGGTCAGCCTCCCAGCTTTGTTTCACTCTACTCCTTTTGCTGCAATCTGAATGGTCCTCTGGATGGAAATCAGTGGCGTAGCTAGATCTTTTGCCGCCCGTTGTGGTTCCTGCGTTTGCCGCCTGTGACGGCCGCAGGTAAGGTGGAGCTGCTGACTACAGGGGCGACGGTACGGAGGATACTTCTTACGAACTTTAAGGCTTATTTGCCGCTATTCCAGACCCTGGTCTTTGGTCTTCTTATATGGGAGGATCAAGTTATTATGAGCATATTTAAAGGTGGAATACCTTTATGGAAGTGAGATACCCCTATAAAAACCACAAGTGGCATCTTTTCCAATAACTAGAGCAACAATATTATTTTAATTGCAAATCATCTATACTGAGGTGCTCCATAAAATTCGGGATTAACGGATTTTTAGTAAGATATCAGCGGAAGTGTTTTGGGACTCCTATTGGTCTGATGAAATTATAAAGTGACCTAGGATAGCCATAGAACACATTCCACATGGAGTAGGTTTTAAATCATGTTTTTTTAACGAATGAGAGACAAATATCATTTGTGTCCTGAGGAAGGTGGTGTTTATCAAACCAATACCACCGAAACGCGTCGACGCCTTCTTTGAAGTTAACAGTTATATCCAAGGAACTCACTCATGTCCAATATAGGATTTCATTAATGGACATTGAATGGATTTATGGAATGGATTCTATTTGGAATAACCTGGCCATGATGTTGTGATTGTGTTCACATTTCTTTTTTGTCTCTTGTGAAATCTATATGTGGTATATTTTTCCAATTTATGTGATTGTGGTTTTGTTTAATTTGTAAAGAGTTTTTATTTCATAAATTTTTAAAGTAAACGAAAAGAATATAACATTTTTAATAAAAGTATTCCATGTTACAAATTTTGTTTTTTTATCATTGTGTATACCATAATTGTTTGATAGGGTCCATTATTATCTGGTATGTTTGATTCGGTTTATTATTGTGCGATTGTATGGTTGTGATGTATACATGATTGCAGGCAATTTGAGATAACCTTCTGGTAGTCCCAAGAGAGTCTTTATTTTTATTTATCTGTGGTACCCTGTCTCTTGGGTAGTGGGGTCACTCCCTTTTTTTATAAAAAGGATCTGCTGGCGATCCTGCGTTTGCCGCTGTGACAGCCGCAGGTAAGAGCGGGGAGGGGGTGCTGGTGATCCTGCATTTGCCGCCCCACACCTCCCTTGCTACGCCACTGATGGAAATTGCTTCCCAAGCCTCTTCACATCGAACTAGAGCTCTGGCCATTGGACAAAACTTTGAAGAATCACTTCTTCCATGTGACACTGAGGCCTAGATTTACTATTTTGCCTTGCACCCCTCGCATTCACACAGAAAAAATGAGAGGGGCCCTAACCACCAAAGGAGTAGGGCACCAGATAGACTGTAGTCAAAAAGAAGATCCCCTTTGGGGTACTTAATCTCACCAGGCAAATCCTTGCATCACAACCAATCTGTCACCAGAACAAAACACCACCACCTTCAAAGGCCAAGTGTTCACAATCATAACAAGTATTTTTATTTATTAAAAAATGTTTTCAATCAGTTGCTCCAATACAATGAATTTATCAGTTGATCAAATACAATGAATTATCAAACAATATTAAAATAGGTTAAAAACATTCAAACATGTATACAAATTTTATAGTAGGGAGAACCTGCAAGAAAAATAGTTTCTTGTCAATAATGAAGGCACATACATTAGATCCAGATCGTTTGTTCTACAAAAATTATTATACAAAAGTCTAATTAGTAAGAGTAACAATCTACAGTACGCCTTCTCACTCTTGCGTCGACGCGTTTTGGTGGGTATCACTGTTTAAAACACCACCTTCCACAGGACAAGAAATAACATCTCCCACATGGAGTTTTCAATCTGTCGTGATAATATTGGGCACATCCAAGTAAAACAGCAGGCAAAAAACCTTTTAAACCCGTATCGGAGAATATATCAATCTCTCACTTGGGCATCAATCTGAAGTGGCAGGATCATTCGACTTTCCAATCCTGCTACTTCTAGGATTATAATGAAAAAGGCCAGTATGCGCCTCTTCACGTCAGCGCTCTGCATGTACCTTCTTAGATTTCAGATTTTCAGTTTGTAACTTTTACAGCATCTTTATATCTTTATCTCTTCTATGGGCAGCTCATTAGTATCTCTTATGCGAGCATTACGGCCTCATGTGGGGTAAACCTCCGGGGTCTAAGGAATTCGCATTCATACCAATAGACCCGATTAAGGCTGGAGACTCCCGGTGGTTTCGACGCCGTCCTAAGATGGCGTTATGCGTTATGGCTCGGAGCTCCGACGGACCGCGGAGCCTTCACATGAATTAAGTCTGTTTCCAGCGCTCGCCGAGGGTTGAGATTCCAGGTATCTCTCCCTCTAGTCATGGTAAGTCGCTGTACTGCTTTTATTTTCTCACTGCAGCATATTTGAAGATTTATTAACATCAAGGGATTTTCACTGTTCTGAGGTGGCGGCTGCCATTTTGATTGAGAGAACGTTTTTCCTCTCTATAACTAAGGGCATCTTTTCTCATGAGGTTTTGCAGTCTCTCTTCAGTGCTTGGTCTTTTTTCTACTCATACGCAGCTGGCACATTTATTTAAGGAAACAAACATGTTTACCTCGCTTTTGTGCCCTTGTCTCTCGGACTATGTCATTTCTGAGAGGAGGTTTCTTCATTGTAATGTGACTGGCTTGAATATCCTCATTATGTGAATTTTGTTCTTCAGATAAATACATATACAGTGTTGCAATTGATTGAGGAGATGGACCCTGCAATTTTCTGGCACATTCTACCGCGCCTTACTCTTTCAGAGTTGAAATCTTCTATTTTCTCTCAGCGCGCCTGACTTTGCTATTTCTGCTTTTGAAGTTTCAGCCTTGCATTGCTTAGTTCACCCCCTTTTTCCTTTTTATGGGGAGACTAAGGAATCTTAAGCTATCTACTTCCATCAAGCATACTGCGCATTCAGATTCCGACTCTTTTCAGAACGAAATGGAGGACATTTCTTCTCAGAGGTCTGATCATCCACCCGGCGCCATTCCAAAAACACAGCTTCCAAGCAAAATATCTGTGATCTCCACCAAAAGACCAAAAAAGAACCCCTGTCTCCAGTGAATTCTTCCTCAGCCTCCATGGATGTAATTCTCGAGGAAATTCATGCCCTGAAACTCTTCATGGAGGAAACCAACAAAACGCTTCAACACCTGGATGACAAGTGGTCTTCTCTACAATCACGTGTACTTGTTGTGGAACAAAAGACAGATCTTCTCCAGTCCTCATGCTTGCGCATCTCATCTCTAGAATCTGAAATATCTCTCCTCAAAAAACACACAGAAGATTTAGAAAACCGAAATCGCAGGAATAACCTCCGAATTTACGGTCTTCCTGAAAATGTTGAGGGTTCCAACCCAACCGTCCTTTTTCAGACATTTTTGCCTAAGCTCCTGGGATTACCTGCTGCCTCTCCATTTAATATTCAAAGGGCTCATAGACTTGGTCCCAAGATCATTGGAAAGCCACGTGGAGTCATCATGTTCTTTCTGCAATATACTGATCTCCTGCAAGTTCTATCTGCTGTCAAATCTAAAATGCAAATTATTTGGGAAGGTCATCATCTATTTTTCTCTCAGGATGTGGCTAAAGTTACTGCAGATCGTCGGAAAAAATTTCTTGATCTCCGTCCTCAACTACGATCTATCAATGCCAGATTTGGACTAATCCATCCTTGCTTGTTCAAAGTCACCTATAAGGAAAAGACTACTATGTTTGAAGAGCCAGCTGCTTTGCAGGAATTTCTTCGTCAACATGGAGCTGATGTCATGGATACCTCAAAATCTACTTGATTTATTGTTGTGCTTCACCTGTTGATTGTTTTCTTGTCCATATAATTCCCTAATTGTTGTTTTTGCTGTGTTTTCGTAATGTTTAAGTATTAAGTCGTCTTTATTTATTTTCTCTCTTATCCCTTTTTACCAGGTTTTCATCTCATTCATAATATTTTCTTTCCTCATTATATAGGTGTATTTTGTCCCGCTGCTCGTTTCCCATATGGTCTCCCATATACGTTGACACTCCTATTCTTGATTCTCCTGGGGTGTGTTGGAGTTCCAGTGCTGTACTCATTGTCTTTTGGTGTTGCCATCCCCCATTTCGTCTTGTGTTTGTAGGTATGGTTTTCAGTCTGCAGGTGTATGACTTGTACTGTCTTTTTGTTCTCTGTCTTATTTTTTTTTCCTTGGTTTTTTTCTCTACAGTTTTCTCTTATCATCTTCTTCTTTATTTTTCCTATTTTATTTCTTCCTTCCGTTGACTTCCCTTCATATTCCAAATGTTTCACTTCTTTCACTTTTCTTCCTCATATTTATCATATGCTATCTTTAACCTTACTCTTGTAAGCATATTGTCTGTTCATGCTTTCATTATTAAGTTACATTTCGGGTTACTACCTCGAACATTAAAGGACTAAGCAAATACCATTAAAAGGCAACGGGTGCTACCTCATCTAGCAAAATTGAAGACTGATATTGCCTTACTTCAAGAATCTCATATTTCTGATGATGAAGCTTCCAAGCTGAAGAGATGTTGGGTGGGTCATGTATTTAATTCTCCAGCTTTGGGTTAGAAAAATGGAGTCTTGATCTTATGTCATAAAAAACTGCATGTCTCTGTTGTTCAGCAAGAATTTGATACTGAAGGTCGTTGGATTATTGTTAAACTTCTTATAGATAACATTCCTGTAGTTATTTTTAATGTATACGGTCCTACCTCGGTTGATAAAGTTTTCTGGACTAACATTTCTGACAAATTGCTTTTATATGATGATGATTATATTATATTTAGTGGGGACTGTAATCAAATCCATGATCCCATATTAGATAGACATTCAAAGGTTAAGTTTGTCCCCTCTAAAATGCATTCACAATTTACTTCCACAATAAGTTGCAAATCGTTGGTGGATATTTGGTGACTTTGTCACCCTGATCTTAGAGAATATAGTTTTTATTCAGCCTCACATCACTCACAATCCCGTATTGATGACCTTTTCCTGAGCAAATCTTTGGCCCAACATGCCATTCAATCCGAAATTGGCTAAATTTTTATCTCAGATCACGCTCCTGCTCATGTAGATATAGACCTTATCCCTTTTTCTCCACTCCCAGGGAGATGGCGCTTTAATAATTCATTACTTTTAGATCCCAATTTCTGTCAACAATTTAATTCCTTTGCATCTGAATTTTTTATTATTAACTCAACCCCAGAATCTTCGTTTGTTATGATATGGGACTCCTTTAAAGCAGCCAACAGAGGTTTTATTATAAATTTTGTATCACAAAAGAAAAAGTCCCTAGAGGCCCAATCCACTCAATTACTTAATAAAATTAAACAATTCGAATATACTTATTATCAATCTAACAATGAGTCTACCCTGAAGAATCTTATAGATGCTAAACTCACCTTTAACAGACTTTCCATAGACGCTGCTTCCAATTATTTATTGAAAAGTAGTTCTTGACATTATGGGGGTCAGAACAAAATGGGGAAACTACTGGCTAATTATTTAAAAGTAAGAAAGGAAAGAACTAGAATAGAATCTTTACAAGGCCCTACTGGTACTACAATTTTTAAAGATAATGACATTTTAAATGAATTTGTTTCATTTTTATAAGGATTTATATACGCCTGAATCCCTTCCAGATCAGTCTGATCTTACCACTTATTTTCAATCTATTGCTTCTCTTCCTTCTCAACACATTGATTTTGAGCCCTTGGAATTAGATATTTCTCTAGCAGAAATTTGGCATGCAGTCTCGGTGCTGCATCGCAGCAAAGCGCCCGGTCCAGACGGCTTTACTATTGAGTTTTATGATCATTTTGCACAACTTCTTTTACCCAATCTTTTACTTCTATTTAAATCTTTCTATGATAAAGGGTCGTCCTAAGGCACGTTTCAGGAGGCCTTGATCTACTTAATTCCTAAGGAAGACAAAGATCACTCCCTCTGTAAGAATTATAGACCCATTTCTCTTGTCAATACTGATTACAAGATCTTTGCAAAGATTTTGGCTCTCCGTATTGCTCCTGTTTTACCTTTTCTGATTGGCCAGGAACAATCTGGTTTCGTTAAAGGAATATTAGCTTCTGACAATTCTCGGGTCTTCTTTAATGTCTTAAGCAAAGCCTCATCCTTAGACTACCCTATTGCCGCTATTGCCTTAGACGCAGAAAAGGCCTTCGATAGGATTGGTTGGGATTTTATGTTTCATGCATTAAAATGGCCTGGCTTTCCTCCAAAGTTGATTGCTTTAATTTCCTTGCTATACTCAGGTCACAAAGCCTCAATATTTGTCAACGGTAAAACTTCTGACTATTTCCCTTTGCTTAGAGGTGTGCGTCAAGGGTGTCCCTTATCTCCGCTATTATTTGTCATAGCGTTAGAACCTTTTTTAACTAACATTAGGCAAGATGATCTTATTTCAGGATTTCAATTCGGTACTCAACAGGTCAAAATGTCAGTATGCGCTGATGACATTCTACTGTATTGTTCTAATCCTGCAACCTCTCTTCCCCCTTTCCTTCAACAAGTAGCCTCTTTCTCTCAGCTCTCTGGGTATCGCCATAACACCGACAAATGTGAAGTCTTACCTCTAAATGTTTTATGTCAAAAACATTTCTTTGTTCATTCTGGTTTTTCATGGCAGTCATCTAAAATAAAATATTTAGGCTTGTGGTTCGCTCCGTTAATTTCTGAAACACTAAAGCTAAACTTTGATTACATCACCAAAAAATTGAATGATGCTATTATACGTTGGCATCCCCTATTTCTTTCCTGGTGGGGTCGATTAGACTCGATAAAAATGATGCTCTCTCCTCTTATATTATATATTATCTCCATGATTCCTATATATATTCCTGGATATTACTTTAAGAAAATTGATTCTACCTTAACTAAATTTTTATGGAAAGGCAAGCCCTCTCGTATATCTTTATCTTCTTTAAAAAGGACAGACCTAATGGAGGTCTTAGGTTTCCTGATTTTAAAACTTATCACTCCGCTTTCTCCCTAAAACAATCTGCCCGTTGGCTCTCTTTGGATCTCCCTATATATACTCCCTTGTGGCTGGAAATAGAGAATTTTTTTATTGCCCCTTTCGATTTCTAGGAAGTCCTTGCTTTTACTACCAATATTTCATCTTTACGCTCTCCCGTCATTTCCCACTCTCGTAAACTTTTGGTTCCTCTCTTACCTTCATCATATCCCCCAACTAACTCCTATCAACAACAACCCATTTGGCATAATAAATTACTACAAATTCATAACCGCTCTATATATTGGAAAACCTGGCGCTCTAAAGGCTTACGTTGGATATCTCAGCTTTTAATTAATGATCTACCCCTCTCTTTTCGGACCTACAAATGAAATTTTCTTTACCAGAGTCCTCTAGACTGCAATATAACCTCCTTTGTCCTTCTCTCAATCCAACCAACTGGACTATACAAAAGGAGTTGCCATAATAGTGAGGAAAGGATCAGGGGTGGGATTGATGATATCTAGCACTGACGACTCCGTTTATTTAATAATAAATAAATAAAATAATAAGATGGGTGATGGCCACGCTTAGATACTCAGGTATAGAGTTTACATGTGTTGGTTTTTACGGCCCAAATACGGACGACCCCCAATATTTAGTGGACCTGCATATGAGGTTGGTAGAGAAATCATCCCCCATAGTAATAGGAGGAGACTTCAATACATTATTAGACCCAATAGCGGATAGATCAAAGAGCAGGAGGGGGCACAGGCCCAAGCACTGAAAACAAGACAGGCTCTAAAATACATGCTTGTAGAGTTAGGAATGGTGGATGCCTGGAGACATTTAAGGAAGGGTAAAAGGGCTTACACTTTCCATAGTAAGAAGTATCATTCTTTTTCCCGGCTAGATTACATATTGGTTGATAGAGAATGGGCAGGGAAAATAAAGGACGTCTGTATATCCCCCGGGCATATATCGGACCATAGTATGGTCAGTATTACACTGAGGGGGATCACTGCAAGGAAATCTGGCAGATGGACCCTGAAGAGAGCAATTTTATTAGTTCTAAGAGTTGCTTCCACTTTGAAGGAAAAAACGGTGGAATTCTTCTTTATTAATGCCAATTCAGCGCCAATAAGTATTGTATGGGGTACTTACAAGGCCTATATCAGAGGGGTATTGCAAAATCTTGCTGCATATAAGAACAAAGAGGAACGAGTCGAATTACAAAATTTGGAGGAGGAGATAGGGATTTTGGAAAGGGCATTGCAGCAAGATACATATACATATTCTGATGATGAGACAGTAAAAAAGCTAGATGAAGCTAGATTGAGTTATAGGCTGAAATTGGATAAAAAGAGCAGGGAAAGGTGGGAGGCAAGTTGTAAGCAACATTTTGAATATGGGGAAAAAGCAGGGGCTTTGTTAGCTTGGAAGGCGAGGGCAGATAGGGAAAGAAATCATATTAGAGAGATGTTCATAACTCCCGAGGGGGATGTATCCAATAATGAGGAGTTAATGCAGCAAAGAATGATAACCCTTTTCGCAGAACTCTATTCACAGTCAGAAAGACCCGATGCAGAGGCTTTAAAGAGCTGGTTGAGTAATATTGGCCTCCCGGTTCTAACAGCAGAAGGGAGGGACAGGTTGAATTCCCCGTTTTAGGAGGTTGAAATAAGAGAACAATTAAAGCGTATGAAGAATGGTAAGGCGGCAGGCCCGACTCAGTTCCGGCCGAGGTTTATAAATTATTATCAGAAGAGATAGTTCCAGAGCTGATGTCTCTTCTTAATGCTATATATAAGGAGGGGGAGAAAATTCCAAATTCTTGGAATGAGGCTATCATTATGTTAATCCTAAAACCTTCAAAGGACCCGAAAAATGCCGACTCATATCGTCCTATATCTTTATTAAATGTGGATCTAAAAATTTATACTGGTATATTGGCGGGGAGATTAGCTAAGGAGGCAACACAACTGATACACCCCGACCAGAAAGGTTTTGTTCCTAAGAGACAGATACAAGATCTAACACTTTCTTTAATAGGAACCATAGATTTAGCGGTCGAAAGATCGATCCCTTTGGCGGTGATCACAATAGACGCCGCCAAAGCATTTGATCGGGTCTGTTGGACATTTCTGTGGGCCGTTTTAGACATAATGGGATTTAGCTCTAACTTTATCAGTGCAGTACAGAAACTATACGAGCAACCTACAGCGAAATTTTTTGCTAAACGGAGTACTAACAAGGGGATTCGAAATTAGGGGGACGCGACAGGGCTGCCCCCTGTCCCCCCTTCTTTTTGATATATACATGGAACAACTTGCACACAAACTAAGTTTAGATGATAGGATCATTCCCATACACCAACTTCCCACCCACAGTAAAATAGCATTATATGCAGACGATCTTGTAGTTTACACCTCGGACCCAACACAAACATTGTCAAGAATAGAACAGCTGACTGCCGAATTTGGTTTACATTCAGGATATCTTGTTAATTTAGAAAAAACAGAGGTAATGTGTTGGAATATGGATGGATGGGGTGGTAGAGTTTCCTCGGAGATTAAATATTTAGGGATATTAATTGTAGAGAAGATTGATGAGATCCCCTGGTAAACTTGAAGCGTGTTATGAACGAAATAGATAGGAACTTGGCCAGGTGGAAAAATCTACCACTGTCTATATATGGGAGGGTAAATTTGATTAAAATGTCAGTTTTACCAAAGCTAACCTACCTTTTTAACTGTATACCACTCAGCTTTCCAAAAGAGGAAATAACGAAAATTCAAGGAAAGATTTCTAGATTTATTTGGGCTTCCCGGAGGATCCGTCTGTCATGGAAAAAACTTAGAAGATGTCTAAAAAAAGGGGGACTGACATTGCCAGACATTAGGCTTTATTGCATGGCCTTTCAATGGAAGAACTTTCGTATGCTGGTAGGAGAACCTGAGAGTACTACGTGGGGCTTAATTTTGAGTGAGATGACCAAAGAAGCCGGCGGAGCATTTCTCTATAAATTTTGAGCTCAGAAATTTAAAAAAAAAGTAAGATTGAAAGTGCTGAAAGCAGCTTTAAGTCTATGGATGGCAGTGAGACGAATCCTCAAGATTGGCTACTTTTCAGAGTTCGCTCCAATATGGAATTCCCCGGGGACACCGGAATGTCTCAAGGATGCCCTGAGCTTACCTTTGAAGCATGCAGGAGTTAAGCAATGGGGCGATCTAACATCAGATGGCGTAGTGGTCCCATGGGAAGTTCTGTATATTAAGACGGGTAGCGGACTCTCAAGGTTTAAGTACATACAGCTTACTTCATGGGCTACGATGGCAGGGACTGAAGTGGGAGGCAATTGGGATTTTGAGACCTTAATACAGGACCCCTCACAGAAAGCTAAAGAGGTAGCATTATGGTACAGACATTTTTTGGAGGCAGAGGAGGAAAATACACAAGATCCATCCGAGGTCTGGACTGGGGTGTTGCAGGAGGGAAGCATGAAGCTTTTGTGGTCTGACTCATTTAAAATCCTCTATGACATTGTCACTCCAGTTAATCTTAAAAGACACCACTTCTTTGTCATGCATAGGCTGTACTGGACACCTCATAGATTATCAAAATTTGTGCAACAACCGGTCCCAAGATGTAAAAGGTGTAACCTTCTTAAAGCAAATGATCTACATGTCTTTTTTATATGCCCAGGGCTAAAGGATTACTGGAGTTCTGTGGAAAATAGTATAACGGATATTCTAGGAGAAAATATAACCTTAGCAGAAACTTTGGTACTCCTAGGAGTGGACTATGTAACTCAACAGGCCTTAAGATCTAAACAGAGGGGGTTGTTGTTTTATTTAATCCTTCTGGCCAGAAGGGAAATTTGTAAATATTGGTTAGACCCTCAACCCCCCAATGCAATAACCTGGTTGAATGTGGTTAAATGGACATGCAGATTTGATATTAAAAGGGATAAAAGTACTCCGGCTGAGGTGTGGGAGCCCTTTTTGAACTGGCTGAATTGAAAGGTACCCATGGCTAACAAATTCGGAAATCTGATTCGGAAACTTAGTCCAATGATTACTTCAAGCCATGGACTGGGGTGTCGAGCAGGCTAGACCGCTCCCCCCGTGCCCTTCTATTGAAGGACAGTTGAGTGCTGTGGAAGGCACAGTATGTGACTGCTTGGACCAAAGAAGGATCAAGGGTGTTTCGTTTTCCGTACCAGCCCAGATGGCAGTAACCATGGTGTAATGAGGACATTTTTTTTTTTTTTTTAAATATCCCCTTACTTTACCAAGTTCTCCTAATTTTCCTACAAATTACAAAAATCTATCTTCAATATTGGACACCTTCCCCTCTGCATCCACTATATATAAATCTTTGTAGATGCTTCCGGACAGACTCAAATCTAAAGTTGAATTGGCTTGGGAGGAGGATCTAGCACAAACCTGGCCAACCACTACTTGGGACAAATTATGGTCTAAGCTTCATAGAACTTCCCATGCTGCGAATACTACACAAACCCTTTATTTCATTTATCAACGGGCTTTATTTTCCCCAGTGAGATTAGCATCCTTTTCTCCAGACATGTCCTCTACTTGTTGGTCCTGCCCCTGTCCTTCTGCCGACTTAAAGCACATGTTGTTTGAATGTCCCCCAATCCAACAATTTTGGCAATTGGTCTGGTCCCAAATTAAGACAATTTTTAAAGTTCAGGTCCCTTTTTTCCTAACAAACATATTTTTAAGCACTCTTTCACCCCAGTGGCCTTCGTCACCAATGAATTTTAAACTTTTGGATTTATTGTTAGCTATTGCTTTTCATCTAATAACCTCAAATTGGAAACAGGCAGATAAAGTCACTTTTCGATCCTGGTGGAATGCTGTCTGCTTTCATCACTGACTAGATACTAATTATGTCTCTCCTATATCTTTAGCAATTAAAAGAGATCTTTTATGGCTCCCACTAACAACTTATTTATCCTTGTCTGCTTCTTCTGCTGCTAAAAATGCAAACGTATCAGATGAAGTATGGAAACCACCTTAATTTCTCCCTTTGCCTTTATACCCCTAGATAATTAGTAAGTGTTCATTCTTGTATGTTTTTATTATGTCACATAAACTTAATATATATATGCTTACAATGTTAGAGTATTTGTCTCTTATATCTTTTGCTCTTAATGGTTTTATATTAATTATATAATGCTCCCCTTCCCTTGCTTTTCCCCTTATTGTTTATATTGTGTATTTCTCTTTTTGTATTCAGCTTGATAGTTCCATCCTTACATATTATTGCTTTTCTTCCAAAAATGTTCATGTTAAGTAGGATTTGTTTTACCCATTTCATGCTGGAGACTCCCGATTCTTAAGCCAAAAATTCTTTTGTTTTGGCTGCCCCACCTGAAATTGCCTCTGCATCAATATAAGTCAATGGAAGAAATACACTCTCTCAATTATTTATTTAAAATCTCCCACTTTCCTCTTCTAAAATGTTAACATGTATGTTGGGCCTTTTTAATGTTAGTTATAAATTGATACATTGTTTTGTGCCACTTTGCGCCGCTCAAGCTCTAGTTAACATCAGCCCTAGACTAAACTGAGCACAAAGGCCCAGATTCACAAAGGTTTAGCGTCGGGTTAGTGTTACTTTTGTAACGCTAACCCGATGACAAACCTATTTGGGGATTAACAAACCAACACTAACTGGTATTAGCGTTCTTTTGTATGGAAAAGTAATGCAAGGCAGCATGAAATGCTGCTTTGCATTACTTTGCATTAACAGGGCATTACATGGGTGGTACATGGGTGTTCCCACGCAGCCACCCAGGCCTTTTGATGCTAAACCCTACATACAAACATTTGTAGGCAGGATTTGGTGCCAAAAATGAATGCCGCTGGAAAGCAGGCGTTTAACGGCGAAATGTTTTCATTTCTCCTTTCTTTTCCTACTTTGCATGCATGCTGCACTGTGCACACATTTTGGTTTTCTTGATTCTCCGCTTGCAAAGCAAATTGCGGTTGCTTGATCTCAGCTGACGCACGGGCAAGGTAGGCAGGGCCCGTCCTGAAGGGACTTAAACACAGTACATAAGAGCTTAAAAACTGCTCTTTTCCTAATAGGAAGCCAGTGCAATTGACGTAAAAGAGGTAATGATGGTGTGCGTACCGGTTTATTAAGGGCAAGACGGGCTGCTGTGTTTTGAACTACCTGCAATTTTGATGATAGGTCTTCCCTGATTCTGACCAGTAATGAGTTACCATAATCTAGTCTACTGACCAGAAGAGACTGAATGAGAGTTTTCCTTGCCATGAGAGGGATCCAAGGGAAGATCTTTCTTAGCATCCGCATTATTCCGAAGCAGGTGCCCGACAGCGTCTTCACATGCTCCTACATGGAAAGTTTATTGTCAATTATGATGCCTAGATTCTTTGCCCATTTTTTTGGTGAGGGAGCTTCCCCTAATTCTAATGGCTACCATTCAGGGGTCCACAATTCCTCAGCTTTACTAAACAGCAGAATCTCGGTTTTGTTGGAATTAAGCTGGAGGAAGTTCTTCTTCATCCATGTGGCTATTTTTAGCATACAGTTTTTAAACTTAGCTTTGGTCACTGCAGGGTCTGACTCCATGGGGACTATCACCTGAGTGTCGTCTGCATACGAAATCATCTCAAACCCGCAGGTTCTAATGATAGAAGCCAGCGGAGCCACATAGATAGTGAACAAGGTGGGACTTAAAATAGATCCCTGCGGTACCCCCTTGTCCACTCGCGTGGTCTGTGACACAAAGGAATCCAACTGGACACATTGTGTTCTGTCGGTCAAAAAACTTTGCAGCCATTTTAAGGCCATGCCTCTGACACCAATCTCTCGTAATTTATCCAAAAGGATACAATGAGAGATGGTGTCAAAGGCTGCCGACAAATCAAGGAGAACTAGCATCGAGGGGGTCCCCTTATCCAGTGTCATCCTTATGGTGTCGGTGACTTCCATCAATGCGGACTCAGTGCTATAACAAGCACGGAATCCCGACTGGGACGGATCCAGTAGATTATTTTGTTCTAAATAACCGGAGAGGTGTCTATTGATTAATGTCTCCATGATCTTTGAGCAACATGGGAGGAGAGAGATCGGTCTGTAATTTTGTAGATCTGAGGGATCAGCTAGTGCCTGGTCGCTGGTAGCATGCCAAGGTCATCCCCCTCCTGAAGAAACATCCTTTGGATGGAACATTTCCACCCCATCTCTCTCGTGCCTTACCTTGCCAAGGTAGCAGAGAGACATGTCAATGCAATCCTAACTAAGTTTCTAGAAGATAACCAGATTCTGGACACTTCTCAGAATGGCTTTAGGCCAGCACATAGCATGGAATCTGCACTTCTTGCGGTTATGAAGCAATTCCGTAGCACTTTAGATGAAGGCAGATCCTCTGCTTTGATTTGCTCAACTCATCACTGTGTTTGATACAGTCTCACACAGAATCCTGCTCCAGCGCCTACAGGAGATTATCATAGGAGGGCCTGCATTGTCCTGATTCGCCTCCTTTCTATCTGAGTGATATTTCCAGGTAATCCCCCCCTACAGTTCCCATTCACATGCTCTGTGCTAAGGATTTTCCCAGGGCTCTTCTCTGAGCCCTACTTTGTTCAATATTTATATTCAACCTTTGGCTCTGCTTGTGAAATCCTTGGGGCTTGTGCTGGTGTCTTATGCAGATGACACCCAGCTTGTCCTCTCTTTTTCTGACAATTCCATGTCAGACCTGGCCAATTTCCAAAGGGTAATGCTAGCTGTCGCAGAGTGGATGGATCCCAACTGTTTACGACTGAACACAAGCAAAACAGAAATCCTCCTACTAGGAAAAGATACCCACTCCTGGGGTGACCACTGGTGGCCTCCCACCCTTGGGCTTTCCCCTAACCCAAAATCGCTGTAAAAAAACTGGACGTCTGCGTGGATAGCACCTTAATCTTTGAAGCGCAGGTGAAATCGGTAGCCGGTACGTGCCCTCGGGCTCTTGCCAGGGCTTAAACCCATTCCTGGATTTTTTAACCCTTGCACCCGACAAACCCTCATTCAGGCATTCTTTCCCGGTTAGATTATTGTAACATTCTATACCTGGCAGTCAACAAGCCAGTGATTAGAAGACTCCAGCTGGCTCAAAATAGCACGGCTAGGCTGTTGTTCTCTCTTCAGAATTTTTGCCCTGCATCTGGCCTCCTTCGTAAACTGCACTGACTCCCTGTGGATAAGCATGTGCACCTCAAGACCTTGTGTACCACCCATAAGATCTACCCCCATTTTGTCTAATCAGTTATCCCCTTATCGACCTTCATGTCCCCTTCATTCAGCTGATCTTAATCTGGCTACTGTTCTTCACGTTAAGAGAGTAGGAGTGGGAGGCTGCTGTTTACATGCAAAGGCTACAGCTCTCTGGAAAGCGCTTTCTCCTTCTATCAGGAACGTCCAAAACCATTTGTCCTTCAGGAAAACTCTGAAGACCTGCCTTTTTTCTTTTTAGGATTTTCTTTGTGGCATTTTCTTCCTTAGGCAGTCTGTTGCAGCTCATTTCTACTTTGGACAGGCGCTGGGAAGCCCTGTTGCTGGGGTAGCTATGCGCTCTATACATTTTTATAACATAATATAACTTTAACTCCTTTAGAGAGGAGGACGACCCGTTGACATCCTTCAAACTACCTCTGCAATGCATTGGATGCCCATGGATCATCCTCCTGAGGGGTCACAGGGGAAGCTCAGGTGCTCCTACCGGAGGCTTTCTCTCATGCTGCCTTCTGGGTTGATACACAATTGCTTCCGTGTTAGCCACCGCCCCATCTCCCACCCATCAGTGACGTCAGCCTGCCATATGGCGTGCTGATATCACTGATCCTTCTGATGCGAGTAGGAGCAGGTAAGGAAGCTCCATGCACATCCAGTGGGTTTTTGTCCCTCAAACCTGTTTCTGTCTGTTTGTGAGTGGCATCGCTGGAGAGGGGAAAGTCTCCCCTTTCCAGAGATGCCTTTTTTAATCTGGTCCCTTCCCATGGATCTTGGACGCAGCGCCATCCATGAGCAGGGACCACTAGACACCAGAGATTACCATTTTTGAAGTGCGGGGTCGCCCCCCTGGCCATGGTCAATGCCCCCAAGAGGTCACAAAATTATATATTTATGTTTTGACTTCTCTCAGTGTGCTGATTGCCCACTAAGAGGGGGGGGTGCGATTGCCCCTCAGGGAAGGGAAAAATTGGTGGGCGGAGAGGCAGGGACAAATTGTTGGCTATTATGTTTTTTAGTTTAGGTTGCCCGTAGCCTTTGTGGGCAGCGCAAAAGGTGTAAAGGCATCATTGACAAGTGAAGAGCTTCTCCTTTCGAGTGATGCCTTGTTGAAACAAATTCCTGCTAGTGGATCACTCCTGGACTGCGATCCACAAGCAGGGATTCCACTGGACAGGAATGTTTTGCTTCGTGTAGGGGGTCGGCCCCTCTGGCATGGATGAACCCCCCCTTGTATATTTCTGTTTTCTCTTCCCTGCGAGCCATATTGGTCCCCGAGATAGGGAAAAATGCCTCCCCCAGGGAAGGGAACATTTGGCAATGATTGTTTTTAAATGTGCTTGATCCCCGGCACCAAAAATTGTTGGGATTGCCCCACACACGGTTCGACCCCAGAGGGGCAAATAAATATTTGGTTTTAGTCCCTTCCATGGGGCGCTGATTGGGCCCTCGAGGGGGGGTGATCGCCCTGCCCAGGGAAGGGAAAATATGGCTACTTTTTATATGTATATTGTGTTTTTGGCAGCCATTTCCTTTGTACTGTTGCCTTGGAGTTTTTAGGTGCTCCCTCTCTGACAGCAGTTCAGCCACTGATTAGTGTGGCATTCACATGTTATTTCCATCCAGCGGAGCATACATCATGGGGCGGTGGATGAGCCCACTTCAGCTGGTGATCAGTTATTCAGCCATTTATTTTAGTATGGCCATGATATTTAGGAAGCTGTAGTGGGTGGGCTGATGTATTGCCCAATGCTGTGGTGGGTGGAAGCAGAATGTGTATGACTGAATAACTGAGCAGTGGTTGAAATGGATTCAGCCATTGACTTGAGAGGTATTCCACACTGGGTAAAATTACCATGTGACTGGCACAATAACTATTAGTGTGCTCACCCATATCCACAATGACATATGCTGTGCTGGGTGAAAGTAAAATATGTATGACACAAGAACTGATCACTGGCTGATGTGGGCTCTGGTGGGTGGAAGCAGAGGGGCACATGGTGCAAATGGCTATCATCAATGTGAGTCACGCGCATTCTGCTCTTTCACAAAAAGCATGTCTCACAAAGAATTTTCCCCTGACATTGGGGACAAATGAAGCATAATGTGCTTTTGTCTTATTGTGTTGCTACATGAACTAAATTGTTTGTTATCTTTTTCTCTTAACTTCGTTGGAGACGTTTTTGACAGCGTTGAATGTTTGGAGATTTGGAGAAGTTTTTGGCAGCGCTGGGTCTTTGGAGAAGTTCTATATGTCAGATAAGTGTAAGTTTGAGCCTGTTGTGATCACACCTTATTACACTCTCACAGCATTGCATGCATTTTTCTCAGTTTATATCACACCCACCTCGCCCTCACCCACAACCACACTGCATTCAGTTCTAATAGTATCTCTGCATTCAAGCTAGACCAGAAGGCGTTGGTTAGAAAACAGAGATGGCATCACGTTGAATGACTGCTTCTGAGGCTTTAACTTGTATAATGGAGGAGAGCTCTGGGACAGGGTCTGATACTGACACAGCATCAGTGAGAGAGGGTCATGGAGCAGGATCTGGGAGTGATTTTTCAGTCTGAGTTTCTTTGGATGACAACTCAGCTTCCAGTGATTCATAGGACCATGGCCCTGGTAGTTGTGATGTCCCTTTGCAAGCACTAACTGTGAAGAGCTAGTGACAGTATAGACCAATGTAGAGTGCCCCATTCACTGGAGATGCTGCCTGTAAGGTCAATACAGCAAATTTGTTGCCTATTGACCACTTCTATCTTTTTTGGATGCAGACTTCTTTGAGGAAATTGTGCAGCAAACAAATGCACGTACTGAATGGTTTCTGAGGGAGCATGGAGGCACTCTGGCGCCTCAATTTATGGCACACTTATGGACTCCCACTTCATTATGAGATCTGAAAACATTTCTTGGCCTTCTGCTGAAGATGCAAATAGTCCACAAACCAACCATACAGTCCTGCTGGTCTACTTGTGCGGGTTGGGTGACACACTGTTTTGCACTGAGCAGAGACAGGTTTTTTAATTTGCAGCAAATGCTGCATTTCAATTACAGTTCTGCTGCATTGCCCTGGGACCACCCAGACCAAGACAGGTTATTTAAATTTCAGCCTGTCATTGAATATTTGTTGGCTAAGTTTCCAGAGATTTATACTCCTGGAAAGAATTTAGCAGTTTTTGATATTGTACAAAGGGTGTTTGAAAATTCTATTGTTCAGGCAGTACAAACCTAGTAAAAGAGCTTGTAATGGCATCAAGATGAACATGTTGTGTGAGAGCTGTACTGGTGATTTGTATAGCCAGAAAGTATGCAAACAGAAGGATTCGGCAATAAATCCTGCAGGTTGTCCTTCTATGTTAGGAGTTAGTGAGAAGATCATATGGTGCTTGCCTAATCTCTCCTTCATAAAGGTCATAACCTTTATGTAGATAGCATCTATGTGGGTGTCCAGCTGATTAGTTAACTGTAAAAAGCTGACACTGTAGGTTGCAGTATCATCAGAAAGCACCACCAAGGATTCCCTCAGGAGCTTGTCTGCAAGAAACTCCAAAAGGGCAGAGCAGTGAGTGTAGCGAACTGCTCGCTGTTAAGTTCTCAGACAAACGGGAAGTACAAGTGCTCACTACACTTCACTATGAGGACATTTCTCCCACCATGGTTTGGGAACACTTGGCAGAAGTTCACTAACCCACCTGTATACTTGATTACAACAAGTACAAGGGTGGAGTGGATACAAATAACCAAGTTCTTCAACCATATAATGCGAGACGTAAAACCTGCACATGGTATAAGAAGTTGTTCACTCACCTGATTCGTATGCTGTCTATCGGCACACTACCACATTAACACTGATGTCATTCTTGACCTTCAGTTGTCTATGATGGAAAAAAGAAAAAGGAATAATTGATGGTCGGAATGCTGAACAATGCAAACATTCACCCCCAGTCACAAGGATCTGGGTTTAATGCATTGTTCTTTTGCTCACCGCACCACCGCAATTTGGACCCAGCCATATGCAAATCAGCCTTGACCCTGTTCCTCATGGGAACTGTCCAGACCAAACTGCCAAGCCAGGTCCTCCCTGGACCGGAAACAAGCATCCTGGGACCGGTTTCAGGGCATCACCCCTCATCAGCCATCACCTAGAAAGATGCATGAAAGTCACACCACCCTGAACTCCCCTAAGTTTTAAAAATGTACAGGTTTGCTAGGTTTACCTGGGTACTGGCTAAGTTAGGGCCCAAAATCCACAGCTACCCACATTGCAAAAAATTGGGGGCGGTTTTCAGTGGAAAAATGTGATATGTTTATGTCGTGTTTTGGGCCCTTTCCTCTTGCGGCCACTAGGCCTATCCACACAAGTGAGGTACCATTTTTATAGGGAGACTTAGAGGGAGTGCTTGGTGGTAGAAATATGTGGCTTCTGTATATTCCAGAAGTTTTTCTCTTATAGAAATGTGAGCAAAAATTTATATTTTTAACCAAAGTTTGAGGTTTTCAAGAGCTCCTGGGTAAAGAACCCTGTATAGAGCCACAAGTCACCCCACTCTGGACTCCACCGGGTGTTTAGTTTTCAAAAATGTGCAGATATGGCAGGTTTCCATAGGTGCTGGCTGAGCTAGGCCCCAAAATCCAAAGTTTCCCATAAGACAAAAAAGGGGTCAGTTTTTAGTGGAAAAATGTGATGTGTCCAAGTTGCATTTAGGGCCCTTTTATTTCATTGGCACTAGGCCTACCCACACAAGTGAAGTACCATTTTTATTGGGAGACTTGGGGGGAACGCTGGGTGGTAGGAAATGTGTAGCTCCTTCAGAAATATGAGGAAAATGTGGGTTTTTAGCCAAAGTTTGAGGTTTATAGGTGAATAAACCTGGTGAGAGGTACACAAGTCACCTCACCCTGGATTCCCTTAGGTGTATGGTTTTAAAAAATGTGCAGGTTTGCTTGGTTTATCTAGGTTCCTGCTTAGCTAGAGCCTAAAATCTTCAACTACCCATGTAGTAAACAAATGCATGGGTTCTGCTGGGTAAAATATGATGCCTCCTGGTCACGTTTTGGGGTGTATTGTGTTGAGGGTGCGAAGCCCAGCCACGCCAGTGGGTTACCATTTTTATTGGGAGACATGTGGCACTACAGAATCCTTGAACATTTATTTTTACCAATAGCATTTATTTACATTTGTGCATTCCAAATGTAAATTAGATGGTAAGAAAGAAGATGTATTGCAAAATGCCCTCTGAATCAAGCCCTGGTAACGGTACCCACAATTTCAAAGATGTACAATTAACCACTGCTCCTCACCTTAGCATCTGGTGTCCATTTCAGAAATACATAGGTTTCCTTCATACCCATTTTTCACTCTTTATATTTTACCATATGAATTGCTCTATACTTGGTACACAATGATAAACCATTGTAAGGTGCAGCTCAGTTGTTGGCTCTAGGTACCTCAGATTCTAAAGGACCTATAAACCCTGTATATTTTTGTGACCAAAAGAGTCTAGCAGATGTGCTGGTGAGCTTCTTTTGTAAATCAGTAATCATGACAAAAACTTACAGATTAAAACATTGCCACAAATGGCTTATTTTTCCTACTCATTTTTCACAATGTTTTATTTCAAGTTACTCTCTTTGGGAAAATCTTAAGGGATCTACAGAAATGACCCCTTGCTGAATTCAGGATGTTGTTATAAGTACAGCATTCTGGCATCACGCATGAGTTTTGCACCTGTTTCTACCACAAACTGGGAATAGGTTGAAAATACCAAAATTTGCAAACATTAGCTACCTTTTAGAAAAATGTCAAAATGTAAAAAAGAATTGTTTTTCAATACAGCTGTGCATGATCCTTAAAGCTGGGAAGATGGTGATTTCAGCACAGCAAACCTTTCGTTGATGCAAATTTTAGGAAAAAAGCAGATACTTTCTTCCCATTTTTCCCAAAAGACACCAAAGTTTGCTCTATCCACAAACACTGGATACCTTTAGAATCCCCAATGGGAAAAGGGTGCAAATTTGGTGTTGATACCTTATGTTGTAAAAAGCTGTGGAGGTCTAAGCATTGGGTACCCCAAATAGCAACAAGCATTGGCATAGCCAATAGGTCTCGCCTTTGGGACCTTATAAGTATTTAGTTATGCAGCACAATTGTTGCATGGCTAAAAACTTATAAGGTCCCAAAGGCGAGACCTATTGGCTATGCCAATGCTTGTTCTTAGTTATCACCTATCAGAGCACCTTTCAATATGTGCTACGGTTGTGCGCTATATAAAAACAGTCTAATGTACCAAGGTGAAACGCTTCTGCATGTTAAATATGTTTCTTTTTTATTTTAAAGAGACCGTAATATTTTGGTATGATGTTTGTTAGGAGATTTAGATGCCAACTATTTTCAGGGTTTGGCTTCTACACGGGCTCTTAGAGCCCGGCCAATCTCCTGGCTCGGCTCTGGCTCGGCTCCTGCTGTCAAATTCTTGGCTGTCCACCTCTATCATTGTGCGTGCGTCATCCACGTTAACAGAACGACCGCCGATTTCACTATTGCTGTGCTTTTTGAAGTGCCTCGAAGTACTTCCCAAAAAAATGAAGTATTTCCGGTCCAGCAGGTGCACAACGCCGGCTGCACTGTTTCAGTGCGCAGCGCCGGTGTGAGTTTTACAGCCACGACCGCCTTGAGAATGGAGTGAAGCAATTATTGTGAGATGTCTCCAGAGACAAAAGCCATCACAGGCGGAGCTCTGCTTTCATTTGTGGGGGGTGGGAGTGCGACGCAGAGAGCTTGCTGGGGGGCGGAGTCACTAGCAGAAATGGGGAAGGAGAGAGATGGGCGAAAGTGGGGACAGTGGAGGAACCGAGATGAGCGAATCAGGGGGGAGGGAGGGAAGTCATCAAGTCGGATGAGAAGGAAGGAACATGTTGACGTGAGAGGGGAAATGTTGGAAAAGGGCGGAAGAAGGGCTGGTGTGAGAGGGGAAGGGTAACAAAGAATGCCGGGAGAAAAAGATTACGAGATGGAGAAGGAGAGGGATACAAATAAAGAAGTCCTTGCGGGTTGATAGCATGACAGAGGGAACGGGGTGTGTGGGGGGGGCGGGTGGGGGGGTGAAGAGAGATGATTGAGAGGGAAAAGTAGAGAGAGAGAAACACGAGGAAGAGAGGGGGACAAACAAAACCGACGAGAGAGAGGATGAGAAAGAGAGAAAACAAGCATTGGCCGCGCGGCCGTAAAAGTAACGGCCGCGCGGCCGTGAAAGCGAAAGTGATCGGCGCTGGAAATTACGAGTTACTTTAGTTAAGCATTAGGCCGAGTAGTTCACTTTTTTTATATTTGCACATTGATGGTTTATTGGCTAACAGACTGGTACTTACAGATTACTGAATGATGCGAAGGAAACCACTGCTGATGGAAGGAAGCGTCAGTGTGTCTTCCGCGCTCGGGTGCGACGCTCATCCTTGATGTCTCGGCGTGCGGCCTGTGGTGAGGGAGGGGGAGGGAGTTGAAGCGCGAGCAAAACAGAGAGGGAGAGCGAGGCGATTGGAGAGGCGGAGCAAGGCGCGCGCTTGTGCGCGTAACCGCACGCTGGTGGCCGGAAAAAGCCTCTTTAGGAGCACTTTCAAAAGCCCCTTACTAAATGTCTCGCAGAGCAGCGCATGCGCTGGCTCAGCGAGACCTAAAAAAGGGCTCAGCACTGGGGTTGGCAAACCACATCAGCTATGGGGTTAGGAAGGCAAACCTTGTGAAAAACAGGTACAAATAACTTTTTGCTAGATTTTACACCTGCCAAAGATTACTACAGGAAGGGTCATGTAGCCCCCTCTCCAGCAATCCCTGTGCCTACTTGAGAAGATAGGGTGCTAGAGGGTTACACCCCTCATCCGCATGAGCTTCTGTTTCGATCAAGGCCTGCATGTGGGTGCTTTGGTGCAAACACTCAAAGTAGCGGCCATGGCCACTGTTCTATGTACCTGCTTTGATACATAACCCGTTGTCCTATAGAAGGACAGCGACTGACTCAGCCAGGAATGGCACCTACATGTTCTGAGTGTGCTTCCCTTTATTGCTGCATAGTGCAGCAGAATTTATATGTTCTACTGATGGTGTGTAGGGTGTCGCTTTGCAATTTTGCTCCAAATGTATGAGTAAAACCACCTATGTGAATACATTTATGAGTTTTTCCTGCATATTGTGATTTGCACCAATGTATTTCGGTTTTAAATTTCTACCTAAAGTAAGGATTCTGCCTCACAAAACACCAGTAAAAGCTGAGCTTGCGTGGCTTTTGTGAAACAGAAACCAAAGTTCAAACATTACAAAGTGTTCTTGAAAACACAACCATTAAAATGCAACTCTCTCACTAAATAGCAGAGGCATGACTTGTGATAGTGATTGCTTTAGGCAGTTTTCCATCTGTTATATTTACATTTTAGTCATGACTTGCGATTGAAGACTTGTAAAGATAAAAACCTACAAGTCATTACACTACTCTAGGCACTACCAGGACACTCTGCTGCCCATGACTTGTTTTAAGTCCGTTGCATTTGACGTATGTGATGGTATGTACACATGTACATACCATCACATGATCTCATGGGTGCAGGCCTCTCACCCTGTAGGAGCAATCTGTGTGAGCATGGGGAAAGGCGACAGGTGGGCTGAATGCCCTGCTCCCCCATGCTCATCCCAAGATGCCAGCAAGCCTTATCCCAGCACAATTATGGCAGGGGCAATATAAGGAAAATGGTCCACTTCATGACATAAGTCAGGCATTTACCAGAAATCCAGAGAGTTGGACATTTGTTGACTATGGAGCCCTTAGATCTGGGACAGGGAAGACCCAACAGTACCAATATATATTTTTCTTTATCCCCTTTTCACAGAGAAAAACAACAGTATAACATGCCCCACCCCCCCAACTGCCGAGGACTTGTGAACAGTACATACAGCAATCACTGCATAAGTCTTCCCGAGGCCTGGGCCGGAGCACGACGTGAGCGAAATAGCCAGAATCTTCTCCCTTTCCATTGTTCACAGCAGTATCGAAACTCAACAGTTTAACTTGTGTCTGAAGCCCGATCCGCCCTCCATTAGCAATGTATCTCCCATGTTTCCTCACTCTCCCTCTTCTCTCACTTCCCTCCATGGACCCCAGATCTTCTCAAATTTGTATGGGTAATCTCTCGCCTGGTACATCAGTTTTCTTCCCCCATACAGCAATCCATGCCTTCCTCCCACTTCTGTATGGTAGTCAGAGTTGGCACCCCTCAGTACTTCAGTAGATCTCCACATGCCACCATCAGAGCCAAGTTGCAGAATAGTAGTGCATACCGGTGTGAGCCTAACCTCGAACAGTACTAATATTAATAATACTACAGAACTGACAAATCTTTCATCCTTATGAATATAGTTTGCAGCATTCAGCCCTGAAAAAGAACGTTGGGTAAGTGGAATGAAATGGCTTTTAATTTCTGATCCAATCAACAAAAAAAGAAAGTAATGAGTTTAATGAAGACCTACTTGTTCTTTCCTGGAGTTATTTAATGCTTAGTGATCAAGATTGTTGTTGAATGCGAGCCGGGGTTCCGTATATGTTATCAATCTCCCAGTTAGTCAGTCAGCCAGTCAAACAACTTTATTTGGTCAATCGACCATAAAAGCACAAAAAATCACAAAAAGGAAAGGGTCAAAAGAGCATCTTATCGCAGTAAAGGTATAACACATCAATCACGAAATTACTATAATCCTCCATTACAAGATGCAGGGAATAAAAAGTCATGGTCAATGAATAAAGAAAATTTCATAAAAATCTTCGTAAAAGGAGCTATCGCCAAGTATTCTTCAATATTAAAACACTAACATAACTCGAAATACACAGCATATTTTCTTCTCGTTTTCAGCGCTTGTGTGATAAAATTCAAAATTGAATAACACATGAATGGAGACTCAAGGCGCTGAAAGAAAAGTAAGCCCTCCTGATGATAATTAAAAGATCTCCCACTTAGTATGGGGTGGAGAAACTGTGACCTAAAAGCAGAATATAGAGAGTGAAACAGCATAAAATGCTTGGTAGACTAATAAGATCTCCCATTACAAGGACAACATGATAACCTTGGAAACCAGGTACCAGGCACAGGAAAGGCCACTAAAAAGTGGATCTTATTTATTCGGAGCCGAGTGAGATCTAACCTGAGCTCTGATTCCTTTACCCATGTCAGGTAGGGCTCCAACCCTTCTGTAGTTAACAATGGGACATCTGATTGGAACATAACAGAGACTAGCATATTTACAAGCCTAGCCTCCCCCTTGTGTGCCATAAATTCTCCTTTACTTGGTTCTTTGGAAGAGGGAGAGACCTTACAGGAACCATGAAGTAATCAGTCAATCCCATGTAACAGAGGGTATTTTTTATATATCTGAATCGGGGAGTCGCTAGCATGTTATTCTGCACCAGGTAATCCTTAACTATACTTAGAGTAAAACATAATTCTTCAGTAGACCAGGTCTTTGTCCATAATTGGATGGGGGCAAGGCCTGCCCTGTTTTCCAAGAACGCTACCCCGAGTTCATTATGAGTAATGAAACTCAGGGTAGCTTTTGTGCTCCCTAGTAATCTGTTCAGAAATGTGTTCTCTACTCTTTGCAAGGCCTTAGTTGCCTCAGACTCCGGCTACAGTTAGTCACTTGTTGCAACAATTTCTTGTTTCCCCCTCCCCATGGGATCTTAGATAGCTTGTTGTGGTCTTCCATTCCATCCCTGAAGGTAGACCTCAACAAGCTAACCAAATTCAAAGCATTATTGTTCCAACAAGAAGTAGCTCTCACATCTGCTCTTGACACCTTCAAACTGCAGGTGGCTAGAACTTCCAGTGAAATACAGTCATTGTTGAATACAAACCTTCTCCTGCATTTCGGAGAATTAGTGCATCAAATGTTTGATGCCTCTAGTACGGCTGGCCTCGTCCACTTTAAGGTTGTAAGCTTTGGCCTTGTTAGTTCAATCCAAACTATCTTTTGAGTAATCCCGGCTTTTATCCAGTGTTTTTGGAGGATTCCCATTGCTGTTATTCCTCATACACAGATTCAATCATGATTAGGCATTCCTCATGGAAGGGTCATAAGTAAGTCCTTAATCAATGATCTTCTATTCACCACAATTGCGTGGTTGGTGTTTCATTCTTCAGTGCCTTCTGAAGATTATGGTTTTAATCCTCTTTCACCACTTCCTTCTTTTTGGTTGGTGTACTCACCCCTCAGTGTTCTCTGTAGGGCGTGGTTTTAATTCTTTTGCCCATTTTCATTAAATTCTTATAGGGCAAGTCACTGTTTTTCTTCTTCTTTTTCTTTTTGTTCACAGGTGTGTTACTTCTTTCTTTAGTCTTAACTTTTATTGATGTATATATTGATTGAATATTCCGTCAATACAGGGGTCATATAATATTGTGTTGCTGTAATCTTTTTGTACCCTTTTTATTCATATTACATAAATTTGATTTATGAAGAATTCATACCTGTTTCATCAGTATCTTTTGTAGATCTTCTGGGAAGTAATTGAAAATTAAACGAAAAATTGTTTAACTACAGGTTACCGGCTGGAACCTTGATTTAGCATTGCATGACCTGTTTGACTAAGTGCACCTAAGTGAATCCCTTGTAGGCACTTTTACCTGTTAATATTTAATTTTCCCAAGCCTCCAAGGGTTGTTTGGGTTTCCCACTCTCTTTTGTTGTATTTTGCACAGACACCTGTCTGTTGTGGGTCACTTCTCTGAAGTGGTTTTGTTGAAACTGATTTTGATTATGCTTCACAGTAAGCCTCATTATATCAATGTCTGCGGCTGAAACTTTATCATATTCTAATGAATATATTCTTCAAATTGCTGCTGGTCCATCCCTATTAGGGAATCGGGGCCCTATTACACAATTACCTTATGAATCTGATCTCAATCAATTAGAAAGACTCAAAAAGAAACTGGTCCGTACAGAATTACATGCCAAATTTTTAACTGACTGTCTCAATGCTAACATAATCCCTACGGGATTACAAATTAGGAACATCCCCATCATCTTTACTGAGGACGAAGACTTTAAGATAGGATTTAGTTACTCTGCTAACAAGTGCTCACGCACTTGGATGGTCCTTAGTATTGAGACTGCTTTGAAACACATCAAGTCACTTTCTAAAGAAATTGAGAATCTGGAGAAAAAGATAAACACAGATTCGAGCATCACGAATTCCAAGCTACTTCTTGATAAAATCTCATTAACAATCAAGGAGTTTGAAGAATTCAACCCGCATAAGAAAACTGATAAGTTACAAAAAGACATTAAAAGATACAGTAAGGAAAGAACTTATCCCTATTTGAATAAAGACTTCTATTTACCTCAAGGCCCGAATCAGCCATCTCACAAAAGAGCCACCTTTTCTGACACCAACTCTAACACAGGCAGTGATCAAAGCACTGACAACTCTTACCGGCAAAAGTACGATCAACAGCCATCTACATCTCATCAGGCTTTTTTAGAACAGGACCGGAGAGGGACAGAGCCACCCCAGCTGCAATGGGCAACCAAACGAGGATGGTACCGGAACCAATATACACCGGGGTTCAGACAAACAAGGAACCAGTATTACGGGGCGCCAAGCAAGATGGCCGCACCTCTGTGAGACTCCTGCTGCTCGGGACAAGCTCCGTTAATAATCCTCATCCATTTCAGCCCCACGACCTTGGAAACGCACTGATGTGCTAGCTACAACCCTTTGCTGCACTCCATTGCCGCTATTTCGCTAGAGATCGCCTAGGGACTCCGAAAAACGGCTTCAAACCCTGCCGCGCCGGGCTACATCAAAATGGCGGCCGCGACGGTAGCAGCCGCTTAAACAGCTTACCAGTGTGCTGTGATTTCCCAGCTTCTACAATCCATCGAACTGGAAGGGCCGAGCCTCATGTATCACCCCGACGGCTAGAAAGAACGGTTTGTGCGGTCCATCGCAGCGAGTGGAGGCCCCCCTGCTGCCGGTGCTCTGCTTGACTCCCGCTGCCACCAAAAAGACCGGGACTGTTGCGGCCCGAGGAGAAGCCTGTGCACCATCTCACTGTCATGACGCCTTCCCGCCTCGGTGGTCCCGGACAGCGGACCTACTGGCGGAGGGGGCGCGGCGGGCACCGGAGCTGCTCCTGAGTCTGGGAGAGTGCGCTCGCTAATGAATTCGGCACGGCCCTGCCTGGGCCTTGCGGGGACACGCCGCGCGCCTAAGCGCCCTGGACCAGCGGTGTTGTCCGCCGGAGAAGGGGAGCTCCACCTATGAAGGCCGGGTGAGTCTGCCGCATTCTTCTGTTGTCCCTGCTTGCTGCCCGTGTTCCTCTGCCATTCTCCGCGGGAGCGGAGATTCCTGACAAACTTCCCCGGGGTGGGCAAAAGACAATAGGCTGCGGGCGGCCTGTGCCCCGTTTCATCATTTGCGCTGATTAACCGCTGACCATGAGCGCTGCCACGAACGGCCCTCCCGACATTCTGCCTGGCCCCTTGCACATGCATCACTGACCACACTGATCGCTGGACAAGGAAGGTCCCAGACAGTGCCTGCGAGAACATCGGGATCCCGCGTGGCGCTGGAGGGGGCACACCACTGCACACTGCTGTGTCTCCCCCGTATGCCCGCAACTCTGCCACCACCAGTACGCGCACTACCCACCTGATCCACCGTGTTTGCCTGGACCTAAGAATCAGAAGTTAGACAGACTGACCCCACAATTATCGGGGTCTACAGGCTCCTCCAGGCTACACGGAGCTGCGCAACTGGACTCCGCCGGGACGGAGGAGAGCACTGAGCGCGAAAAAATAAAAGCAACTCCATACCTCCCGGGGCAATCCACGACTACCTATCCAGCCCGGCCCGGCATTTCTACCCCCCGTGGGACCCACACCCCAGCATGTGCCGCACGGACGCTAAACAACCCAAATTGAACTTTGACGCCAGGAAATCTTCGTGATCCCAGGTGGAAATGGAGGGCGAGCAATCCACAGCCCCTGAACAACCCACTTCTACAGACGATTTGAAAGCCCTCCTTCTCGTTATACAATCCAGCCTCACCTCTATAGAAACGAAAATGGATGCTATGAATGCACTCATCGACACCCTGGTGCACAAAAGTGACCAACATGCAGAGAGGCTCAAAGAAGCGGAACAACGCATTTCAGACCTGGATGATGCCTCTGCCACCACCATCACCAAAACACTGGACATGGAGAAAGTATTGAAAATCATTGCAGCAAAAAATGAGGATTTGGAATCGCGCTCCAGGCGCAACAACTTACGCATCTTAGGCGTACCAGAATCTACCGCGACTGGCAAAATGGAGGACTATGTGGAACGGATGCTCTTGGCCGCTTTTGGAAGGGAGGCGTTTTCCCCGGTATTTATCGTCGAGAGGGCGCACCGGTCGCTGGCCCCTCGCCCGGTGCCTGGGGCCCCTCCTCGCCCCATTATCGCGAGGATTCTTAATTACCGAGACCGGGATGCCGCCCTTCGACTCGCCAGGGAACACAAAAAAGTACTCTTTGACGGCACTGTAGTCTCAATCTATCCAGATTTCACACTGGCTGTTCAAGAAAGTCGCAGAAAATTCCTCCCAGTAAAGAAAAAACTCCAACAAATGAATATTGAATACGCCATGCTCTTCCCTGCGCGCCTCAAGATTAATCACCAGGGGAAACTACATTGTTTTACAAATCCGCAGCACGTCTCTGACTTTTTAAAAACTCTACCAGGACTGTCAACAGACCGATCCTCCCCAGCCAGACGCGCCCGAGAAGAAGGAGACACATCAGATGTGGAATGACAACCTAGCCCCAATCCATGGCACACGTGACTACCCCAATGTGGCGCAATGTCAAACGGCGAGTCCCTCCCCCAGTCATACTCCACACTAACGGAGGACCCTCACACCCAAAATTGAACTGTGGCACATTCTCCACTACTTGCGGAGGCACTCGCTATGGACTGGAGGGGATCACCACTACTACCCCCCGAGCACCCTTGCTGACGCAAGGGGTTACTGGCTGCCCTCTCTCTACCACCCACTCAGGTGAACCCTAAATTGACTTGGTTTGACATGGTTACTATGTTGGTCTTAATCTCCCCTGTTGGGAGCAAGGCTCATGGGGATTTTGGGGTGGGGGGAGGGAGGAGGGGTATACCACAGCAGGATTGGGCTGCTGATGTGAGAGGAGGGAGGTTACTGGGAATGTTTTATACCACTTACTGTCGCACTATTCAGCCCATATATGCCCCTGCGGCTTATCCAGCATAGACTACACACGCTATCCGTTAGTGTCATTATACACAACCATCGTGGAGACCCGACCTAGTCCCCCCAGATATAATTTCCTGACCTGGAATGTGCGCGGCCTGGGAGACCCCCGCAAGCGTAGACATATCCTGGCTTATCTAGACCGCCACAACATTCACTGTGCTATGCTCCAGGAAACGCATCTTGCCTCCACCTCACCCGCAACATTCGCATCCCGTTGGGCGGCCTACAGATGCTTTTCATCCTACTCCTCCTATGCCCGAGGCACGGTTATCCTGGTAAAGCACACGATTCCCTATACCCCCATAGGATCTTACGGAGACCCACAAGGCCGATACAGCATCCTGTGGGGACGACTATCCGCCCAATCGATAACCCTTGTCTCTTGCTATGGGCCTAACACGGACGACCCGGAATTCTTCCGGATCCTTTGGGGCAAAATCATTGACATAGGGTCCACACACCTTGTATGGGGGGGGGATTTTAACGTCACCTTCGATCCAAAAACAGACAGATCGCACCCACAACCCCATCACTATTCTAATGCACACCACACCCTCAACTGCATCATGGAAGACCATGATCTAATTGACGCATGGCGCACTCTTCACCCACAAACTCGTGAGGGCTCCTGCTTCTCCACAGCTCACTCCTCCTGGTCGCGAATAGATGGATGGATACTTACTAAAGGGCTAGCACCCTGGCTGACGCATGCCTCACACCTCTCACGCACATATTCCGATCACTCGCCTGTCCTACTCGTCCTCACGCCGCATCAGGAAGAGTCCCCCTATATCTCCTGGCGTCTCACCCGCAGGCCCTCTTAGACCCTATTTTTAGAGAAGAACTAGAACAAGAAATTTCAGATTTTTCCCCCCGTAATGATAACTCTGTCCCACAATACGCCACGGTATGGGAGGCCTTTAAGGTCACCATTCGCGGAATTTGCATCGCTAAAAGTGGTGGAGTCCTGAAGGATATCTGTGCCACACTTCGGAAATTAGAGCTTGAGCTTAAACAAACGGAATCGATGGTGCAAGCTACGCCCACCTCAGAACTAAAGGCACGCTTGCGTGACCTCCTAACGGATTATCAGGAGACGGCTGAGCGGGAATGTAAATTTAGGGGAAAATACCACCAGGCACGCCGCTATGGCGAGGGAGAGAGACCGGGTAAAGCACTGGCATCCGTGATTCGCCCCCCTCCCGCTTTTACAACACCGTTCTGGAAATTGAGGATGATGATGGCCAGATCCACAGAAATACCTCACACATAGTAAATATTTTTAAACGTTTTTATAAAACCCTATATAAGACGCACAGAACGCAGCCAGTAGATTTCACCCCTTTCTTCGAAGACACTGCCATTGCATGGCAGGGAGACAACCAAAGAGAATATCTTCTTGCGCACCATGAAGACGAGGAGATCATATCTGCTATTATGCAACTACAATCTGGCAAGGCTCCTGGGCCTGACGGCCTTCCGGACGAATTTTATAAAACATACGTCACCTCCTTATCCCTGTACTCCGGCATGTCTTTGAAGAATCCCGCGAGACAGGCATACTGCCCCAAACCATGCGCGAAGCGCTCATTATCTCCCTACCAAAACCAGGTAAACCACCATCACAGTGCGACTCGCACAGACCCCTATCCCTTATTAATGTCGACGCCAAGATCCTAGCCAAACTGATTGCGAATCGCATCAGTCCCCTCATGCCCGTATTGGTCCTCCCCGACCAGTCGGGATTTGTACCGAGCCGTGGCACGTCTTACAACTTGCACACCCTGTTTGCGGTCCTCCATGATATTGACCCTGACACGAATGCAGCAGCCATTTATCTGGACACCACCAAGGCGTTCGATTCCTTGGAATAGGACTACCTCGCCTTTGTCCTCCACCGCATGGGATTCCCTACTCCTTTTTTGGCCTGGATAAACCTGTTATACACTGACCTGCGAGCCACTGTGATGGTCAATGGAGCTAGATCCTCCCCCTTCACGATAGCCAGGGGCACCCGTCAGGGGTGCCCCCTCTCACCCCTTCTATTTGCCCTGGCTATTGAACCCCTGGCCGCTAAGGTCTGACAACACTTCCGTGACCAAGCCCTCATATATCCAGAGAGACAAATACTAATCTCTATGCGGACGAGCTCACTCTCTATTTACGGAAGCCGGATGAAAGTCTTAACCCCATTCTAAGGCTACTTATTCTATTTGGTCATCTCTCCGGGGTCAACATTAATTAGGGGAAATCCCAGATATATACCTTGGTATTGTCATCTCCCACGACCGGGAGGAACTGATGAGAGCCAATTATGGCCGGGCACTTGACCTAATCACTGAGAAAATCACCAGATGGATAGCGCTACCCCTCTCCCTGGCTGGGAGAGCCGCCCTTATAAAAATGGTCGTCCTTCCCAAGCTACTCTACCTATTCATCAATATCCCCTATGCCCCCAGCCGACACTTTTTCAAAGCTATCAAAACCCAACTCATACGTCTCATCTGGGGTGGGAAACAAGCAGGACTAAGCTGGGACACTCTCACACGGCCCTTTGAAACTGGTGGCTTCGAAGTACCGGACCTGGAATTATATTTCATGTGCGCTCAAGCTCACTTTGCATCATATTGGATTAACCCTCCCCCTACCGGCCACAACTGGCGATAGAGAACGGATACATGACTCCGACCCCACGCACTGCCTATCTGAGCACCCCTGCGGTCCCGCGGCACTCTGCCTCCACCACTGTACAATGCACTACCAGCGCCTGGCACGATCTAGCTAAACTGCTGGAATGCACCCTGCTTTACTCCCCCCTCCTTCCTATTCTCGGTAGACACGATCTCCCGGTCACACAAGAAGGAGGCTGTCGTCGGCTCCTTCGAAAACTGTCCGTCCAGACCTGGGGGCAACTTTACATTGGGGGAAAGTTCCGCACCAGCGAAGTCTTTTTTGGCCCCACATCCCCTACCCCATTGGAGCGATTTTACTATATCAGACTGCGTCAAGACATGAAGGCCCTCACTCCCTGCTTTCCACAGGAGCCCCTCGTTCTACCTCCTCTACATGCCCTCCTACAGCAAACCACTCCCACGCACGTGGTGTCACTATTATATCGCACCGTACAGAGGGATAGGACGTACGCTCCCCCCTTGGCCAGGAGCAGATGGGAGGGGGAACTGGGCTCTCCCCTCACCGATGACCAATGGTCCTTCTGCTGCTGGCAAACTGGAAGCATCTCTGCTAGTAGCAGATTACGTATAATCCACTACAAATACATTCATCGTCTTTATTACACACCTGCGCGCCTCCGTGATAGTGACCGATGTGATCGCTGCGGGAGCGAGGGAGCAGACTTCAGACACGTAGCATGGGACTGCCCACCCATTCGTGGTTTCTGGGCGGAGGTGCTGACAGCGCTGGACCACATGACAGGGCTACATGTCCCTGACGACCCCCTCACAACGCTTTTAGGATATACTGAGACACTGGCCGTCAAGGCACGGAGATACGCCTCTCTTGCACTCCTCCTCGCCAAAAGACGGATAGCTTGCAGATGGGGTAGAGGGAGGGCACCCAAATTCAAAGAATGGCTACAAGATCTTATATATTGTCAAGAACAATTACACATCTACGCAGAACTTCTGCCCCCCTCCTCCCGCCCACGGGACATATGGGCCCCCCTCCAAATGTATCTATTGGAACACACTACCGACACAGACCCAGCTGCTGCCGTCCCTGCAGATGACCCACGGCCCCTGGAGGTGAACTGATGCATTGAAGACCCCACCCAGGCCGGGAAACATAATTTGGAAGGGCGACAGGATGCCAGGCGACATTACTACATAACTCACCGCTCAGAATATGTGTTACACACACGGGCATCTTCCACCTGCAAATGTGTATAAGTGGTACTGTTCTTTTCTTGTTTGTTTGTTTTAAGGCAAAATGTTTATGGCTTAATGCTGATACTAACACAACTCGTCCCACCTGACGCGGCCGGCCCAAAGTGGTTGTAGGCGGCTTGCTGTGTATCCCTCCCCCGCCTACAATGTATTACGATTCATTGCTCTGCGATGCCGGCCCGCCCAGGGATGTAGGCACCACGCTGTGCTTAATGCCTAATGCCTTTAATAAAGGTTTTTGAAAATTAAAAAAAAAGAACCAGTATTACGAGTGGTAGACCCTCAACAAACTATTCCCATATTTAATCTGTCACAACACACACTGTCAGAATCAGAAATTTCTGTTCTTTCAGCTGGACTTTCGTTTGTACCAACTTGTCGAAATGATTTGTCCCAAACTAAATTAGAACTATATAGATTCTTCCGGTCTGTTAGACTTAAGAATTTTTTTGCCAACAATATATCAGTTACTACAGTAGACATCACAGGTCTACGCAATCCATCAACCTTTTATCCTATAATCACGATGGTTGCTAAAGAGATCGTCATGTTTGAAAATGCTGTCATGACTGAAATAGATAACCTTTTTAAAAAAAACACATTTGTTCAATATAATTTGTCTAGAAATGAACAACAGGCATTAAGACATCTGCAAACCCTCCCCGAAACAATCATTAAGCAAGCGTACAAGGGTGGAGGCATAGTCCTATGGAATAAAGATGCATACAGATTAGAACTAATCAAACAACTTTCAGTGGAAGAACACTACAAGAAATTATCCAGTAATCCAACAAGTAAATAGGCAGAAGTCATCTCGACTTTAAGTCGTGAGGGCTTTGAAGGAGGTTGTTTGAGTGAGAAGGAGGCTTCCTTTCTCATAAATAAATCCCCTATGGTACCGGTAATAAATATTTTACCTAAGGTCCATAAAAATCTAACAACACCCCCGGAAGACCCATTGTTTCGGGTTTCAACTCGATCTTGAAACCATTAGCCCAATACACCGATTTTTTTATTCGTCCTTTTGCAACGGAATCCGCAACATGCATTAGAGATACGACGGTGGTTATAAATATTGTCGAGGATCATCCTTTTGACCCTGTTCATGAGCTGTTGGTATCCATGGATATCAAAAGCCTATATACAAATATTCCACAACTAGAGGTTTTACAGATTCTTGAACAATTACTTGATGAAAGACCAAGACCACACAATGTTCCCACTTCTTTTATCATTGAATGTGTTAAAATTTCACTGTGTGAGAATTTCTTTCTCTTTGAGAACACGTTCTATAAACAACAGAAGGGTGTAGCCATGGGTGCAGTTTATGCCCCTGATATAGCGAACATCTATGTATCAAATTTCGAGAAACAGTTCATCTATGATGCCACCAACCCCTTTTCATTGAACATCATTCGTTGGCTAAGATACATAGATGATGTGTTTTTAGTCTGGAGGGGTATTAAGGATCAACTTTTGGCTTTTCATGAATGGCTTAACTCTAGAAACCCACATTTAAAGTTCACACTGGAGTCAGATACACATAGCATGAACTTCTTAGACATCACCATCAAGGTAGATTCTGATAACCTCCTTTACACCACCTTGTACACAAAGCCTACTGCGAGAAATACACTGTTGCAGTATAACAGCCATCATCCACAGGCACTTAAAAATGGCCTGCCCTTCGGGCAGTTTCTGCGTTTATGCAGAAACTGTTCGCACAAGGAAGACTATTTTACTGAAGCAAAAAAACGTAAAGAAAAGTTAAACGCACGTGGCTATTCTGCCAGATTGCTCAAAAACTCTCTCAAACGTGCTTGGTACAACAACCGTGAGGCTTTATTGGAAATCAAAGATAAACCAACACAACCTCAGCTTGTCTGTGTATCTACCTTCGGCACACATTCAAATAACATCAAGAGAATAGTAAACAAACACTGGACACTCTTGAATGGACTGCCAGGACGTGAACATAAACCCATGTTCTCTTTTAAGAGGGGCTCCAACTTAAAAGATCGCCTGGTCCATGCTTACATTTCCCCCAATATCAATACTGTTGATAACATGCGACAGTTAGTCCCCATAGTGGGACATTACAAATGTAACATGTATACAGCATGTGGCACAACACAGACCACCAAGTTATTTACGATCAATGGACTGAATGTGACACTTAAACTGTTTTCAAACTGTAACACAAATAATGTTGTTTATTGTATAAGATGCCCATTCGGCCTACACTATATAGGCAAAACCACACAAGCATTTAAGAAGCGTATCCTCCAGCATCAATCGAGAATTCGTTGTAGGGTAGAAAATGAACCATTGGTCGATCATTACACCAGGACCAATCATTCAGACAAAGGCATGTCTTGGTGGGTGGTGGAAGTAGTCAACCCTAAAAGACAAACCAACGTTGACTGTGTTCTCACATTGAAAGAAAACCAATGGATATGTTGTACGGACAATATAGCCAAAGGTCTTAATTCAGAAACAGAATGGCACTCCCTAGCATGTATTCTCTAAATTTCATGTGCCTTTGCTTGTCTAGCTTTACTAATGTATAAAGGTGTTCTATCGATTTTTCTAGCATTGTAGCAAGATCTTTTTGTATCACATGTTTTTAATTTGCTACCTGAAGCTAAAGGTCATCTCTCTTTGTTGAAACTATTTAAACATGAATGTATACAAATGCATAAGACATCTGTTAATGGTTCATATTTGATGATATCTTGTATCAACTATGTTCATAACACGTTTAATATAGGTTTGTTCATGTCTTTTTTCCATTCTATCGTGTGGACATTACACTGAGGATAATGCTAAGGAACATGACCCTCTTTGTAATCCAGTACAGTTTTCATAATTGATGTGAAATGCTATGGGAGGACTAGTTTGCCATCACATGTATATGTCTCTTCAGATAAGGTTTTTTGTCTTTTATAACTGATGCATGGCCTTGAACTGTCTCCCTCTATACTCCGTCACTGACTTGCTCCAATGACTTCTACATGGTAAGATGTTTTCAACCTTTTTTCAGAAGGGCTTTAACAGGCACATGCATCAAGGTAGGATTTTGCGAGTCCTTAATTGCGATTATTAAGGAATCGCAATTAAGGACTCGCAAAAGCCTATGCATGTAGGAATCGTGATTTCTACACATTACTTATTTGCGACTCACAAATTGCGACTCGCAAATAAGGAATACCTCCCCATTCATTCCTATGGGCCTTTAGGCCCATAGGAATGAATGGGGAGACATTCTCAATTTGCGATTAGCAATTAGAGAATCGCAAATTGAGAATGCAATTTCAAGGTTGCATGGGTGTCAAAAGGACACCCTGTTGCACCCCTGAAATTGTGGTGTGCACAAATGTTGCGCACACACATGTCCCAAGTGTTGTGGGGCGCCTTGGCATAGGTAGCGCCGTGCTTATAGGCAGGACCGCAGCGCCAGTGACCACCAGACACACAGTAGTCCTGGCCGGAAGTGCCGCCCCCGAGCGAGCGCCTTCCATTTATTGGTTCTCCCCGCAGGCCAGGCATGGCCTGCGGATGCAGTGCAGGGACTTCCGTGTCCAGCACTCCAAACACTGGAGTGCTAAACACCACATCCCTTCCTAACTCGGTTCTTGAAAACACAGAACTCTAACACAGTTAACCTCTAGTCCAAAACAATCTTCTGCTTCCACTGAGTAGCATCGTCATGGACTTTTAAAGTTGCCGTTGCTGGATATCCTTGTCAGCAGGCAAAGTCTCGTAGTCGCTGACTTGGGCGGGGGTTGGGCCGTAGGTCATAGTTCCGAGTGTGGCGCTCTCTTCGAGCCCTTGCGGGGCTCTCACCCTCGGTGGCGCTGTGGGGGCCCGGCTGGATGTTGGTGCTTGACCCATCAGCACCTCTGTCGTGACTTGTGTCTTGCTCACTAGTCTCTGGGGGCCCGTCGAGCGGGTCTCGTAATGGTCCGGGGCTCTGTCCCTCCCTTGGGCTGGCGGGGACTTCTTTGAACCACGAGATATTTCTTGACACATCTTCCCCGCCTCTCCTGGCGGTCACCATGGTACCATGATTAGCCACCACCGTCCAGGTGCCGGGCTCGTAATATGTTCTGAACTTTCCTCCAGGTCGGCGGTCTTTGAGGATAACCGTCGACCCGGGCTGAAGGTCCCGTGGCCGGGCACGTCGTTTGGTGCTGGTCTGCCTGTTCCGGTGTTCCCGCCTATCTTGTGTTGCTTTGACGTCCAGCAGCGGCGCTGTCCAACCTGGGCAGGCTGGCATCAGGTCTCTCCTTGGCCCCTGTAGCATTAGTGACCAGGGGCTCCATTGCGTGGTGCAATGCGGGGTGCTTCTGTACTCCCTCAGGAATTCGTGCAACCGTTTTTCCGGGTCGGCTTGTTCTAGCATGGCTATGCGAAATGTCTTGTTCAGTGTCCGCATGAACCGTTCTACGTCGCCGTTGGCCTGCGGCCATTGTGGCGTGATTCGGCGGTGGTGTATCCCTCTTTGTTGCAGGAACGAGGCGAATTCTGCTCCTTGAAACGGGGGTCCGTTATCACTTCTCATCTCTTGAGGGAGCCCAAACATGGCGAAGGTTTTCTCGAGGACCGGGCGTACGTGAGTGAACGCGGTGAAAGCTACTATCTCTACCACCGGGTATTTAGAGAATGCATCGACGAGCACGAGCGTGTGTCTTCCATCTGGGTAGCTCCCGAAATCTACACTCACTTTGGACCAGGGCTCTTTGCACGCCTCCTCAGTGACGACTGGGATCGGTCGTGCCGGTGCGCTAGTGAGTTGGCAGGGCGGGCAGCGGCGTACCAAGTCATCCACCATTTGTTCGGGCTCGGGAGACCAGACCTTTTCCCTCATCCATGCTTTCATCTTCGAGGCCCCTTGGTGGCCTCCGTGGGCGAGCAGGGTGGCTCGATCTCTCAACGCTTGTGGAATGACCAGTCTCGCCCCACGCAGCAAAAGTCCGTCTTCTGTGGCGCTGAGCTCGTTCCTTACTCGCCACATTTTCGTAAGCCTTTCTTTGTCTTCCGGGCCCCACGCATTTGTTTGGTGTAGATAGTCTCTCCACGACCCTGTCTGGACGGCGTGGAGGGTCCGGTTGTATACACTATCCTCTCGAGCAGCGCCCTTGATCTCCTCCACAGTCATGGCGCATGGGCATGCCGCCGTGGAGACCATATTGAGGTACTGTTCGGTGTCCTCATCGTCCCCTTCTGGGGGCTGTGGTGTCGGATGTCGTGACAAAAAGTCCGCTGGGTTCTTCGCCCCGGGCCGGTACACGACCTCCATCTCGTAGGGCTGTAGTTGCACGGCCCATCTCTCGATGCGCGGTGGCGGATGTGGGGAGGTCCCTTTGAAGAGTGGCACCAGCGGTTGGTGGTCGGTGACCATTGTGAATGGTTGTCCCTTTAGATATAGGTGGAAATGGGTACAAGCCCACTTGATGGCGAGCGCCTCGCGCTCTATCTGCGCGTATCTGGTCTCGGTGGGCGTGAGCGACCTGCTGGCGAAAGACAACGCCGCCCATCTGCCGGGTGCTTGTTCCTGAGCCAGGATTGCTCTGAGTCCTACGGGGCTCGCATCGACAAGGACTTCTGTTCTTCTCCCGGGTCGAAATAAGCCAGCGTTGCTTCTCCCAGGAGGCGTCTTTGATGCCTTGGAACGCCTCTTCTTCCTGTTGTCCCCACTTCCATTTGGCGTCGGTTTTGGTCAGCGCTCTGAGGGGCTCTGCTCGGGTTGCCAGGTCCGGGATGAACCTCCCGCAGTAGGTGGCCATCCCGAGGAAACTCCTTATCTCTGTGGCTGTTGTGGGGGCAGGCGCGCTCTTAATGGTGTGGGATTTTCGCGGGTCCACTCGAATACCTTCCTGGTTGAAAACATACCCGAAAAACTCCAGAGATGGCTGAAAAAACTGGCATTTGTCCCGTGGAGCATGGCCCCATGCTCGCTCAGGCGCTTGAGCGTATTTCGGAGGTGTTTGTGGTGGTCGGCGGCTGTTGCTGAATGAATCAGGATATCGTCACTGACGTTGATGACGCCTGGTAGACCTGACAGCATTTCTCTTATCGTGTTCTGGAATACCTCCGCCGCTGAAGAGATTCCGAAGTTCAATCTCTTGTATCTCCTCAGTCCAAGGTGGGTGCTAAAGGTGGTGATGTATCTACTTTCCTTGGACAAAGGTAGCTGGTGGTATCCTGCGTTCAGGTCAATTTTGGAAAACCACCTTGATCCATTTACGTCGGCAATGATGTCGTCCATCGTGGATGTGATATGACGTTCTCGTCTGATGGCTTTGTTTGGCAGTCTCATATCTATGCATAGACGTATGGCCCCAAGTTGCTTGGGTTTCTCCGCGATGACTAGCGGCGACACCCACGGTGTCGGTCCGGATACTTTTTCTATGACACCCTGTGCTTCCAGCAGTTCCAGCTCCTTCTCCACCAGGGGCCTCAGGTGAAAAGGGACTCTTCGGTGCCTTAGGGCCACCGGGGTGACAGTCTTGTCGATGTGCAGCTTGACGGGGTCACATTTGGTGCAGCCCAAGCCTTGGAATAGCTCCGGGAATTAGGCCAGTAGTTCATCCACTTGATGAGCCTGCACACTTCGGGCGAAGGAGACTAGCCCCAGGTCCTCGGCCGTGTGGCTGCTCAGAAGGGTGTCTGCCTCTCTGTCGATCACGTGGATAGTGGCTATTACTTCCTGCTCTTCCGTTTTGATCGGGACCACTATCTTCCCTTTTAGCGGCAGCGGTGTATGGGCTCCGTATGCATATATGCGGGTGCGCGACGGAACGACGGGCGGGCACGGTCGTAAGCGTCGATACTGTTGTAGGCCCATCACGTTCACCGATGCTCCTGTGTCAATAACTGCCTTGACCTCGGAGCCGGCGATCTTGACTACGCAGGTCGGTTGAGGCCTGTGGCGCCGTTTGAGCTCCTGTGTGAACGAGATGAGGTACGCCTCCTCCTCGTCCTCCTCCGAGGATGAGTCGACCGGTCTTTGATATCTGCGACTGGTCCTTAGCGCTTCTTCTGGCACGGCGGCTTCTGTCACTGAGAGGTGACGGACTGCGCGTGATGGCAGTTTGGGGCCTCGGGAGTCGCGGCCTCGGTTCCGTCTTCGACATACTGCCGCAAAGTGATTCGGGATCCCGCAGTTGGTGCAGATTTTTCCTTGGGCGGGGCAGTCCTTCGCTGCGTGTGGCTCGTGGCCACAGTAGCCACACCGTGACCTGGGTGCATCCGACCTTGGCTTTCGTGCGACGTCTTTGCGGGACTTCGTCTTGATTGCATCTGCCCGTTCTATTTTGATTGTCTCTGTGCGTCCCGCTGGTTTTGTGAGGGCTTGATCCATTTCATGCGCCCTGGCCGCAGACAGGTCATGGGACCTTGCTAGGATTAGGATGGCATCCAGTGCGATCCGTGGTTGGCGGAGTATGAGACCTCTCAGGGTTTTGTCTCGGCAGCCTTGGATGATTTGGGCCCTGATTTCCCTGGGCTGGTCATCCTCCGTACAGGTGCTGGCAAGTTCACGTAGGCGCGCGTAAAATGCATCGATCGATTCCCCCTTCCTTTGGCGCGCTTGGCGCAACTTGAACCGCTCAAAATCTGGGTTGAGCTGGGGGTCGAAATGGGCGTCCAATGCGGCCACCGCCGCGTCGTAGTCCGTTGCGGCTCCGGTGTTCGGCAGGTGCTTGAACAGGTTGAAGATTTTGTCACCGGCATAATGGAGGAGGAGGGATCGCTTGATCGCGCCGTTGGCCTCCCTCGTAGCGACGAAGTAGTTGTTGAGGCGTTCGATCCACACCCTCCACCGAGGAGACGCTGTCGCCGGGTCTTCGAGCTCACTGAAGGGTGGCAGCACGCCAGCCGCTGCATGTTGGAAAGGTATGTGGACTTGCGCAGGGCCCGGGTTCTCATCCCCCATGGCGGCCGAGCTGAGACTGGACGCAGTGCTTCGCTACCCCGTGCCTCGTTGATTCCCAGGGAGACGGTAGACAGCTGGTGAGTACGCTGTCCGGCAGCAGGGTAGAACCAACCGATGGCGCGTGGTGCCAGATGAGGAATGTGCAGGTACTTCTGGAGCTGCTGCTGAGATCCAGAGTAGGCAGGTGCGCTTTCGTGGGCAGATGCCGGACTTGGGATGCAGGTGTGGGGCCGGACTGGCTGGCTGGGAGGCCTGTCCCCTGTGTTGGCGTGGTCTAATGGGTCCACAAACCCCAGGCACGTGCTCGTGGTGTGTTGGGGGAGGGGCGCGTTAGGGCGCGGTACCTCCCCGTGCCTTGTCGGCGCTGACCGTAGTGTGCGCGCTGTGTGCCAGACTGCGGCGTCGGCCGGAGCACGGGCGCCGCACAGCGGGGGCTGACTCACCCGACCGCGTGCGCGCCGATCAAAGGACGGATCCGCCTCGCGGGATCGCGGAGGCCGTCAGCCGGGTAGGGTGCCTCCGGCGCTGACGCGAACATGCGAGCGAGGGTCACGGCCCTCCTCGTCGCCAGTGTTGTGGGGCGCCTTGGCATAGGTAGCGCCGCGCTTATAGGCAGGACCGCAGCGCCAGTGACCACCAGACACACAGTAGTCCTGGCCGGAAGTGCCACCCCCGAGCGAGCGCCTTCCATTTATTGGTTCTCCCCGCAGGCCAGGCCTGGCCTGCAGATGCAGTGCAGGGACTTCCGCGTCTAGCACTCCAAATACTGGAGTGCTAAACACTACACCAAGGACATGTTTGTGTGTAACCTACAACTTTGAAAAATGCACTTTAGTGCATTTTTCAAAGTTTTTGCAAATTACCATCAAGTTCAACTTCATGGTAATTTGCGCCCCTAATAGCGAAATCGCTACTTCAAAGTGGTTCTTGCATTGCATTTAAGGAATCGCAAAATGCGATTCCTTAAATGCTATCGCAATTTGAGAACTCGCAATTAATTGCGAATTCTCAAATTGCGAGTGCCTTGAACCTTGATGCATCGCAAATGCCATTTTTGCGGGCGCAAACGGCCGATTTTTGCGAATTGCACCGTTTGCGCTCGCAAAAATGTTTGATGCATGTGCCTGCACATCCCTTAATACATATCGCAATGTGCATAATTTCTATAACTCTCTAATTATGAGATTATCTTGGGTGCGATCGCCGGTACCCCAGGCGGTCACAGAATAATACAAGGTTAACTATTTAGCCACAGCATACTACATCTTTGCTGATATATCTGACCCGCTTTAATTCAGAACAGTAAATTTATGTATACATTTAGTTCTTTTTGAAAATTAAAAATCAGAACTATGCAACTTCTGGATTACGGATGCAATACTTTGATAGGGTCTCCCTTTATGTTTTTTGAAGGGTAGTGAATATCATTGCTCCCTACTTTCTATCTTAAAAGTTCCATACTTGTAGAGGTTTAAACCTTTGCGTTCTATGCCAGGTCCAGGCGAGTGGTAGCTCTTAGACATCCTCTTAATATTCTAAGATGCCCGCTTATTTTACAAACAATCTAAACAAAGTTTCTTTTCATCTAGTTTTCTACCTCAATCGTCTAATTGAGCGGTAACTGTAAAATATGCCTAGCATATTCAAAGATGGCCGCCGTTCTGAAAAACATCCCAGACGAAACCCCCATTTAGTCCGTCTTTTACCTCTATTGAGAAGTTTTTAAACGCGGTCACGTTTGAATACCCTGACAGACGCCGACTGAAGTGATAGCGGCGTTTCGGAGGAGTTCCACTCTGTGCCTTGTTCGGTAAGTTTGGGCACGCGTAGCTTTTTCAGCTATGTTGTCGATTCTTCATAGCTTTTGGTGACTGCATACGTAACATAACAGATGAAGTTTGGTTATCTTGTTTTTTAGACATTTGTGAGCACAAGCACTGGCGAATTATCAAAGGTATTTAAGCCTTAACACTGGGTAAGCTGTTTAAACAAGAAAAGCAGCATTCCCAGTTACTTTATAACAGCGGGTCACCGGATTAGACACTAATAATTCCGATTATGAGTAAATATCTGTAAGGGGATGTTTGATATAATCAGTGTTAGATTTGGGGGTCTCTAGTTGGCAGAGGTAGGTACCTTTGTCCAAATAGGGACCCTTGAGTCTAGTCAGGGAAAGTAGGTACACTCCAGAAATAACCCCTGCTCACCCTCTTGGTACCTTGGCACGAGCAGACAGGCTTAGTTCAGAGGCAGTGTGTAAAGCATTTGTGAACACATACAGTAATCAAGTGACAACACTACAAATGGACACCACACAGGTTATATATTTATAAAAATAGGTATACTTTATATAGATTTATCACAAGACCATAAACGACAAAAATAATCCACAATACTGTCAAGAATGCGTAGTTCTGATCAAAAAGGCTTAATTCAAGGTTCTGTGCGAGTCGGTAGCCTCCTCCGGCTACGGCGATGTTGAGAACAAACAGAGTCTAACAAATCCAGCTGACCGCGTCGAGACGGGCCAACACAGCGTAGACAGACTCGGTCACAGTACCTTTTACTTGAAGCGGCAGGCACGGGCGTGCGAGCCGGATGGCTGTTCGTCGCAGTCGCGATGCAAAAATGGAAGCGTTGCAGAACGCGTTGTCCCTCGATGCGGTGCAGGCAGCGGCTCGTTGACGTCGTCGAGACGGAGTCGGTGAGACCAAGGCCGTGCGTTGCAGGGCGAGACGGTGCTTCGAGGCGGTGCTGGCAGGTTGCGGTGCGGTGACGGAGCCGGATTCAGGAGCTGGCGTCGATCAGTCCGGACAGCGGTGCGAGTCGGGCGGTGCGTCGCAAAGCGTGCTAGCGGTGCCCAACTCCGGTGCGGTCACAGGACTCGAACTCAGCAGCAGTGACCGTGTCGGTCGAACCAGTTCGATTTGGCGTAGCGAAGCGTTGCAGGACGCGTTGTCCCTCGATGCGGTGCAGGTAGCGGCTCGTTGACGGAGTCGGTGAGACCAGGGCCGTGCGTTGCAGGGCGAGACGGTGCTTCGATGCAGTGCTTACAGGACACCGAGTCGGTCGTGAGAGTCGGTCACAGCTCCCTACCTCTGTAGCCACTGAAACAGAGTTTCCAGCAGCAATTCACAAAGGGGTGAAGTCCAATGGTCCTGGGACTTCGGTCAGGGGGCAAGCTCTCTTCCAAGCCCTTGGAGATCCTTCACAAGTTGATGAAAGTCACAGCAAAGCAAAAGTTCCTTTCTCCTTTCTTTGGCAGTCAGGCAAACCACTGCAGGCCAATCCCCAAGCAGCACTTCAGGCTTAGGGATAGTCTCTCCTCAGTTTCTTCTTGGTTCCGCTCCTCAGCAAAGGTTTCTTCTTGTTCCCAAAAGTGATCTAATCTCCTAGGGGTCTGGGTCCCCTTTTTATACACAGTTTCTCTTTGTTCTCTGAAGGCAGAGAGGCCTCTGCCTAGCCCAAAACCAGTTCTGGTCAGTCCTGGAGCACTTTGTTTTTCTGACTCCTTCTTTCCTTTCAGAATGTGGGGCAGAGTGCTCAGCCGCCCGGCAGGAGGTGGAGCCAGCATTGTGGAAGGCAGGCACAGCCCTATTCAGACCCAGGTGCAACTCCTCCCTCCGCTCTGGATGCAGATCTTTCTATTCAGCCCTGTGCTGACTCACCCTGTCTCCTGTAGCCACCCCCAGCCCCTGTCACTCAATCTCCAGACAAGGAATACACAACCTAGCAGAGGCAGGCTTGGATAGTTAGGCAAGAAAATACCCACTTTCTAAAAGTGGTATTTTCAAACACAGAATGTTAAAACCAACTTCACTAAAAGATGTATTTTATCATCCTGAGTTCAGGCATACTAAATTCGTTTTTCTACCATGTTCCCTGGGTCAGTTCTGACTATAAGGTGTAATAGTCAGTCTGCCCATTCTGGCCTATGGGGAGCAGGTAGCCTTGCAATAGTGAAAAGCGAAAATGGCTGTAATTCACTATTAGGACATGCCACACACACCAGGGCATGTCCTACCTTATACCTACAATGCACCCTGCCCTAGGGCCTACTTTAGGGGTGACCAACATGCAGTAAAGGGAAGGTTTAGGGACTGGTAAGTGGGTGCACTCACCAAGTCGACATGGCAGCCCTAGGCTGCACACAGGCTCTGCAATGGCAGGCCTGAGACACACTTTACAAGCTGCTTCTGTGGGTGGCACAACCCGTGCTGCAAGCCCACCAGCAGCATTGGATTTACAAGCCCTGGGCACACTCAGTGCATGGTACTAGGGACTGACAAGTAAACCAATCATCCAATCATGGAGTCACTAATACATACATCAATTCACGATAGGGAGCACTTGCACTTTGGCACTGATTAGCAGCGGCAAAGTGCCCATGAACATCTAGTCCAGCAAAAACATATCGGCAACAGTGGAGGCATTACGAAAAAATGGAAGGGAGACCCACGCCAAGGATGCCAGGTCTAACACGTGTCCCCTCCAGCTGAAATGTGGGGAGAACTATCCTACCCCTAGGGAGTTCTCATCGCTAAGGCGGAAAAATCTGGACAGTCCATCAGCATTGGCGTGTTCTGTACCAGGGCGGTGTTCCACCGTAAAGTCCATCCCCTATAGGGAAATGGACAACCTCAACAGCTTTGGATTCTCACCCCTCATCTGCATCAACCATCTGAGGGGCCTGTGGTCTGTCTGAACCCGGAAGTGAGTCCCAAACAGGTATGGTCTCAGCTTCTTCAGTGCCCAGACCACAGCAAATGCCTCCCGCTCAATAGCACTCCATCTCTGTTCTCGGGGAAGTAACCTCCTACTGAGGAAGGCTACAGGTTGGTCTAGGGCCTCCTCATTGATCTGTGATAGAACAGCCCCTACACCATGCTCTGAAGCGTCGGTCTGAACAATGAACTCATTGGAGAAGTTGGGTGCCTGGAGCACAGGCGCCGTGCACATGGCAGTCTTCAAGGTGTCAAAAGCTTTTTGACAGGCATCAGTCCAAATCACTTTCCTGGGCTGCTTCTTGGAAGTCAGCTCTGTCAAGGGGGCAACAATGCTGCCATACCCCTTGACGAATCTCCGGTAATACCCGGTGAGTCCTAGGAAGGCTCTCACCTCTGTCTGGGTCTTGGGGGCTCCCAAGCCAGAATGGTATCAATTTTCGGTTGGAGGGGCGCCACCTGGCCGCTCCCAACCTGGTGTCCCAAGTACACCACAGAACCCTGCCCAATCTGGCACTTACTCGCCTTGATTGTGAGGTCTGCCCTCCGCAGCGCCATCAACACTTCCCAGAGGTGGCGCAGATGTTCTTCCCAACTGGCACTGAACACTGCGATGTCATCCAGGTAGGCGGCACTGAAATCCTCCAGTCCAACCAACACCTGGTTGACCAACCTCTGAAAGGTGGCAGGGGCATTCTTCATCCCAAAGGGCATCACCCGGAACTGGTAGTGCCCATCTGGTGTGGAGAATGCTGACCTCTCTTTGCCCCATCAGTCAAGGCGATCTGCCAGTACCCAGACGTTAAGTCAAACGTGCTGAGGTACCGCGCAGCCCCTAACCGATCTATGAGCTCATCAGCTCTGGGGATGGGGTGGGCGTCAGTCCTGGTGACGGAATTGAGTCCCCTGTAGTCCACACAGAACCGGAGTTCTGGTGTGGCACCAGGCGCGGCAGCCTTTGGAACCAAGACCACTGGGCTGGCCCAAGGGCTGTTAGAGGACTCAATCACCCCTAGCGCAAACATCTTGGAGACCTCCTCCTTGATGCAGGCTCTGACCCTGTCAGTCACCCTGTAAGCCTTGTGCTTCACAGGAAGACTGTCCCCAGTGTCCACATCATGGACGCACCAATGAGTGACACTGGGAACCAGGGAGAACAGGTCAGGGAACTGTCCCAACAGTTGGCGTCAGTCACCCTGCTGCTCAGGTGTCAGGGAGGTAGAGAGGTTTACTCCCCCCACTGATCCATCTTCCTCTCGGGCTGACAGGAGGTCAGGAAGAGGCTCGGTCTCCTCCTCCATTCCATCATCTGTAGCTAAGAGCATGCCCACTTGGGACCTCTCCAAGTGGGGCTTCAGGTGGTTCACATGCAGGACCCGCAAGGGAGTTCCTGGGAGACTGCAAGTCCACCAAATAGGTAACTGGACTCTTGCGCTCCACCACCGTAAAAGGGCCGGTCCACCTGTCCTGGAGCGCACAAGGCTCCACAGGGGCCATGACCCACACTTTCTGACCAGGCTGAAGCTCTACCAGAGTGGCATTCTGGTCGTACCACCGCTTCATCTCCTCCTGGCTGGCTTCCAGATTTGCCTCAGCAAGTTCTCTGAAACGCCTAGTCTGGTTCCTGAAGGCCAGCATGTAACTGTATACATCCTGGGGAGGTTTCCTGGGAGATTGCTCCCAGCCTTCCTTGACCAAACTCAGAGGTCCTCGTACCGGGTGTCCATAGAGGAGCTCAAAGGGACTGAACCCTAGAGACTTCTGTGGCACCTCCCGGTATGTAAACAACAGGCATGGTAAGAGGACGTCCCATTTACGCCTCATGGGTTCTTCCAGACCCATAATCATGCCCTTGAGGGTCCGGTTGAATCTCTCCAACCAGCCCATTTCCTTGAGGGTGGTAAGGAGTGGTGAACTTGTAAGTTACACCGCACTCCTGCCATAGGGACTTCATGTACTTGGACACGAAGTTGGTACCTCTGTCAGACACCACCTCTTGAGGGAATCCCACATGTGAGAAAATTCCCATCAGTGCCCGTCCCACCACGGGGGCCGTCACTGTCCTCAGAGGGATGGCTTCAGGGTACCGGGTGCCATGGTCCACCAAGACCAGGATAAACCTGTTGCCCATGGCTGTCTTGGGGTCCAGTGGCCCCACAATGTCAATACCCACCCGTTCAAAGGGGGTGCTGACCACAGGGAATGGCTGGAGAGGAGCCTTGTGCTTCCTCCCACTCTTTCGACTTGCCTGGCAAGTCTGGCATGTCCTGCAGTGAGTGGCGGCACTCCTGCGCATCTGGGGCCAATAGAAATGGGTAACAAGCCTGTCAAAGGTCTTGTCCTGCCCCAGATGTCCTGCTAACGGTACATCATGAGCCAACCCCAGTAGGAAGGCTCTGAAGTGCTGGGGTACCACCAGCACACGGGCTGACCCAGGCTCAGCAACCTTAGGCTCTGAATACAGGAGACCATTCTCCCAGTAAATCCAATGTGATCCAGACTGATCACCTGCTGCCTGGTCTGTGGCCTCTTGCCTCAGACCCACGCGAGAAGGGCATGTGTTCTGCTCCTCGCAGAACTCCTCCATTGGGGGGTCCTCCTTTTTGCTGCCAATGGGTCAGCTCAGGTAGGTCCCCCAGTTCAGCTACCTGTTCCCCTGTAGGCTCCAGGGCATCCCCCTCAGGGTCTGCCTCCTCCTGGACCGTGGGAACTTCGGGGGCCGGTTTCCCGCGCCCCCTGCCTCCTCTCTCTCCGGCAGGCACCTGGGCCTCCCTCTCAGGCTCCACGTCCTCTTGAACACCTTTCGCTGCCATTGACCGGGTGGTCACATATGCCCAATCAGGCAAGCCCAACATTTCTAAATGCGCACTCCGCTCCACCTTAGCCAAAGGTGAGCTCTCCAAATCGTTCCCTAACAAACAGTCAACAGGCATGGCTGGCCTCACAGCTACTTGAAGAGTACCCGAGACCCCCCATTCAAAGGGAACCTGAGCCACCTTGCAGTGACTCTCTGTGTTGTCAGCGGCAACAACCGGATAGAATGCATCAGGGATAACCTGCTCCTTAGACACCAGGTGACACTTGACAGCTGTCACACTGGCTCCTGTGTCTCTCAGAGCCTCCACCCTATGGCCATTGATGGTCACCCACTGCCTGTATTTCTTAGTGTTCTCAGGCAGCGGGGTCCTAGGGACCATCTCAGAGTCTCCTAATGAGACAAGGGAAAACACTGTGGGATCCCCCACCTTGGGCACCCAACTCCTCCCCCAGGGCTACACTAGCCAACTGCCGGGGGACTGCACCAGTGGGTGCTGGTTTTCCATGCAAAGGGCAACGAGGATCGTTTGCCTTGTGGCCAGGGGCGCCACACTTGTAACATACCAGTGGTCCCTGGTGAACAGGGGGGCCTGTCAGGGCCACTGGCTTCTTCTCAGGGGAGGCTGGGAACCTTTCCCTTGGTTCCCTTGGGGTCTACTTTGGGGCCCTTTATGGAACTCCCTCTGTTTACCCTTGTCCCCCCACTCTTCTGCTGGGGACCCTGCCCACCCTTGGTGGAGTCTCCCACGTGACCCTTGTGGACCCGGGTACTCACCCAGCGGTCCGCCTCCTCAACAAGCTGCCTAGGGTTAGTCAGCTTACTATCAATCAGGTGCTGGCGTAGCTCAGGAAAGCAATTACTGGACAAGTGCTCCCATGAAATCAAATCAAAGAGCGCCTGAAAATCAGTCGCTTTGCTACCCTTTACCCAACCATCCAAGGGTCTGCAAAAGAAGGTCACATATTCAACCCAGGTACTGCTTTCAATCTTACTACAGTTCCTGAACCTTTGCCTATAAAGCTCAGGGGTCAAACCATACCTAGTCATTAAGGCATCCTTCATGTGGCTGTATGAATTATAGACTTCAGAGGGCAAATCCAACAAGGTATCCCGCCCTTCACTGAGGAACCGTCCCCACAACCCCGCTCCTCAATCCTTCTCAGGGACCCGGTGGGAAGACATGGCTACCTCATAGGCTTTGAACCACTGCCCAATGTCATCATTTTTTAAAAACTCCTTCACCACATCTTTGGGAATATACACCCTAGCTTCAACAGGCACAGGCGGTCACACTGCCACCAGAGGGAGTAATCTCTAAGCTTTTGGCCTTCAATTCTAACTCCCTCAAAACTTTCTCATGTTCAAACTGCATTTTCTTTTCCTCTAGGGCTAATTTCCTAGTTTGCATTTCGAATTCTAACTGCCCATTCAGCTTGAGCTAGGTCAGCTCCATTTCGTGCATCCTACTCTCTTTCCTGTCCTCCAACTCCTCTGGAGACAGTCCTCTGGCAGAAACACTGCTACCTACTGGGGAAGGTGGTCTTCCAGCCCCTAGACCCAATAGCCCCTCCAGCTGCCCTTCTGCATTCTCAGCCCCCTCCACAGGGGCACTCCTTGATTCGACCCAGGCCCTCAGCGCCTTTTGGAGGTCCTCCTTCCTGGAGAGCCCGGTCATGGACACTTTAAACTTTTTGCAGAATTGCCTGAGCTGCTTGAGGGTGTAGCATTCTAGCCTCTCTTCTTCCCAATCACACGAAACAGAGGCTACTGATGCTGGTTTCTCCATAGTGATTAAACTTGGCAGTTGCAAAAATAGGAAATCCCAGAAAAAATGCTATAAAAGTATGTGGTTGCGTTTTGGTCTGCACTCACTAAGTAGTGTTCACCAATCACTGTACATGAGTCACAAATGCAAGTCCAGAATCCTCACCGCTGACCACCAATGTTAGATTTGGGGGTCTCTAGTTGGCAGAGAGTAGGTACCTTTGTCCAAATAGGGACCCTTGAGTCTAGTCAGGGAAAGTAGGTACACTCCGGAAATAACCCCTGCTCACCCTCTTGGTAGCTTGGCACGAGCAGACAGGCTTAGTTCAGAGGCAGTGTGTAAAGCATTTGTGAACACATACAGTAATCAAGTGACAACACTACAAATGGACACCACACAGGTTATATAGTTATAAAAATAGGTATACTTTATATAGATTTATCACAAGACCATAAACGACAAAAATAATCCACAATACTGTCAAGAATGCGTAGTTCTGATCAAAAAGGCTTAATTCAAGGTTCTGTGCGAGTCGGTAGCCTCCTCCGGCTACGGCGATGTTGAGAACAAACAGAGTCTAACAAATCCAGCTGACCGCGTCGAGTCGGGCCAACACAGCGTAGACAGACTCGGTCACAGTACCTTTTACTTGAAGCGGCAGGCACGGGCGTGCATGCCGGATGGCTGTTCGTCGCGGTCGCGATGCAAAAATGGAAGCGTTGCAGGACGCGTTGTCCCTCGATGCGGTGCAGGCAGCGGCTCGTTGACGTCGTCGAGACGGAGTCGGTGAGACCAAGGCCGTGCATTGCAGGGCGAGACGGTGCTTCGAGGCGGTGCTGGCAGGTTGCGGTGCGGCGATGGAGCCGGATTCAGGAGCTGGCGTCGATCAGTCCGGACAGCGGTGCGAGTCGGGTGGTGCGTTGCAAAGCGTGCGAGCGGTGCCCAACTCCGGTGCGGTCACAGGACTCGAACTCAGTAGCAGTGACCGTGTCGGTCGGACCAGTTCGATTTGCCGTAGCGAAGCGTTGCAGGACGCGTTGTCCCTCGATGCGGTGCAGGCAGCGGCTCGTTGACGGAGTCGGTGAGACCAGGGCCGTGCGTTGCAGGGCGAGACGGTGCTTCGATGCGGTGCTTACAGGACACCGAGTCGGTCGTGAGAGTCGGTCACAGCTCCCTACCTCTGTAGCCACTGAAACAGAGTTTCCAGCAGCAATTCACAAAGGGGGTGAAGTCCAATGGTCCTGGGACTTCGGTCAGGGGGCAAGCTCTCTTCCAAGCCCTTGGAGATCCTTCACAAGTTGATGAAAGTCACAGCAAAGCAAAAGTTCCTTTCTCCTTTCTTTGGCAGTCAGGCAAACCACTGCAGGCCAATCCCCAAGCAGCACTTCAGGCTTAGGGATAGTCTCTCCTCAGTTTCTTCTTGGTTCCGCTCCTCAGCAAAGGTTTCTTCTTGTTCCCAAAAGTGATCTAATCTCCTAGGGGTCTGGGTCCCCTTTTTATACACAGTTTCTCTTTGTTCTCTGAAGGCAGAGAGGCCTCTGCCTAGCCCAAAACCAGTTCTGGTCAGTCCTGGAGCACTTTGTTTTTCTGACTCCTTCTTTCCTTTCAGAATGTGGGGCAGAGTGCTCAGCCGCCCGGCAGGAGGTGGAGCCAGCATTGTGGAAGGCAGGCACAGCCCTATTCAGACCCAGGTGCAACTCCTCCCTCCACTCTGGATGCAGATCTTTCTATTCAGCCCTGTGCTGACTCACCCTGTCTCCTGTAGCCACCCCAGCCCCTGTCACTCAATCTCCAGACAAGGAATACACAACCTAGCAGAGGCAGGCTTGGATAGTTAGGCAAGAAAATACCCACTTTCTAAAAGTGGTATTTTCAAACACAGAATGTTAAAACCAACTTCACTAAAAGATGTATTTTATCATCCTGAGTTCAGGCATACTAAATTCGTTTTTCTACCATGTTCCCTGGATCAGTTCTGACTATAAGGTGTAATAGTCAGTCTGCCCATTCTGGCCTATGGGGAGCAGGTAGCCTTGCAATAGTGAAAAACGAAAATGGCTGTAATTCACTATTAGGACATGCCACACACACCAGGGCATGTCCTACCTTATACTCACAATGCACCCTGCCCTAGGGCCTACTTTAGGGGTGACCAACATGCAGTAAAGGGAAGGTTTAGGGACTGGTAAGTGGGTGCACTCACCAAGTCGACATGGCAGCCCTAGGCTGCACACAGGCTCTGCAATTGCAGGCCTGAGACACACTTACAAGCTGCTTCTGTGGGTGGCACAACCCGTGCTGCAAGCCCACCAGCAGCATTGGATTTACAAGCCCTGGGCACACTCAGTGCACGGTACTAGGGACTGACAAGTAAACCAATCATCCAATCATGGAGTCACTAATACATACATCAATTCACGATAGGGAGCACTTGCACTTTGGCACTGATTAGCAGCGGCAAAGTGCCCATGAGCATCTAGTCCAGCAAAAATATATCGGCAACAGTGGAGGCATTACGAAAAAATGGAAGGGAGACCCACGCCAAGGATGCCAGGTCTAACTATCAGCTATGGCACGAATAGAAAATAGAGCATCGTCTTTTGACTTGCTTCACAACTACTGGTAATTGTGCATGCATATGCGAAGCAGTCACTTTAAATGTCCAGTTTCAATGGGCATGGCCAGGCTATTCAAACAGCTTTTATTTATATGCTCCCACAGATGCCGACTGCAGTGACAGCAACTTGTCAAAGGAGGAGCACCTTGTCGTTTACTTGGTAAGCCCTGTTATCTCTCAGATTTTTCAACACCATTTAAGTATTTCTGCCAGAGCGTACCTTTTATTAAATGCATCCTTTACGTTTTAGATGATTGTGAACACAAGCTTCAGCCAATCTCTAGAGGTTACTACATTAGAGCCTTATAATCGGTAAGCTCACTAATACTCAGTGATATCTCTCTAGGTATTTGAAAAAATGGGTTATTCCATGCAGCATCCAGGAACTAGAAAAGTTATTTGAAATCTTCAGAGAGAAGTTTAAGGTATTTGGTCATCTGTGGCTCAAGTGACTGTACTAAACATCGAACGTGGCAAGGTACCTATAAACTCAGTTGACCCAGCCAAGTACTCGATGTGGAGACTTAGTAACTTAGTCCCTACATACCAGTTGGTGTCTCTCTGTAGCTTCATAATGACCAATTATATTGAGATTGATTACCTTTCCTCTACCACCTTCATCAACATGGACACAGTATTCTGTTCCATGTTCTTTCAGAATTTTTGCAATGTCACTGTAACTGATGTTCAGTCTCCCGCTGTTCGACGGATGACACGTTGTACCAGTCGCTGTAATTTCGATATACTATAAAGAGGTCGGATAAGTAACTAAGAAGCTATTATGTTTATTCTTTCCTTATAATTTGGAAATTTACCAATTCCACAAAATCTTCAATAGCTTCTTCCTTTTTCGTGCAATTAACCAGGAAGATTTTATCAATACACAGATTCAATCATGATTAGGCATTCCTCATGGAATGGTCATAAGTAGGTCCTTAATCATAGATCTTCTATTCACCACATTTGCTTGGTTGGTGTTTCATTTTTCAGTGCCTTCTGAAGATTATGGTTTTAATCCTCTTTCACCACTTCCTTCTTTTTGGTTGGTGTACTCACCCCTCAGTGTTCTCTGTAGGGCGTAGTTTTAATTCTTTTGCCAATTTTGATTAAATTCTTATAGGGCAAGTCACTGTTTTTCTTCTTCTTTTTCTCTTTGTTCACGGGTGTGTTACTTCTTTCTTTAGTCTTAAATGTTATTGATGTATATATTGATTGAATATTCCGTCAATACAGGGGTCATATAACAGTTTATTTCAATGTCCTGAAGCTGATCTAACGGATGAATACACCAACAAGACTGAAACGTCGACAACCTCATCTATTTCCTTATTGTTTAATTGTTCTTTAGAAAGAGTTCTTTATTTTGTTCAGATTCACTGTTCTGTTGATGCATTTTTGTTTGGAATAGATATTTGCAACAATGACTCTGAGGTATCAATAGCACAGAAATTCTTTGCAAACCTCGGTCATTCTTGTGTTGCTTTAATCTTTTTATACCCTTTATATTCATATTTCATAAATTTGATTTATGAAAAATTCACACCCGTTTCATCAGTATCTTTCGTGGATCTTCTGGGAAGTAATTGAAAACTAAATGAAAAAATTGTTTAACTACAGGTTACCGGCTGGAACCTTGATTTAGCATTGCATGAACTGTTTGACTAAGTGCACCTAAGTGAATCCCTTGTAGGCACTTTTACCTGTTAATATTTAATATTCCCAAGCCTCCAAGGGTTGATTGGGTTGCCCACTCTCTTTTGTTGTATTCCTCATTTGCGGCATCCTCATCCTGTTCCTGCTTTTCCGCAATGGATGTTAGCTTTGTGGACCTTCTGAAACTTGAACCGCTCCAACACTACCGTGAGCATATGCTTCAAATATTTGGAATATTTCTACTGCAAGAACACGTTCTGATTTGGTGCTTTATTTTCCAGGCTGTCCATGTTTATGCGAAGTTCAACTTCATGGTAATTTGCGCCCCCTAGTAGCGAAATCGCTACTTCAAAGTGGTTCTTGCATTGCATTTAAGGAATCGCAAAATGCGATTCCTTAAATGCTATCGCAATTTGAGAACTCGCAATTAATTGTGAATTCTCAAATTGCGAGTGCCTTGAACCTTGATGCATCGCAAATGCCATTTTTGCGGGCGCAAACGGACGATTTTTGCGAATCGCACCGTTTGCGCTCGCAAAAATGTTTGATGCATGTGCCTGCACATCCCTTAATACATATCGCAATGTGCATAATTTCTATAACTCTCTAATTATGAGATTATCTTGGGTGCGATCGCCGGTACCCCAGGCGGTCACAGAATAATACAAGGTTAACTATTTAGCCACAGCATACTACATCTTTGCTGATATATCTGACCCGCTTTAATTCAGAACAGTAAATTTATGTATACATTTAGTTCTTTTTGAAAATTAAAAATCAGAACTATGCAACTTCTGGATTACGGATGCAATACTTTGATAGGGTCTCCCTTTATGTTTTTGAAGGGTAGTGAATATCATTGCTCCCTACTTTCTATCTTAAAAAGTTCCATACTTGTAGAGGTTTAAACCTTTGCGTTCTATGCCAGGTCCAGGCGAGTGGTAGCTCTTAGACATCCTCTTAATATTCTAAGATGCCCGCTTATTTTACAAACAATCTAAACAAAGTTTCTTTTCATCTAGTTTTCTACCTCAATCGTCTAATTGAGCGGTAACTGTAAAATATGCCTAGCATATTCAAAGATGGCCGCCGTTCTGAAAAACATCCTAGACGAAACCCCCATTTAGTCCGTCTTTTACCTCTATTGAGAAGTTTAAACGCGGTCACGTTTGAATACCCTGACAGACGCCGACTGAAGTGATAGCGGCGTTTAGGAGGAGTTCCACTCTGTGCCTTGTTCGGTAAGTTTGGGCACGCGTAGCTTTTTCAGCTATGTTGTCGATTCTTCATAGCTTTTGGTGACTGCATACGTAACATAACAGATGAAGTTTGGTTATCTTGTTTTTTTAGACATTTGTGAGCACAAGCACTGGCGAATTATCAAAGGTATTTAAGCCTTAACACTGGGTAAGCTGTTTAAACAAGAAAAGCAGCATTCCCAGTTACTTTATAACAGCGGGTCACCGGATTAGACACTAATAATTCCGATTATGAGTAAATATCTGTAAGGGGATGTTTGATATAATCAGTGTTAGATTTGGGGGTCTCTAGTTGGCAGAGGTAGGTACCTTTGTCCAAATAGGGACCCTTGAGTCTAATCAGGGAAAGTAGGTACACTCCGGAAATAACCCCTGCTCACCCTCTTGGTAGCTTGGCACGAGCAGACAGGCTTAGTTCAGAGGCAGTGTGTAAAGCATTTGTGAACACATACAGTAATCAAGTGACAACACTACAAATGGACATCTTCCGGAACCATTTTCCTTCCTGAACAACACTTCTCCCAGTTTCCTGTACTCCGGCACATCCGCCGTTGTCGTCCTGGACTACTGACCTGGCACGCCTAATTCTATATTCCCCCTGTGCTACTTAGCACTTGGTTAATCTCGTCGCCACAGACTGCATCGACTTTTCTGAAGGTCAATAGTCCTCTTTGGCTTATCCGCCGCCCGGCGATATCCGTCTTCCTTTCCTTACATTTGGCAGTAGTCCACCTACCGTGGTTCGCACTGCTCCTCATTGCCGTTTTGGATTCTTGAACGGTCACTTGAATCCACCTTGTTGGCACCGCCTTTCAGCCCTGAAGAGTCACGGGTTACTACCCTTTGTGACGAAACACGTGTCGGCTGGTTGCTTTTGTTTTGGCTGGTTGCTTATGCTCTGTTACTATATTAAACACCTATGATTATCATTCTGGTGTAGACCCTCTACATTTCTGCAGTATGAGACATTTCTCCTGATATTATATCCTCGTTACGTGTGCCCGGGACTGTACCTAGTTCGATTTGGTGTAGCGAAGCGTTGCAGGACGCGTTGTCCCTCGATGCGGTGCAGGTAGCGGCTCGTTGACGGAGTCGGTGAGACCAGGGCCGTGCGTTGCAGGGCGAGACGGTGCTTCGATGCGGTGCTTACAGGACACCGAGTCGGTCGTGAGAGTCGGTCACAGCTCCCTACCTCTGTAGCCACTGAAACAGAGTTTCCAGCAGCAATTCACAAAGGGGGTGAAGTCCAATGGTCCTGGGACTTCGGTCAGGGGGCAAGCTCTCTTCCAAGCCCTTGGAGATCCTTCGCAAGTTGATGAAAGTCACAGCAAAGCAAAAGTTCCTTTCTCCTTTCTTTGGCAGTCAGGCAAACCACTGCAGGCCAATCCCCCAAGCAGCACTTCAGGCTTAGGGATAGTCTCTCCTCAGTTTCTTCTTGGTTCCGCTTCTCAGCAAAGGTTTGTTCTTGTTCCCAAAAGTGATCTAATCTCCTAGGGGTCTGGGTCCCCTTTTTATACACAGTTTCTCTTTGTTCTCTGAAGGCAGAGAGGCCTCTGCCTAGCCCAAAACCAGTTCTGGTCAGTCCTGGAGCACTTTGTTTTTCTGACTCCTTCTTTCCTTTCAGAATGTGGGGCAGAGTGCTCAGCCGCCCGGCAGGAGGTGGAGCCAGCATTGTGGAAGGCAGGCACAGCCCTATTCAGACCCAGGTGCAACTCCTCCCTCCACTCTGGATGCCGATCTTTCTATTCAGCCCTGTGCTGACTCACCCTGTCTCCTGTAGCCACCCCCAGCCCCTGTCACTCAATCTCCAGACAAGGAATACACAACCTAGCAGAGGCAGGCTTGGATAGTTAGGCAAGAAAATACCCACTTTCTAAAAGTGGTATTTTCAAACACAGAATGTTAAAACCAACTTCACTAAAAGATGTATTTTATCATCCTGAGTTCAGGCATACTAAATTCGTTTTTCTACCATGTTCCCTGGGTCAGTTCTGATTATAAGGTGTAATAGTCAGTCTGCCCATTCTGGCCTATGGGGAGCAGGTAGCCTTGCAATAGTGAAAAACGAAAATGGCTGTAATTCACTATTAGGACATGCCACACACACCAGGGCATGTCCTACCTTATACTTACAATGCACCCTGCCCTAGGGCCTACTTTAGGGGTGACCAACATGCAGTAAAGGGAAGGTTTAGGGACTGGTAAGTGGGTGCACTCACCAAGTCGACATGGCAGCCCTAGGCTGCACACAGGCTCTGCAATGGCAGGCCTGAGACACACTTACAAGCTGCTTCTGTGGGTGGCACAACCCGTGCTGCAAGCCCACCAGCAGCATTGGATTTACAAGCCCTGGGCACACTCAGTGCACGGTACTAGGGACTGACAAGTAAACCAATCATCCAATCATGGAGTCACTAATACATACATCAATTCACGATAGGGAGCACTTGCACTTTGGCACTGATTAGCAGCGGCAAAGTGCCCATAGCATCTAGTCCAGCAAAAACATATCGGCAACAGTGGAGGCATGACGAAAAAATGGAAGGGAGACCCACGCCAAGGATGCCAGGTCTAACACGTGTCCCCTCCAGCTGAAATGTGGGGAGAACTATCCTACCCCTAGGGAGTTCTCATCGCTAAGGCGGAAAAATCTGGACAGTCCATCAGCATTGGCGTGTTCTGTACCAGGGCGGTGTTCCACCGTAAAGTCCATCCCCTGTAGGGAAATGGACCACCTCAACAGCTTTGGATTCTCACCCCTCATCTGCATCAACCATCTGAGGGGCCTGTGGTCTGTCTGAACCCGGAAGTGAGTCCCAAACAGGTATGGTCTCAGCTTCTTCAGTGCCCAGACCACAGCAAATGCCTCCCGCTCAATAGCACTCCATCTCTGTTCCCGGGGAAGTAACCTCCTACTGAGGAAGGCTACAGGTTGGATCTGTGATAGAACAGCCCCTACACCATGCTCTGAAGCGTTGGTCTGAACAATGAACTCATTGGAGAAGTTGGGTGCCTGGAGCACAGGCGCCGTGCACATGGCAGTCTTCAAGGTGTCAAAAGCTTTTTGACAGGCGTCAGTCCAAATCACTTTCCTGGGCTGCTTCTTGGAAGTCAGCTCTGTCAAGGGGGCAACAATGCTGCCATACCCCTTGACGAATCTCCGGTAATACCCGGTGAGTCCTAGGAAGGCTCTCACCTCTGTCTGGGTCTTGGGGTGCTCCCAAGCCAGAATGGTATCAATTTTCGGTTGGAGGGGTGCCACCTGGCCGCTCCCAACCTGGTGTCCCAAGTACACCACAGAACCCTGCCCAATCTGGCACTTACTCGCCTTGATTGTGAGGTCTGCCCTCCGCAGCCCCATCAACACTTCCCAGAGGTGGTGCAGATGTTCTTCCCAACTGGCACTGAACACTGCGATGTCATCCAGGTAGGCGGCACTGAAATCCTCCAGTCCAACCAACACCTGGTTGACCAACCTCTGAAAGGTGGCAGGGGCATTCTTCATCCCAAAGGGCATCACCCGGAACTGGTAGTGCCCATCTGGTGTGGAGAATGCTGACCTCTCTTTTGCCCCATCAGTCAAGGCGATCTGCCAGTACCCAGACATTAAGTCAAACGTGCTGAAGTACCGCGCAGCCCCTAACCGATCTATGAGCTCATCAGCTCTGGGGATGGGGTGGGCGTCAGTCCTGGTGACGGAATTGAGTCCCCTGTAGTCCACACAGAACCGGAGTTCTGGTGTGGCACCAAGCGCGGCAGCCTTTGGAACCAAGACCACTGGGCTGGCCCAAGGGCTGTTAGAGGACTCAATGACCCCTAGCGCAAACATCTTGGAGACCTCCTCCTTGATGCAGGCTCTGACCCTGTCAGTCACCCTGTAAGCCTTGTGCTTCACAGGAAGACTGTCCCCAGTGTCCACATCATGGACGCACCAATGAGTGACAATGGGAACCAGGGAGAACAGGTCAGGGAACTGTCCCAACTGTTGGCGACAGTCACCCTGCTGCTCAGGTGTCAGGGAGGTAGAGAGGTTTACTCCCTCCACTGATCCATCTTGCTCTCGGGCTGACATGAGGTCAGGAAGAGGCTAGGTCTCCTCCTCCATTCCATCATCTGTAGCTAAGAGCATGCCCACTTGGGACCTCTCCAAGTGGGGCTTCAGGCGGTTCACATGCAGGACCCGCAAGGGGTTCCTGGGAGACTGCAAGTCCACCAAATAGGTAACTGGACTCTTGCGCTCCACCACCGTAAAAGGGCCGGTCCACCTGTCCTGGAGCGCACAAGGCTCCACATGGGCCATGGCCCACACTTTCTGACCAGGCTGAAGCTCTACCAGAGTGGCATTCTGGTCGTACCACCGCTTCATCTCCTCCTGGCTGGCTTCCAGATTTGCCTCAGCAAGTTCTCTGAAACGCCTAGTCTGGTTCCTGAAGGCCAGCATGTAACTGTATACATCCTGGGGAGGTTTCCTGGGAGATTGCTCCCAGCCTTCCTTGACCAAACTCAGAGGTCCTCGCACCGGGTGTCCATAGAGGAGCTCAAAGGGACTGAACCCTAGAGACTTCTGTGGCACCTCCCGGTATGCAAACAACAGGCATGGTAAGAGGACATCCCATTTACGCCTCATGGGTTCTTCCAGACCCATAATCATGCCCTTGAGGGTCCGGTTGAATCTCTCAACCAGCCCATTTCCTTGAGGGTGGTAAGGAGTGGTGAACTTGTAAGTTACACCGCACTCCTGCCATAGGGACTTCATGTACTTGGACACGAAGTTGGTATCTCTGTCAGACACCACCTCTTGAGGGAATCCCACACGTGAGAAAATTCCCATCAGTGCCCGTCCCACCACGGGGGCCGTCACTGTCCTCAGAGGGATGGCTTCAGGGTACCGGGTGGCATGGTCCACCAAGACCAGGATAAACCTGTTCCCCATGGCTGTTTGGGGTCCAGTGGCCCCACAATGTCAATACCCACCCATTCAAAGGGGGTGCTGACCACAGGGAATGGCTGGAGAGGAGCCTTGTGCTTCCTCCCACTCTTTCCACTTGCCTGGCAAGTCTGGCATGTCCTGCAGTGAGTGGCGGCACTCCTGCGCATCTGGGGCCAATAGAAATGGGTAACAAGCCTGTCAAAGGTCTTGTCCTGCCCCAGATGTCCTGCTAACGGTACATCATGAGCCAACCCCAGTAGGAAGGCTCTGAAGCGCTGGGGTACCACCAGCACACGGGCTGACCCAGGCTCAGCAACCTTAGGCTCTGAATACAGGAGACCATTCTCCCAGTAAATCCAATGTGATCCAGACTGATCACCTGCTGCCTGATCTGTGGCCTGTTGCCTCAGACCCACGAGAGAAGGGCATGTGTTCTGCTCCTCGCAGAACTCCTCCCTGGAGGGTCCTCCTTCTTGCTGCCAATGGGTCAGCTCAGGTAGGTCCCCCAGTTCAGCTACCTGTTCCCCTGTAGGCTCCAGGGCATCCCCCTCAGGGTCTGCCTCCTCCTGGACCGTGGGAACTTCGGGGGCCGGTTTCCCGCGCCCCCTGCCTCCTCTCTCTCCGGCAGGCACCTGGGCCTCCCTCTCAGGCTCCAGGTCCTCTTGAACACCTTTCGCTGCCATTGACCGGGTGGTCACACATGCCCAATCAGGCAAGCCCAACATTTCTAAATGCGCACTCCGCTCCACCTTAGCCCAAGGTGAGCTCTCCAAATCGTTCCCTAACAAACAGTCAACAGGCATGGCTGGCCTCACAGCTCCTTGAAGAGTACCCGAGACCCCCCCATTCAAAGGGAACCTGAGCCACCTTGCAGTGACTCTCTGTGTTGTCAGCGGCAACAACCGGATAGAATGCATCAGGGATAACCTGCTCCTTAGACACCAGGTGACACTTGACAGCTGTCACACTGGCTCCTGTGTCTCTCAGAGCCTCCACCCTATGGCCATTGATGGTCACCCACTGCCTGTATTTCTTAGTGTTCTCAGGCAGCGGGGTCCTAGGGACCATCTCAGAGTCTCCTAATGAGACAAGGGAAAACACTGTGGGATCCCCCCACCTTGGGCACCCAACTCCTCCCCCAGGGCTACACTAGCCAACTGCCGGGGGACTGCACCAGTGGGTGCTGGTTTTCCATGCAAAGGGCAACGAGGATCGTTTGCCTTGTGGCCAGGGCGCCACACTTGTAACATACCAGTGGTCCCTGGTGAACAGGGGGCCTGTCAGGGCCACTGGCTTCTTCTCAGGGGGAGGCTGGGAACCTTTCCCTTGGTTCCCTTGTGGTCTACTTTGGGGCCCTTTATGGAACTCCCTCTGTTTACCCTTGTCCCCCCACTCTTCTGCTGGGGACCCTGCCCACCCTTGGCGGAGTCTCCCACGTGACCCTTGTGGACCCGGGTACTCACCCAGCGGTCCGCCTCCTCAGCAAGCTGCCTAGGGTTAGTCAGCTTACTATCAATCAGGTGCTGGCGTAGCTCAGGAAAGCAATTACTGGACAAGTGCTCCCATGAAATCAAATCAAAGAGCGCCTGAAAATCAGTCGCTTTGCTACCCTTTACCCAACCATCCAAGGGTCTGCAAAAGAAGGTCACATATTCAACCCAGGTACTGCTTTCAATCTTACTACAGTTCCTGAACCTTTGCCTATAAAGCTCAGGGGTCAAACCATACCTAGTCATTAAGGCATCCTTCATGTGGCTGTACGAATTATAGACTTCAGAGGGCAAATCCAACAAAGTATCCCGCCCTTCACTGAGGAACCGTCCCCACAACCCCGCTCCCCGATCGGTTACATTCCAGGGCTGTTCCTTGTATGCCGGCGTCGTGTAGTCTGGCGACTAGTGTGCGGTGAGAGAAGGTGTCTTTTGTGCCACGTTGTATTTTCACACAGAACCTACGTATGTTTTCGTGAACTGCTCTTTTCCTGGGATTTAGTCTGAACGGCATGGTCAAGGTCAAACAACAATGCCCCTTGTTATTCTCTCTGGTCGGACACTAGCACCTAGACATAACATGAGAATGCAGCTGCTGTTTGTGAGCACACGTCCTGTCATATAACTATATATATATATATATAGACGGTATTTGTAAAGCACAAACTTATCACCCCTAAGGCTCTCAAGGTGCTGGGGGCCATAAGGGAGATTATGTGAGATTACATGAGCTACTGCCCCGAATCACATGATGCTGAGCTGAGTTGCCCTTGGCGCCAGGGATCCAATCGTGAGCCCCGTGCTCCGGAGTCAGTCGCTCTGGCTGCTGAGCCACACCTCTTCCCACTAAGGACGAAAGCTCTAAAAAACAAACACTGAGCGAAGGTCCTGAGTCAAGATTACCATGTCAACTGAGATGTAGAACGTCCATCTGTGTATGGTAAGGTACAGGGTCCGCCACTCATCCCAGAAATCTTTGACATATAATAATTTAGCTTCAATAGGAAGGGAGGTGGTTTAGGTTACTCTGTCTTGTACCATAACAGGGCTTTTTATGGTATATGGTTTGTTAACCATGCTAGCGTTATTTTTGCTATCTATTTGTTTTCAAATTGTGGCACAAATGCTGCACCTTAGAGCGCAATAGTTTAAATAAATATTCTAAACTTCCTTTGTCTCTTGTTTATCAAATTGTGGACAAGTACGAGTGAGAGAGCGAAAGGGTGTGTCCTGTTACCACGAACCCCGAGAGGATTAAGAGTGTTATGGTCTATGGTGCCAACTTACTTGTTTCTCTGGAAAGGTTAGGAGGGCAAGTCAGGCACTATAGCTATTCAGACACGGGCTCATAGGTACTGAGGTAGTACTCATTCCCTATGTGCTGATGTTCTATGGTCCCAAGCATAGTTCTGTTCCTGAGCAGAATCCCTGCAACATCCCAACCTACAATTGGGCCCCAAACCTGCAAGCAAGGCGTCAGCACCTCCCCCAACATACACAGGCTCAGAGGTGCTCTCGCTAATGCCCGCCATTCCTTCAAAGGGTTACTCCAATCCACTGGTGGGTTAGCCGAAGGGCCCCCCACCGGGCAGCAAACCACTAAATCTAGGACAGGGACGTTGCCAGATCAGCATACCCTGCCAACACAGCCTCATCTCAGTTCAGTGCCAGGATTCCCTGCAGCTCAAGGAGCAGGCACTCCAACCCGTACAGCAGAGTGCTCTCAGGTGACTGGGAGGTTTGCAGCCATACTGGATAGTGATACCACCAGTGGGAGGGAGTAAAGTGGTCCCAGCCCTCCGGGGTCCAACATTGAGGGGGTGCCACAAGGTATACTCCACCAGGGCATTGGAAGGCAGCGTAATAAACAGGAAGTGAGCTGGAGGACAAGTTCCTACCAAGGAGAACCATGCGCAGCACCGGGCGAAGGAGGCAGCATTAGGAAGGCATCCAGCGACCTGCAGGAAGAAGCCCAAAAGTAGCCCAAAAACGAAGCTTCCAGAAAAAGGGCGTAACCAAAACATCCAACTCCATTAGGGAAAACCTCGTTGCACGCCACATGCAGGTACCAGAGGGGCATACACGTGTCCTTAGGACACGTTGCAATTACCCACAACCCCCAAATTGCAAGACGCACCCCTTCCTTTCACAGCTCATCGTGCATGTGTAGATCAAAAGGTACCATCCGCATCTGTAAAACTACACACACACACATTAGGAAAAGTAGGGTATTAGAGGGCCGGCAATGCCCATAAAACTCTAGTTAGATAAAAAGACTAATACGCGCACCTACAGAGATCACCCCACTAAAACACCCACCTCTGTCAGGGAGAGGGGTGAGGACCAAAGGACCAAAAAATGCAAAACTCCTGTCTAAATGTTCACTGTCTCATAAAATGACTCCCCAACTCAGGCCACCTTCCAGTACCCCGCTAAAAAGTTACGCAAAATGAACGTACCAAATGTTCCTCAAAAACGGCAGGCAGAGGAATTTCCAAGACCGAATAATGATGCCTGTTGTTCTAAAAGCTAACCCACAGCTCTCATTCAACAGGCCTACAATCAAGCCTTACGTGCACCATCTTTACTGAGGCCTGCCATCTCTCTTCAGTAGCAACCTCCGAAGTCCCAACGAGGCCCAAGGGTTCAAGCTAAATTGACCACAGATTATTTTTTACAGACATTTTTTGACAACAGACTCTTTACATTGTGCCAAGCAAAGACAACCCTGGACATCAGACAGCTGCAGACAACCCCTCCAGACACCATCCCAAGACCTGCAAAGTTCCAAAAGTTATGCATTATTGCAACTTTGTGTATCGTCTGCTTAGTATGGGTGTGTCCGCATTCATCCGCAGTGAGAAATTTACCTAGTCAGATGGAGCCTATCTGGACATTTCTACAGCACTTCTGTAGGGACTTCTCCCACCTCACATACACTTACACTGAACCAAGCACCAGTATGCCACACATACTACGCAGCGCACTCATGCACAACACATGGTACCAATGCATGACTGCCGTGGGTGTCGAGACGTCAGCTAGGTCATGATATATCTGCTCGTTGATACCCCACGCTATGAGCGCAGACTTTACCTATCACAAGAAACAGCCCCTGAAACAGCCCCTGAAAAGCCCCTATGTAGGATTAGGGTCAAGATACATCCCAGTAGAGTAGAACCCCATAGAGTAGTGGTAGACATCACCCAGTATGAAACTAACCCCACAGCGTTGCACCTTATCACTGAGCCTAGCATCATTCAAACTGAACTGGACAGGATGAACAGGCGGGGCACCATAGGGTAGGACACTGTTTGGCCCCGAGATTTTCCAGAGAAGAGGTTCTTGGAGGTAGCAAGACCAAAGCACCAGTGCACAAACATGTACGCTTCCGCCTCTGTCCGGTCCAGCATAGCCCTTAGCGTTCCTGGGTCCGTATTCTTCAATAACAAGTGGACCCCAGACATGGAGTTCCAGTGCAGGGCCATTCACCTCGAGGATACATGGGGAAATGAGTCTAGAAGGGAAGGGTTGAATGCCAGCATAGATACCCCATGTCAGGAAATCTGGGACACTGAGATAGATAGGTACATGTAGATAGACCCTTCTACCCCTTCAACCCCTAATAGTATAGAAACTTACAATGTATTCTTTGTGTTTCAGAGGTAAAGGAATGATCTCACTTGGCACCAATGAAAATGGTGGAGCAATACTGCACGTACCAGATCTCCAATGGGGCACCTCCATGTTGATGGATACCTACTGGCAGTGTGGTAGGTTTGCCTACACCCAGCTCTTCCCTGGATGGTGGGGCATCTGCAACCTCGTAACAATACATACCCTGAACTGGTCATCCCTGGAGAAGATCTGTCTGAGTTGTTCCAACATCCGCTACAGAAGAAAACAACTCTGCTGCATCAGGCTAGAGAAAAAAGAACTGGTGATTACTTTGGCTGGGCTCAGTACAAGGACATTCCCAAAGAATTCAGACTCTTTTCTGAAACTCAAGTAAACGCAGGAGGATCCATACCTTTCTTCACCTTGCAAACAAAGGTGAATGTTCACTGGTTACAAATAACCAGATGGGAAATGCTGAAGATGATCAACGATACTGAGCTCAGCCTAAACATTATCAAGGAAGAACTAAGAGCCATCCACCTTAGGGTGATGCAAAATCGGTATGCGTTGGACTTGATGACCACGATGAAGGGAGGGTTGTGTGCCAAGAATGGTGCCTTCTGCTGTACTTTTATCCCTGGAAACGACATGGATAACGGGATACTGGCTCTTGCCATCCAACCACTACATCGTCTACAAGCTGACATGAAGGAGGAGGGAGGAGGCCCTGCGCAGGACTGTTTTTCCGAATTATTTTCCTGGTTCCCCTGATGGGTGATCAGAATGTGCCGGTCACTGCTCCCGATTTTCACTGTTGTACTATTTTGGGGTGGTTTCCTACAATTGGAAGTTTCCTGCTGTAAAAACGCAGTCCTCAATTTAGGTAGAATGCAAGTAATTAGGGAATTAGTAACAGACACAACAGATACACATCGAACCTCAAGTAATGTGACTGTCATGAAGTATGGGGTAAATGATGTAGTTGAAAATTCAACTAGAGGGGGGAATGTTAATATTTGAAAATATGATGTTGATGTGCACCAGGATATATGTGCGTATAAAAACGAACTTGCATCTCCGTTGTTGAAATTCACCCGATGTGACCTCCCTCTCAACCCTAAGTCAGAAATAAGTGGTTAAGCAGGCCCTGTGACCTAGGCCTGAAGCAACTGATTGAACAGATCACAGGTGGGGTGACATGTAACCCTCAGACAAAACATGGGAACAGGAAAACCCACATCGATCCCACAGATCTGCAGCGACACCACAATGGTCTCAAGAGCTTGGCCACAATAAAACATGTTTGGCCGGAAGGGAACGCATTCCCAAAAACACCATAAAGTCAGATGCCACACTAAGTTAGGAACACAAAGCCAATCAGAAAACATCAAGCACATTACACTGAGTGATCACTCGCTCCTCATGCCGGACATCTGTACATGTACCCACTGGCCCTGCAATTTGTCAATGCAAGGTCGAGGCCCAACTGCACTTCTTATTAAACCCCCAAATTATGGCCCATTGACTAGACCCAAACTTCTGTTGCCAAGGGAATGCATGAATTGTTTTATGATGCTTCATGTAAAATATAAAATGACGGCCGCATCAATGTTCTTTGAGACAGCCTTCAGACCCTGCCTCTGTTGCCTGAACTTCCGGCCGCTGCGTTTAATTAAACAACTGTTCCTGTTATGCCAAACGCCTCTTCTCTTTCATTTTTTGCAAAGGTTTATTCATATTGGAGCAACACTTACGCTAAGTAAAGTAAATCAAGTAAGTTTATAATTTTATTGCTATTCACAACTGCAGAGTCTCCCCAGTTGTGGCAGAGACTCTGCAAATAAAAAGATAGGACATGCCTATCTTTTTATTTTTGGAGTCTCTGCCTCGAGTGTGGTGACTCCACAGTCGTAAAGATACTACTCATAAAATTAATTTGTGAAGAGCAAAAAATCATAAAGTTTACGTTTGTGAATCAGGCCCTTTGTCTTCACTATACTGGCCTGCAGAGTTGCTGTGTGGTACGAACTTGTACAGAGGGACACCTGTCAAAAATAACGCTTTAACTTCAAAGACTTTGATAAATGATATCCCGAAAGATATTAGACTACAAATAAAATGACAGCATAGTATTTATTTTAAGAAATATATTTGGAAAATACAAATAAACACAGAGAAACAGTTTTTGAGCACTTTCCAATTGTGATTTTCAAAAGAAAAATACAATAGAATACAAAAAAATACTTTGCTTACTATGTTGCAAGGAATCATTGGAAGACAAAATCACAAAATAAATATTGTAACATTATATTCAAAATGACCATCATTAGGATACAAAAAACCAAATAACCAAAATATGAGACAAAGAACCAAACCATAAATACTGTTAATAGTATCATATATAAACAGAGAAGCAGTAGACAGTGGTAGACAGACAGCAGCATTTCTCATACATTTGCACAAATGTATGCCATGTTCTTTCTGTAGATCTTTTGTGTGACATATTTTACTTTTATGTAATAAGAAACCTCCCAGGTAGGCTCAGCATAAACGATACACTGAGTGGAACACAAATAGCTTGTAGTCTTCAATTAGTGTCTAGTTAGCATATGGCCTGTGTCTTCCCTGAGATTTGACCCTAACATTAACTTCTGTTAATAAAGTAATTCGCTTGAGTTTATAAAAATATGAGAAAGCAAGAACGCGTGATACATAAGAAAATCTTAATATGATAGATTCAAAATGATAAACCATTTGTTGTGAGTGAGTGCCTGGGCTTATTTTTTTTACAAATTAAACATTAAGTTACCTTAATGTTTAAAACATTCACATTGCTGGCAGGGGTTACTTGTAGGATTGGTCACTGCTAGCTGTGAAGTGGATCCTGCTCAAAATTCTAGGTATTGTTGATCGCCTATGGTAAGTCTTGAACCGTAACATTACACTGCATATACTTTTCTGGAAGTCCAACGTTTCTATACATTGCATTGACATTGGCATCCTTATAAATAAGGCATCCGTCAATGTCATTGTAAGTGATTCTTCTTAAATGCCTGAGCAGCTGACTGACAGACCCTTGAGTTACAGATGAAAGAAGCTCAGCTCTACAGCACTTTTCAGCTCCACCTATTGAGGAAATGCTTTAACTGTGAGATAACTCATAGGCTTGATGTGGAAAGGGGTGACTGATGGAGAAATTCACATTTCAATCGCATATACTTCTACAAGGTGGTAGTATCTCAACTGTTGATGGAGGTCCAACAAATGGATGCCATGTGGCACATCAGCAAGTCTTGAATTCAACTATGTTTCAGGAAACCTCTGACATAATGCCAGTTTTTGTTCACAGCTCAGTACGTTCTTTCAAGTACTAGTGATCCATTTAGATACACAAGGGGCATTAATCTATTTTATAAATAATCCCAGATAGTTTTCAAAGTCACTCCTCCACTTTTCCTGGGTCTTGTGTATTAGAAAGTGATTCCATTTAACCAAAATGTGTGTACATCGAAATATTTGTTTTCTATAATGCTATCCTGAAACAAACACTTTGCACGTATGTGCTACCAACCAAAGAACAAAAGGACCAATAAAATTTATAAACGTTGTTATATGCTCAAAATCACCAGTACTAGTTAGTGTCAATGACTGCTTTACTGTTATCTATATGTAAGCAAATGTAAAATGTTCTCTCTTGTGAAAAGAGAGAGTAGGCACATGTGAAATATTCTCTCTTTTGAAAAGAGAGTAGAGGGAATTTAGGCAGGAACCCCCTTAGAGTTACAGTTTTCACAATTTCGACATTGAATATGCAACTGGCAAATTTGCACACAATGATTTTATTTGCATATTTGTTGGTGAGTCTAAAACGCCAACTAGATTTTCTTATTGATAGGTCGATGCCTGCATCCAATTAAACAAATACCCTTTACAACAACACTAGCAATTAAAACTATGACCTGAACAATGGAGGAGATGACCTATTTAGATCACCAAGCTCTCATTTCTTGTCTAGGTCTACTGATGTAAACATGGGGTCACAGTAGGAAACCTGTTGAATACACATTGTATCTGGTCATTTGTATTTTTATTACATTTGTTATACATTTTCTCAAATTATTTTTTAATCTCTAAGACAATGCTTGAGGGACTGGTGCGGATCAGGTCACAAATTCTCCAAAGTTAATAAAACCTCTGTTGAATAGAAGAATTATCGCAGGTTTTTTTTGTGTTGGTATTGCAGGCCATCACTTGTTCAGTCAGACATCGCTTACAACACAGCTGACCACATGTCAAGTGTTTCTCTGTTTGTTGTGTTTTAAAATGAAAAACTGCAAGATATGAATCTTGACAAGCACTAAGGCTCAAGCTATTAATGGTGCAGCTGGTGTAGTGGCATTGTCTATGGGCAGCAGGGCTTTGCACCCAAATAATGTCTTTTACTACCCATTTGGCTGAGGAGGGCCAATTTTCTTGCTTGCATTATAGTCAATGTCTAAGCTACACCAATGTCTAAACTACGTCAATGTCTAAGCTACGATAATCAGTCCGGGATGGTGCATGAACAAGTGAGATGGTTCCACAATTAACAACATTTTAAAATGGGTTCACTAAGAAATATCTTCTAAGAGTAGCTAAGCTTTGTGCATTCTCAAATCCAGTGCCTGGTCCAAGGCCTCTGGAGAAAGAAATCTAGGCGGATTCGAACTCAGACAGCAGCTGGATGTGCTTCTGGATCTGGCCATACCATTCACACATTCCATTCTACACGGTTCAACTGAATGCTCATATATGTGAAATAAAGAATTAAAGTTAATGGCAGCACATTCCTTCACGGACGCACATCTAGGACAGACATAAGAATGACAATGGAAAACACACTTTCATATTCACAGTCAGAGGCAACTTAAGGAGGGCTTTTGGCATTCCGAAATAGTCTCATTTTGGAAACTTAATAACACAGTAGCTTTTTCGTAGGAAACACGCCTGAACAACTCGTAGCTCTTATGAATCAATTAGAGGGTTGGTGCCCTTGTAGCTTAAAACTACGTCACATCCGGTTACTCTAGCGCTCTGTGCATCTTCTCGTTCAGGCGCACATGGTTCATTTAGAGCAAGTGACCATGCATGTGGAAAAAAACACAACAGCAAAGTGGTACGAATGAGAAAATGTGTGAAGTTTTCAAACTCTGATCCGCATGCTGCTGGGGTGGGGTGAGTGAGGAGGGTCGGACTTCGGCACTTCCCTGGTGAAGCCCAGTTGACATGGCCACTATCAATAGGATCGGTTTGACACGTCATACAATCTTTTTCGTTCAAAATTGAGGCTAACAAAATGACTGGTTAGCTTCTTTGCATGTTCCAGTGAATTAACTCTTTGGGCTGTAACATTTTAGCGATATAAGGAATATTTACAAAACGGGTTGAAGTGCTTCCGGTTTCATTCACAGCAGTGGTGCTAATATTTCACAGGCGGAGCGTGCGCAATCATTCCAGGGAGGAATAACAAGAATCTTCTTCAAGTGAAGTGCTTTTAAATGCGGATGAGAGACTGTATCGTCCTGTAAGACAAACATAAGATATTAGAGGCGAATCTTAGGGCAAATGAAGTTTCAAAATAGAGAAGGAGGGAGATATGTTTCCCCCTCAATAAAATATCCCTTCCATTGATCATGAATGAGTAGAATAAAAAATGTCCGCGCAGCATCTGCTCAATTGTTTTCATTTTAATATTTAAGTATTAGATTTGTAATTTGCATACTATAAATTTGAGACATACCTTGCTCTGCGATCTCAAGTCACATCTTGGCAATGGGTGACATCTGGGGAGAGTTAGGTATACTGATGGCAGATATTTCACAAAATAGTATGTCCCTTACGGAGTATTCGGTGTCCGTGAATAAGTAATGGATTTCTATCACTTTTCTGAAGTAAAGAAGGGGGCCAGGCACTAATCAACAGCACATGATTGTTCAACAGATTGAAGTTTCTGGTAGGCTTTTAAGGACTCACGCCTACAAATGCCTACACAACAACGGACCCAAATACCTCAACGACAGAATCAACTTCCACGTACCCAAAAGAAACCTCCGATCTTCCAACCTCGCACTGGCCGAAACCCCGCGCATCCACAGAGCCAGAGCAGGCGGAAGATCCTTCTCTCACATTGCAGCCAAGACCTGGAAAGAGCTACCGGCAGACATCAGACGCGCCCCCTCCCTGAACACCTTCAGGAAGACCCTCAAGACCTGGCTCTTCGGCTAAACAGATCTGCGGACCCCCCCCCTCAGCGCCTTGAGACCCTCACAGGTGAGTAGCGCGCTTACAATTCCCTGATTGATTGAAGGACAGGAAGAGGATTTTGAAGTTCATTTTCGCACAAATGGGGAGCGGGTAGACCTCAACCAGAGAAAGAGAGATTTGATAACTGAATTTAGATATTTGGCTTTTCTCAAGTTTGCAGTTGGAACATTTTGGCTTCTGTGAAGCTGACATTTTGGGATGTTTAACTAGAGAAAATTGATGTAACATAGTTTGGAATTGATCAAAGTTCCCAAAATGAACTCATGGGTTGGGTGGGAAGCATCCTTTTGCAGCATCTCGTATAAGGCACCTTGCTCATCGTGTGTTGGGATGGGAATGTCGCCTGCCTGGTATAAGAGCATGTACTCCTGTCCTGAGTGATCTGACTGCATATCCTGACTTATTTTTGACCCAGCTAGGATGATAATTTGGGGTCTGTGCTGAGGCTTAGGCCTGTCCATGGTAAAGCCAAACCCTGTTCTGTAACCTGGAAGAGCACATTAACCATGCCCTCTGTAACAACATGGGACTACCATCCATGTCCTGGGGGGCTGATATGCAGCAATGCTGGCAATATACCAATTTTCTGGAGATTCATAGTCCTGAGCAGACGTTTCTTTCTGCTTCAAGGGGTTTGTGGCCTACCGGCTCTATTAATACATAGTTATATTGAGATGTAACACCTATATCATTACGCTGACATCTTGTGTGTTTGTGTGCATGTGTGGAGTCTCTGTATGCCTGGTCGATGTTTGCCAAATGTGTGGCAGCAAGACTGCGTGTGGTATGAGTGCAAGAAAGTAGATTATTAGTTGGGGTGGATGGTAGTTCACCACAAGTAACAATATCGCTTTTCTTGTTAGGGCCAGTAAAATTTTCAGTCATCTAAACCTGGCCTCAATCCCAGGTAGCTATGACACAGAGCAGACAGGCTTAACCTAAGAACATGTAAAAATACCAAAATAATTAAAAAGTCAAAAACACAACACAATACAAATCTTGCTCTAATAAAAAAAAATAGAGAATAATTTAATGAAGATAGTGACACGAAAATTAGAAAAATCCAATAGGGGAACCAGCTTTACGAACTTTTAAAGTTTTAAATGAAAACTCCACTAAAAGCAATGAGCGCCAAATGAGGTCATCTGGTTTTGCATGACGGGTACCTAGGTGCGACGTAAGGCAGACTGTGATG